>CM053593.1:169286732-169324261 GCA_028646575.1 Pseudocheirus occidentalis | reverse complement strand
AAGATTATAAACTTCTGGAAAATATGAACAAACTAACTAGCTTGAAGTATCTAGAAATGAAAGATATTGCAGTAAACATAAGTAGAAACCTAAAGGACTTAAACCAGAAATATGCAGCACTTCAGCCTTATCTGGATCAGATCACTTTAATTGAGGAGCAAGTAGCAGCTCTTGAGCAGGCAGCTCACAAGTTGGATGAATATTCAAAGAAACTAGAAGCAAAGTACAAGAAGTTAGAGAGGCAATGAAAGAATTCTTTAGCACAAAGACTTAATCTACAAGAATGTTTTATAAGAAACATGTGCAATGGAACTTATCACTAGGCTTCAGTTCCTAAAAGAAAGCGGTGCTGCTGACCCAAAGAGATTCCCGGCCCCACTTCTGGCTGAATGTGTAACTGGCCACCCTGGTGTTTTCCTCAACCTGTACCCCTGGAACCCCATCTTATCGTGTGCTTCCTTGTGTGCCCTGGACCAAGGCTCAGAAATCAGGATCAACCCCGTCTGGAGCGGGTACAGGTGAGCGACTCTTGGCTCCTGTCTCCTCACCTGCCCCCCACCCCCCTTCTTACCTGTTCTTCAACTTAAATAATAAATGCCAACGAATGACCCTCAAAAAAAAAAAAAAAAAGGAAGACAGATGATAATGGATAAGGAGTAAGGCAGGGAATATGTAGAAGCAATGGGATGTATACAACTTTTTCTAAAAATAAATTGAGCAGTGAAAGGGAAGAGATTTAGGACAATAAGTGACTGGGGGCAAGTAGGTCAATAGTTTTTTGTTGTATTTTCAAGATGGGATGGTTACGGTAGGTATGCGGGAAAGAGTACTGAGGCAGAACTAAAGGAGAGAGAAAAGCTGACTGCTGGAAGAAGGTTCTAGAGACAGAAATTTAAGGACATAGGCACAGATGAATCTCTAAATGATGATCAGTGATACTTCAGTGACCAAAGGAAGGGAGGAATCTAAGCAAAGATACTGAGAAGTTTTAAGGACTAAAAGAGAATAAGCCAAAACCAGTTTTACTTTATTTCCCAGTTCTAAGAATATACCTGTGATATAAAAAACTACCAGGGTCACCTTAATACTACTCAGAGCTACCAAAAGAATACATGTGAGGCAGCTAGGTGGTACAGTACATAGAGCACTGGGCCTGGAGTCAGGAGGAGCCGAGTTCCAATCCCATCTCAGACACTTGACACTTACTAGCTGTGTGACCTTATGTAAGTCACTTAACCATGACTGCCTGGTCTCCCCCTCCAAAAAAACCAAACAAACCCTGAAACAACAAAACAGTGCATTTAATTTAGTGGGAGAGGGGAGAACAATAGAGAGCACTCCAGACTTACTCCTCTTCACATACTCTATGTTCTAGGCAAACTGGCCTACTAGCTGTAACTTAACTCAATAAGCCATCTCTGGATACTTACCCATTCTTCCTGAAGTCTCCAAGGTGTTAGTTCTCTCCGTCTTCAAATGACCTTGTATTTACTTATGTGTCTATATGTTAATCACCTCCTTCCCTGCCCTCTCCCACCCCTTCAGAAAGTTAAGCTACTTGGGACAATGAATAGAGCACGGTCCTGGAATCAGGAGGACCTGAGTTCAAATCCAACCTTAGCCATGTGACCTTGGGCAAGTAGTCACTTAACCCCAACTGCCCTGTGGAGGAAGGTATCCCAAGCACTCAAGAAGTACCAGACTAGGCCTCAAGGTTTGCTGAATAGAACTAAGGCACGAAACTGAATTCTAAAGGCCTAAAGGGAAGGATTTAAAGTCTTTTTAAATTAATTTTTTGGGTTACATTTTAAGTTTTGAGCTGTCTACCTCTCTTCCCTCCCCAATCCCCATTAGAGGACATCATTAGACACTTGTATCTATATATGTAAAGCCATACCATGTATACATCCTATTTATCAGTTCTTTCTCTGGGGAGATAGATAGCATCTTCCTTTATAGGTCCTTTGTAGTTGATCTTAATATTTATAACACTCAGAATAACTTAGTGGTTCAGTTATCTTTTGAACAATATTGCTATTACTATAGATTCTGCATATTTCAAATCTTCATGATTTCATGCAAGTCTTTCCATGCTTTTCTAAAATCAATCAGCTCATCATTTCTCACAGAACAATAGTATTCCATCACAATCATATAACACAACTTGTTTTGCCATACACCAACTGATGGCCATTCCCTGAATTTCTAGTTCTTTGCCACCACAAAGAAAGTGGCTATATAGATTCTTTTCCTTTTTTCCTGATCACCTTAGCAAACAGACCTAATAGTAGCATTCTTGGGTCCAGAAGGAAGAATTTTAAGAGCTAACCAGCAATAAGTTCCTAAAAACCATATAATAGTCATGTAAAGTTTTTCAGGTTACACTTCACTCTCATAGTTAAGTTTACTCCTTCTTCCAAAGGAGAAAGGGTGATTTCTATGTATTAATATCATTTATTTATATATCTTATATATTTTATATCATATCGTATAAATAATATATTATTTACATAATATTCTGAGAATCTCAGAAATACACTCACCACTACCTGATTAAAAGGCCACAACCAGTTTTCTTCTTAGTGTCAGTCCTGTGGTAGCATACATGACTTTTTCTAAAAGTATATGTAGTATACTATACTATACTATTTCTAAGTATATATAGCACACAAATCCACTCACTTCAAGAGCAAAGTGATTTTAGGTAGATGTTCATAAAATAATATTCCAATCACCATGCAAATTCCATAACTCATCTCATGAGTTTCTGCCAGGAACAAATATTTATACAAAGATCGGCTGCTCCAAAGCTGTCTTCACCTCCCCGAAACTGTGATTAAAGTTTAATGTCCATCAACACCTGACAAGTTTTTTCATGACATCTTTGGGGTAAAACAATAGAGAATCTGAAAGACTGAACTGTGAAAAAGAATCCCTTGCAAATACATATGAACAACAGGTATGAAAGAGTAATTATCCTCACAGTTTATAGAATAGGATTTGTATTATCAGTTAGAAAAAGACCCTTTTATTAAAAATAGGTAACTGGGGGAAAAAATATTTGCAGCAAGTTTCTCTGATAACTGTGCCAATCAAGATATATGAGTAATTCATTCAAATTCATAAGGCTAAAAGCCATTTTCTAATATATAAAGGATATGAAGAAGTAGTAAAATGCTCCAAATCATCAATAATTAGAGAACTGCAAATTAAAATGACTCTTGAAATTACATCTTATGCCTATCAGACTGGCAAAGATGATAAATGAAGAAATGACAAATGCTGGAGGAGCTGTACAAAAAGCAGCACACTAATGCACTGTTGGTGAAGGTTTAAAATGGTCTAGCCTTTCTGGAAAGCAATTTGGAAAAAGGCACTAAATTGTGCATACATACCCCTTTAACTCAACTATCCCACTATGATGCCTATATACCAAAGGGGTGAAAGGAAGAAAATGACCCATATGTACAAAAACATTTACAATAACTTTCGTAATAGCCCCAAACTGGAAACTAAGGGGGAGCCCACCTATTTGCAGAACAAATTATGGCACATAAATGTAATGGGAATATTACAACAGCATTAAAAATAACAAAATGGAGTTTCAAAGGAAATTGGTAAAACGTCTATTATCTGAGGCAAAGTGAGCAGAACTAGGACAACTGACATTCCAACATTAAAACAATCTTGAAAGAATTTAGAATTCTGATTAATACAATAAGTCACAAGTCCACAAGAATCCCAGAGTACTGATGGACCTAAAGTCTAAAACAAGACATATTGCTTTACTGGACTGTGCACATTGTGGGTTGTTTTTGTGAGGGGGAAAGTGGGGCTAATTATTTTATAAGGAGATTGGCAGGGGGGGAGAAGCAAATCAAATCAGCAAGTATCTTTTTTTTTTTTTTGCTTTTTGGAGGGGAAGGCAGGGCAGTTGGGGTTAAAGTGATTCGTCCAAGGTCACATGGCTAGTAAGTATTAAGTGTCTGAGGCCACATTTGAACTCAGGTCCTCTTGACTTCAGAACTGCTGCTCTATTCATTGTGCCACGTAGCCACCCCAAAACTGTGAATCTTTATCACATAGAGCTTACTTTTCTTTTAAAGTATAAATATATGACTTCAAATCTGTCTTGCTTGTTTTCTGTGATTCCTTGTGGCTTTCTTTTGGTACTCTCTCTGGAGAGGGGGCAGTACACAACCTCACCTCCAACAGAAAAAGAAAAAACTAGAAGATGTCTATCAAAATTCCATAGTGAAGTAAAACAAATTAATACATTGGCCAAACCCCAAATGTATGTCGTTTTGCATCTTGAGTCCATCACATGTCTGGAGATGAGCAATGTCCTTCATTCATCACTGATACTGTGAGTGGTGGCAAGTCTTTTCATTGTTCAGCAATTTTAAAATTCTTTCAAAGCTGTTTTTAGAGTGTTGGTCTAACTGTTTTTCCTCATTCTGCTCTTTATCAGTTCATAGAAGTTTTCAGGTTTTCTCCAAAACGATCCTATTCATCATTCCTTTAGTGTAGAAATATGATTTGTTCAGTTACTGATTCCCCAATTGATGGGGAATGATTCTTTAGTTTTCAGAGCTTTTTTTTCCCTACTACAAAAAGGAGCTTGTACATGCAGATGCTTTCCCTTTTATTTCTTTGGGGGTACAGAACTAGCAATAAGTCAATGAGCACTCACAATCTGTGACTTTGGGGGCAACGAACTACTGGACCAGCAACACAAACAGTGCAGTAATAACTTTAAAAAAAATCAATTAGCAAACATTTTTTCCCCTTCCTCTCCTATCAAAGAAAACAAAACAATCTGAAACTTTCTTAACAAATATGTGTAGTCAAGTAAAACATATTCCTGTATCCTATATGTTTATATCCAAAAATGCTTCATCAGTTCCCTGGTCACTTCACTGACTGATGGATCTATTTTCTGCAGTCTTCTCAACTGCTGTTTTCCTCTTGTCATCTCTGTCAATATAAGCATAAGGTAAAAGCCCCAAAGTTTCATTAATTTGATTTGTCAAATTAGTGAAACAGAACATATTTCATATGGAAAAGTTTGGGTCTCTTCCTTTGAAAACTGCCTGTCCATAATCTTTGACTATCAACTGGGAGAAATGGCTCTTAATCGTCTATATCTGAATCAGTTCTTCATCTTGGTTATGAGACCTTTATCAGAAAAACTTGCTAGACTCCAACCTCCCCTCCCCCATTCACTATCTCTCTTCTAATTTTAACTATATTGGTTTTGTTTGTGAAGAATCTTTAAATAATTTCTCTAATCAAAACTGCCAATTTTATCTCCTTTAATCCTCTCTATCTCATTTGATCATTAACTCTCCTTCCTTTAGCTGTAGTTCTGGAAGACATCTTCCTCCTTGTTCTTCTAATGTATTTTCTGTGACCTTTTCTATCTAATTTACATATCTGTTGCTGTTCAGTTATTTCAGTCACGTCTAACTCTTCATAACCCCATTTGAGGTTTTCTTTGTTAGAGATACTGGAGTGGTTTGTCATTTCCTTCTCCAGCTCATCTGACAGAAGAAGAAACGGAGACAAACAAGGTTAAAGTCACTTGCACAGGGTCACACAGCAAGTAAGTGTCTGAAGCCACATTTGAACTCGGGTCTTCCTGACCTTGGGCCTAATGCTCTGTCCACTGCACCACGTTGTTGCCTAAGTTCATGTATCTATTTGGAGCTTATCTTGGTATGGGATGTGAACGGTTGTGCTGTACCTAATTTCTGCCAGAATGCTTTTTTTGGTTTTCTTAACAGTTTTTATCAAATAGTGAATCCTTCATTCAGTAGTCTTTGGAACACAAGCTTTAATTCTTGATTGGTATTTTCAGGTAATATGGAAATTTTACTTCATTTCTAGCTCCCCTTTATTCCTTAGTTTCCCTTTATCTGGCCATAACAAATAATTGAATACTTTAAAAAAAAAAAAGTTCTATGCACTAAAAAATTTTTGGTTCCTCATTAATTTAAAAAGTGGAACATTTTACTTTTCTCTAAATTATTAAGTGAATTTTATGTGATCTTCATTTGGAGGGAAATGTTTCCCAATTCTAGTACACATGCTATATCTCTAATATCATAATAATGTGAATTCATTAAGTACTAAGATAACTGCAGAAAATGGATTAGGTGAAAGGACTTAAAGCAAGCTTAGAACCCACAAATTCTGCTTACTACTAAAGAATTTGAGAAAGCCCCTCCTGGCATTTCCCAAATTTTTAGTGGTGAAGCTTAAATTACTACAGACACCGTGTTCCAGTTAAGGGGGCAGCCAGGTGGTGCAGTGAATAGAGCAGTGGTCCTGGAATCAGTACGACCTGAGTTCAAATCTGGCCTGAGACACTTAACATTTACTAACCATGTGACCTTGGGCAAGTCACTTCACACCTGCCTTCCCTCATCCCCCCCCCAAAAAAAAAAAAAAAAAGATTACAGCTCAGCTAGAAACAAAGTAAAATGCTACTGGTTAGGGAATGTCTAAACAAAATGTGGTATGTGAATGTAATGGAACATTACTACACCATTAATAAGTGACTATGAAGAATACAGAGAAGCATATGAACTTATATCAAAACATATGTTGAAGTTCTCTCAAATACCTAACTTTCTAGTTCCTCAAACTATTCAACTCCCATGGCCTACAACTCCACTTTACCTCAGCTACCCACAAGAGTCTGATCATGCAATTGACCCACAAGTGTTTCACTTTCATGATCAAAAAGCTGAAATCCCCTTATATATTCTTCATAATATCCTATTACTCTCTCCACCTCTTGTCAAATTCCTTGTTCCTTTAACATTTTGCAACTCAATCTATACCAAACCCTAACCATGGACTACTCTTACCATCTGCCTCTTTCACTCATGTGCTGCTGGATGAAGCAGGAGAAAGCTGGGCAACCATGCTGACTGGGTTCATTATCTAATCTTAACAGGGCAAAGCTTTCACCCCTGCCTTAACTGACTCTCCACAGCCACTGTCCCAAGTCTTCCAGTTTCTCAAGTCTCTCATACCGATCCTACCCCATGCTCTCACCTCATACTTTACTGAGAAAATCAAGGCCATTCACCATAAGATCCATTCCCTTTTCTTCACATCTCACAACCTCCAGACATCATCCCCTATACTTTGCCCTCCTTTACTCCATACTCTTGATGAAAGGAGTGTCTGAGGATGCTCTTTTTAAAAATTTATTTTCTCTACTCACATATGCCCTTTTCATTGGAAAAACAAAACCCTGTAACAAATATGCCTAGTCAAGCAAAATGAATTCCCACATTGGCCATATCCAAATGAAAGGTGTCCCATTCTGTCCATTGAGGTCATCACCTGTCAGGAAGTGGGCAGCATACTTCATCAGTTTTCTAGAATTATTGTTAGTCAGTTGGTCAGTACATTGATCAAAGTTCTTTAAGCCTTTCAAAGTTGTTTGTCTTTATAATATTTGTATTTACCAAAGTTTTGTTCATCCCACACTACTCATTTTTAAAGTGGATATTTCACTTTTTTTTTCCTTAAAAAAAATAAAGGTGATTTTTATTTATGGAGCCTTCAACTGGAAGGAAAATAGTTCATCAACCTCTGGACACACGGTGTATCTCTGATGTTATAATAATATGAACTCAGTTCTACTTTAACTACAGAAACTGGATTAAGTGAAGTAACTGATTTCCACCAACTTTGACAGGAGGCTTAAAAGCAAAGTTAGACAACTATGTTAATGTATAAATCGTTCTGGTCACACATCAATCCATACAAGTCTTTCCAGGTTTCTCCAAAACCACCCCTTTCATTTCTTACCACAAAAGTAGTATTCCTTTACATCCACATACTATAATTTGTTCAGCCATTACCAATTAATGGACATCCCTCTCCCACCTCCAATTTCCAGTTCTTTGCCACTACAAAATGCTTTGCACATAAAGGTCTGTTTTTCTTTTCTTTGACCTATTTGGGGATATACATTTAGTAATTGTAGTATTTCTGGGTTAAAAAGTACACACGGCTTGGTAACTTTTGGGGTGTGGTTACAATTACTTTCCAGAATGGCTGGACCAATTCACAACTCCACCAATAGTGCAGTAATATTACTGCTTTCCTGCATCCCCTCCAACGCTTGTTATCCCCCCTTTTTGTTAATTCTGCCAGTTTTCCTCAATCCTCATTCTTCTTGGCTTCTCTTCACTATTTGACACTGCTGGGCTATCCTCTCCAAGATACTCTCTCCTTTCTGTGTTTCCTTAATACTGTATGTTCTTGGTTGTCTTGCTACCTTGTTTTTGTACATATTTGTTTCATTGTTGTCTCTCCCATTAGACTGTGAGTTCCTCAAGAAAGAGACTGTCTTCTGGCTTTCTTTGTATCTGGTTCTTGGCACAGTGCCCAGTACATAGTAAGCCCTTAAATACTGACTAACCACTTCCTTTGATGGATGATCATTTAAAATTACGTCCCCTATGGGTATGTCCAAGGCTCAGTCATTCACTCCCTTTCTCTCTATATACTCTCACTTGGTGACTTTATCAGCTTTCATGGGTTTAATTATGACTGTACAACTGACTCCCAGATTTCTACATCCAGCCAGGGTTTCTTTCCCAAGCTCTAATCCCACCTGAATCACCAACTGCACACTGGATATTCTAAAATCGATGTCTCACAGGCATTTCAAACTCAACATGTGCAAAAAAACCTCTGTATTTCCTTCCATATTACCTATTTCTATCAATACCATCCTTCTGGTCAGTTTCACAACCTTTGGAAATATCTTCAATGCCTCACTCCTTTACTATGCACATACAAACATGTCAGGTTTTGTTTCTCATTCTTCAGTATCCCTCACTTGTCCCTTTCTCTCTGCTTATCAAGTCACTACCAATAATGATAACTTTGTCACCTGTTACCTAAACTATTGTAATAGCTCCCTATTTGATCTCCCTATATCCAGTCTCTCTCCACTTCAACCCACTCTCTCTACAAGGTGACCGAAGTACAGGTCTGATGTCACACCTCCTATTCATACTCCAGTGGTTCCTTAATACTTCTGGGGACAAATAGATACACCTCTGTGTGACATGTAAAAGTCCTCAAAGATTTGATCTTTACTTACCTTTCCAGGCTTATTTACATGTTACTTCCCTCCAAGCATGCTACAGTCCAGCCAAACAGGCTTTTCTTATGTACTTCATTTCCCATCTCTGGTTTTTGCCCAGGTCAGTCCCCTCCCTTTCTCAAAGGATCTTCCTTTTTACCTCTACCTTAGATTCCCTCATTTCTTCCAAAACTCAATTCAAGTACAAACAAGCAGCTAGGGCATTCTGGTCCCCTAAACTGCCTTGTATTTTGCATATAACTATAAATGTGCAGGTTGTTTCCACCAATACAATGTAAGCAAACCTTTTCACTTATCTATTTGTAAAAGTACAAGACAAACAGCAGTGGTCCACCATTAGCATTTAATAAATTATTGGTTATTGATTATACTGATGCAAAGTAAATTCATCCAAACTATACTAAACATATTGAACTACAACAATGTAAAAATGTAAGAATAGAAACCCCCCCCCCAAATCCCTGAAACTAAAACAAACCTCAACCTGAATGCTGTGTGACTAATAAAAATCAAGTTTGACCCCAAAGAAAAGAAATGCAGCTCCCTACCCATTACAGAAGTAGGAGACCATGGGTGTGTGATAATGTATATACTATGAGAACTGGCTGATGTATTCATTAGTTTTCCTAAGTCCATTCCCCCTTTCTTATAAGAGATAGTAGCTCTCTGGGCAGTAGAGAAGCATGCATGCATGCGAGCGCACACACACACACACACACACACACACACACACACTCATTCACTATAAGTGAGATAAAAACAGAAGGTAGCAAGATTGTAGATCAAATATACTATAATATGTACCATATGAAATCAATCCTAAATCTGTTGCTTGAGCAAAACTTTTACCCCCAACCTAGCTACAGTATAAAAAGTAAAAGCTGTAAACTAGTGACTTATGGGGATAGAGATTTTCCTCTGGGAAAATAAACTGAACATATTTGGGTCTTAGTTTCCTTATCTATTAAATAAGTGGTTTGGAATATTTGATCTCTATGCTCCTTTTCAACTCTCAAATTCTATTATCTCCATGACCACCTTGTATCCCTAAACTGTCTGAGCAGGGAGGGAACAATTTTCAGAACTGGGATTCTCAAATGCACAAATATATTGACAACATTTTCAACCCTTCAAAAACAATCAAGCACGTGACAATCAGTTGCAACATTAAAAGTCTTGTATGCAAAATATTCACTGCAGCACCTTTTGTCATAATAAAAAACTTCAAAGCACCAACTGGTCAAGGCATGGCTAAACACATTGTGGTGCATGAAATATAATGAAACTGGTGCACCACAGGAAATAACAAATGTGAAGAATTCTGAGAAACCTAAGAGTTCTTTTAAACCAAGAAAATGATGTATGAAAACAAGACAGTAAGGTGAAATGGAACCCCATCTAATTATAATGACCCAAGGTTGGCCCCAGAGCAGAGCTGAGAAAGTGGAACTTCTTCCCCCTTTGCTGTAGAGGTAGAGGACTATAGATTACGTATAATATCACACATAATGTCAAATGGAGGCAATATTTTGGTTGGGTTTACTGAACTGTTTTTCTTTCTCAATCTCTGTTTACAAGGGAAAATTTATGTGGGGTGAGGAGAAGTAATACATTCAGAAATGAATATGATGTAAAAACAAAGGCATGAAATGATAACTAAATTTAATAAAACATTAAAAATAAATTTTAGTGAAGTTTAATGTATTCTAAGTGGACACAATATATATTACTAACATTGCAAGGGCTTAACCCATAACCAAAGTTTCAAAATAAGAAATTAATGAAATGAGAACACTTGTGAAAATATATTGTTTTAATTTTTTTTAAATTAATCTTTTCTTTGAATCTGATTCCTATTTGGCTATAGTGCTTAAAAACCTTAGAAAGCTCGAAACTGAAAAGATAAACCAACCAAACAACATGAAACTCCTTCTGGTTTTATCAGTTTTCTAGATTGTTCTTGTTCTCAAATTCATTGCTAGTCATGAGAGATGGTTGGGACCATCAGAAGCTTTAAAATATCTGGTTTTTATTCTTATTAATGTTACAGTCCCTAGCTAAAACTATAACTATCCGAAAAATCAAATCCAACACACAGTGAAATATTCACAGGATTTTGGAATCATGTTGTTCCTTGGTCACTGTTTACTCATCCTTTACTTTTTACTGTGAGAACATGCTTAGAATGTTGAGATTGTGACATAAATGGTTTTTCCCTATCAAGAAATGGACAAGGCAGAAGCTTGAGGTAAGTCCTTTATCCTCTTTCCCTCTCATTTTCACTCCCAGGTTGTTCAAGTAATGTGATCTTTTAAGTCAAAATTAAAGATCTCAGCAAGTCAGGGATGATGAAGAAACAAGACATTCTGGTTACAATGTGCCACAGGCATAGCTCATACCTTTTTTGGGCAGAAGTCTTTAGGTGTCACTTTGTATCAGAGAGTAAGATTATATAATGTATCAGAGGGTAACATTACATTAAAAAATTCAGGTATTTCATATATTGATTAAAAAGCAGAGTAAAGAAAGAACATTCCTGGTTTAAAACGAAGGTATAAATAAAACAAGCCGCTAAGCTTTGGTGTTAGTACCTAGGCAGCACTTCTTAAACTTAATCCCATATGGAGTTACAAACCACAATTTAAGAAATGCTCAAAGGGTTGAGAGTGGAAAAGTTTAAGAAGCCCTGACCTAGTGTTGAGGAAAGTCACAACTATTATAAGGTGAACAAATGGGGCACAGCCACAGAGGCCACCATCCCAAAAGGCATAATTCTTCCCTGACCTTCAATTCAACAGTCAAATGACTGATACTCCATTTTTTTTGCCCAGTACAAGGCTACCATCTTTCCAAGCCCCATAACCATTTTTGGCTTCCTTTGGAAGTCTCCCCCACCCCCAAGGCAGATTGTATCACTCCATACCCCCACATAGGCTGCCTAGCCTGAGGCTCCACAACAGCCAGGATCAGTGCAGAATCATGAGGATACCTGTCAGCCCTAGCTCTCTCCCAATCATTGTCCTTTCCTTTTCTTTGTGTTTCTACTGTGCCCTTTGAAACTTCTCTGCTGTTGTGGTAATTTAGAGTCAGAGTACCTGAGTCCTCTCCCTAGTTCTGCCATTCATATGACAACTTTAGGCAAAACCGTCACTTCACCTCTCTATGCTAGGGTTCCCTTACCTGTAAAATGAAGGGAATAGATGAAATTATTTTCAAGGTCCTTTGCAAATAAAATTTTATGATCCTGCAGTCCCTTTCTCTCATTCATTCCACTTTCTGGAGCTGGCTGAAACCTAGCTTTCTCCTGAAGACTGTGTATCTCTTACACATTCTCACACACACACTGACACCAAGAGGAGCTGGACATACTCACTGCTATACACTGCCACCTTCAAACTCTTTTCATTGCTACCACCACTGGAGCAACAATCTATCTTCTTTTATACTGCACACTCCAGGATGTCTCTGGATCCTTGTGGCTGTTATTCTGCAGACCAACATTCCTCCTCCTCCTCCATTTTTGATTCCTCCTTCCTCTGCCTATCTGATTAATAGACTTTTCCACCCCAATCCACGTCCCAGTTCCTCAACTCATATGACCTTTTCATCCACCTCCTAGATACCAGAATTCTGTATTACAGCTCTCAATGAAGTGAGATCCATCACACAAGAGCTGATTTCTACGGAAGAGCAGTGTATAAGGTACACTGAGCAGTGGAATTGAAGTGAAAAAGATGTGGGTTCAAATCTCACCTCCAGTACTTATTAGCTAAATAACCATGGACAATTCACTTCTATAAGCCTTGGTTTCCTCATTTTAAAACTATGAGTTGGATGAGATCCTTACACCAATCATACCTCACAGGACCGTAAAGTTCAAATGAAATAATGTCAAGTGTCTGGGAAACTATAAAGCATTATATCAATGTAACTTATTATTATCTGGATATAAAAGGATCGTATCACCAGCGGACGGGTAAAAAATATCCATGTTGTACATGGATTTATAGAACATTTATATAGCACCTACGATGTTTTCCAGACCTAATATAGTTTTTAAGAAACAGGATAACTATCCAACTAGAAAACAAGTACCTTCATTCCCTGAATCAATGATCATATGTAATTCTAGAAGGAAATTTCTAATTTTTCCAAAATAATATATACTATCGATAGGAGCCCTTGTGAAAGTAAACGAAAGCTAAAAATTAATATTATGTCTAATTTATATTAAGTGTAAGTTAAGTTTAGCATAAATATAATCTAGGCAAGACCGAATAATGTTTATATTTTTAAAATAATAAATAAGATGTGGAAGAAACACCAGGAACTAAAGAACATAAACTAGAAAAGGAGTGTTTTTGAAACAATATTCTTCACAATATAAGCAGGGGTTCAATTATAATTCTGATGCTGGTATTTTTCCTTCTAAATTATGTATTAAAAATACACATATTAAATTTTTTGAGGAAAAGAGACTTAAATTTCCTCCCCCCCCTCAATTTCCCTAATTCTGCTTTGTCCTAGGAGGATATTCCATATCCCCAGATTTTTTGGATCAACACTTGCAGATTCTGTAAATTTATTTCATTTGTTAAAATAAGTTTTTAAAAAGTATCTCTTGTTCTTATACCAGTTAGTTTTGGACCTATATAGCCTTGCACAACCGACCCTTAAGAACCAAATGCTTGCTTGTAAGAATGCTTGCAAAGATAACTGGCTGTCAATATATTTCAGGTACAAAAGCTTTGCATGGCCAAAGTGGTATGGGAAAACTTAAGTTAAAGTACTCCTGAGCTCTCTCAAGTGCAGCTCTGAAGAAACCATTTGGTCCCAATTTCTTCTCACTTTCCCAGTGAGAAACTGAAGCCGGTCTAGCCAGCCAAGAGTATACCATAATCAAAGATACTTTAATGTCTCCTTAAAAGAAAGCCAGGGCAGCAATTATGTGAATAGATTGCTCCAGCCCCTGGGGACAAAGCATAATTGGTGATTCAACTGCTACAGGTGGGAAAGACTCAATTTACCCCCTATAAAAAGCAGCACTCTTTAAGCCAATAGAACTGCTCTGTTCAAACCAGTTTGACTCTTCTAAAACTTCAAAAATATCTCTACCTCTTCAAGGGTTACTAGGGAAATAATGAATATTGCTGAAAGGGAGGAAGGGGTCCAGGAGAGAGAAGGGGCAGGAGAAAAAATACACAAAGGGACTGTTGGTGTTAGTTTCTCCAGACAGACACAACATTTAATCCAGTGAAGCAATTCACAAACGGATTCTTCCAGCCTGAGAAGCACACAGTATGACCATTTTTGCAAACGGAGAAACGTTAGCAGTTAATGACATAAAAAAGTTGAACAAATAATAATTTTTTAAAATCCACATCAACTGGGGGGGGGGGGCGCTGCTAGGTGGCACAGTTAATACAGTCAGGAGGACCTAGATTCAAATCCCACCTCACTTAACCCCAAGTGCCCAGTCTTCCCCCCTCAAAAAAAAAATTACACCTATTAAATCAACTATTAAAACACTTTTAAGACAAATAAGTTCACAGAGGGGAAGGCAGAGTCTGGGGAAGGGATGCTGGAAGCACACACTTCAGTAAAGGGACAGGGTAAAGAACAGAACAAGGAGGGAAGAGATAGGAAGGAGGGACATATGATCACTGTCACAATATGTCCACTATGAAGATGTCCTGTATAATCACACATCCACAGCCTGCATTGAATTGATTGTCCTTCCAGTGGGGGTGGGTGACAAGGGAGGAACTGAAAGAATCCAGAATTTAAAGTTCTGCAATACCTGCAACTAGGAATTAAGTTATACAGGGGCTGAGGTAGGGAGACCCTCCCTGCCCTACCAGAAAGTTAAGAGAGCAGATCAGGGGAGGGGCTTTATAGTGGGATTGCTGTTTTAGGGTTGGGATAGGGGAAAATTGGGGAGAAAATTTGTAATTCAAAAATCTCATGAAAATGATGTAAACAAGAAAACAAATTTTAAAAATTTATTTAAAAAAAGGCAAATAAGTTCAACAATAACCCTCAAACTTCCTAGTATGCAAGCATCACTCAAAAATAAATCTTTAGGCTAAAAGGCTAAAGCACCTTTAAAAAAAAGCATTTTAGCCTCTTTAAAAAGATATGAGGCATTAAATACCAATATGTGGGCCTATACCAGACAAGAAGGAAGGTCCCCTGTGTACAAACAGGTTTCATGGTAGTACTTCATTGGAAGGAAAAAAACAAAAAACCCAGGAATCCAGATGGGAGCCTATCAATTGCAGTAATGCCTGAACAAATCATAAAAATAAATAAGAATTCAGAGAAACTTCTTAAGATCCCATGTTAACTAAATATAATGACATAAGCAGAAAAATATCAGAACTCAGATTAGTGCAATGGCCAATCTGGACTTCAGAGACCTAAAAGTTAAAGCCGTATCCCTTCTTCTCAGCAGACATTGTCATCCATGACCAATGAGTTTGTTTTGCTTAACTATACTTCTCTGTTTGAGTGAGGGCAATGATGGGAACTGATAAAGTTACTGTTGTAAGAAGATAAGAGACAGACATTAAAGACCTCTAGTTATCACCAAAAGCATAACAGACTAAAAGTGGAAAATAAGGTGAAAACAACTTAAATAGAAAAAAGGCACAATGTTTTTTCCCCTTTAAATACCAACCTTTCCCTGCCAAAGTGCTAACTTTCAGGGGTGGGGAACCTGTGGCCACTTGTAGCCTTCTAGGTTTTTGGGTTCGGGCTTTAGACTGACTTCAAGTTTTACAGAACAAATCCTTTTATTAACAGGATTTGTTTCCGTGAAGTTTGAATTCAGTCAAAAGGCCACACCAAAAGGCCTACCAGGCCAGAAGTGGCCTCAAGGTGAAATGTACCCCACCCCTGACTTAAGCAGTTCTTTTAATGCAATCAATACAAAAAAAAACCTACAATAGAAGCAACTAAATCGGCTGGTGATTATGGGAGGTTCACCAATCTCCAGTTTCTCTTCCTCTAGCTTGTTAAGTTTGGTTAATATTTTTTCATCTGAGAAGCAACTAGGTAATTTGGCCCACCTTAGGATCTCTGGTAAAAGTTTGTGGGAAAATGGGGAATCCTACAGATACATTCCGAATTTTGGATTACCTATTGATTTCATCTATTCTCTCCTGGTTTAAAAATGGCTCACACCAGGAACATTTTTGTATTGGCCTTGAGCAGTGTGTGAAGAAACCCTGGCCCAGTCTCAAGACAATGGGGACAAGAAAAACTACAAGAGACTCAAGTGTCTGGGTATTAAGTATGTGAGCTAAAAAGTGGATGGCAAATTTCTCCTTTGTTTCCTTGATACCAATAATACACACTGATGAAATGTTTAAGTTCCACAGAAACAAAAATCAAAAAGTTCACTTCTAAGGTAGTTCTTGTTCAGTTCTACTTCTCTTGAAGCTATAGCTTCAAGTTTAAACTGTGGTTTGTAACTCCATATGGGATTAAGTTAAAGAAGTGCTGCTTAGGTGCTAACACTAAAAGGTGTCAAGGTAAAAGGTAAAAAATTAAGTCCCCCAATCAGACTTACAAACTATATCTTTGATGCACTGTAAATATATCACATGTAGCAGAAGCAAAATTGATATAGATGTTGAAAAACAGAAGAGCCCCACTGACAATAGGTCAAATGGTTTCCAACAAATTTTTCCCAATAGAACTGAAAAGGAACTTCAGAGTGGAATTTGAATTACTGTTACTCCAATTTTTAACACAAGTGCTCTTTACAATCACCATACTGGTTTAATTTAATCCCTAGTAAGTGACCTTCTCCCCTTCACTAAAAATCACATCACTCTAATTTCATCCAATCCACTCTTTCACTTTCTGTTCAGTAAATTCAGGTGTATTAATAAGCATCGAGTGCTCTAAGCACTAGGGGAAACAGCAAGTTTAGATAAGCCTTCAGGGAAGGTACTAATAGGGCAATATGACACATACACAGGAAATGAAAATATAAACTTAAGGCATAAGAGTATTAGTGTTATCCAAAGCGATATATATATATATATATATATATATAAGGTCCTGTGGGCCAAGGGAAGGGGAATAGATACAGAAGGAAAGATGGTGGGCAAAAAGGTCTACAATTCTAAAAAGACCAGGAACTGTTTCTAGACAATGTTTCTAATCTGCATCTATTACCTTTTGGACTGGAAGTCTTTCCAAGTACAAATCAAATTCAATTACAATGAGCTAAACAGTAACTGCAGTGACAGAATTCTGTTGAACAGAATATATTTTAAAGAAATGGACTGGGGCTTAGAAAAACCTTTATACGGAGATTTTTTTTTCGCCGTTGTTTTGTCTTCATATGATTTTATCTGTAATATCAAGAGTTCGAACCTTCTCTTTCATTAAAACAAAATAACATATTTCCATTTTCCAAAATGGACTGGTCTTTTCCACGGAAATCTGGTTCATTATCCACACAAAAAGCACCACTTTCAGTAAGCTTAGCTTAGATATGTGTCCAGCAGATTACTGCTTCAAAGCTTTTCTAGTATGTGTTGAATCCTCATATTTTAAGGGATTTTCTTTATGACTCTTAAAGCTGTTCTAAAAACAGCTGCCTAAGTTTTAAAAAAATTTTAATTAGAAAAATTCCCCAGAAGCACCATGTAGCTCTAGTCCCATACTAAACAATTAGTAGATGTTTATATGTCATTAGTAAACCAGTATTTAAGTGCCTACTATGTGCCAACAAAGAAAGGTAGAAAGCAAATTGGTTTTTAAGGTACTTAAAACCCTCCAAAGTACTTCAAATATTTTTAAAGTGAAATGCTTGTTTATTTTCTCTGAATAATTGTCCTACTTCCTTTTGGTTGCCCTTTCCAATGTGGATATTTAATTCTGATAACTTCTAAAAACTAAGAGCCTTTAAACTTAATCCAGTTATTACCTCTGTATCCCAGGAGTCCTGAAAGACAGGGTTTCTGCTACTCCGTTTGGTCTGGGGGAGATGACTGTCTTCTTCATTCCCATTCCTTCTCCTTTTCCTGAAATTAAATCATTCAGGGAGAAAAAATTAGCCAACTATTGATCCTCTGACTTCTCAAGTATAAACAAGAAGACAAATAATTTTACATCTTCCCCTAAAATGTGCTCCAAAACCTGAATAATTCAATTGACACCAGAGTAACTTAAGAAACAGAACAGCACCACTAGGCACTGATAACAAAAACAGTATCAGTATAAAAGTAGCAGTACTGAATAAAATTAAGTTGTAAGTGTTAATTAGATTCCGTTGTAAAGATAAGCCCGAAGAAATTTTAAGTAACTACTAGGAATACTGCAAGAGTAAGCTGTTAATAACTAAACTATCAATATCTACCTAATTGGGTTCATCTTTTTACAATCCCTGAAATTACAATTCCATGTTAACTAATTTTACTCCCTTCCATGTGATGGCAGTTAAGCCAGGTGTGGCTGCCAATCACTATTTATCCTTAAAACACTTTACAGCAGTACTATGACAAACACTGAAAAGGTTAGACTCTTGGCAATTACTCGGTTTGCTTGTACCAGTATTATGACATAGTTGTTACTTCACTGGATGATTTTGAAGGGGGGAAAAAAACCATTTATGTTTTCCAAGGCTCACTGGTAAAAAGAGTTTTAAATACAGGTCTGACTCTTCTTCTCAAGTATTCTTGAAGGTATTTAAACAATCAAAAGAGACAAGACTATGAATGTACTCTGTATGGGCCACACTGTTAGAAAAAGAATCTCTACTGGGATTCTAAACAGCTGCTGAGAAACAATCAATTATAGTAGGAAGAATTCACCATATAGTTTAAGCTAAATTTGCTCTAGATCCAACCTCTTCTTATTGCAATGAAGAATCATCTAACATTCATCTTCTATAGATAGAAGGCCAAAGACTGGGGTGTTGAGGTGAAGTCTTTTAAAAGACTCGTGGGCATGCAGTGTGGCTCTCACTATGGATGCTTGATTTCAGAAATGTGTACAAAAATTTTAAAATAAGGAATAAGAGACTGAGTCCTAAATCTCTCAGGTCCTTGAATTATGTCCTCCCTCTTAAATGTAAACCCTGTTAATACAGATAATGATCTCAATTTCTGCCTGGTCTGGTGGAAACGGATGTTTCCAGCTCTGTTACCAATTTTCTGTGGGCCAAGTCTTCTCTCTGAGACTCAATTATCTAGCTGAAAAATAGAATAATTGTCCGTTTTCCTTCCTCTCAAGGGTCCTGTGAAGAATATCACATCAGTACAGTAATACTTTGAACTCCTTGGAGGTGGATGCCACACTAAGGTATTATTATCATTATCATTAAGTGGGTAGGGGAAAAGCTCAGTTGTCAGATATATGGGCCTTGAAAAACTGCTACCCTTGGCACCTACTAAACTACTGCAGTAAGAGGAAATCTAAGAACTGTAGGGTAAGCCTAAATAATTTATTTGAGGGTAAAAAATAAGTTTTAGGTATGAACCAACAATACGTATTTCCCTTATGGCAGCAGGAGTGGGTTGGAGTAGAGAAATCTTTTCTGCTGGAAAGTCTGAATTTTCAAAAATGAGAGAAGTGCCCCAACAGCAAACCAACACATAAAGCTACCCTTTATTAATAGCACTACAGAAACAGAATAGATTTTCATCACTTACAACATAAGGTAGCTTGATTCTAAGTTATGAGAGCATCACAGCATAACATCGTAGACCTAAAATGACCCTCTCTTTCTATATAAGTAGTCTCTATATGGCTCCCATTCAGTTCTTGGCCCCTTAGCTTCCCCTTCTGATGAATCATTCATATATATTCATCATACGGATTTCAGGTTTTCACCTATCAGGAGGTTGGACCAAATAAAAATACTGTAATTCTAGGATACGGTTTTGAGGGTTGAGACTGAGAAGAAAAAGTCATTTTTTAATAAGTGTCAGCTTGTGTTAATTAACTGTGGAGTTAATGAAAGACAAAAAAATCATAACAAAAATACCGAATTTGATAGCACTTGCTACTCAATGAAATTTTGAGCCTAGTTTTTCATGGGTTTCTATTGAGATTTTAGGGCACTTCACCTTTCTGGGCCTCATTTTCTCATCTGTAAAATGAAGGAGTAGAAGTATGTGATTTCTAAAGTCTCTTTTAGTTCTAAAAATCCGCACCAACAGAATGATCTTGATTTCAAAACACCTGGGATCTTTTTCTATTTCATTCTGTGGCACCTTCCCATCATCCCTCACCTCCAAATAAACATGAGAGTGCGCTGCAGTGTAGTGGCCACTGAAAATTCTCGATTCTTTTAACGACTCTCTCTGTATAAAGGTAGTTCAGCAAGGGCAATAGGAAAGGAATATAAAAGTAAGAAGGCAAAGAAAAAAAATCCAACTTGCTCCTTGAGCCCGTCTATCCTAATCACAAACCGAAGAATAAAAACCCAGCGTACAGAGAGAGCCAAGTACTGGACCTAGAGACAAGCACAGTATTCCGAATAATACTTACCCTACCCTAGGACAGCTGATTTTCTCCTCTTTTTAATGCTGTCCCAGGAAAATACTCCACCACCTCCCATCGTTATCTTTCTACCATATTAGATCAGCTTCATTATCGAAGTCCTTCCTTAGGTCTCACTCAAAGTGTTTCCCCATTGCAGTATAAAGCACTTTTCCTTCTGACAAGAAGTGAACAAGAGGTAACCCCATCCTCCCTAAGCAACAGAACTAAGTATCCACCGCTATCGGACCACTGGGGCCAGGTTTAGTCCTCCCTAAAGAAACCAGGGGCCTAACCTACCGCAACTCACCTTAATTTCTACCCGCGGAGGAGAGTTGAGAGTAGGTAATACCGAAAGGCTCTCAATTAGTGCCCCTCGGGTGAAGTACCGGACTCCCGCAGGATCAAATCTTTACTCCTCCTCTGCTGCCCCCGACCCCAGCTGCGAGGCGCCAGAGCGGACAGACGGAGCCCCCGGAGGATCAATCCACCCCCCCCCCCCAAACTCCCAGCTCCACTGCTCCCGTCCGCCTCCAGCGGCTTCGGCCTCTCGGGGGAAGGGGGTGGGGGGGGGATCCCTTTTCTCACCTGGGGCGGAGGCGTTCGCTCATGGCAGCTGATGGAAGGGAGCGACGGCACGTCGCCAGGCGGGGTGATCGGTGGGGAGGTCTTCGGTTCAGGCGGCGGTAGCGGCGACCGCCGCCCCCACGCCCTCCCCCTCTGGTCCTACTCCTCACCACCGCCTTCCTCTACGCTGTCGGTGTGAAGTACCCCTCCACTGTAGCCGTACCACCACGACTTCCGGCGTCTCCCCGACGCCCCCACTCCCCCATACCACTGCCTCTGTAGGCCCTCCCACTTGCGCTTGCGCAATTAAGACGACCCGAGAGGCTCCGCAATCCTACCCACCGGAAGAAGGGGTGTGGCGAGCTGAGAAATTTGATCTTCACCTTTCAGGAAAGGTGGGGGAAGGGGGGAAGGCGTGTAGAGGAGGGTCCTTGTATGTAGGTGTCCTCAACTTTCGCCTGTTCTCAGCCTGATAATTGCGGACACAATTCACATCCCAGAGTTACAAACAGACAATCCATAAAGTCGATATATAACATTGGAGTCAAATTTGGGGTGGTGTTTAGGAAAGGAAAGCTCATAACCATCCGGCAGTTGAAGAGACAGACTACAAAGGAGGTGGCCTTTTTTGTAGTCTTCTTAGGAGCAGCTGGAGGTAGCTAATGGAGTTTCCCCCAAAGAGGGCGTGCTTTAAGGTTTCCTAAACTCCCTAGAGGAGAGGCGGGGACCTCTCAAAGTGAAAACCTGAGTTCTGAGGAGTCTCCCAAAAGGCAGAGTAGGTAGTGGATGGGGACTGACCGGGATCGGGTGGCTGGGAACCGACTTGATCTCCAGACTCCCCCGGAATCTTAACCCTCGCCTTTCTTGGAGTTTAAAGCCGGTGGTAGGAAACGGGTCCAGGCTCTTAAGAAAACCCCAAACCCCTGCCGCAGCCGCTGAGCAGGATACGTAGAAGCCATGAACCTACATACAGCACAGGGACTCCCGAGAAGGCTCCTTAGGATCTTAGGCTTTAGAACTGGAAGGAACTTAGGAAGTCATTGTACATTTGGGGAAATCTTGGCCTAGAGAAGTAATGTGACTTATTCAGTTTAACACGGCTATTTAGCGCAGAACTAGTACTTGAACCCAGGTTTTCGCACTCCAGATCCCTAGGTTCTTTCCATCACACTTGTTGCTTCTGCTCCTCTCCTTCCTTCGAATCGATAGAAGATGTAGTGGAGCCTAGGGGAGGAAAACAAAAGGGAAACGCTAGATTTCCATGAAGCAACAAGAATTTCAAGAACCATATGGCAAGAAGAGGAAGGAAATATGAGGTAAGGGAATTTATGTGTCCGTAAGGGAAAGACAACCAATAGGAAAATATAAGTATTTCTCCCTCATAATGCACATGTTGGCAGCATGCTATCCATGATAAAGGTAGTCTTCACCAATAAAATTCATTGACATCCTTGAGAGTATTTATATGTACTGTTGCATATTTTGGTTTTCGAATCCCCAGTGCCTGGCACAGTACCTAGGAAAAAGTAGCTGCTTAATAAACGTTTATTGTTTGGTAATAGTGAAAGCTGGTAATCCAAAATCACTTCTGTTTAGCTGGAATAAGTATATTTACTCTGTGTATTGCAGATTAACATTCCAAATTATAGTTTCTTTGGCCATACTGAAAATTAGTTTTAATTTCTCAAGAACAGAGCAACAATTTAGGAAAAGATGATCAAGGAGAACTTTGGGGAAGGAGAGAAGAAACCCCAGTGGTTTAAACTTGGTGGCATATGAATGAAAAATTAGCATTTTAAGCCCCCTACTGTGGAACAGGAGCTGTGTGCTAAGCTCTAGGGATATAGATACAAAAGCAAGGACAGTCCCTGCCCACAAGAAGCTTACATTCTTAAGGCTGATGACCACACACATAGAGCAGTTGTGACTGGAGAGGAATGATTTGCACTAATAAGTTACAGGAATGAGGAGTGCACCCAAAGTGGAAGACATTGAGCTACTCTTATCTAAGAACATTGGGAGAGTTAATTTGATCATGGTTTGTGTTATCTGAATTTAAAAGGATAGTGAAGTGAAACAGTCTGGGGTTTCCAAAAATAACTGATGAGGGAACCATTGACTGATCAGAAAGGACAAGAAGTTGCTTCAGGGGCATAGTCTCTGGTGTGAATGATAAGATATTTTTTTTTGTTTGTTTTTGATAAGATATTTGTTAAAGAGGTTGTGGAGAGTAATAGAAAGTTGACTCTGGCCTTTAGGTAGCAATATTTTAGGGAGGAAAGAGTGAGGAAATAGTGGATAGTAATGGTGAATAGTGTGCAGTACTTGGAGTGAGGAGGAACTGAGTTTGAATTTTGCTGCTGCCGCAGACATTCCTTAGTGGTGTGACTGGGTAAGTTACTTAAACTCTGTCTACCTCAGTTTTCTCATCTGTGTAATAGGTATAACAATAGCACCTACTTCCCAGAATTGTTGTGAGGACAAAATGGGATAGATCATATTTTCAAAGAATTTTGCAAAATTTAAAGTGCAATATAAAATGCTAGCCATCACCATTATTATTAAAGCTGCTAACTAGCAAACACTCTTTATGGTGGGGCTTTTAAATAGAGAACTACTGAGGTTTTAAGTATCTGTGCAAAAACCTACCCTTGAGGGAAACAAACTTTTTTTTTCTTTTCCCAAAAGAAGAGATTTTTAACAACAACAACAACAACAACAAACAATAACAACAAAACCCTAAATTCCTAAACCCCCTTTCCCACCTCATTAGTCTAGGCAGTGAAGATATTGTTGTTTTACCTGATTTCACCCTGGAAGGAGTTACAGTATTACTCTGATAAGTGGATTGATAATTCTGTTTGGTTTCGTTCTGTTTCTCTTGTAAGTTGCTTGCTCCAACTGTGTATTGTCTAGCCTTGGCACATTCGTCCTTGCTTTTGAGTCACAAATAATTACAGCCATGATACCTTATGTAGATTAGATATATGTTTTTGCCTAGAGAAAGAGAATGACTGGGATAGTAGGAAAAAGATATTTGCACCTGAAATTTGGAGTATCTTGTGTCTAAGTGGGGAGGTGAGGGAGAGAATGCCACTGATTGAAAAGATAAGTATCTGCAAATTCTTGGATCCCTGAATCAATATTATAATTAAGAGGCCTCAGAGATTATCAATTCAGTCTTTTTATATCATATATAGATGAGGAAATTTAGAATCATAGCAGTTGAGCAACTTGTGCAGCCTCACAAAACTAGCTATCAAACAGTGGAACCCAGGTCTCCTGATTGCCATTCCAATACTTTATACCATGCTACCTTATAATCCTAGGGGACACTTCTCTTTTCTACTTTGAATGATGAAATTGAAGAGGTGTGGAGAGTTTGGTGTGTCTGAGGGAGTCTGAGGGATGTCATATAATCTCTCGTGGGTTCTTTGTCTGGAAAAGAATTTCAGATAGGACCCAAGCTGTCTTTTGGCAAAGTTATAAAGTTTATTGATATGCTGGCTTAGTAGCAGGCAGGAGAAATAGGGGGGACCTGCAAAGTGCAGGGATATAAGGTAGAGTTATAAAGTTTTACGCTCTGTAGTGGGCAGGAAAAGGTTAAGGAGATAGCCTGCAAAGAGTTTGGGCTTGAGGGACAATTCTTATAACCCTAAAACTGTCAGTCAAAGGCTAATTATGCTAACTAGGTGGGCAAAGGTGTAGTTAGGGAGGAGTTGGGGAGTGGTTTAGGAGTGGTCAGTGCTTAAAGGGACATGCACTTTTTTTTATCAACTGTGCATGTGGATTTCCCATGATTCACTGGTAAATTCCTTAGGGGTGGCCTAGAGGGAGGTGTGGTTTTGAGCTTGACACATCACTAGGCCACTAATGGTCAAGGACAAATGACGTATGTTCAGTATGGCTGTTGGGAGGATAGGTTGATTGTTTTCAAGTCTGGGAACTAAACTGATTAGGGATTCAGGAGGTACCATATTGAGAGTTATCTTGTCCGATAATGTTCAAGGCTTTTGGGTGCAGCTGCCTACTTAGAACAAAGGATTTGTGCATTTCTCTAAGGGTTTGTTTATAGCACACTATTGAAACTTTCCCAGATGCTTGTCTCTAGGCAGACTTTCTAGCTAACGAAAGACTTTCAGGCTGGGGGAAGGAGAGAAGCAGGGTTTATGCCTTTATGGCAGGGGGAAGTGTGACTTTTACAACTTAATTACACAGGCATGTTACAAACTGATATTACATACATAGGTACCCAAACATAAGGGAGGTTTTACAAATTGGGGTTACAGACAAAAGCATCCTAAACCGCATAAAAATGATGGTATTTATTTAAAAGGCTCCATGTGCATTTATGTAAATATGAATAGTTAATAAGAAAGTTTAGTTGGCTGTGTTAACATTCAATGTTCTGAATAAAATATTTAATAATTCTTAAAGCCTCAGTGTTCCCCTGTTATCTGCTGGTGTGTTTCAGTGCTTAATGATAAATTCCATATTTAGCTTGTCTTTTAAATATCTTTTTCTCTTCCTTCCTTATCTATCTATTCATTAGTTTAAGATTGTTATCCTCTCTTTTCTCTCTAAAGCACTTTGCATTTTACTGAAGGTAGAACTCAAGGTTGACAAGGAAATTCTCCTCTCTTCTATAGGTGTTGATCCCCATACCCATAAGGCTTTAGGAGAAATTATGAAATTCCTCACTGAGGTTAGAGACAGAGACTTGAGTTTATTTTTTAAAACAAAAACTATACCATTAGATTATTTTTACCTTCACAAAAATTCGAAATGAAGAGTCATTAAATCTCAACTCGTTTCTTTGACGTTTAAGATGAGTATGAATGGGCACCGAACTGAAAAATGAAAAGGAAGTTTATTTTCTTTGTAATAATAAGTCACATTGATATTTCTTAGCAGGAAGATGGCAGACATCTTATCCCAAATGGAGCTGTGTCCCTACTGTAAGAAACAATTTAAACTGTTAAAATCTCATTTACCTTACTGTAAGAAGGTAAGACCCATTCTTCCTTTTCATTCAGACATTACTCATCCTAAGGCAGTTTTGTTCCAACTCCCAAAACCAAAGGAGCTAAAGAAAGAGCCAACAAAAGCCTATGGTGAAGAGACACATAAAAAAAGTCTAAGTAAAAGAAGAAACACTAACAATATAAAGGCTAGACTACATAGTGCTGACTTAGAAATTAGAAGCAACATGCAGACAAGTGAAGATATGAAGAAGCAAATTAAAATTACTCCCCAAATGACACAGAATACTACTAAATTAAAAAGGATTGTGTTTCTGACTGAAAATGGGCATATGCTTCCTGCAGCAAAAAAATATTCCAAAGCAAAATTTACAAAATATTTACCAAAATCAGGAGAAGACAAGATGAAAAGTCCTTCAGAAATTTGCAGGGGGAGCTCTTCCAAACAGTCTTCTATCAATGAAGATAAAAGACATTTTTCAAACTTGCTAAATGATTTCAGAATTGAGCACCCAGGACAGAAATTGTTGACAGAAACATCGGACTTGCCTTTCAGTATTTGTGAGAGTTTTCCAAGTCTTGATAGGAGTCAGAATCCTTATACAACTTTACAAAGTAATGAGAGAGGCCCCAAAGCTAGGGACCCCATTTCAGAAGCTTTACACACTGTCAATAACTCTGAGACCCAGAGAAGAATCACAGGATCATTCTTCTCAGCTAATCATATAAACTCTTCATTGTATGAGACATTTCAAAGCAGAGGAATGGAGAACCATCAAACCATCAGACACAGAGCAAAGGAAAAAGGGTTTCACTTTGGGTTAGAGGCAGCTGGAAAGGGTAGTTGGAAGAAAGAATCTGAAGGCAATAAATCACCTGAGGTGGAAATGTTAAAATCAGTTTATGTGAGAGATGGCTCTAAGAAACAAATTAATAATGATTTAGCTGCAGAAAAGACACCTCACCATGACAAAACTGATTCACCTTTGTTGCCTTTAGGGAAGCTAGCTTATGAAGAGGCTCTTTCTTTGGCAGGTTTAGGTAACCAAAGCCTCTCTACTTTGGTTTTAAAATATCTACAAGAAGAGGAAGATGGGTACAAGGCGCCAATCACTCCAGTTAATCCAGTGGAGAATATGAAATCAGTATCTTCAGAGCCTGACCTTGAACCCAAGGCTTCAGCAACACACACTGACTGTCATCAGCAGCCTTTAAACCCATCCTGGCATTGTGCTCCTAAAAACTTGACCATTGGTCATGTTGAAGCTACTGGCAGAAAAAATCTACCTACATCTTTGGGGCTAGAGTGGTTTCCAGAACTCTATCCTGGATATCTACATCTGGGAGTGTTACCAGGGAGACCCCAGAAGGGGAATATTGAGGTCCAAAAACCTCACCACAACTTCCCAGAAGAAGAAAGATTCTTAAAAGGTAAACAAGTATTCCATTTTCAAATATTTAACCCTCTTGAAGGTCTCTTTATAGATGCATATGGCTGATAAATTTTTGAATTCTTATTAGTATTTTTACTAACTTTACCCCTTTCCATAGTGATAGTCTAGGTACCTGACAGAATTATCATTGCCTCTTAAATGGTAGTCCTCCTGTGCCCGTTTTCTTGGGCCACAACTTTGATAGCATCAAAAGGAAATGAGGAGAAGGAAGAGTTAATCCTGGGCATGTAATATGAATGTGGCATATGCGGATTTGGAGTAGGGATTTGATGCCAGGGATTTGGGCACCTAACCATAGAGAACTTGGGTAAAAAAAAAAAGGTACTGAGGACTTCTATCCCACCTGACCGTGGTCAGTTAGCCTTTTCTGAGGCAGAGACTTCTTATTTACTCCTTCTTTACAATCAAGCCACGAGTAGGCACAGCCATCTGGAAGAGCTGGATATAGGACTGATGATGGACTAGGCAAATGGTAACAACTCCTCACTTACTACAGTTAGTCAGGACTACAACGCAGGTCTCATTACTACTAATTCCTTTCTATTTAACTCTGTATACGATAGTTTACGTATAACAGGGAAAGCGGCTCTTTTTTCTGTGTTCTAGCACCCTTTGAGGTTCTAGTGGTAGTTACAAACCAGGGTTGTCATGAGGATGAAATGAGATCATTGTAAAGTGTTTAGTACTATACTTTGCACGTAAGTGCTATATAAATATTAGCTGTTATTTTATTATTATTGTCTAGTTTCCTTTTTGAAGCGAAGGTCTTTCTGCCCAGTTTTGGCAATTGGATTGGAATAGAGGTGACTGACCTGTTTAAAGATCTCAGTGGGGAGAAAATTCCCTTTACTTGCAGGCTCATGAGTACAATGACTAGTGCTTGCATGCCTTAACTTTCTTCATCAGCTTCATTCACCAGAGCAGATCAAGTAGCCAATACTGTGAGATTAAACATGTTATGAACAGATAAGATCATTCCTTTTAGCCCCAGATCAGATCTTTATTAAGAACTCAAAAGAGGGGGCTAAAGCTATATACTTTAACTTTACTAATTAGAGTCCTATTAATATCCCAAACTGTTGAGCTAAAATATCATACATACTTTTGAAAAAACTCTTCAGATGCTTTTCATCAATGGGTATTGCATATCCATTCCTATCCACTTTCATTGTGTGGATATTGCTGATAGTTTGATCTCTAGAGAAAAGATCAAGTTTTTCCACTGCTACTGAATGATTGCACATCTGATTCCAATGTGACTTTTATGTCTGAATCTTAGGTCATCTCAGTAATTTCTGATATCGACTCCAAAATGGCTGCGGTTGGCTTTGGTGCCATCACAGCGGGCTCTAATGTTTTGGGATCAAAGTTGAGAGATATGGGCATCCCAGGCATCTTAGGCTCTGGTGAAAGGTCAGGAACTGTGGCAACAGGCATTGGGGCTACTCCCAAGTAACCAATATCTTCAAAGATTCTGGGACTTCAATTTGATTTATAGTTTAGAGTACAGTGCTGCCCTGTGGGGGTTATTGATAGTGATCATTGACTCCTCTATAAACCAAGTTACTTTGTTTAAGATAACTGCAAGGGTTAGAAACATCTCCTGGGGGTAATAGAGCTGGCTTCTCTGGAGACTTGGTCATGCCAAGAAGGCTAATGTTAATTTTGGGTATTACTGGTTCAGAAATCATAAAAACCAAAGAGTGTGTATTGAATAAGAGGAGAACTTTGAAAGATACTAGGGAGCAGGAGATGAATGATAAACTGGCAAAAGAGACCATGAAGAGTAGTCAAGGAGAAGGAGAAAACATTTTCTGTCAGAGGTTGGGAAATGAGTTCAGGATAGAACTAAAGCTAAAGAGAGTAGATCATTCCACTTAGGAGCAATCAGGCCTGTTGGGTCATAAGGGACCAACCAAAGCTAGATTTTGTAATTCTTGCAAGTCAGTACCTCACTGGGGTTAGGGAATTATCAAAACCTGTTCCTGCAATTTTGGTGAATGACAAAAGGTCATTTTTGGTGAATGGAAGAAGACTCTTCTCATTCTAGAAAAAGAGGCTTGGACATAGAGAAGTGGACTTGGTTGTTGTAGGGTCACAGACTGGGTTTCAGGGAGAAGAGCCAGAGCCCAGGGGCCATTCTCTGAAGTCCAGAAAAAAAGAGTTTTCACATATTTAAAACTAATAGAAAGGCAGGTCTTAGGAAAAAACAGGTGTCTGAGGCTCAGGAGAAAGGGAAGATTCAGAGGGAATGTGCATGTTTCTGAGATTTTTCAATAGGAATAGGTTTCTAAAGATCAAGGAAATGCTTTTAGGACTTTAGTGATATTTAGGACTGCTGTATCCAAAGGGATTCTGTAGACCAGTTTTAGAGTCCTGGGGGCCCAGGTTTGTGGAACTTAAGATATATAGGTGACTTCTTAGAACCCAGCTGATACCAGGACTAGAGTTCAGGTAGTATAGACAGAACAAGGTTATCTGGCTTCAAAGTTTGAAGGAAGAAATTCCTGGTTTAATGTGGCATTGCTGAGATTCCTAGAAATCAGGCCAGTGTTGGAGAACTAGGGGTTCAGGCCAGGCCTTTATTTCCAGCTGCAGGCCAGCTAGCAGAGTGGTATGTTGATGCTGGTTTACACACTTAACATGTACATTGCCGCTTTGAATGGAATCTAGAGAAAAGACTCAAATGCCAAGACTGAGTGGCCATGGGATGGAACAGGCCAAGTGCATTGGTGATGAGAAAGTATGGCAGTCCTGTATTCTCCAAAAAAGCTGAGAGCATGATGCAGAGTTTAAGTTAAGACCACCAGGATTTGGGCTGAGATGGGAGGCATGGATGGAGGGTAGGTTCTTGGTAAATAGGCAGGATGTGGCATCCAGGAGTTTAGAGAAAGACCTGAATTCAGTTTGGGGAATGGTCTGTGTTATACTACATAACACTGTCTTGTTTAAATGAGACCAATTAGCAGTAGTGGTTATGAAAGTGGAAATGGGATCCATAATTGGATTTGAGCAGACACATCTGATTGGAAGAAATCCAGGAGCCAGGATATTTGTGGAATTTTGCAAGTTGTACTTGTTTGTAGTTTGTAGTTGTTTCTCTTCCTACATTATTTTTCTTCCTCACAAAAAACCATTTTCTCCCCAGGTTGGGGAGTACCCTTTTTTCTTTCTTTCTACTTAAGATCCTTTTCTCATCTGGCTAGTTTTCTTTTCCATCACTGTTATGCTTGTAAGTCCATGATAGCTCTAGCTCCCTTCATTGTGATTTTTGATATTAACTTGTGCTTGCTTAGCGATTTTCATCTCCCCTGTAAAGGTCTTTAAAGAAATCACACTCTACCCTATTGAGTTAATTTACAGTTTCCAACTATGATGATGCAGTTGGATCATAGAGTAACGGGGAAAAACACTTTCTATTCATTTCATGTGGTTAGAAAGGATGTGGGACAGTGTTGAACAGAAACTTCCCTTTTTCAAATTTGACACACCTGCATTTATTCACATATGAAGTATGAGCAGTAAATAATTGCTGGTTTGAGTTACAGATGGGAATAAGATAAAGTTGCTAGTTAAGAAGTAGTGAGAGCAAAATAGCTCAGAGAGGTGGAAAATATAATGACCAGTAGTATTTCTTAATGCTGTAATGCCGCGGTTCTCAACCTGTGGGTTATGTTCAATTTAAATACATCCTGCATATCAGATATTTACATTACAATTCATAACAGTAGCAAAATTACAGTTACGAAGTAGCAACAAAAATAAGTTTATGGTTGGGGGGGTCACCACAATATGAGGAACTGTATTAAAGGGTCACAGCATTAGAAAGGTTGAGAACCACTGCTATAGTACAATGGAGCAATATTGTTTTAAGGTAAAATGTTGACAACAGTTTTAGCTCTTGCCTCTGATGCTTATAAGCTCTATGTTCCTGACAAGGGTCGCTTCATCTCTCTGTGGCTCAGGCAACTCATAGGACTTTTAGGTCAGAGAACCCAAGACGGGATCCTGGCTTTGCCTAGGTGACCACTTTGCCAAGTCATTTGACATCTGGACCCCAATCCTTCATCTTTAAATATCTTTAAAATCTTTAAAATAAGAAGGTTGATCTAGATAATTGTTCAGGTCCCTTCCAACTTTGAACTTCTAAGAAGTGGAGAGGTTGCCTGGTACTCAAGTTAGTTGAAGCTCTAGGGAAAAGGCTTAGTATAGTATCAGGACAAAGACCTGAATGACTTTGGGATGGGACAGATGAGGGGAATAGCTTTGGGTATCAATAGGTATTGACATCATGCAAGAGAGACCATGGGGAACAGACAAATTATAAAGCAAGATAACCATGGTTTGGGCAGTATTAGAAAGAATAGACAGCAAGTAGGTACTTGGTCGGTATAAAGAGTTCCCTATGTGGACAAGACCACTCAGTGTATATGTGTGTGTGTATAGATACACATGTTTATACATGTATATGTTCATATACACCTGTATGTATAGATGTGTGTATATATGAATACCTCAGATTGTTAAAGATTCTCCTGGTTGAAAAGAGCTTTGTATCAGAGTTTACATGGCAGATGTGCAGTGTGTTGCCTAAGTCACTCTGCTCTTTTTTGCCTAGAATCATGATTTTTTCTAGCTCATCTTGGGGAACTTTCTCCACTAAAGATACTAAATGGTTCCTCTCCTAGGAAGATTTGGTGGGAGGAGAGGGTGAAATTAGATTGTTAAGACAAAGTGGGTGAAATTGGATGACATAGTAACAGCAAATTCTATTTGCATTTGTAACTCCACTTTTAGAAAGAAATCTGAAGGATATAAAGATTGGAAAGCTTCCATCGTGGCTTACAATCTCCAACTTCTCTTTAGTGGGACTGCTGGGAAAAGTACAAAAAGGTAAGACTAGATGGATGATGATTCAGTTTCTGGGTGTAGATGATTTTACAAACTTCCTTTAGAAATTTCTATAGATCTGTGGTATCTCTGCCACTGGGCTTGTCATTTTGTGTGTAAGAACCTGATCCTATCTCTTTATCTCCTCTTGGTTATGAATTAGCATGAAAACAGGTATAATTGATACCTATTGAGAATCCCAAACCTCATACTATATAATGTTTCCCCATGAAATAGTTGACCTCATCTCCTAATGAAGAATAAAACTGCTTTGGAGAAGGTAAGTTTTTAGCCTTTCTGGGCATTTGAAGGAACTGGATTAATTCTTCAAGTTAAGTTATTTAAGATTAGTTCTTTAAGGTTCCTCTGAAAGAAATTTATGGAGTTACACCTTCATCTCCCTGACCTTGAGAGAAAAGTCCTTGAAAAATAAGGCCCAGAATTGGAGTTCACTAACAAGTAGATTCATGTTTCTTTTTAAACAGCCTGGATCAAATACCCAAAACATATCAGCTTGAAGAAGGGTAACGTCAGTGGCATCACCATGCTCTTTGCTGGATACTGAGTCCTTTGCTACAGCTGGAGTTTCAAGCACCTGAGTAAGACTTCCTGGCTTTGGGGCTTGAATTACAGACCCTTAAATGTTGGTAAAATATATTAGGGATTGACTCCTCTTCTGCTTTACCAAGTAATGCCTTGGACCTTTCAGTTTCCAGAGTTTGCACATACAAGGTGTCTTTGCTTCTCAGCAGCTTTCTAGATTCTTCAGTATTCTAATAATGCTCATGTGGCTTCTCCTACTTGCTGAGTATTTTGATCACAACTATACCTGCCCACTCATTTTTTTAGGTCCTTTGATACATGAACCTTGAGTCCTATAGGAAAGAATAATCTTCTCACCCAAAGGAAAGAAGTCATCATTTCAGGCTTCACATTTGGAAATAGATCAATGAACCCCTTGTAGGTCTAGATGGAGTCCAGACAAGAGGCTAAAAGCAGAACCCTTTATCCAACAATGCCTGAGGCTTGAATATGGTCTAGAGTCTAGACCAACAAGTCAAAAAAGTTAGACCCAGTGGCTATTTGAAGACCTAGTTAAATCAGCCTGACATTTAACCCAACACACTCTTTGTAAGCCTGGTACTTGCCACTAATCAAGCTTCCTAATTTTGACAACATATTCCTCCACCTCCTCCTTTTTTTTTCCCCTGTTGGAGGTAGTCTATGAAGGGAAGGCACCAGGAACAAAGTACCTTTGTTTGGCACTTTAATCTTTTAAGGCTTTTGATCTTTTCATTTCGTGAGCTATTTGGGGTGTAGGCCAAAATCTGGAATTTAGAGTCTCAACTTCTACAAAAGGGCTTTACTTCATTTTATGGTAAATAATTGTTCCCTCTCAAACCTTACTTCTTTTTCTCTTCTCTACCCAAAGAGTTTCAGCGTTGGTGCAAGCACCACTGATCTGGATACCATGTATCATGTCAAGAGTTCTTCTGATAGACTGGGAGAGACACAGCGAGAATCACTGCAATTTATGTAAAAGCTTAAAATTTCCATTGGGAAGAGGGGAAGAAGAACAATAAAGTTCCTGAAGTATATTAAAATATTAGTACTACATGCATAATCTATGTCAGACTGCTTGCTTTACAGAGGAGGGGAGGGGAGGAGAGGGAGATAATTTGGAACTCAAAATTAAAAAAAAAGAATGTTAAATTATTCTTACATGTAATTCGAAAAATAAGTTATGATTTTTAAAACTAGTGCTATAGGAATATTATTCTCATTGCTGGGATCTTATTAGTTGGAAATTACTGAAAAGAAAAAATAATCTAATTAAATTTGTGCCTGATCACAGACTGGCTTCCTTGGCCTCCTTGAATGGAGGATGTGGAGTAGAGAAGTAATAAGTATTCATTTTATTACTTTGGTGTACTGTATTACAGTTAACCTGTGTGTTGGCGTCTTTGTTTTAAAAGGAAGAACAGATAAATCATGGTAGCTACAATTCCTACTAGGGCTTAGCCCGGAAAATAGATGCTTTCCTGTCAAATTCCCCTCAGACCCATATCACTGGTACCAGCTCCTTCCATATTTCTATATGGGGCTTCCATATTAGGAAGATTTTATGACCATTTTCTCTAGACCAGGAATTTCTGAAATTATCTTTAAGGCAAGTATTTTGGAGCCCCCAGTTTCACATCTATGTAACTTATGTGCTCCAGTCCTTTACTTTCTCACATTAGAATAATGTTACTGTATCATCCTTCCTCTAGCACCTTTCCATTGACCTATATAATCCAACAACAGTGTTGAAGACTTACCTTGTCCTAGATCTAATATTTATATTTTTTAAAAGGGGCTTCTCAAGACCTAACCCCTTGGCCCAAAGGAGTGATTGATGCTGGGAATTTCTGGCACTGTAAGACTGAAGAAAATATGGTTTTAGTGAGGTGCCTCTCAAAAAAAAAATCACAACATGTAATCATTTACCTGAACATGTAACCAGCTGTGTTAGGGAACTCCACCGTATCATCTAAGGGCTAGGACGGTAAATGTTGCATTTTAACCTTCAAGAGAAAGACTGACTGCTAAGCTCAGGTGCCTAGCCACGGATGTTACAATAGAAATCTATGTCAATAGCAGAGAGACCGTCGCTGTTTCAGGATACTCTAGTTCATAAATGTTGCATTTTAACCTTCAAGAGAAAGACTGACTGCTAAGCTCAGGTGCCTAGCCACGGATGTTACAATAGAAATCTATGTCAATAGCAGAGAGACCGTCGCTGTTTCAGGATACTCTAGTTCATATGTCATATGATCTATTAGAGCAGCAGTTCTCAACCTGTGGGGTATGTTCAGTTTGTAACAATGACAATACATCCTGCATATCAGATATTTACATTACGATTCATAACAGTAGTAAAATTACAGTTAGGAAGTAGCAGCAAAAGGAATTTTATGGTTGGGGGTCACCACAACATGAAGAACTGTATTAAAGGGTCGCGGCATTAGGAAGGCTGAGAAACACTGTATTAGAGGGTATGTTTGTATCAATTTCTGCTAGGTAGTTGCCTCTGTTTAACAAAGCGAATGTCTTTGAGACAGAAACGTCCACATCAGTTTGCTAGTATTTTGCTTTTAAAGAAAATGAACCTACTTCTAATTGATGCCATTGAAAGTTTTTCAGTAAGTAGTCAGATTTTTCATTAGCACAGATTTGACACATTAAGTTGATAAAAATAAAGTTGCTTTGAGTCTAAATTAAAACCTTGTACTTTTCCTTCTGCCCCATTCCCTTATAATCAATTCACATCTTCAGCTATTTACCACTTTGAAGAACTTAGGTCTATCTCCACCCTCACCCAAATGCCAGCTGCTTGTAGATGTCTGTTTGGAGGACTGGTCATCACCTTATATTCAACGTACCCAAATAACATTTCTTTCAACACCTCCATATCAATTCCCTTATCTCCATCCATAATACCATTGATTCAATCACCAAGACTTCAAATACGTTATCTTTAATTCTTTATATCAAGTTATATACCTGCTATCTAATAATTTAGGTTAAAAGGATGCCCTTAAGTTATTTCAAAGGAAAAATCCTTTCCATCTTCACTACTACCATACAAGTTCAGACCTTTATCTTATGCCTGGATTATTACTACAGCCTAACTGCTCTCACTTTTGCCATTCTCCTTTCAAATCCATCTTGCACAGAGTCCCTCTAAAAATCTACTTTCATCATATATCTCTACCCATTAATGTTGTATACCCCTACAGAGTAACGTCCAAACTCTTTCGCTTTGCTTTTCAGGCCCTCTCTAGATAACACAGTGGCACTATTATCTCCCACTATTCCCAATACATTTTTTTTCCTCAGTCATCCAGAATCCTCATTGTCTCTCAAACATACTGTACGCAATCCGCTACTTTGTTGATCTAAATTCCATTGTCCTTTAGGGATCTACTCAAGTTCTACCTCTTCCATGAATCCTTCCCAAAAGAAGCCAACCTGCACCGCTTTCTGTATCATTTTTACTTCCTATAATATAAAAGTAGAAAGGTATCATGGTGTAGGACAGAACCATCAGGTTTGATGGCCCTAACCAGATTAAAGTGCAATTGGGAAATGTTTAATAAAATAAAGAAAAATACAACAAAACAGAGTTGATGTGAGTTTGTGGTTTTCCAAATCAACATGCATCCAGCTGGGTTCCATTTCTATTTGAGTTTAACACCAGTTTAGTGGATAAAGAGTTGGATTCTAAGCCAAGGATACCTGAGTTCAGGTCCTATATCTGGCATATACTTGCTATGCGAGTCTAGACAAATTACTTAACTCCCTCCTGTTTCTTCTTCCCTCCCTCCCTTCTTTCCTTCCCTCTTTACTGTATCACCCATGTTAGAAATACATTGGTCATTATGGACTCCTGTGTTTTTCCAACCTAAGCACTCCTGCATCTCAGAACTCTTGGTCCACCAGACTCATACCACATCCACTCTAGACAACTTTCTAAGACGAAAGTTCGTAAACATTTTTGTGTCATGGGCCCTTTGGCAGTCTGATAAAACCCATGAACCACTTCTCAGAATGTTTTGAAATGCATAAAATAAAAGTATAATGGATTAAAAAGAAATCAATTATATCGAAATACAGTTACCAAAATGTTATTTTAAAAAAAAAGTTCTAGATTCATAAACCTAGTGAATCCAAATAGGAACCTTTGCTTTAAGACTGTAAGTTTCAGATAAAGTGCCAACCAGCATTGGCAGAGAGAGTTTTCTCACCCAGAAGTTCCCTGTGGAATGAAACCACAGGTAAAGCCCCATTGCTAACTCAAAGGTCTTAAGTGGTACAAATTAGCTGTCAAATTGTTATGGGAATCTGAAGATCTTCCCTGCTTTGATCTGCTTAAGTGGCTCTGAGAATCTTCCCTGATTTGAAAGTATACTCTGCCCCCTAATAGGCTGAATGTGGTCACATGGAGCCTGT
>CM053593.1:169249300-169286632 GCA_028646575.1 Pseudocheirus occidentalis | reverse complement strand
AAAACCCAGATGTTGGTGCTTCCCTCTCTGGTAACTGAAAAGATATGGATATAATGGTCAGATGGATGGAAGCCTGTCTGCTGATCTGTTTCTTTGTCTGCTTGTAACTTCTACTTGTAACTTGTTTGCATTCTTTGAAGTTCAGGGTGATGACTTTTTCCCCTGAACTAAGTAAATGATATATGTTTGATTGATTAAAGTAAGATCGTTAACCCTTTTTGAGTTGCTTTCCTTTAGAAAAGCAGATCTAAGAATCTGCTAGCAGCCATCCTGGGCATGCTGGGGTGCTTGCTGATACACAGAGGTGCACATCATCTCTAAGATAAAAGAGCATCTTTCACTTGGACCTAGCAGAGTGGAGCATAGACTATGTATCATCCCACTTAGAATGAGTACCAAGTGCCCTCATCATGTGGAAGGTAGATATTGCATTAGAACAGATTATGAGGCTTTGCCAGCTCTTAGGAGCATTTCCTGTCACACATTTCAGATCCAGCTTATGTAGAACCACATAAAATATCAAATCGTGGATTTTCTTAAATGTTATGTTTCTTCCCTTGATAACATTCAACATATTGAATGCATGTTCTATGTAAATCCATATATATGAGTGAATATATGGATATATTTTAATGAATATATATTCAATAATTTACTACATGTTATAAGTCAATAGCAATCAGATTCAGACATTCATCCTTCATTTCTGTTTTGCTGTTTGAGGTTCATTCATTTATTGGATAAGAGAATGAGATGAAGCATTTACCTCTTATACTGTTCAGGCTTCGGTGAGTTTACCTCATTAAATTGCATTAATTTAACATTAAATAAGTTTCCTTACAGTAAGTATCATATTTGGCATGACCACTGGGGACATTTGCCAAATCAGTCTTCCAGTCATCCAGATATTCTGTTATTTTCTGAAGAATACTGTTGGTTGATTCTTGTTGCACTTGCTAACATAATGACCTCTTCCTCTGCACTGAAAGAAAAGAGTAGATGGGCTTAACTTCCTCATTGCATAGTGAAACCCCAGCAGAACCTATGACCGCACATTTGACTTCCTTTCTCTCTCAGTCTCTCACTCTCTGTGTATGTATATATGTATGCATGCATATATGTGTGTACACACATACACATATATATGTATACACACACGATTTGTATTTCCTGCCAAAAAGATATTCTGCGATTAGCTAGAAAAAGAAACTTGAGAAGAGTACATATTTGTCAGCATCCTGATAGACCACATTTATTTATTCAAGCATTTTTAAGGACCTCGGAGTGGGCAGTGATGCCAGATAGAAGAGAAAAGCATAAAAGTTACTGTCTGGGACTACAAAAATGAATGAAATAAAAGGCCAAATAAACTAAGGATTCCACTTTCCCTCCTTCCTATAAACTCAGAAAACCCTGGGCAATTTGGTATCCACATCAAAAGAACTTAACAGATGTCTTTCCTCCTTTCTTCTCCTTCCTTTTTTCCTTCCTTCCTTTTTTCCTTCCTTCTTTTATTCCTTCCTTCCTTCCTTCCTTCCTTCCTTCCTTCCTTCCTTCCTTCCTTCCTTCCTTCCCTTCTCAGGATAAATGTTAATACCAAGAAGGAGAATTAAGGAGCTCAATCACCCCAAGATTCCCAAGTTTTCAAAGGCTCTATACAGATACATATCAATTAAATAATAGTTGGAGTAATGAGGATAGCCTTTGTTAATTTATTAATTTTTTGCCTTTTTAAAAAAGCAGTACCATTTGGCAGGAGATATAAAAATAAGATTATATGGCTGAGAATTGCTTAGTGGCAACTTCTGGGCATCTTGAGCATTTTATTTGCCAGCATATACTCTCTCCCTCAGTCATACCTTATTTCCTTAACTTCAAGTAGTTTTTCCTCACTTATTACTAGAGAATTATTCATACCCAGATCACTGATCAAAACAGACTCCTAGTTCACAACATGAAAGGCAGAAAAATCCTCTTGGCCTCAATACCCACCCTAAAGCAAGTGAACTGTTGCCAAGGGCACAGTGGGCTCTCTTGTTGACTCTGCTCAGAAGATGCTTCCACAATGGAATCAAGTTTTGTTAGCCATTGTGGCCGACTTACATTCTGAAAGCAGAAAAGGAAAAACAGGAGTTGAGACCTATTGAAGAACTCTCCAGTGTTGGGACATGTTCTATGCTCAGAGGGTGATGAAGTACCCAGATTTAAAGCCAAGTTTGTAAAGATTAGTTATTTGCTGATCTATCTAGGGGGAAAAGGAATGGGGGTGGGGAGAGGAGAATGATTACAATTATCCCTTCCACACTGCAACTTTCCCTATTGTGGTTTCAATATATCTCAGGTCAGCATAAGAAATTAAATGAGAATTGTGGGAGAGTTTTACAGAAGCCACAGACAACATGTGAAGACCAGTACATGATACAGAAGAAATTTAGAAACTCAGAAATTCAGGGTCGCTATAAAAAAGGCATTCTGGTAGACTCTGACATCATATGAGAAAAGGCTAAGTCCTTATATAATTTCCTAAAGGACAATCTGAAGGTGAAGCATCTACCCTGACAGGTTTTACATGAATTTTCCAGATTGCGGGGGGCACCACATCCCTAATCCCCTTGATGTGGAAGGGACAACTGAATGAATGAAATTACTTCTTCAGAAATTAAATGGGCAAGTTAAGAGAGCTTTCTACCTTATGCTAGTAATCTCCGATCATAGATATTGCTGTCAGCTATTTTAGGACTTCCCCTTTTAAGACAGCAGGTGGGTGCCAGTGTTGTCTCCCATTTTCCAATGCTAGTGTCCTACTTGTATCAGTTACATCTGCTGCCCAGTCAACAAGATCTCTCTCTCTCTCTCTTTCTCTCTCTCTTTTGCTTTTTTGGAGGGCAATTGGGGTTAAGTGACTTGCCCAAGGTCACATAGCTAGTTTTTGTGTTAAGTGTCTGAGGTCACATTTGAACTCAGGTCCTCCTGACTCCAGGGCTGGTGCTCTATTCACTACACTACCTAGCTGCCCCTACAAGCTCTCTCTTCTTAGAGATCCACCCCAGAAACAATCTAAATGGACTTAGATATTCATGTGTAGTGCCCTATAGATTTAGAAGGGGGGATTTAGTGGTCATCTGGTCCAACCCCCTCATTTAAAAATTTTTTTTGCTTTTTTTTTTTTTTGAGGGGGAAAGGCAAGGCAATTGGATGACTTGCCCAAAGTTGCATGGCTAGTAAGTGTCTGAGGCTGGATTTGAACTCAGGTCCCTCTGACTCCAGGGCTGGTGCTCTATTCATTGCACCACCTAGCCACCCCAAACAACTTCTTTATTTATGCAAGGAAGGAAACAGCCCAGAAACATTATGTTATTTGCCTATGATCATGTAATGTATAAGTAACAGGATTGGGATTTGACCAATGCATAATTTTATGCCTTGTACTACATCACATTTCAGGCCTTTGCTTTCTTTCTTCCCTTTACCTGCCCTCGTTTTTCCTGTCCACCACCAAGAAAACTTCCTTTTCTTTTTTGTCAGACAAAGCCAGATTCTACTTGCTCAAACATTTCATCTAAATCTAGATTCTTTTTGGTGTTTGTTATGCTGTTGCTATTGAATAGAATAACTGCTTCTGTTTCCATAGATGCTAGGCTGAGGTACACTGGCTCCCTTCTGCCTTAAAGAGGATTGTCACTCCTGAGCCCACAAGGGCTGGAAGTTTCAAAAATCCTAAATGATCAATAAGAGAAAAGCCAAATTACATGAAGCCAGCAAGTATTTCATGGATCAATGATGACATTAAAAGTATTAAAATGGTTAGCAAATTGGGCAAAACACATGCGAAAAAAATACAGTGGAGGGGCGGCTAGGTGGCACAGTGAATAGAGCACCGGCCCTGGAATCAGGAGTACCTGAGTTCAAATCCGGCCTCAGACACTTAACACAGAAAACTAGCCGTGTGACCTTGGGCAAGTCACTTAACCCCAACTGCCCTCCAAAAAGCCAAAAAAAAAAAAAAATACAGTGGAGTTTAAAGATGTCACCTTTCTCATGGTGGAAATAGGTGCTATTTTTTCTGGGTTTAGGAACTTCTAGAGAACATAGTGATGGTAGAAAATGGAATGAGGTCAGCATAGCAGACACAGACCCCTTTCTAGTTCTTACCTTTGAGTGACTTGCATTATGCAGGAACAGCATCATCTTGGGGCTGAGGAGAGTATATGAGAAGCAATTAAAGAAGCAATCAAAGAAGCAATCTAACCCAACCCAAGAGAAATTCCCCCAACTCCAGTCTATTAATGTGCTCAACACCACAGACTATTGTAAACTTCAGGTTTCAAAACCTTGAAGGGAAAGGATTCCCACCCAGGCCAAGGAAGAAAGAACATATACAACCAGCATGTGCTGGGGGACTGACAATGAAGTTTCTCTATTATTGTTTTCAGGATCCTTAATAAAGAATTTTGTTAAATCAAGGAGTAGGAGTAACAGGAAAACCCTTGTTACAATGTATCAGTAGAATGGGTTACTCTGGAAGAGTAAGAAATCAGGTGTGGAGGGAAATCCTAGATTGTGGGCACAAGATTATTCTGTTATGAGTTATTGGAGGCACAGAATGCCTCTGTCCTTTGTGGGGTTGGGAACCAGGAATCAATGAAAGATCTAACCTAGCTTTCTGGTGTAAGCTGGTGGTTCAAGGAACTACATACTGTGCAAATCTGCAACCAGGTCCCTCTGGACAGAAGCCAGCTAAGTAATTGGTACACAGCACTCTCCTCATATGGCGGAATTTACACAAAGGACCTGCCAGGACAAAAAGAGACATACCTTAGGCTACTCAGTCCCAATACAGACAGGAAGATTTGGCTTTAGAGTGGGCAGGAAGCTGACAGGAAACACAGGCAAAGAAGCTGCAATGAGAGGATGAGAATTGAGCCAAAGTAATTTCTTGCCTACTCATAAGTAATTGCCTGGACCTGGTGTCTTCATTCTTGCTACTCAAATAGGACGCATTATGCCAGTAGGGATTGTTAGATGAATCTATCACCTAACAATAGTCACAGTAGATGGAACTTGAAATTTGATGGTATAGCTAATTGCCTTTGGGGTCATATGAACTTTAGGCATTGTCTCATTCTCCGCATGACATCCTCTTCTTTCTACTAGTCTAGAAACCTGGGAGGTTCCCAACACCAACCACACAGGTACAGGTAGCAATTCTAACCCAGAAGGGAGAGATTCCCTGAAGTTAGCAGAGATGGACAGCTTGTGTTCAGAGGCAAATAATGCCCAGGAGAAATAATCCAGACACTTAAAACTAAAAAGGGTGGATAATAGGAAGGATGCCATATCCAGGAAAGAACATTCATGATTGTTTTTAAGACTTTTGATAAAATAGTGGCATTTTCCATTACAAAAATTAGGGGCTAGGGAGAATTAGGGATAGGAATATAAGAAATATAAATATCCTCCCCCCCCCAAGGACTGCTTTGGTTATATCCCCCTAATTTTGATATGTCACTCTTAATGTTGTCTTTAATGGTATTATCTATGATTTTTATGTTTTATCTTTTGTTGTTGTTTTGTTTCAGTCATGTCTGACTGTCCACAACCCTATTTGGGGTTTTCTTGGCAAAGATACCAATGTAGTTTGCTCTTCCTTCTCCAGCTCCTTTTACATATGAGGAAACTGAGGCAAACAGGATGACATGACTTGTTCGGGATCACACTGCTAAAATGTGATAAATGTTTGAGGCCAGATTTGAACTCAGAAAGATGAGTTCCTGATTCCAAGCCCAGTGCTCTATCCACTGTACCGCTTATCTGCCCTTTGTCCTTTGACCCACCAGTTCTTTAGGATTAAAATATTTAGTTTTCAGTTTATTTCTTCCTCAGTAGAACTTTGTTGAATTTAATTTTTTTTATTGTATTTGGTCATGAAAGAATGTATTTAATATTTTTGCATTTGTGTGTTTTAGATGCTCTAATACATGGTCAGTTTTTGTGAAGGCGCCATGTACAACTGAAAATTATGTATATTCCTTTCTATTGATAGAAATAAAGAGGCTGAAAATATTTCTATTCTGATTTGAGCCTCAGTGTCAAGGACTAGGGGACCTCAGCAATAAATCACACCGTCACCCTCCCCAACATTTTTCCATAATGGAGAAGAAAAACAGAACTCATTGGTCAGTCACAACCTTACCATACTTGCAGAAACCTTGATCATACCAGGGGCAATCTCGGGTCTTGGAGGCTGGGTCAGCATGAAGGAAAAGGCATTCTTTATTGCAGCATTCTCCTGAAATAGTACCAGTCACTGTTCTATTGTGCCCATCTCTTGGAACTCCTCCCATCCCTACACCTATTTAGATTAATCTGGATCCTTATATGGGAAGTTCCTTTCTTCCTTCTGTCTTTTGCCCTTTAAAGCAACACCAAGGTATTTCCATATATCTCTATAGAAGTATGCCTAACCTCACACCCTTCCCAGAAAAATGAAGAACTCTACTATTCTATCCTGCTGTTGTAGTATTAGACTCATGGTTAGTCTCCTTGGCTCCTTGCCCAGTTGGTCTACATGAAGGCTCATGAAGTCCCTTTGATGATATGGTATAATAATAATAGCTATTCACTTCTCAGTGAATACTACTTGTATAGCACTTTAAGGTTTGCAATGCACTTTATATATTATGCTATTTGATCCTCACAACAATCATGTGAGGTAGGTGCTCTTATTAGCCCCATTTTACAGATGAGAAAACTGAGGTTAAAAGAGGTTAAAGTCACACAGCTAATGTGTGGACCATATTTGAACTCAGGGCTTCCTGACTCAAGTCTAACACACTACCCCCTGTACTGCCTAACTATTGCCTCCCATAAGGAAGTTATAGACCCAGGTGCTCTAGTTTCCAGCAAATCAAAAGTCCAGTTCCCATCTCTCATAGGGATGGATTTATTTGGGTGGGGGATAAAGGGGAAGTCATGTTTCCCTAGACATTACCCTTCATATTAAAATTCTGAATTTCATTGCTTTTCACATTTCTACGGGACCATCGAGTTCAACCTCATTTTACACAGGAAAAAAACAGACTCCCAGGGAAATTAAGTGACTTCTAAAGTGAGACAATTAGTGGCTGACATCACCAGAACCCAAGACATAACTCCAGTAAGGCATCTGTTGAAGAGATCCCTGTTTTGTACGGTGATACTATGGGGAAATGATTAAGTAATGAAGTAAAAAAGTTGTCCCCTGAGGACTGGTTCAATATTTTAATGAGCAGAATCTGTGTACAGAGGATTTGTTCCATTTTTTACTCCTCTTCCAACTCTTATGAGAATGAAAGTCCAACAGCCTCTAAGAAAGGATTCTTGACCATGCAATTCTCTGCATCGTCAGAAGGTGGTGCTAGCACACCATTTTCCCCAGACATTATTTCCTGGTGAAATAACGGCCCCTAAATTGTCATTGCCACACATCTTTTGTGGGTAGATCAGTTCAAAAAGGCCAGAGACCACCCCCTACTTTATCCATCCCACACCACCTATTTTTATTAGCTACTCCCTCTTCTCTTCCCCCCCGCCCCCAAGAAGACTAACAAAAGTTCATACAAATGGCACTCCATCTGTGATTGCATTGGTATAAGGAAGTCTTAGACATCTGGTATAGAAACTGTGTTGGAGAGTTGCTTATAGTACTGAGCCAATAGGTATCAGAAATGGGAGTTGACTTTGGGTCTTCCTGGATTCGACAGTTCTATACCCTCCATACAAAGTTGCCTCTCTGGTCATCTAAATGAAAGTGGAAAATAGGAAACTTTGGATAGGACCCAAAGAAGAATAATATGTATTCATTTGTTATTGAAACAAAAGAATAGGCCTCTATGAAAGATATAGTCATAAATGGCTTCAAAGAAAATCAACTATATACATACAATTTAAGGTTGATGTCTTGGAGGAGCACCAAGCCCTGTCACAAGACATCCATTAGGAGAGGCTTCAAATCCTATCTTTGAGGCTTACTGCCTGTATGACCTTGGGCAGGTAACTTACCCTCCTTAGGCCTCAGTCTTCATCTGTAAAATGAGGTGGTTGGACTAGAAGACTTCTTAGATCTCTTTCCAGCTGTACATCTATGATCCAATGAATGCTATTGGCAAGAGGATACTGGGCTGGATGATCCTTAAGATCTCTTGTGACAATTCGTACCATAGTGGAGATGATTCTCCCCCTGATCAGATGTACTGAGGAACCTTCCATGGGGTTGGGCATTCACTCTGGCTCTGTGAAGATTGACATCCATTGGCTTGTTGCTAAATGACATACTCTTTGCTTCGCTGAGATCATATAGCAATTTTTAAGATTAGTTCCCCTAACTAGAAGTTGTATCAGAGGATTGGTCATTGGGGTTAGGAGAGACACACTTGTGAAGGAACCTCTTCCCTAAGTAGGCTATAAGAAGAATGAAGAGAAACTGCTTCCCATTCCTTTTGAACATGTGATTCTTAAAGTGGATCCAATATATTCTCTCAGATTTCCATTTGGGGAGTAGGATGCCCCCCCAGTTGCTACAGAAGCTGCCAACTCTAGGACATGAAAATGGCTATCAATATGAGCTTACTATGGCAAGCCTGAGATGGGACCTCAAGTACCTGGCTGCCTCTTTGCATTTTGTTCCTTCACTGAGCACAGGTATTTGACCAGCAACCATCTATCTCTGAAAGATAGACATATGCAGCCTGGGAGGCTGTCTTATCAGTTAAAAAAAAAACAACTTCTGGGTTTGTAATTGGCGCCAGCTGTCCGCCAAGTCATGCTTTCTGCTATGATGCTGCTTCCCTGAAATTACCACTTCTGGGAGGATGCTGATGTTGAAAGGCTGTCCCCTGACTAGCCGGAAGAGCTGGACTTTGTGAATTTGTTCAGATCTAAGGGCAGGGTAAAAACTATTCCACATTCCCACAAAGTGGTCGTTACCTCCAAGGAGAGTATAATTGGAGTGATATCTTATTTCATGTTTTAAGTACTTTTTACTATGTACTTATGAGCCTTTGGTGTTTGAAGAATTTCTTTTTTTAGAGGAGGAAAAAAATAGCTACTCTATACTTAACAGCAACTTTATATAGCAAGTAACTTTTCTAGAAGGGACCCTACAAGGGACTCCAGGTGCAAGTCATACCTAACCTTTATTTAAGAGATTTTTCTCCGAGGGACAGTGAGCCAGATAATTAGGGGAAACCCAATTCTCTTTTTAGGGGTCGTGCCCACACCCATAATGGAAGAAAGGGGACAAGAATTGAAGTGCCTACTATGTGCCAGGCACTGTGCTAAGTGCTTTACAATTGTCATCTCACTTGATTTTCACAGCAACCCTTCAAGGTAAGTACTATTATTATTCCCATTTCACAGTTGGGAAAATTGAGGCAGACAGAGGGTAAGTGACTTGCACTGATGCTAGGCTGAATGAAGCACTATGCCCCCTTCTCCCTAGAAGAAGACTGGCATTTCTGAAACCCACAAGTATTGGGATGGGGCTGGCACTCCTATATTTAACAAAAATCTTCAGTGATACATAGGAGAAAACCCAAATCAGATGAAGTCAGAAAGTACTTCATGGATCAATGATGACATTAAAAAGTATATCAAAAACACATGCTAAAAAAAAAAGGACAGCAGACTTTTGTCACCTTTTTTTATAGTTGAGGAAACTGAGACCTTAAAAGGGAAGATTATTTGCCCAAGGTCACTGAAATAGTTAAGTTGCTAAGCTGGAATTTGAACAGCCTTTTTGACTATATTTTTCACACTTTCTATTTCAGTATGCTAATAAGACTAGATATCATTGTAAAGATTGACATAGAAGATTCTTGCGCTATATTTTGATGACAACTTGATTTCAGCACACACGCACGCACGCATACACACACACACACATACATACACACCTCCAACTTTCCCTAGGGAGACAGGACATGTTGGTTATTGTCCTTCATTCTCAAAGAGAAAGAAAATGACATCATTAAGCAATAGTCAAGGTACGTTGTATTTGACTGTGGCTGATGAGACCAATAGGAACTTGGAAGGCTCAATCACAGGTTGGGCACAAATAGTCCATAGACAGAACACATATTAAGTGTTCTTTAGTTTACATTTCTCTGGGAGGTGGAGAAAGGAAGTAACAATGACCCAAGTCCTTTAATAAACTCTGCTTAGCAGGTCTGGCATTCTGGTATGTACCTCTTCTCCTTTGAAAAGTTTGTCTTACCCTTCCCCCTGAATCTCCTTCTTTTCCTTCCTTTCCTTAGGACCAAATTTCATTGAGACTCCCTTAAACTCACCATTCATCCCCTCCTTAGTAGGGTACTAAAGGAATGGGCACTAGTCAGATGAATCTTGGCACCAGAAAAGATGAATTACCAAATTTGGAGTAGAAGTAGCACTCGGGCATCTTGGTGATGTCATATTGGTGCAGAAATTTGCACTGGTCACTCTTCTTACAAAGCCCTCGCAGCCAGTGTTTGCACACCACTGTCTTCTCCCCATCATCATGCCGGAAGGGACAGAAGTTGCCTAGAAAATGCAGATGAACACCAGGAAAATCATGCTTCTCCCTAGAGTAGGCTTATCTTCACCTACTCCCCCAAATGATATCATTACTTTGGGAAGAAGAAGAGTAGGCTGTTTTAACTACCAGTTGCTCCTTCTCACTATCTCCCCCTCTTCCTACAACTGTAGTTGGATCTCCTCCCATTGAGAGGTTTAGACTTTCTTTCTTTATTTTTTTTTGAAATTAGAAAAAGAAGACGCCTGAAAGAAGGGAAGAAAATATGAGAAGCTAGGGTACAAAAAAGGGGGGGGGAAGGTAATCCTATTTACTACCTACTAAACTAAGACATAGCATTATTACAATAGGCCTAACTTTAGAACTTCAGATTAGATCCTACCTGGTAATATTACATTTAATGACCTATCATTTAAATTGAATTTTTCCCCTACTGCTAACAATAGAAGGAATGCTTAGATTTTTAAGTTTTCAAGTAGAGATAGTCTCAGGAATAAGGGAGCCTACCTAACTAATGTCATTTGAGGGGTGCTCTGAAGGCTCCCTAACCAAATACAGCTCTACCAGTCTTTAATTCTACAATTAAAATTTCATTCCTTTGTGAAGTCTCATTGTTACAGCAATGTGACTTCCAGCTGTAGCCCAGATGTTCCCCAAATGAGGCAATATTGCTAAATGCCACAGTGTGGTTATAGCCCATGTGGGGTAGGATAGAAGCACCCTGGAAGGGGAGGTAGGAATGGATTAGATAACCTCACCCCATGGCTTTACCTGTAAGTTTTAGGCTCCCTAAGCTCTGTCTCCAGTCCTCACTGCCTTTCCTGGTTACTGACTCAGATTTCTAATTGCTGCAAGGCTTCTCCTCCTGGCTGAGTCTGAGGTACCAGAAGGACATCATTATGAAAACAGAATTTGTTATCTTTTCTCCAAAACCTGATGCTGCTTAGTGACTTCTCAGTGAAGGCAGCTAACATTCTCAAAATTACTCAGACTCATGTTTACTCCTCTCTTTGGCATCTTTTTGATTCCTACTGCTACCACCCTTGTTCTGGTCTTCATGATTGTCTGAACTATTGTAATAGTCAAACTGCTGTTTCCATTTCCATTTCCAGTCTATTCAATAAGATGCTGCCAGATTAATTGCCATAATAGGAAAGTTCTCATCAAATTGGCGCTTTAAAACAAACAAACAAGAGTCAGTGGTCTTTGGAATTCTGCCTAAACTTTTTTTTTTTTTTGCAGTGCAGAAGGCAGGGCAATTGGGGTCAAGTGACTTGCCCAAGGTCACAGAGTTAGTAAATGTTAAGTGCCTGAAGCCAAATTTGAACTCAGGTTCTCCTGACTCCAGAGCTGGTGCTCTATTCAGTACACCACCTAGCTGCCCCCTGCCTAAAATTTCTAAAGTGACTCTGGGAAAGTAACTTTCTTTGTCCCAGTATCATCCTTATTTATAAAATGGGTATAATGATAGCACCTACCTCTTGGGATTATTGTAAGGATTATATATATGTATATGTATGTGTGTGTGTATGAATATAACTTTACCTTAAAGTGCTTTATAAATGCTTATTGTTCTTATTAATTATTATTATAACACTCAAGGATCTTTATAATTGGGTGCCTTTCTTTCTAGCCTTATCGCATGCTTCTCCCAATCCATCCTAGGCTCTCCTGGCTCTGTGAGTATGCTCAGGTTCCCTGCTCTTTCTCACCCTTCCCCCACCCCCTCATCTTAGCCTGTTGAAATCTTACCCACCTTTAAGTCTAGCTAAAATGTTGCTTTCTCTATAAAGCTTTCATCATCTAGCTAACTGGATGTGATCTCTTCTTCCTCTAATTCACACAGCACCTTGTTCATATCTCTCTTAGCCATTTGGGTTCTTTTTTACATGATAATGCTTCCTTATCTCCCACAGTAGATGGTAAAGTTTCTTTATGGGAATGACATCTCATTCGCCAAGCAGCTACATGCTTTGTACAGAATAGACTCAACAAGTATTTGGTGGATACGGAAGATACAATTTCACTGAACTTCAGTCATGCCTAGCTAGGGCAGTCTTCTCCGTTTACTTGCTTATTCAATCAATATGTATTTATCCAGTTCTTAATACATGCTAGGCACTATGCTACTAAGGGCTGGGGATAGGAAGAAGAGAAAGAAAGAAAGAAAGAAAGAAAGAAAGAAAGAAAGAAAGAAAGAAAGAAAGAAAGAAAGAAAGAAAGAAAGGACAGAAAGAAAAAGAAAAGAGAGGGCAGAAGGAAATAAGAAAAGAGAGGGCAGAAGGAAATAAGAAAAGAAAGGGAGGGAGGGAGGAAAGGAGGAACGAAAGGGGCAGAGAAGGAGAAAAGAGGAGGGAGTAGGAGGGAGGAAAGGGGAAAGGAGAAAAAGAAGGAAGAGAAAGAAGGGAGAAAGAAAAGAAGGGAGGGAAGGAAGGAGGGAAGAAGGAAGGAAGAAAGGGAAGAAGACAAAAAAGAACAATTTCTACTCTAAAGGAGCTTACCGTCTATCCAGAGCTCTGCCCCTATTTTTCTTTATAGTTTTGTTACCTTCTCAGCTCACCATCCAGGGATGGCCTTGGGAGTTACCGTGACTTAGCTTGTCTTCAGTATTTCTTGCATTTACTCCTCTTCCCTTCTCCCATTGGCCCACTAGTGTTCTTTGGAGATTGGTCTCCAATGTCCCAGAAACAGTTCTGATAAGGTGTTAACCTACCTGCTGTTACAGCTGCACCATGAGCTTAACAGCGGAATTTCAGACATTGTAGCCAAGTCATCTCCTAGATCAGTGATATCCAAAGTGAGGACCAAGGCTCCTTAGGGGATTGCTGTGAACTGATCTCAAAGAGTATATGATCAGGGAACAGGGGAGAAATATGATAATAGCTGCAATTTACATGATGCTTTAAGGTTTGCAAAGTGCATTACAAGTACTACCTCATTTGATCCTCACAACAACCCTAAGAGATAGGTACTATTAGTAGTCCCATTTTACAAGTGGGAAACTGAGGCAGACAGGTTAAGTGATTTGCCCAGGGTAGCACATCTAGCAAGGGTCTGAAGTGGGAAACTCAGGTCTTCCTGTCTCCAGGTTCATTGTTCTATCTGGAGTTTGTTTCCAACACAACCACATCTACCCTTATCTTCCCCCAACATTCTCCTACTTTACCCCTTTCCCTCTCCTGTATAGGCTGCTGACGTATCTCCTTCAGAGTCAGGCTTTAGCCCCCCAGGGTAGTTACAACCTAAATGCTACCTGGGAAAATTTCATGCCCCCTCCATCTCCCTGCATGCTAACTCTCAACCACCCAGAACACCTCCTGGCTACAGCAGATGCCTCTTGAAGGGCAGGCCCTCCAAAGCTAGCAGAGTAATGGTTGAATAAGAATCTTTCCTTTCTCCTTTTCATTTTGAATGGGACAGAGTGAGTAAGTCAGGAAGATTCCCAAACTCATTCCAATTTCAAACTTTCCCATTACTGGAGAAGGTACTATCAGTTACCCAGATTCAATGTCAGTCTTTGAATCTTCACTCATCATCATCTCACATAAAGCTAATAAGCTGAATCAAGTATTACCCACTATCTGCTAAATAAAGACAAAAAAAAGAATCCCTGCCCTCAAGGAGCTTACAATTGAATGAGCTCATGTAAAGCTTGCTATTTCTACCTCTACATTGCTCATGTCTGTCCTTTTTCTCTCTACTTACAAAGGTACATCCCTAGTCCAGGCCCTCATCACCTTTTGCCTTGACTATTGTAACAGCATCTTAATTGATTTACATGCCTCAAGTCTCTCTTCTCTCTAATCCTCCACTTAGCTGCCAAAGTGATTTTCCTAAAACTCTTGTCTGACTTTCTTACTTAAGATGTAAGAAAGGAAAAGAAGGAAGGAAGGAAGGAAGGAAGGAAGGAAGGAAGAAAAGAAAGAAGGAAGGAAGGAAGGAAGGAAGGAAGGGAGGAAGGAAGGGAGGGAGGAAGGAAGGAGGGAAGGAGGGAAGGAAGGAAGGAAGGAAAGGAAGGAAAAGAAGAAGGAAGGAAGGAGGGAGGTAGAAAGAAGGGAGGAAAGAAGGGGGTGGGAGGGAGGAAAGTAGAAAGGGAGGAAGTCACTTTCTGAAACAAAACAAAACAAACAGTAGTACATGTATGTAATTAAAAAATAAGTCAACATGCACATATTGGGAGTTAGTGCTCAAAAATTGTTCTCTAATGAAGTCTGAAATCAAAAAAGTTGGGAGACCACTGCTCTAGGGTAAAGCAAATTAAATGATTACCCACTTGGGGCAGTTGGGCAGTGACTTAGATTGGTAGCCAGTAGGGGAGGATATGGAGATATGCTGAATATATACTTTGGGGAGGGTAGAGAAGTACCAGAGGCTGACATATTATTAACTCATAAACTCTTCTACGAGTTGCCAAGGCAAAAGCCGGTCCATTCCTTTTAAAATAAACCCCTTAGTTTTCTTTTCTGTGACTTCTTTCCCCTCTCCAATCCCTTGATTTCAGGTTTCTTCTGGGGCAGCAGGGATGGCCCTAGGCCTCAAGAGTTCCCCAGAGAGGAACCCAACTGTGACATTTAATTGAAGGTCCAATTGAAGGTTGAACTAGAGCCAGAAGGGACCTTCTCCCTCAGAGACCATCTAGACCAACCCCCTCATCTTACAGATAAGGAAACTGAGGCTCAGAAGGTCTTACTTAAAGTCATATACATAGCAAGTTGTTAAGAAGTAGGATTTGGAAAAAAAAAAAAGAAGTAGGATTTGATCTCAGGTGCTCTGGCTCCACAGCTAGTGTTTTTTCTACTGTATCATGGAGAGATAGTTGTCAAGTGGGGAAAGAGACCCTTTTCCCATTTTTCAGGGTCCATATATATATATATATATATATATATATATATATATACCCTTTTCAGTTGTCATACTGTGACAACCCTTCAGCCAGGATCTAGCTTGTTTTTATTGTTGTTGTTCAGTTGTTTCAGTCGTGTCTGACTCTTGTGTCCACATTTGGGGATTTCTTAGCAAAGATGCTGGAGGGGTTTGCAATTTCCTTTTCCAGCTCATTTTATAGATGAGGAAACTGAGTCAAACAGGGTTAAGTGACTTGTCCAGGGTCACACAGCTATGAAATGTCTGAAACCAGATTTGAGCTCAGGAAGATGAGTCTTCCTGACTCTGGGCTCCAGCACTTTATCTACTATGCCACCCTGCTGCCCCCAGGGTCTAGCTTGCCCTTTTCAAATTCCAAGTCACTGTTACTTGCCCAGGCACTACTGTCTCCCTCCTCCAACAGACCAGTAGACACAAGTAGATTTGAAATGGATCAGATAGATTATGTTCCTTAGGGATTTATTTCCTATCCAGACCCATCCTATTTCTTTTCAACTCACCTTTCTCGCAGAGACCTTTGAGAAAGAAGGTACACACAGCCACCCCTGATTCTAGAAGGGAAGAAGAAAATAGCCCAAGTTATGGAGTTTGCTTCTGTCCTTACCTCTCCCCTTTAGAAAAGAAAAAAAAATAGAAAAATCTTACTATCCCAGAGTATAAGGACCCAGAAAAATCCCTAAACTGGAGGGTATTTGTGCTAGGTATCAAATAATCACAGTACTATACTCCTTCCTAAAACTAACACTCTTACTCTCCTCTTTTCTCTCTCTCCTTTGTCCTCTCTCTCTCTCTCTCTCTCTCTCTCTCTCTCTCTCTCTCTCCCTCCCCCCCATCTCTGTCTCTGTCTCCTCTCTTGCCCCCACTCTTTCTTCTGCTCTCCCTCCCCCCTAACAGGAGCACTGAGCTGGAAATCAGGGGGCCTAGGTTCAAGGCTCAGTTCTTTTCTGTAATCACCTTATCTCATAGGATTCTCAAGCATCCCAAATGGAAAATAGCTGTGTAGTTGCTGGCCCCTTCCAAAGCCTTGGGGAAGATAAGGGATCAGGTCTGAACTCCTGAGTAAAGGGGTTATTCTTAAAATCCTAGATCAGACCAAGGGGTCCTTGATTTAACCTTTTCTTTCTGACCAGGGAAGTATGTGGGGGATGTAAGAAGAAAGAATGAAAGACTAGGCAGTCATATAATTTGGCTCAGGAGTTCTTAACCTTTTTTTAATCACAGACTCCTTTGACAGTCTGATGGGGCTTATAAACCCTCTTTTCAGATAAAGTTTTTAAATGCATAAAATAAATACATAGGATTACAAAGAAATCGATTATATTGAAAAGTAACTAAATTTTGCTTAAAAGTTCATGGATCCCAGATTAAGACCTTTGATATTAGTTTAAATATCAAGAGGAGAAAGGAAGGGCCCCCACTTAGAAAAATGGCCAACTGTTACACTCTCACCTTCCCCCCTTCCCCCCCCCCCCACTTACTGTCCATTCCTGGGAAGGGCAGGAACCCAATACCCCTTTGGTTCTCCACATCATCCTCAAGATCAAAGGTGATTTTCTCCAACCCAGCTATGACTTCCTGCATCTTTATCCTTCTCCGTGGAGTTAGCTTAATTCTAACCTACAGGCCTCACAGGTGAATCCTATATACAGTTTATTACAGGATCAGCTAAAGGGGCCCAAGGACTAATTTTCTTTCCTAGTTTCTCATTGGTTTTTCCTTTACTTCTGAATCCTTGGTTGTTCCCTAGGAAGCTAGAGTGGTAGGACCCTTCTGTAAGCCCAATCTTAACAGTATCAGACACACACAGTCTTCGTAGCTGGTCACAGTTCACCAAGTCAGAAAGTGGCATGAACAAATAAGAGTGGTTTTCTAATGTCACCAGAGTAAAGAGTTTTCTCTTTTAATCTGTAACTCCTTTCTGGATCACTGATGTTTCTTACCACCAGAGCTCATTAATGCTTTTTAGTATTCCCTAAAACACAAGGATTCTTTTTTTATTCCTAATTTATTTTTATTTTCATTTGCAAATTCTCTCCATCCTTCTACCCTTCCGCTACCCATTGAGAGGCAAGAAATACAGTACCCATTATACATATGTAGTCTTGCAAAACAGCTCCACATTAATCATATTACAAGAAAAAAAAGCAAGAAAAAAGTGGAAAAATATGTTCAATCCAAACTCAGACTTTATCAGGTCTTTCTTTGGAGCGGGATAGTATCTTTCATCATGAGTCCGTTGGAGTTGTGGTGGACCATTGTACTGATCAGGGTGCTAAGTCTTTCACAGCTGATTATTATTACAAGATTGCTATTACTGTGTACAAGGTAAAATAGGGATTCATAACCTTTTTTTGTGTCAGGACACTTTCGGTAATCTGAAGAAGATTATGTAGCCCTTCTCAGAGTAATGTGTGTTACCTACATTTGTAATTGAACGAAATGCTAAATTTCAGTTTTAGGCTAGCAAAAATAAAAATCGAATTTTTTTGCATCCAAATAAATTCACATAATATCTGTCTGGGGACCCAACCTGCTCTCAGGCTGTTACAGAAAGAAATGAACTAAAGGGATAGTATGCAAGAAAATTCTCAGGCCCAGCAATCCTGCTGCTCAGCATGTACCCTCAGGAGGTCAAAGACAACAACAAAATTTCAACATAAACCGAAATATTCACAGCATAATTTTTGTGTGTATGTGGTAGCAAGGAATTAGAAACAAAGTGAATGCTCATCACTTAGAAGATGACTGAAACAATTATGACAATGAATGTAATAGTATATTATTCTGGAGTAAGAAAAAGCCCCAATATGAGGAATCTTCAGAAAAAACATGGGAAAATGTATATAAACTGATTCGGAGTGAAACGAGTCAAATCAAAAGAATTCAATGACTGCAACATAAATTTAAAAGGTCACTAAAGTAACAGGGCCTCTGAGTAATTGAAAAAAATAATGGCCTCAGAAAACATAATAAACAGTATATTTCCCCAAAAAGAGAGAAGTGGAGACCCTCAAGGCATAATGCTGTGTTTTGACTGGTTTCAGAATTAGTTGTTTATAGTAAACTGTCCTTCATAGTTCCTAGAGACAGGTCATTTCCTAGGTGTGAGGAAGCAGTGGGAATATGGAAGGGGGACTAATGTAAATCTAGAAGTGGTATGAAAAACAAAAGGCACCAATAAAATGTATTAGTTTAAAAATCATTTTTCAAAAGATGAAAAATAGTTAAATAAATGTCACCTTGTTTCTTCCATTCACTTAATAATAGAACTTTTAAAAAATTCAATTTTATTTTATTTTTAGTTCCAAGTCTTCTCTCTCCCTCCTCCCTACCCACCCACCCATTGAGAAGGCAAGAAAAACAAAACCCATCACAAATATGATCATGCAACACAAATTCCCACATTGGCCTTCCTCCCCCCCCAAAAAAAATAATGAAAGAAAGGAAAAAAATATGCTTCAATCTATACTCTGACACTATCAGTTCTCTTGTTGTTTTGGTTTTGTGGAGGGGAAAAAGACAAGGCAATTGGTGTCAAGTGACTTGCCCAAGGTCATACAGCTAGTAGGTGTCTGAGGCAAAATTCTAACTCAGATCTTCCTGATTCTAAGTCTCCCACTCTAACCAGTCTACCATTCAGCTTCCTTCTCAGGCACTCATTCAAATTTAGCTAGAAGTTTGAAATACACAACTGAAGGAAGGGCTCAGGTGTCTGCCATCTAGCCTAGAGTAAGAGACACGTCTACATCATGAAAGATGACAATGTTCACTTCCAGTTCAGGCAAATCTATATTCTAGCTTTCTAGGCTCCTCCACCTGGGCTGGGGGACTTTTGAAATAGTATCTAACTGAATATCTGAATGTCCATAATAAATAAGAATTCTCCCTGCCCCCAGCCCTGAATTACCCTTCCACTCTAGCCATCTGCCTATACTGTTGATACCCTTGGTACAGCCCCTAGAGAGGCAGTTATAGTGGCAAGGACCATGAGATTTGCCTTCAGACAGGCCTGCTTTGGAGCCCTGATCCTGTCACTTGATAGGCATGTGCCTATGATCAAATCTCTCTGGGCCCCAGTTTCCACATCTGTAAAATGAGGATAGTACCTGAGCTACCTTCCTCACAGAAATATTTTGTGAGCTCTAGAAAGCTAGTTGGCACAGCAGATAGATTACTGGATTTGGAGTCAGGAAGACCCATGTTTGAATCCTGTCTTATATACTAGCTCAGTAACTCCTAGGCAAGTGACTTCACTGCTGTCTCCCTTGGTTTCCTCATCTATAAAATGGAGTTTATGAGGATCCAATGAAATAATATTAAAATGCTTCATAAACCTTAAAGTGTGATGCAAATGCTAGATATCATTAATATGATTCATGTATCATAATATAATATAATTAATAATGATAGCTTTTGTTAGCACTTACTGTGTATCAGGTGGGTAGTTAGGTGGCACAGGGGAGAGAGTGCTGGGCCTGAAGTCAGGAAGACTTATATTCCTGGGTTCAAATCTAGCTTCAGATATTTCTTAGCTGTGTGACCCTGGGCTAGTCACTTCACTCTGCCTCAGTTTCCTCATCTGTAAAATGAACTGGAGAAGGAAATGGCAAACCACTCCAGTATCTTTGACAAGAAAACCCCAAATGAGGTCATAAAGAGTTGAACATGACTGAAAAAATGATTGAACAACAACATGTACCCAGACACTGTTCTAAGCATTTAACAGTTTCTTCTTCTTCTTCTTCTTCTTCTTCTTCTTCTTCTTCTTCTTCTTCTTCTTCTTCTTCTTCTTCTTCTTCTTCTTCTTCTTCTTCTTCTTCTTCTCCCTCTTCTCCTTCTCTTTCTCCCTCTTCTCCTTCTCCTCTTTCTCCTCCTCCTTTTCTTCCTCCTCCTCCTCCTCCTTCTTCCTCTGTTTTCTTCTTCCTTCTCCTCCTTTTTCTCCTCCTCTTCTTCTGAGTGCTGAGGCATTGAAGTATTGTGGCCAGTCTAGAGTCAGGAAGTCTCTTGTTCAAGTTTAAACTCTGATACATTCTAGGTATGACACTATTGGCAAGTTCCAGTGCTCTTTGAGCTGTGGTGTCAAATTCAAATAGGATGAGGGCCATTAATGTGTACATAAAGATCTCTGCAGGTCACATATAGACTTAATTTTTTAAAAAATGTAATGTTTTCTATGTTTTACTGAATTTTTATCAGACATTTCTGAATCACATTTTAATCTGGTTGGGGCTATATTTGCAGGTCCGCAGGGCTGCATGTTTGACACCTCAGCCCTTCACATCTTTCTAATACGAGATGTTTTAGTGGCTAACCTGCCTCTATGGGATGTCTCCTAATAGATGAAATCACTGGGTTTCTCCCCCATATTTGTTATTATTATTATGATCAAGACTTCCTAAGCACAATAAGTTAGGAATTAATTGTTTTTCAAGAGTCACCATTCAAGCCTTCAGACCCCAGGTTCTAGAAGGCCTCCTCTCTTTCTTGAATGTCTGTTTATTTAGGCTTAGCAACCATTATAGCTCCTGCTTCCTTGTTACCTGGGCTATGGGTCTAAGCATGTTTGTTTGCTTTCCTGGGGCTATGCACCAGGATTTCTTGTTCCTTTGAACTTCAAGTAGGAAAATACATTCAAGAGATGTCTTATATTTTTGCTTGTCATCCCCTAGCTAGACTATGAAGCCCAGAAGGGCTGGGAACTAAGTTCTATCTAATCTTTGAATTACCACCCCCTCCCTGCCCCCACCACTCCCAGGAGCCAGTCACAAAGTCTAACAGTAGTTCTTTAATCAATATTTGTTGAAGTTGGAATTGAAGCTGACTTTCACAGGGAGTTGAGGAGCAGCTAGGTGGTGTGGTGAATAGAGTACCAGCCCTGGAGTCAGGAGGACCTGAGTTCAAATCCAGCCTCAGACACTTGACACACTTACTAGCTGTGTGACCTTGGGCAAGTCACTTAACCCCAATTGTCTTGCCTCCCCCCCCAAAAAACACAAACAAAAGAAACCCACAGGGAGTTGAGCAGAGATGACCAAATCCTCTATTTTTCAGAAACCTTGACCTGGTTTAGAACAAGAACATGACAAAAAGGGGTAGGAGGGGGCAAAACCAAGCTCTAGTGGAAAGGTGGATAGGAGAGATCATTGGTTAGGAATCCTTGCCTACACGATTGTTCACCATGTTCTTCTGATGTTCTTCTGTCTACTGAGAATCCTGGGAATTTGTTGTAAATTGGACCAGAATTGCTGTTTGTTTTCTTCCATCTGAAAGTTGTGTAGCCTTGGTCAGACTATTTAATCATTCTGGACTTCTGTAAATTGAAGGTAAACAGGTTCAAATCTATGTGATTAATTTCACCAAAAGGGATATGAACAAGCAATTTTCTAAGGAAGAAATTCAAGCTACCAATAGCCATATGAAAAAAATGCTCCAAATCGTTAGTGATTAGAGAATTGCAAATTGAAGTAACTGAGCTTTTACTTCATGAGCATAAGATTGCCAAAATAGATAAGGAAAATGGCCAATTTTGGAGGGGCTGCAAGGGAAAACAGGTACATTAATGTGTGATACCTTGTTAAAATGATTGGCTCATTTTATGTCTAAGGGTAAACAAATGGTCTCTAAGGTATACTCAATTTTCTTCTCTTTAGTTTTTGGTGGTTTGTTTTAGAGGAAAAATGAGTTCAGTCACAGTTGATCTAAGTCCCTAGTAAAAACTTCCTAATACATAAGAAAAGATTGAGTTCTCTGCTTAATCTTATATTTATATTTATCGTTCGCTAACCCCTAGCAACTTGTGGTTGATGAAAAATTCAGTTTACTGGGTAATGAAAGAGCAATTTATTTAGTGTCAATGGAAAGACAGGTATCAGGAGGGGAAGTCTGGAAAAGGGCTGATTGATCTTTTTCTTGTGACTTCCCTCAGCTTGGGCCCTCTTCTCTAAGATGCCAGAAGAGCCAAGAACTCTCCTTGATGTCTATCTTCCTGTTTCCAACAGAGCTCAGTCTTCTCTTTGCTCCTGGTTTGCTCCAGTCTCTAGAACTGTGATGCTCAGAATCTCTTCTTGATTCTGAGAAAGCTTCTCTCTTTTGTACAAAGTACTTGACAGTTCCCCAGTCTTTCTTACAATGACCTTGAGTGATTCAAGGAGGTGTACAGACCCTGTTAACACTCAAGTCTGGTTGTGTGATTCAGTTTTTAAAAATTGCTTTAACCTAGTCTAGGCACTAGAGTCAAATGTTTGGTTTAGACATTACCCTTCTAAAAGAGGGTTGGTGAAATTTTGAAAGGTATAGCCATTTTGGAAAGCTCTTTTCAACTTTACACCAAAAGTTATTAAACTGTCCTTTTGACCCAAAGGAAAAGGACTTAAATATACAAAAATATATATTTACAAAATACAATAAAATAAATGAAATAAGATACAAGTTTTTAAAAGCTTTTCAAAAAAGTAGCTGAGAACTAGCAACTAAGGGGGTACCTTCAGTTGGGAAAGAGCTGAGTAAATTATGGCATATGAATATGATGTAATACTATTATTTTATAGGAAATGATAAAGGTGATGGTTTCAGAGAAACATAGGAAGATTTATATGAACTGCTGCAGTGAAATAAGCAGAACCAGTAGAATAATTTACAACATAAAAACAAACAAGTTTGAAAGCAGTAAGACAGGGCAGCTAGATGGCAACAAATAGAGAACTGGGCCTGGAGTTAGGAGTACCTGTGTTCAAATACCACTTCAGACACTTGACACTTACTAGTGGTGTGGCCCTGGGCAAGTCACTTAACCCTGATTGCCAAAGAAAGAAAGCTATAGCAACATTGATCAATGACTAATCCACTAATACTGGAAGATCAATGATGAAGCATACTTCCTACCTCATGACAGAGAGGGGATGGATTCAGGGTGCAAAATATGACATATTTTTGGGGCAGAGCCAAAATGGGAATTTTTTTGCTCAATTACACTAATTGTCACAAAGGTATTTTTGGTTTTTTCTTCTTTTTCCCATAATTGTAAAGAAAGAAGGGAAGGAGGTGAAGAAGAGGAGGAGGTTGAGAAAATGTTTGTGTTAATTGAAAAAATAAATATTAATTTGAAAATAAGCTGAGGGTAAAAAGATAGCATGGGATAAAGGATGGGAACATTGCTTTGGAATCAGGATGACCTGGGTTAAAATCCTACCTCTGACAAAAAGTGACTCTGGAAAGGTCCCTAATATCTCAATTTCTCTTGACAACTCTCTAGGTCTTAAAGTTCCAAAAGAGTTGCTGATCTGCATTTTGTAGTCACAAGGGACTTCCCCAAATTGATGAAATCACAGGTCTGGACAAAAAACAACAACAACAACAACAACAACAACAACAACAACAACAACAAACCGACAATAGCACCTGCTCTGCCTATCTTATAAGGTTATGCTAAGGATCAAAAGATAATGTATGTATGAATGCTTTGGTGTTATACAAATGTGAGTTTTTATTATCCATCCTTTCTTATGGCCAAATAATGCTTATAGTTCACATTTCTATAGTATGGCACAGCTTACAAAATAATTTCCCTACAAAACTTCACAAAGGGTAAGTGAATTAGCCCAGATCTTTCGTTGACTGAATAAGCCATTTCACTTTAAGTAATAATGATTCTTAAAGCAAATATAAGGAAACAGTGTGGTGTGGGGTAAGGAACACTGAATGGGGACTCTGTAGACCTGAGTTTGAATTCTGGCTCTGCTATTTATCACCCGTATGACATGGGAGCTCACTCTGGGCCTCCGTTGCTTGAGAGGGTTAGGTTAAATAAAATAGGTTAAATAAATTTCTCTAGCTGTAACATCCTATGACTCTGTGGCACCTAGAGCACCCATCTCCCATATCCAATATTTCTACAGGAGTTCAAAGTAGTCTGCATGTCCTTAGTCACTTAAACTTTTATCCCATGAGCCCCTACCAATGGTTCTGCTTTTCCAATCAGCCAGAAAACATAATTAGTTAAAAGCAAAGGTGTTTAATAAAGTGGCATGATTTGCAATAGAACATCTCTCCCATAAATATAGAGCACATTCTCCCACAAATTTATACACCATCAGTAGGGAGAGTGAGAAGGCATAGGGATTATGTCTGAGGGTAATAAAGGAGAATACATGTGGAAGAGCAATTCATAACTCTAATGTTTCAGGATGATCACAATCCTCTCACTAGGCCAGGTTCTCTCTGGTTCCCGTGACTTTGATAGACTCATTGGGTTGGTTTGGTTTCTGCCTTGCTGAGCTTTCTTTAGGCTAGTGGTTAGAACCTGGCCTGATAACGGTAGGCTGACAGTTTTTTAGTCAGTCATATAGTTAGCTGTACCTAACTAATAAAAGCTGAGAAAGTACCCTCATCCCAAGGTAAAGTGCTTTGTATGTAGCTGGGTGGTGCAGTGGGTAGACCCCTGAACTTGGAGTTCAAATCCTGCCTCAGATACTTAGTAGCTGTGTGACCCTGGGCAAGTCACTTAACCTTTGTCTCCTTCAGTTTCCTCAGCTGTAAAAAGAGCCAGAGGAGGAAAGAGCAAACCATCCTGGTATTTTTGCCAAGAAAACCCCAAAATGGGGTTATGAAGAGTTGGACATGACCGGAAAGAGACTGAACAACATTCTCTTCTCACTGCCTTACCTCATCCGGGGAGTAGATCATGATCATCCCCTGCATTTATATGTTTTACATTGTCAAAGCGCCATGTTCCACTAATGATCTCATTTTGATGTGTCTGTGTGCATGTGGTCATCTCTTATTCCCATTTTACAGATGAAGAAACAGGCTCAAAGAGGCCAGGGGACCCTTCTCAAGTCCAATGAGGAATTAAGGACTACAAGTCAGTCACCCATTTCCCAGACCAATCTCTTCACCTTTGGCCACATTGCCAAGATCATAGGATAATAGCTTCAGACCTAGAAGAGACCCTTGGGTTATCTAGTTAAACCTTCTAATTTCATAGATGGGGTAACAGAAGTCCACAGGGGTTAATTTCAAGAGCACACAAGTAGACTCAGCTCCACCCACCTCCCCTTGCTTTTGCCTCATTACAAAATGGTATCCTCATTTTCTGAAAAAAGATAATAATATAATGAAAAGGTATAAACTCCAAATTCACACAAGAAATTCAGGATGGTAAAAAGATTTGAAACCAGGGGTCACAGCCCAGGGACCTCCTCTCCAGGGCCAACAGAGAGCTCTCCACTCTTTCTGCTGAGCCTGCGGCTTTTTCTCCTGGGAGGCATCACTGGTAATGTTTATCTACAAATAGCAGCGTTTTGATTAATTAATTCATGACTGCAAAATGGATGTGAAAAGTACTATGTTCATATTAATATTAATTTTTAATAATCACATCATTATTACTGCGTTCTGGCTTACCTTCTGCTACAGATTTTCTGGATACTCAAGCCCAATGGCACCTTGGTCCTAAATTCTGAGAAAGACAGGAAGACAGAATTCTCTGGCTTTCAGGGTCCTGCCAGAATTATTTCAATCCTCCCTCCATCCCCAGACTGTGTCCGACTTATTCTCAAGATCTCCAGTAGATTTCTACAGAGTTCTTCCTTTTATCTCATTCATCTTCCTTACTGGGCCCTGTAAGAGCTCTGGGATATGGAATGGAAGCAGAGACACAGACAAAATGTCGTTTACCCACGTTAACTTCCATCAACACAGGGACCCAGGCTTCAAGACCCAAGGTGTCACCATTTCCTTACCGTCCTACACACTCCCTTTCCTAATGTCTTGCCCCTAAAGGAATTTCAAAAGAAATTGGTTTGTGCCCAGTTCCGTGTTTATTGGTTTTTAGGAGCTGGGATCAAGGTTACAACAATGCCAGGGGGTGTGGTTCCTTTAAGGGCTTGACAGCTGGCTAACCTGGAGGAGGGAAGTCCTTTGCTCTCAACAGCTGGTGTTTATTGTTTTGCCCAGAGAACAATAAACCAATGTGCCCAGCCCCTCCACACAACCTTCTGTGGCCTACGTATCATGTGTGGTTCAGATGAGAACCTGGCCTCACAAGAAACGCTTTGAAGTATGGCCAAAAAACGTCCATAGTCACTGCTCTGTCCTGGATGAGTTAGCTTTATACATAATAAAGAAGACATAACAGGAAAGTGCAACTAGGTATCCCCAGGAGGCCAGACCACCTGCAGGAATGGACCCAAACCATTTCATAAATGAATCAATTTTCGTGTGTGTGTGTGTGTGTGTGTGTGTGTGTGTGTGAGTGTGTGTGTGTGTGAGTGTGTGTGAGTGTGTGTGTGTGAGTGTGTGTGTGTGAGTGTGTGTGAGTGTGTGTGTGAGTGTGTGAGTGTGTGTGTGAGTGTGTGTGAGTGTGTGTGTGAGTGTGTGTGAGTGTGAGTGTGTGTGTGAGTGTGTGTGTGTATGTGTGAGTGTGTGTGTAAGTGTGTGTGTGTGTGTGTGTGCTTGAGCTCATGCAAGGGTCAGGAGGAGGGAAAGGATCCGGAATATATTATAAATAGTTAGAATTTTTTTATGTCATTTGTTTTGTCGGGCTTTTTTTTCTTTCCTCTGTTTAAAAAGGTTTTTTTTGTTATTAGATGACCAGTAAAGACAAAAAATACTAATAAAAACTTTTTTAAGTGAATGAGTTAACCTAAACCCTTTTGGGTATATTATACATGGGCAGCCTGGTACAGTGGAAAGAATATAGTATTTATAGTCAGAAGATTTAGGTTCAAATCCTGGCTGTGATATTTATTTCCTCTCTGGGTCTCATTTTCCTAATCTTTAAAATGATGCTGGATTTCAGTAGTTCTCAAAGTGTGGTCTAGGAACCCCTGAGGGCCCCGAGACTCTTTCTGGAGTTTATGTAAGTCAAAATTATTGTCACAAAAATATAAAATTATCTTAATTTTAATATGATAAATATAAATAGGTATGACCCACTTAAACAAAATGTCTTTGGGGGATTCTTGATAATTTTTAAGAATGTAAAGGGGTCTTGAGACCAGAAAGTTTGAGAAATGATAGACTAAATGGGGCAGTTAGGTGGCACAGTGGATAAAGCACCAGGATTGGAGTCAGGAAGACCTAAATTCAAATCCAGCCTCAGACATTTATATATGACCCTGGGCAAGGCACTTAACTCTGTTTGCCTTGGTTTCCTCCTCTGTAAAATGAACTAGAGAAGGAAATAGCAAACTATTCCAGTATCCTGGCCAAGAAAAACCCCAAATGGGGTGCAAAATGACTGCATAACAAAACTATGTTGAACTACAGATGCTACAAGCAGAAACTTGCCCACAACAAGGTAACCAGGATGGTGAGGACACATTAACCAAAATAAAGATTAATTAAAACAACAGGCTAGTGCTTAGCTTGTAAAGGGAAAGATCTAGAGTGAACACAGCAGTGCTGTATTCAATATGGCTGTATTTGAAGGGCAGCTATATAGCAGAGAAATTAGACCAAACTAGGACCTATGGGTAGGAGTTACAGGGCAGCAGATTTGGTTTGATAAAAGGAAGAATTTCCTAGCGATTAAAGCCAACCACTAATAGAAAGGACTGCCTCACCGGATAGTGAGTCCTCCATCACTTGGAGGTATCCAAGCAGAAGATGACTTAGGATTCCTACTTTGAATAGGGAACTAGACCAGTTAACTCTGCAGTTACCTTCCAAATCTATAATTCTAACTTAACTTAGAAATAGGGGAAGAGTGCTTACCAGGGCATCATTGGCTGATGAAAATAACACCCTTTGAACTTTAGAAACAAATCTGGGGCTTAGAGATGTGAGACTGATGAGTTTTTGAGTTTTGCTGAGCTTTTCAATAGGTGAACAGAAGTTAGCTGCCTCACAAATGGTCTTTTTCCTCTGGGCCTCTAGAATTCAGGTGCTCTTGAGTAGTAGACAATGGAGTTTTGGCAGCTTCTCTGTTCCTATGCCTGCCTCATAAATCCCAGGTCAGGCCTCTGTTCTCTCTAGCCTTCTGCCCCAGGCTCTCTAAGCTGAGTTAGGACTTGATTTCACTTTCTCTCTCTCTTTCTCTCTCTCTCTCTCATACACACACACACACACACACACACACACACACACACACACACACACACACACACACACACACACACCCCTGCCTCCAGAAAAGTATAGAAAATTTGCACAGGCTCCCTAACTCTGTGGGCTACCCTCTTAGCAACCCCGCATACTCATAGAGGGTCAGGGCCTCCCCCTGGAGCAGAGAAGAAAGGGGTAGAGCCACTGGAGCAGAATTACTTCAACAGGAATGAGTCAGCAGAAGTGGCATGAGAGGCGGGCTCTGTGCCAGCTTTCTCACTCAGGTTACATGCCCAGGGACCAGGGTGGGGGTGGAGGGGAGGAGAACATGTCTTTTCCTCCGGCTGTTCACAGATGGCAGGAGGAAACCAGAGTCAAATGGACAGATGAAGCCAAACGGCCTACTTCCTTACCACATTCCTTCTGCCCCCTACCCACCTGGGCCTCTGCCCACGTCCCCAAGCCTCTCCGTTAAACATCTCTAGTGCCCTTCTTTCTCTCATTAATCGAGAAGAAGTCTGGGACAAGCTAGGGGTGCAAGAGGAAAGGTTTCTGTGGCTCCTGACCCTATAATCAGGGTCTAATTGGCATATGAGGAAAGGGGCATGAAAATGGAGGGATTGGGAATTCAGCTGCTACATGGCCTCTGGGGTGGGAGAGAAAGAACCTCTTGGGTCATACTGTAAGCTGTTGGCCGCTAGGGGATAAAGTAGATAGAGTAAATGATAGTAGAGAAATGGTCCTGGAGTCAAGAAGACCTGAGTTCAAATCCAGCCTCAGACATTGACTAGCTTTATGATCCTGGGTGAGTCGCTTAACCTGTTACCCTCAGTTTCCTCATCTGTAAAGTAGGTTTAATAATAGCACTTAACTCCTAGGGTTGTTGTTAGTGTCAAATGAGATAACTGTAAAGTTCTTAGCACAGGGCCTGGCACTTAGTGAGTGTATAATAAATACTTGTTTCATTACCCTCTCCCTGTCCCTTGTGAGGAGGCAGAAAGAAGGTCTGATAATTTGCCATTTTACCTATCCCCATGGACTTTGCTAACTAGGTTCTAAGCTCAGTTTCTACACTGCCTTCCAAATTTTGGCGCCCTAGGACAAAGGCATTCTATCCTAGTTATGACTTTTGCCAGGCCCTTGAACCCTGCAAAGAAGAAGCCTCCTAGAAGATTTAGAACCCTTAAAAGAGTTGCTGGCCAGCTCATTCTCATTAATTCCAGCTCCTGGGTACTCCTAATTATAGGGCATGTTTGCATTCCTGAGGCTCCATACCTTGGCGTGGAGTTCCCATTGCTAATATTGGAGAGTTATTTAAACATACTTTCAAGGGATGATGGAGGGTTTACATGTTGTAGTTTATATGGCAGTTAAATATACTTCCACCTCTTTTGCTACCTTGAGTAGGAACCATGTCCTCAATTGCATTCACTGTCAGAAATGGTTAGAATCTCACTGATCTAGAGCTGGAAGGAACCAACCCTCTCATTTCACAGATGAGGAGACTGAGGCCTAACACAATACCTACAGGATAATCATCCATAAAAATGGGAGGAATGAACGAAGAGTTCTCCCCAAATGCAAGTCCCAAAGCTAAGTCCCAACTTAGAGTCAGCTCTGATCACGCTCATACTTCTTGTTCATCCTTCATTTTCAAAGAGGACCAATGACACCACAAGGTGATGTCTTGGCTCCCCGGTGAATCGGATCTAGGGAGGCAGAGCTGTACAAAGTCTTCAGTCTGGCTCTCTCTTCCAGAATCATCCAAGTCCACTGGCAAGACAAAAGTCAGGATGACCGGTGAAGGCCTGGGATGCAGTGGATGACCTTGGCATCTTTGACATCACTAAGTGCCCCATAGTGCCTGCTTCAGCTGCCTTTATGGCCACTGGAACAAATTGTTCTCATCCACCCATTCCCCCAGGGGAAGTTTTCATGTACTTTCCCCAGACTCACCAATAGGTTTGAGGCCTGGGGTTACCCTCAATCTGGTATTGTTTCTCCATTTATTCCCAGAGGGGGAAATTGGGGAGGAGGTGGGAAGAGGAAGGATGAGAGGAGGGGATGCAAACCCAACCCATTGAAAAGATGATACTTGCCAAAAATCCATTAATTTCTCTAGTAGTGCCCCAGTTAGCTTACTAAGGTCACAGTGTCAAGGCCACAGATTCAGTCTTTGTATGGGTTAATTGGCTTTGGAGACAAAACTCGATTCCATTACCAGAGACTATACCCTCCGGCCAACTCTGGTCACAAGAGTGTGAATGGAAAAACACTCAAAACCCATGTTCTATTGACAGTGAAGGACAGTTGGAGCTAAAATTGGATGCCCCCAAGCAGAGGCCAACCCCTGGTTTTTCCCTATTGGATTAACCTAACCTGACACAGCAAGACCTGGGAGATGTTGGGGGAAGGCAGCAGGGTCACATGGATCTTAAAACAACAGATGCATGAGTATATCTTAATGGGTGGATGGCCACTGGTCAGGGCTATTGTGGAGGGGATTCCTGCTTGGATGGGCACACTAAATTTCCTCTAAGGTCCTTTCCAGCTGTGAGTCTATGATTTTTTTAAATTTTTTTTTTTTTTTTTTTGCTTTTTGGAGGAGGGAAGGCAGGGCAATTGGGGTTAAGTGACTTGCCCAGGGTCACACGGCAAGTGTCTGAGGCCAGATTTAAACTCAGATCCTCCTGACTCCAGGGCCAGTGCTCTATTCACTGTGCCACCCACCCACCCCGAATCGATGATTTTTGTCAATTGGAATTTGGGGTTGGATAATGAATAGGCTGAATGACACCATTTGTAACCTCATTTATCTCTGTCTCTTAGCTTCTGTGGCTCCCTTTAGGTCCTAGCTGAAATATTACCTTTTGAAACAAGGCTTTCCTCCTCTCCTTTAAGGCCAGTGCCTTCCCTCCATTATCTCTGAACCAGAGATTATCTCTCAGCCAGCCTATCTAGGTCTTGTTTGGACAAAGTAGTTTACATGCTATCTCCCAGATAAGACTCTGTGCTCCTGAGAACAGGGATGCCTTGCTCTTCTTTGTGTGTCTTCTTGGCATGAGAGCACCGAGCACATAGTAGGCACTTAAAAATGCTCGTTGATTTGACTTGACAATTCACTTCTTCCGATTCTAGAGAGAAACCAGTGCATCCTGTGATTGGAGCAGTAGGTTATAGAATCTAAACAACAACAACAACAAAATTCAGCCTTTAAGAAAAAACATTTTCTGCAGCCTCCCAGTTGTGATACATCTGCCGGCAGCGAGCTGGAAGGACTGTCAAACAGGCTAGAGGAATGGACAGGAGGAATTTTCCCTTTTTGTTCAAAGCCTGGCTTCTGGGAATTCTGCCAAGCAGGGTTACTAACTAGGTAAAAACAAGAAGAGACCAGTTCAAGTGTGGTGGTCATGGCTCAGTGGGTAGGGAAATCTGGTATATCTGGAACACAGCTAGGAGGACCCAAGACCCTCAGCCTGATTCTGAATTCTAGCATCCCTCTGACCCATCATTCTACTCCTTTGAAGACTGCCTCATCCAACCCCCCCACCTTAGCTGTCACTTCCTTTAGGCAGGACAGCACCACTTGCCTGACACCCCAAGGACAACCCAGTTAGGTTCCCTCTAAGTATTATCCTATTTTGCTACACAAAAAATGTCTGCCACTATTTCTCAATTAGGCTGGACAAGTTACTTGATCTCTATGCCTTAATTTGCTCATCTGTAAAATGAGGGAGTTGAACCAGATGGTCTTTCTGAGTCTCTCCATTTCTATTGTCTGATCACAGGAAAATCTTGTCCTGGGTACATCATGATAATCATAGCGGCAAGAAGGAGGGTAGGGATGCCTATAACATCTGTATCATATGAATGAGCCTAGGGATGGGGTGCATGCATGGCCAAATGAGTGGCTTACTGAAACCCTGTTCTGTGCCAACAAATTCAAGGGCCTGTCACAGACAGAAAAGGGCCAGTAAGCAATTAAGTTTAAACTAGGAGCTCTGCTCTGATCCAGTTCTCTAAGGTCCCCCCTGGGGAAGTACAATGCCAACTTGAGCCCCAGGTCCCTGGTTTTCAAGGGCTACCAGCCTGTTGGGCTGAGCACCAACTACCAGACAATGGGAATTATCCACCAAGTGGGCCAAAGACTGCCTGTTCTTAATACCCTCTGGAACAAGCTCTCCCACTGAATAGACTAGCCAGGACAACTTGACATATCCAGTTAATGCCAAAGCTGGGTCTGTGTTACCTAATATTTGCTTTTTCATCTATTTCCAGCACATAGTACGGGGTCAAGGAACTTAACGCTTACTGAATTGAACAGCATCTCTATCCTGCTAAGTCTCCAACCAAATTTCTAGTTCTAGAAGTTGTAAGGAGGACTTTTTTTTTCACCTTTTCTCACGTAGTCTAGGACAAAAACAGCTGGGGGTGGGAGAAGTATTGGGGTCCCGGCACAGAGGACTGTCTGACCCGACCAAGGGTGTGGTCATACTTGGGAAGGTGCCAGTCTATTCTTTACAACGATGAGGGTAGGCAGGAAGGAAAGAGGGACCAGAGAGAGGGTTGCCATGTATATGCAAAGTGAGATTTGAGATTGCCAGTTACCATCAGGAAGAAGTGGTTTGTCAAGTTCTCCTACGTCCATTTCTGCATCGTGGGGCAAAGCCCTCTTTGTCCTGTGCTAGTTATAGCTTTTACTGGCACTTTCTGTCCCTCTGGCAAAATGATAGTTATCAAAAGTCCTGACTAGAGAATTTGGGTTAGGTGAGGTGGCAATTACTACTAGAACGTTAGCTTTAAATGACCAATGATTAACCAGATGTCATACTGCCAAACGTCCTATTTCCTCCTGCCCCATACACACACTTGGGTGATAGGCCTGTTATTATTGCCAGCTCTTAGAAGCAATAGGAACCCAATAGAGTTTGAAAACTCTATTTTGGGCCTCTTCTCTGGCTATATAAAGTTATACTATACACAAGTGCAGGGCTGCGAGGCATCTTGATATGCTGTAAAGTATGCTAGATTTGTAGTTGGAGAACCTGGATTTGAATCCAAAAAAGTTCCTATCTGCAGCATTCAAGCTGTGTGACCCTGGGGGAGTCAATATTTCCAAGTTTCATTTCCTCATCTGTATAATGAGAGGGTTGGGATTCCATAGCTTCTTAGATCCTTTCAGTTTTAAATCTACAATCCTGTGATTCTGTCCTATAATGCCCCCCCCCAATATTATAGGATTCTGGTCTCCAAGAATCCCCATACCCTATTCTGTTTCCTCCTGGCAGCTAGGGAGCACAGTGCATAGAACGCTGAGCCTGGAGTCAGGAGACCTGAGTTCAAATCTAGCCTCAGTTATTTACAAACTTTGTGACTTTGGGCAAGTCATTTAACCTCTGGTTGCCTTGGTTTCCTCAACTGTAAAATGGGAATAATAATAGGACCTGTCTTCCAGAGTTGTAAGGATCAAATTTAATGTATTTGCTAAGTGCCTTGCACATAGTAGGTGTCCAGATTATATTTCTTCCTTCCTCTTTCTTTTCCCCTCCAGGTGATCCTCAGCTGCAACTTGGCAAACTCGATTCCATATCCCAGCCTCCCAATAGGTTGCTTCGTCCTATCCCTCTTGGGTAACTTAGTCTCAGCCACCTCCCTCTCCTTTCTCATTAGTTTTAATGAGTATTATTCATTTACATTTCATTATCCATTTTAATTATTTCTCCTACATAAGACTAGAGAGTTAGTCCTCTGGAGAGGTTCATACCAACCCCATCCATCAGGCATGCAGGGGAAAAGGGAGAATGGAGAGGAACATTGCCCAAGGTGTGTTGTTTGCCCTTAGAATCAGGGATAGGAGGTGGCAAGAGACCCATCCTGGAGGAGGGATGTAGGCATGGGGAAGAGAAAGGCAAGGGAGGAGGCTGAGGAAGCACAAGGAGGGAGGTCACCTGGCCCTACCCAAGAAACCAGGGCAGAGCCACCTCCTTGACCTAATTTCCACAAGACTCAATGACATATCTAGTAGGGAAAGGAAAGGAGACTTGGAGGAAGAAAAATTGATTCCTTCCCCACCACCAGTAGTTGCTTCTTTCAAACTCCTTTGTGAGGTACTGTTTGCCAGGCTTCCTAAGATTCAGAGATAGAAAGGACCCAAGGGGACTTGGGATTATAGAGACCCCAGGGTCAGAGGTGAGAAGTGACTTCTGAGGCTGTCCAATCTAACCTTCTAATTTTACAGGTGAGGAAACTGAGCCCCAGCTGCCAATCTGAATCAAGGTCCCTGGACTCCAAATCCATTGTTCCTTCCACTATTTTATAGCCATCTCTAAGGGGGTGCAATCAACTTCATTAACACTCATCAGGACTCCTCATTTTTCTGGTAATAACAGACCAAGCTCATTTCTTCAGCACACTAATTACCCAAGAGACCTAAATTAAAGTTTGTGGAAAAAGTGTATGTGTATGGTGAGGGGAGGGTTGGGGAAAGGTAAGGTGTTAAGCTCAACTCAACAATACTCATTGGCTATGTCTTTCACAAGTCCCACTTTCCAAGCCCAGAACCACTGGATTTTAAATGTTGTCTAGAAGTGCTCTTGTAGGTCACCTAGACCTGTGGACTGACCATTTTTGATCAAGCACCTCATTAGGAAAAAGTTCCAATGCCTTCCTGCCAAGGGGTGCTTCGTAGCCTAGTGAATAGAGCACCTGGCCCAAAGTTAGGAAGAATTGAATTCAAATTCTACTTTGGATACTTACTAGCTGTGAACTTGAGCAATCTTTCCTGTTTCTTCATCTGTAAAATGGGGATAATAGCACTTACCTTGCATTGTTGTGAGGATGAGAAAGTATTTCTAAAAAAATACTTTGCAAAACTTTAAGCCCTATATAAACGCTATTATATCATGCACATTTATATGTAACACTAATAACTAGTGGCCTTTATAACATATACAACTGGAAATCTTAAAGGGGTGAATTCATGAAGAAATATTTGATCTAGATCAATAGGGAGCCATTGAAGTTTATTGAGGAGTGACATGCTCAGCCCTATGATTTAGCAAATTTACTTCAGCAGTTGTAGAGAAGGGAAGGTCGAATAGTCCAAGCAAAAGGCAGTAAGGACCTGAAAAAGGGTGGCAACCAAGTGAAGAACGAAGGGGACTTATGGCAACCAAGTTCATGGTGGAGGGAAGGAGATTGAGTCCCAGGATGTGAAACAGGGTGACTGAAAAGATGTTGGTGTCTTTTATGTTGATAGGAAGTTTGGAAGAGAGGTGGATTTGGGGAAGAAAAAATAATATCATCTTCAGTGCAGATCATAACCCATCTATGCCTGCTTATCCTGTGCCAGTCTCACCCAAAATTAAAAGGTAGGGGAAGGTTCTTTCTTAATGAAGTCAAGAAGACCTGAGTTCAAATCTAGTACAAGTCCACATCACAACTGTGTGACCCTGGCAAATCACTTAACCTTTGTCTGCCTCAGTTTCTTCATCTGTAAAATGGGTTTAATAAAAGTACCTACTGCCCAGGGGTTGTTATAAGAATCCAATGAGATATTTGTAAAGTGTTTAGCACAGTACTCAGATGCCTAATAAAAACTTGTCCCCTTCTTCCCTACCCCAGCCCCAGGCAGCCTGGAGATTTTTCCAAAGGCCCCTGCTCAGCTGTTGCAATATGGCTGCTTGGTGGTACTTAGGTTATAATTGCCCTTGAGGATCTGAGAACTTGGGCTTTAAAGGGCCCAGTTAAAGGAGGCAATATAAGGGAATGTTGGGGGATATCAAGAGGTGTGGTTGTGTTGGAAAAATGCCCTAGGATAGGTTAGTTGGGGTAGCAGTGAGATGATTGATCATATATGCCTTCCCTCCCACCCCCTAGGAACTCCCCACCTCCTGGGCTTTGCAGACCACTGATCTAAACCAACCCCTACATATTACAGATAGGGAAACAGAACCAGAGAGGGAAAGCACTTGCCCAAACCTGGAACAAATTGATAGGTCTTCTCCAAGGAGCTTAGAAAGTACCTAGCTTAGAGGCACAGAGAAGGCACAAAGAATAGAGTACCAGCCCTGGAGTCAGGAGGACCTAAATTCAAATCTGGCCTCAGACACTTGATGTACTTACTAGCTGTGTGGCCTTGGGCAAGTCACTTAGCCTTGTCTTGGCCCCTCCAACCCCCCCCAACACACACACACACACACACACACACACACACACACACACACACACACACACACACACACACAGTACCTAGCCTAGGGGAGGAGGAGGAGATGGGTACAAGGAACCCCGTAAAGATCCATAATTAGGAACATTATCTCATCACCAACACCCCCACCCTCCCCAATACACATATAAACACAGAAAGTTGAAAACATCAAGCATCACTAAGGATTTTTAATGTTTCCTCTCTGTCTTCCATAGGCCTCATTAAAAAAAGAATATGCGTTTTAGTGTGTGCTACATCATCACCAGTAAACATTTCATGTGCTGCCCACACAGGGATGGGTGGGGTCCATCCCCGTTCCCTTCTCCCTGTCCCAACAGGCTTATTATTCCTTTGTGATTCAGAACTGTCACTGGCCATGGACATCACCCAAGTCTGTGCTTTTAAAGAACTAAGTTAGTGTTTCATGTAGTCACCGTCACCTGCATCACTAATTGTCTCAGTCTTGATCTATCCCTTCCCTTTTACCTTCTTCCCCCCCCCCCCACTACCCCCCCACCCAGTTCCAGACCTAGGCTATAGTTTTGACTCTTTGGGCTTTCTCACCCTGCCCAAAGCCACTATGTCAAGAAGAGAGATCGGGGGCAAGTAGGGTAGCATTCAGAGAAGAGAACAGCTGAACAGGAGC
>CM053593.1:169212580-169248800 GCA_028646575.1 Pseudocheirus occidentalis | reverse complement strand
GACCTAGGCTATAGTTTTGACTCTTTGGGCTTTCTCACCCTGCCCAAAGCCACTATGTCAAGAAGAGAGATCGGGGGCAAGTAGGGTAGCTTTCAGAGAAGAGAAAAGCTGAACAGGAGGACTGGAGGTCAAACCTTTTTGAGGACTAGTTGAATAAAGTGGGAGTATTTATGCTGAAGGTGAGATTTCAGGTTGGGAATCTGTTAGCTGCCTTAAAGTATCTGCAGGAGGAACCAGAGATTTGTTCTTGAGAGCTTAAAGGCAGAACTAGGAGCAGTGGGTAGAAGTGGTAGAAAAGCCAAGTTAAGATCAACATAAGAAAAAATTTCCTAGGAGAGTTAAGCCAACACTAAATTCATTGCCTTGGGAGGTAATGGCTTGTCACTTCCCAGAGGTCTTTAAATCAGTGCTGGAGGACCACTTGGCATGGCTGTTATACTGTAGAGGGGATTCTTGTTAAGGGGTAACTGTACTAAATGACCTCTGAGGTCAGTCTGTGCTGAAACCCTAATACCAGAACAAGGCTGACATATTAACACAGTAGGACTTATACAGCTCTCTTGTAAGGGGGCCCCAAGCTTCCCACCGGTGGGAAGATTACCACAACCAACCCAAGAAATGGGCAACCCACAGTGGGGGCTGGGGTTTAAATGAAACTTTTTAAGAAAAGGGGAATAGTGCAGTTAAATGAAGAGAACAGGCAAGTCTTGGAGTGACCCTACTCATCATAAAGGTCTTTTTTTCCCCCTCAAAGAAACTAGATTAAAATTAAAAAGAAAAACTACATCCACATTATTTGAAGGAAAAAAAAGGTCGTCTGAGCCAATAGCTGGTCCCTGTGTTTGGGGACTGTTTTGTTATCACTGCTTCCATTTGGGTAGACTCAATTTCAGAATCACAACCCATCGTCATCTTCTCCTTGTTCCCCAGAGGCTGCTGTGGGAAAGGGGAGATTTTCCATGTATACTAACCCAATCCAGCCACCTGGTGCTGTTTAACTCCAAGGGGCCCCAGACTTCCTGCCTGGGGTTCTGGGAGGCAGAAATGGAGCATTGCTGAGGGGGAGGGGAGTCTGGAAGGAGAGACTGGCTACAAGAAACCAAACTTCTGCCTCCCCTCCCCCCATAGTCAAGCTCCTTATCCTCCAAGGCAAAAAAGGGAGCCCCAGCCCCGTTTGGAGGAGCCCCAAGCTCCTCCCAGCTTCTGTTCTTAGAAGGGGACAGCAAGAGAGCTCCCAAAGGAGGGGAAGTAGAAAGGGGAACATTTCCCAGTCAGGCTCCAAGAACTTTATAACTCTCCTCCCAACAGTTTCCTTGTTCCAACCTATTAAAACAGAAACATGAGTGAAAAAATAGGTAGATCAGGGGGTGCTTCTCAGAGGATCCCCCACCTGCATCATATGTAATGCCAACCCCTTCCTCTCACACTCAAACCTCTTTCTAGCAATGGCCAGTAGCCAGAGAAAAAGTCACAAGTCAAGATAAAAATCTAGGGGAAACAAGAAACACAGGGTGGGAAGAGGGTGGGGGGGTGGGAAAGGTTTAGAAAGACACAAATTAGGGGAGAAGAGGTTGCCACACAGAGTGGGAGAGAGGGAGACATTTCTAGCATGGGAAGGGAGAAAAGAGGGAGACACATTATGAGCTGGAGAAACAGAGATCAAATGGAGTTCTGGCTCTGTGGCCTGGTATTGCTTAATGTGGAGAGGCAATCAGGTTGACATCTGGCATTCATTTAGGAAGAGGTAAGAGGGAAGAGGACTAGAGAGAAAGGAAGAAAATGGATTCCTGCTTCATGTTGAAGTGTTCACTGGCCAAGAAAACACCCCTGACCTCTGGATGTCTTGGGTAAGAGCAACTGTCCATAGATGTCAGGTAAATAATCCATCCCCACACACTCCAACCCAGAGTTGCTTGACTCACAGGTTCCGCCAAACCCATATCTAGGAGAAAGGAGTCACAAAGAGGACCAAATATTCTATTCACAGGCAAAGATGAATTACAGAGGTGTCTCCTGCAACTAAGACTTCTTGCCAACGACCCTTCAAAGGGCTATTCTACCTGGACTCTGGGAGCCCCATAGAAAGGTGGAAAATCACAGGGAGTGGGGACAAAAAAATAAGTCAGTTGTGCAGAGCCACTCAACACTCCCCCCATCCCCTTCACACACGGATCTCGTCCTCTTCCTCGTCCATAAAGGAGAACTCTTTATTCGGCTGTCGGGCGAGGGGGACCCGAGCCCTTTCCAGCCCGTGGAGGGCAGGGCTTCGTTCCTCTAGGATTCCAGAGGCACAGCTGGAGATGGAACTACTGTCTCTTGTGGTATAACTGCCCACACTACGGGCAGAGGCTGGGCTGGGAGCTGCTGCTGCCCAGCCCTCATCCTCCAAAGTGCAGGGAGGCAGCAATGGTGAGTCTGGACCAGGCTTCCCTTCCTGTTGTAGCAGTGGTATAGCAGCAGGAAGAGGGGGCTGGCTGCTGTGGCTTGGGCCCTCATCACCATGGCAACCATCCTCTTCCTCTGGATCCCACTCGTCCTTGTCCATGATGCTAAGGACGTCTCCCAGCATGGAGGGCCCCAGGTCAATATGGAAGGACATAATAGATTCTGCATGCTTCAACCCATAGCCAGCCTTGGGTACATGAGGCAGGTCTGTGATGTCCCCAAAGGCCCTCTCATCAAGGATGGGGTCAGGAGAGTGGGCACTCCCAGATCCATTCAGACGGGGTGTCTTCTCCCCAGCTCCTCCTTCCTCCTCCACCTCTTCCTCCTCTGTCCCTCCAGTGGCTGCCTTCTTCACAGGACTGGATGAAAGGCTCTTGGGCAGCTTACCAGACCCTTTCTCTGCTGCCTCTTTCTCATTGAGCTGTGGCAGGGACACCGCATTCTTCACAAAAAGAGCAGAATCCCGCAGAGAGCCGAGCATGTCTCGTCGATCTCCCCGTGTCACTGACTGAGACCTTTTGCTGCCCCGAAACTTTCGAGACAGGAGGCTGGGTTTAGATGAGGAGGTAGCACTTGCCTGTTCTTCGAGGGACTCTGGGTCTGGCTCCCCAGCCTTACTGTTGAGGAAGGAGGTGTCCCCAAAGGCATCCCCAGCACGTCCCACATGCATGGTGTGACGGAAGTCACCCAGGGGAGCGCTGATCATCTCTGCTGTGAGGTCCACTCGTGAACGGCGCTTTGAGTGGGCCGAACTGGACACTAGCTGCTTGAGAATCGGCATCTTCCTGGGTCAGGAAGGCAGGCCCTCCCAAGGTCAAATGAGAGATGGAAGAGCAGATCTCTGAGTCTGGATCACAAGGAGGACAGGATGATGAAGAGAACACAACAGCAGGGTCTGCAGAACAGAACACAAACGGTTAATACAGTTTGGAAAAGCAGCAGTTGGATATAAATAAATCTGCTACTGAATTGTTGTTTTTTTCTCTTTTAAGACTCAGCTCCCTTTCCCTCAACCTGGTGGCAAAGAATAGAACAGATAAAGAGAACTCAGAAGATGGACTTCTAATCTACCCCACCCACTCCTCCCTGGGATCACCTTGGGCCAATAGCTATTAGCAATTCTGGTTTAGAGAACAGAGTAGTCCTAGGAACTTGGAAAACCCAGCTGGTCAGTTCCTCTGAGAGGTAAATCTATATTTCTCCTACTTTTACATAATTACATAGTATTAGAGTGAGAAGTATCTTAGAATCACCCAATCCCTTCCACTCCTTTTTTTTCTTTACAAGATAAACTGAGATCCAAGGAAGGTAACAACACAGTCTGACAAAACTAAAACTCCAACCCCTGTCTTTCTGTCTCCCAAGGCCAGTGACCCTTTCTTTACACTGCTATCTGCTATATCACAAACTAAAATGTGGACCCTAGCTTAGCAGTAACCCTCCCACTGCTGCCCAACAAAGCTGGGTTTTGAGATGGGAGAACAGATCATAGGGTTCAAGATCTAAGAAAGAGACAGACTCCTTAAGTGTCCTGGGTGGTAACCAGCCCTTCTGGAAAGTTCTTTATAATACCTAATGTGATTCCTGAAAGTCACTGAATGGTTCAATTATGGGTCAGAGATGAAAAAATCAAGAGCAACAGGTTTCCCCAGTAGCTCACTACACTTACACTGCTTCTAGAGAAGATCATCATCACCAGAAAGATGAACCCAAGTCATGCCTTTGCTTACCATAAGACATGGACCTTGAGGATGGTGCTCAAAAGATATAACACTGTCATATGACTGTTCAGCATTTCTGCAAAAAGTTCACATTTTGATGTGTTTTAAGTGCCAAGCTCCCAGAAAAGAATAATGGGGGTTATGAGTTTCTCATTTTAAGCCTTTGAAATTGGGTGAGTATGAGTTTTTTTACATTTTGAGCATTTTTTTAATGGAGGAAATAAAAGAGTCGTCCTATATTTGATTTAAATTGCACACAAAATACCTTTTCCTCTGGGGTTTGAGGACCCTAGAAGCAATAAGAATTAGAAAATGAGGCAATGAGAAATTCTGCTGGAAAATCAAATATAAATAAACAAATACTCCAGTCAATCACAATTACTTATTTCCACAGGAAATTTCTTTCTTTCTTTCTTTTTTTTTTTTTTTTTTTGCTTTTTGGAGGGCAATTGGGGTTATGTGACTTGCCTATAGTCACATGGCTAGTTTTTTGTGTTAAGTGTCTGAGGCTGGACTTGAACTCAGATCCTCCTGACTCTCAGGCCAACCCTCTATTCACTGCACCAACTAGCCGCCCCTATCCACAGGAAATTTAGGTGAACTTTCTGATGGTTAGGTACAGGGGTGACAGACACTTACCTCAGAGGCCTTCTTTGAGCAGAAGAGACCACCCACCATTTATAAATATTACTTGAATCAGATACTGGCTCTTAAAATGACATTTCTAGTGAAGGAAATATCAGGTGCTAATACCCAACTCTTTTCCCTTCAGTTGAAGGAGATACCAGTTCAGACAGAAGAATACTCAACCCAGAGGGAACTTGTTTCTCACCTAGAACTATAGATGGTTATAGAGACTCCTTAGACACAGAAAACCAACAGAACATGGGAATATCAATAGCCAGCCTAACTAACCCTTTAAGAACTTCAGGCTAAGGGAGGCAGGCCTATAGCTACACTGATGATGACTGACCCATACCCTCAATCAATCCAGAGAAGAAGGACAGAGAAGCCAATAGGTCATAAAAGAGTTAGATTCATGTAACCCCTGACCTAAATTATGATGTCACAAGTGAACCAGAAGATGCAGTCATACATATAAGCCAGATAACAATATGAGAGATTGTCCACGTAAAGGTATCCTGCATGTAACTGCATGTGTTTGTGGATATATATTAATTACTACATGTTTGAATTATGCTTATTTTATGTCTTTTTCATGTAAATTTGCTCGTGTGCTTGTTATGCACTAGTGAACTTTTTACCTGTTTGTTTATTTGTATATTTTAAAGCAATTTTTAAGTCCTGGGGATATAAATAGGAGAAAAAAGATAGTTCCTGTCCTCCAGCAGCTTACAATCTAATGGGGGAACACAATACACAAAAGAGATGAATGAGGTGGGGGGCAAGGCGCCCACCATATGGGACATGGTGTCAAAGAATAGAAGGTCAGAGTCAAAGCTAAGAGGAGAATGAAGGTTGACCTGCCTCATCCATCACAAAATGGAGAAACTCACCAATGGAATAGAAGGGGGCCAGCATTGTGGAGAGATGTGAAATGTGGAGCATTGTGAACCTTAAAGTGATATATATATATATAAATTAGCTATTTATTATTATTCTATATTAACAGTTTTACCCATGCTTAATAGTTATACTTATATTGTAATGTTATACTTAGTTAATGAATATAGTATACTATATATTACAGTATATATAGTATACTATATATATATATATACTATACATAGGAATATAGTATATATTGTAGTATATGAACTCTACCTAGTTTGTTTTGTTGCTGTTGATGATATGTTCATGTACTATGGATATGGGTGTTATGTAATTTAGAAGCACCCAGTCTAGTAATGCTAAGTGTTGATATTGTATTTTGTGTTGCTTTGTAATGTTAATGTGTATTTGCCTTCAACAGTATTGTGGGACGATTACGCAGGATGCTGGGATAATCACCCTTTTTCTTTTCAAGAGGTAATGTTTATTTTGATGCTCAGGCTATAAAATTACAGATTTCAAGTATACCCTGGCTGATTTTTTTTTAAACAAGGGACTTCAAAATTCCGGCATTGGGGATAGATAGAACAATATCTGGGTTATGAGTCTTGATAAGGAAACCAGAAACAAACACTGTCCCAAGAACTCTCTGGTTTGGTAAAGTCTCTTTGAATTTAGTTTTGAAGGCTTCTGGGAGGAAGAAGCCAGAAAAGAAGTAGATCATCCATGAGAAGAAGTGCCACTAGCAGGATCATGATGTGTCTGCCTTCTAAAGGCTATCTATCTCCCCTCTTTACTTCTTCCAGAATTCTGATGCATCATGAAAGGATGATGGCATTGAGAACTGTTAGAACCCTTGCCACTGGCCCACCCAGTTTCCAGCCTATTTAGAGCAGGGCAATGTCAGGAGGTAAAGTCACTCTCTTTAATGTCTTTCTCTTCTTCCTATCCCTCAACTGGCATTAGTCAGAGTCCCCATGCTAGAATTGAACAGCAGCCTAATTGCCAAGCCAGTACTCCCCTCTCTCCCCCCCCCCTCCCCGTGGGTTTGTCCAAAAACACACAGCAGGAGGACTTGGTAAATCAGGGTTAACAAAGGGCATTAAGCATTAGCTTAGTACCAGAATGGGCGAGAAGCTGTTCTGGCCATAATGAAATGAAAGCCAGGACCCATGCTCCATCAAGTCAACAACTTTCCAATCTGCAATTCTCAGCAGCTCTGTCTTTACAGGACCTAGTTCTCCAAGTCTGAATATAGAATGTTATCAAGAGAACATTGGGAAGGAGTATTTTTTATGTAATTTTTAGTGTTTGCAAAAATCCGGAGAAACAGCAGGGGAGGTATTATCCCCATTCAACAGAGGAGAAAAACGAAAGTTAGAAGAGCACGAGGGACTTTTCCAAGGAGGCTGTACTGAGACTCAAGCGCCCAGCTCAGCACTACACTCGTCACTACGCTAATTACCCAGTCCAGCGCCTTCCTTGTTTCCACCTCCAAGGTTCCCTCATTTCTCCCTTCCTGGTCACAAAAGTTAGTCACAATTCTGCTTTTATACTCTGTAAACCAGGGATCCTTAAGCATTTCTGGATCATGGACCTCTTTGGCAGTCTTTTCAGAATGACTTTTTTAAGTGCATAAAATAAAAGACCTCAGATTACAAAGGAAACCAGTTATAATGAAATAGTTATCAGAGTATTTTTAAAAAATAATAAGTTCGTGGACACCAGCTTAAGAACACTCTTCTCTACTCTCTAGTGAAGCCAAAAATATATACAATGACAATGATGCAAACAGAATCACCACCCAAAGAAATCAAAAGTGGATGTAGCAAAATTATAAGGAACTAACATGGTTCCAGAGGAGGAAAACAAGAAGACACCGCCACCCCACCCCTTTGCTGGGACAGGAGCGCCACAAGAGCTGTATATTGAGTGTATTTTCAGATTTTTTTGATGTGATGATTGATTATGCTTTTAATTTTTTTTGTCTTTAAAAAATGTGTTGACGATCATCAGAGGGGGAAGGGATACTGGTGGAAACTACGGTGTTACAAAAATATAGCAATAAAAACAATCCTGCTCTAAATGATCTCTCATTCTAGTATATAACTAAAGCCAACAATCGGTCTGGCAGCTTCCTCCCTCCCAGCAGCAGTCTGTACCTCCTCCCCTTATAGACCAAGGACTCAGATTTTAGCAGAGTGGACAGCAGGGCTGACTGGGGTAAAGAGAAAAAGGGAACGGTGGGGCAAAGGAGACTCAGAAAACATGAGACCTGTTTAAAGATCTTAGCTTGAAAAGGCCAAGGTCCCCCCCTGCATCCTGATTCCTTTTGGCTACTGGGCCCAGATAACTCTGGAGGAGAGGGTGAGGCTGGTGACTTTGCACAGTCCTCCCTCACTTAAATCCCATTCACTTGCATGTCATGTCATCACCTCCCCAATGTCAAGGTCCTCTTCCAGAAGGAAGGAGAAAGAGCAGCAGCAGCAGCTATTATGCCTAAAATTCAAGTTCGTACCTGGGTGCTCCAGGCTGGACAAGGTGTCTATACCTTGGCCCACATGTTACTCTGGTGCCTCTTTTTTTTTTTTTGGAGGGGAGAAGGCAAGGCAATTGGGGTTAAGTGACTTGCCCAAGGTCACACAGCTAGGTTTTGTTAAGTGTCTGAGGTCAGATTTGAACCCAGGTCCTCTGACTCCAGGACCAGTGCAGATTCACTGCACCACCTAGCTGCCCCTTCTGGTGCCTCGATTGCCATGCATCCAGGACTAGGAACCTGGTTCCCAAAGCATACTTGGAACCTATACGGTCTTGAGAATACTGTTCTTTCTAAGACTGATCAAAAGGAAAGGAAATGATCAAGGGGGAGAAGACTATGCCTAATTATTCCAGGGTCCTCATTCTCCAGGAAATGATCCCTCTATTCATGGTGTAACAGTGAAAGTGCTGGACTTGGGAGTTAAGAAGAATGGATTCAAATCCTGCTCTGATACAAGGGCAAGTCACTCTCTCAGCCTCAGTTTCTCCATCTGTAAAATATGGAGGTTGAACCAGATAGCTTCTGAGACTCCTAATTCTAAATCTATGATCTAATGAGCCCTAGAAACTTAGCTTTTCTTCACTCCCAAACAATTCAAAATACATGACTCTCTGGCACTAGGAACTTCCACCTCCTCACCTTGGGGAACCTGAAACTTGCTGGGTAACCCAAGGCTCAGAATTAATGGATGGATGCATTAAAAGTTTCCAGCTGCAGGGCTGGTTCCCTTCTCCACACTTATCCAATGGTCATGGCTGCACCCTCAATATCAGCACCAACAAAGGTCCATTAAAGTGGCTCCTAGAACTCACTGACGGGTTATTTGTGGCTCTCAGCCCACACTTGCGGAAAGGTACATGAAGGAGCTTCTGTAGCAGTGGTTCTCAACCTTCCTAATGTCGCGACCCTTTAATACAGTTCCTCATGTTGTGGTGACCCCCAACCATAAAATGATTTTTGTAGCTACTTCATAACTGTAATTTTGCTGCTGTTATGAATCATAATGTAAATATCTGATATGCAGGATATATTTTCATTGTTACAAATTGAACATAAACCACAGGTTGAGAACTGTTGTTCTGTAGGGAAGAGGAAGGAAGTTAGAACCGACCTAAGAGAAACCAGGTATATGGAAAGAAAGATCCAATCTAGAGCTGTTATGATTTCTCAGATCGTCCTCTTCCCAGCAGTTGTCATTAGAGGGTGGGGGGCAAGTATAAAAGGAGCTATTTGTTTAAGCCTGTGTGCAGATCAGGATCCCTGGCTCCTGTTCATAGCATTCCAGAATGTCACTTCTAGAGGAACCTTCTAGAGATCCCCTAGCTTAATCCCCACCCCCACCCTTTCATATTAATAGATGGGAAAACTTAGGTCTAGGGAATGGGAGTGACTTGCCAAAAGTCACACCACCAGCTAGGGTCAGAACTCAGTAGAACCTGGGTCCCGGTGACTCGCGGTTCTGTGTTCTACCACACCACACTATTCTCCTCCCTCCTTAGTGCCATGTTGTTTTGAGTCTCTCTCCTCCAGGAAGATAGTAACAGCCTCATGGAATAGTGAAAAAAGCATTCGATTTGGATTCAGAAGACTTGGGTTTGAGTCCTAGATTAATTCTTATTTAACCCTTGTATGTTGTTCAGTTGTTACCAGTTGTGTTGTGTCCAACTCTTTATAATCCCACTTGAGGTTTTCTTGGCAAAGATACTGGAGTGGTTTGCCATTTCTTTCTTCCAGTTCATTTTACCGATTAGGAAACTGAGGCAAATGGGGTTAAGTGACTTGTTCAGGGTCACCCAGCTAGTAAGTACCTGAGGCCACATTTGAACTCAGGGAGATGAGTCTTCCTGACTCCAGACCACTCTACCACCACCTAGCTGCCCTAATACTCACATAGACCTGGATAACAATAAGTTATTGTTTGGTCATTTCATTCGTGTTATAACAACAGCAATAATAGCTAACATTTCCATAGCACTTATTTTATTTTATTTTTTTAATTTTTTGCTTTTTGGAGGGCAATTGGGGTTAAGTGACTTGTCCAAAGTCACATAGCTAGTAAGTGTTAAGTGTCTGAGACTGGATTTGAACTCAGGTCCTCCTGACTCCAGGGCTGGTGCTCTATTCACTGAGCCACCTAGCCACCCCTCCATAGCACTTTTGAGGTTTGCAAAGTACTTTACTTATATTGACTCACTAGAGTCACTTTCTCTACCTGGGTCTCAGTTTTCCTGTCTATAAAATAAAGGCCTCTAGAACAGCAGGAGTTCATAATCTAGGGTCTGCAGACCACCCAAGGGTTCCATGAATGGATTGTAGGAAGTTGGTGAACTCGGATGCAAAAAAAAATTACATTTTAATTTTCATTAACCTCTAACTGAAATTTAGCATTTTCTTCGATTATGAATGTGAGCAGCAAACATTATTCTGAGGAGGTCATAAGTTTAATTGGGACACACAGTACTTTGAGGGGATCTAGAGGTAGGAGGGCACTCTCAGCCCTTGAAGGGCACCCACAATATGATATATGCTCACAAAAGCATACAAGCACAAGTATGTAAAGCCAAACTGAATACAAAAGAAAGGGAGAGGATGAAGTTAGGTAGTCAATGAAGACTTCATTCAGACTATTTCTCACAGTTGTGTAAGGATCACAGTACAACTGTTGGAATTTCTAACACCATAAACAATGCTATATACCTACTATGTGCCATATCCCGGGAAAAGAGAAATCAACCAGTCCCAGAGAGGTTAGAAAGTCTGAAGAAGTAGCATTCTGCCTAATAAGGAGAGCACACACCAAAGAGTGACTTCCTGTTCTAGTCATCATGTCCATCCCTGAACTCCCAGATTTATAATGGACCCCTCTTCCTTATTTCCACCCTCACCCTTCCATCATACTCTCACTAGTGGAGACTCATTTTGGTCTTTCAAATCAGCTCAAAGTCTCCTAGTGAAGAAAGACTCATTAATTTCCCAAGGCAACTCATTTCACTTTTGGCTTAGCTCTGTTATGGAAACCTTTCCTTATACTGATCCTAACTCAATCTTTCTGCCTCTTCTGTCCATTTCTCCTAGGTCTGCCTTTTGGGACCAAGCATAACAAATCTCCAGCTTCTCTTGCAAATCTTTTGAGACAGTTGGCATGTTCCTAATGCCAAACCATTTTTCTGGATTAAACAGCTTTTGTTTTGTTTTTTAGTAATTTCTCAAAGGGCACAATCTCCATTCCCCTGGATGCTTTCTGAAGACAAACATCTGAAGAAGTAAAACTTGTGAAGACGCAAGCATCTGACTCTTGGATCCTCTGCTTCCTACATAGTACTCTCCCAAGAATTTCATGGGATAGGCATAGGGGGCAGAGAATAAGAGAAACTTGGGGAAGGTAGGGAGGTAGGGCATACGTTTCCCTGCCTGAGAACCTAGAGTTGTGGTCTCCTGGAGAAAAGGGGATGCTTTAGTCAAAGCCATTCACTACTCCAATCTAACTCCAGTGGGGGGAAGAAGAGCACAAAAGCTTGGTGGCTTCCAGATTAAGTAAAAGAACCTCTCAAATCAAATAGTGAGATGGAGGTATTGGTTAAGTTTACCCTTGAGGGTGCTAAGCAAGGCAAGAGGCTCCATCCCAAATTAGATAACTAATCATTTCATTACCCTCCTGAGAGAAGTCTGGGCTCCCCTGGGCAGAGAACTTGATTCCAGCTGCAAAGCCAAGGTTCTTAAAGAGGGAAAGAGTAGAATAAAGTAAACCTATTGCAGGAACAGGGGCTGCACAGGAATGGGGGAACAGTCTCACCTAGCATGTTATTTTAAGCCATTCCATATCCGGGGAAGCCACCTCAATGGCCGACGTGGTAGTCTTTCCTTCTCTCAGAGATAGTGAGTTGAGGCAGAGCTGAAGGAGAGTCCTTGTAGAGATGAAGTCCCTATCTCAAGCCTGCTTTGGAACTTCTGATTAGCCCCTCCCTCAAGTTCCAGGCTGCCAGATTCTGTGGGCAGGGCAGAATTCAGAGGAGCCAGCCCTGAAAAGGAGCCTACAAGAAGGGATCAGTAGCTTTCTGAGGCATCTTTGCTGTGACTCAGCTTTGGGGAAGCAGCTAAAATAGACCCAGGGAGGATCACTCCCCACTGCCTTGGCTTTGGACACCCATTGCCCAGGGAACCAAATCTTTCTTCCAAGGCAGGGTTAAGGGAAAGGATGGTAGACATCTCAGAAAACCAGTATTTCCCTGGGTACCAAGTCAACTCCTATCTAAAATTCCTCAAGATGGGTGGCTAGGTGGTGCAGTGAATAGAGCACCGGCCCTGGAGTCAGGAGTACCTGAGTTCAAATCTGGCCTCAGACACTTAACACACACACAAAAAAACTAGCCGTGTGACCTTGGGCAAGTCACTTAACCCCAACTGCCCTCCAAAAAGCAAAAAACAAACAAAAAAATAAAATTTCTCAAGATAAAGACACTAAGAGCCCCTACAGGGACCCAGCCTTTAACGAAAGTCTGTACTCACTATAACCCCTTCACACAAGGCCTTAGGGACTTGGAATCTTAGGGGAAAAGCTTGCCTTCCCCTGACCTGTTGCATTGCCCATTCCCTCATCTACAAAAAAGGGGATGAAAATATTTGTACTAACCTACCTCACATGCTATTGTGAGAAAAGATTTCAAAAACCTCTAAGCAAAGAGGCAAATTTTGGTTTGACATTGAGGGAAAAACATTTGAACAATCAGAGCTGTTCAAAAGTGGGTGTCTTGGGGTAGTGGTGGTATGAATTTCCCTTTTACAGGGAGTCTTCAAGTAAATGCTGGACAATAACTTGTTGGATATGGGTCAAACTAGAAGGCCTCTGAGGTCCCTTCCAACTTAAAGTTTTCTGGTATCATTAATATTATCTTGTCCTGAAAGCCCAGGGAAGGCAAACAATCTGCTCAGTCACATAGTTTAGTAGAGCCGAGAGTCTGTTGTTTCAGTCGTGTAAGATTCTTTGTGACCCCATTTGGGGTTTTCTTGGCAGAGATACTGGAGTGGTTTGCCATCTCCTTCTCCAGCTCATTTTACAGATGAGGAAACTGATGCAAACAGAGTTAAGTGACTTGTCCAGGGTCACAAAGCTAGTAAGTATTGGAGGCCAGATGTGAACTCAGGAAGACAGAGTCTCAGTCTTCTATCCACTGTGCCCAGGAGCTCCCAGATCCTATGGTATTTCAGTGTTCCCTATTCAGAAAAAAGGGTATTAGTACATTTCCCTGCCTGTGATCTCCTGGAGAAAAAGGAATGCTTTACTCAATCATTCACTACTCCAGTCTATCTCCAACAGGAAGGAATAAAAGAATAAAAGCTTGGTGGTTTCCCAGTCAAATAAAAGAATCTCAAAGTTAAACAGTGATACTGAGTTATTGGTTAAATTTACTCTTGAGGGCACTGAGTAGGGCAAGAATCTCAATCCTACAGTATGCTAGTGGGGAGGTGGGGGAGGGGGGAAGAGGGGGAAGGGAAGGCTGCTGGTATGCCTTCTTCACCTGGGCTGGTCCTAATACTCATAAGCTATAGGAATAAGGACGTGCATTCCGACTAAACATAGCATTTGGCACCAGTACAAGCAATCTTGGTGCTAAAAAGGACACAGCAGCCCATCCCACAGACAGAAGGATTCTGGCAAATGGGAATTTTCTGGGATGCTCATCAACAATAGCCAAGTATTGGAACTAAGTGGTCTTTGCATGAAAACTAAAGGCATTAGGGAACCTTCTTGATTTTTTTTCTCCTCTTCATCCCAAAGCAAGAAAACCTCATGTGACAGGTACATGCATACTCATTTTATTCATAGTATTCAGTTCATGAAGATCATCTAATCTAACCCCTTGTTTTTCAGATAAGAAAACTGAGACCCAGAGAGGTAAGTGACTTACCCAAGGTCACAGAAGTTACAAATTTCAGTCAGAACTTGAAACCAGTGGCCTCTAACTACAAATCCAGTTTCTTTCCACATTTCACGGAACCTTTCATCTCCTGGAGAAAATTGTTCTTTAAAATAAAATGTCATTGGGATAGCTAGGTGGTGCAGTGGATAGAGCATCAGCCCTGGAGTCAGGAGGACCTGAGTTCAAATCTTACCTCAGACATTTACTGTGTGACCCTGGGCAAATCACTTAATTCCAATTACCTCCTAAAATAAAATGTCACTGCAAGTCATAGAGGTGGGAGGAGTCAGAAAAATGTTCATCTTACCTCTCTAAAATTATAGCCAGGATGATGGCAACTTATAGCATGGTAGAAAGAGCCCAGGAGAGCTGGGTTCTAGTCCCAGCTGTGCCCCTAACTAGCAGTGTAACCTGGGATGAGTCACTCAAAACCTCTCTGAACCTCAGTTTCTTCATCTGTAAAAATGAAGAGTTTGAATAATGTTGAACCTGTTTATGAAATGGCAACATTAATTCTAAGGAAAATAACTCCAAAAGACCTCAGAACTCTAACAACAGTAGGGACCAAACATAACTTCAAAAGACTGAGGATGAAACATACCTTCTACCCCCTGGCAGAAGGAAGAGAGAGAGGTACAAGACTAGACATGCATTCTCAGACATTGTGACCAATGTGCTGTTGGGGTGTGTGTGTGTGTTTACCTGACTATACACATTTATTATAAGAGAGCACTTCTACAGGTGGGGTGAGATGATAGAAAGGTGGGTAATAAGAGATAGGAAAAAAAGTTATGACATTAATTGAAATCAGTTAACTGTAAGTGGTCACTAAATAAACTTTGGTGGGTGTATCAATGTTCAATATAACACTTAATTTTAAAAAATAAGATGGAGGTGGCTGGACTAGCTTTGTAAGAGATAGTTCTAAGATTCTGTGATCTATAACTTTCCTGTCCAGAAAAGAAGGGAGCTTAAGTATCTCCCATCTAAAAAAAAAAGCCAGGACCAGCAGCTGCATCCTGATTCCACCTACCAGACCAAACAAGAGAAACTAAATACACCAACCACCCCAAAGGAGATCTGCTTGTTTCCTGTGTCTTAAAAAGAGTGAGAGTTGGAAGGGACCTTCGAAGCCAGGTCATTCAAAACCTCCCACCTCTTGCAGGAATCCTGTCTCCAACCTGCTGGATGCTTAGTCACAAAGTATCCTCCTATAAGATCCAGCAGAGTGTCAAAATTGCTAATCCTAGTTCTCCAGAAAGGAGTTGAAGCAGTAATGATCATGCCGAGGAGGCTGCTTACAATCCATTGCTGAATTACTTAGTCTTTCCCTTAGGGTGACTGTTCCAGGATTCCATTGCTCACTCTGAGAAGAGCCAAATGAGGACACTCTGCTCCCCTGCAGTTCCTGGGTAGGAAAAGGCAGTTGTTTCCCTAAAGCAGAGATAGAAACAACAACTGGGAGAAATGACATCCTCTCTGGGCTTCCAGTTGTCTCACCTGTTAAATAAACATGGAGGTGGGACAAGATAATCTCTAATTGTTGCATTTATTTAATGCCATGTCCCAGACCCCTTTCTCAGTCTGGTGAAAGCCTATGGACTTCTTCTCAGAAGGTTTTTTTTTTTTTGGAGGGGGGGAAGTGGGAAGGCAAGGCAATTGGAGTTAAGTGACTTGCCCATGGTCACAGTTAGTAGGTGTCAAGTGACTAAGGTCAAATTTGAACTCAGGTCCTCCTGACTCCATGGTCAGTGCTCTGTTCACTGTACCACCTAGCTGCTGCAGAAGGTTTTAAATACAGAAATAAGATATACAGAATTACAAAGAAAACCAATTCTTCTGAAATACGATCATCAATTTTTTTAAAGTTCATGGAATCCAGGTTAAGAAGGTTAAGAACTCTTGCTCTAAGATTTACAAAGGATTTTCCTCACAACTCTTTGAGGTAGATGCTTACAAAATGTTGCTACCAACCAAGTGAGAGAAGAAAGCGGAAGCTGATTGTGGAGGTTAGAGTGCCAGGTTTGAAGTCAGGAAGACTCATCTTCCGGAGTACAAATATGGCCTCAGACACTTCCTTGCTGTGTGACTCTGGGCAAGTCACTTAACCCTGTTTGCCTCAGTTTCCTCATCTGTAAAATGAGCTGGAGAAGGAAAAGGCAAACCAGTCCAGTGTCTTTGCCAAGAAAACTCCAAATGGGGATCATGAAGATTCAGGCAAAACTGAAATAATTGAACAACAACAGTTAACTGACTTGCTTGTGGTTACAAAGTAAGTGCCTGGGCTGGGATTCAAACCCAGGTCCTTTATAGTGATCTTTTCTACTGTACTACCTCTCATTCCATTGGCCCACCTGCAGCTCAAGGACAGGACCATAGAATAGGTCTTAAGGAGGTCCCCATCTGCCACTGCCTGTCCTTCTACTTCTTCCTTTATAGCAAAGCTTCCCAGACCAGATAATCCAACCTCCCTTACTAGTTGTATCACCCAGGGCCTGTTTACTTAACCTCTGTCTGCCTCAGTTTCCTCAACTGTAAATGGATCATAATAACAGCACCTCCTAAGGTTGTTTTGACAATCAAATGAGATTATATTGGTAAAGTGCTCAGACACACTAGGAACTTAATAAATGCTTATTTTCTTCCTCTTCTTCCTTCCCTCCTTTCTCTTTATCTTATAACAGCAGTGGTTCTCAACCTTCCTAGTGCTGCGACCCTTTAATACTCATATGTGCGTGTATCTGCATGTGGGTGGACCTGCCTGGAGATGGATAGAGGAGCAGTGTCTCGGTTACTAAGACCATCGGAAATATGTGTTTTCCAATAGTCTTAGGCGACCCTTGTGACCCCTGTGAAAGGGTTGTTTGACCCCCCAAAGGGGTTGCGACCCACAGGTTGAGAACCGCTGCCTTACAGGAATCACTTCTTGCCTGCACTGAGCTATCTTAGGATCAGGGTGGTGAAACTTTTCAAACTGCCGTAAGTTCTAATTAAGGAGATCTAAGGGGGCAAAGAAGGGGGGGGGGGAAATATACTGGGACTAGATTAAACATTTCCAAAAGACTTTTCCAGTTCTAGGATCTTCTCACGGGAAAGTGCTAGCTAGATCAGCCTTCCCAAAGCAGCAGCCCTTCCCTCCCAGCTGGCCTGTCCAGAGTCTCTATCCCCCTTCAGCTGCAGCTGGAAGAGCCAGGTTCCCATAGAAACATCTGATGCCTCTAAGTCATCAGTTGGAAGCACTGTGGATATCTCCTTCCAGGCAGAAAAACAGAGAGCACATACTTTTAACAGAAGCAAGTAGCACCTCACCCATTCCAGAGACACCCCTACTGAAGAAAAGCAAGCAGTTAAAGGTTCAGCTCTGGACAGGACAAGAGGAGAGAGCTGGAGAGGAGGGAAGGATAATGCTACAATTTCTCTACCGCTTCTGCTTTCTTTTTGCTTCTCTGGCATTTTGTTTAAAAAAGGAAAGTCAGTGGAGTTCAGCTGAGCTGGGGAAAACGCCCTATGACTCCAAAGTTTTGGGGGTTTTCCCCCTTGTCATTATGGGAGTGATTTTAAACAACTTCTCCAGTTAAAATCATCCTGGGACCAACTCCTCCCTAGAGCAGGATGAAAAAAATCCCTTCCCTAGGCTTCCTGGACCAACCTGGGGCCCAGGCCACTGTTGTTCCCACTTCATCTCCAGGGAAAGTACAGGTTATCCTGCAGGGCCAGCCACTGTGCATCCCCATAGCTTTCTCAAAGGGCCACTACTGCTAAGAATCTCCTGTCGTCTCAAAGCCAATGATAGCTTCCCTGTTCATCTCTTTCCTTAGACACCATTATTCCCATCTTCCTCCATGGTTAGAGATTTCTTAGCCCCTGGAACTTTCAGTTTGGGAAAGAGAAGCAATTGAAGGTAAAATAAAATAAAGTAAAAACCAGAATTTGGAGGGCATTCACTGGTCCAGGGGAAGGGGAAGAAAGAGTGAGTATGATGAAATGGCATGGGGTGACAGGAAATTGTTTAGGAATCAGGGTGATGATCACCAGTGATTCAATGACATCTGGCAACTTCGTTTGTTTATGTGTCTCTTCCTGAAGTTCTCTCCACCCACTTGGATCTCCCAGGCGACACAGGGGGTCAGGCTTTTGCTTACACAGAGAGAGGGAAAGGGGAAGGAGACAAGAGAGACTGAGCACTAGTCCTGGCTCACCCCAACTTGAGAATGATCTGGGAACTATCTTCCTACTCCAATCAGCCCTCCCTCCTTCAACTACCCAGCAACTCAGGGAAAACACATAGCTGAAATCAGATCCACCAGCTTTATTTTGGGCCAAGCATACCATTTCCCTTAAGACCAGGGTTCATGGTTAGCTTGCTCAATCACACAGATATTCAAGGTCCCCCTGAAGACACCAGAATATCCCACGCCATATCTGGCTGGTCCTCAATAAACATACAGTAGTGTGCCCCAGGTCTGTATTTCAAAGGCTCAACCTGTTCCATGGCTCTCAAGGTCCCCACTCACTTAAAAAGACTGGGGGATGAGAATGGGAGGGAGCTTAGATTGGATCAGACAGTTCCAAGGGGGAGAAATAATTTCTAGATCATTCTAGATCGTTTTCTCACAGGAAGATGCTAGATTAGCTCCTCCAACCTCAGGAGACTACAACCTTCAATCATTACTGTTTTCTTCAATACTTTCAAGAATCAATGATTTCATTGGTACTTTCACTGGTACAGATCATAACCCCTCTATGAGTTACTATAGCCAACAATAATTAATGATCTAGTGATGAACCACTCTGAATTTAGCTCTAGTTGCCTCAGATGACATTTGGGCTCTTGCTAGGCCTGTACCTGAGTTCTTTCCAACTTGGTAGGATTTGAGCAGGGAATCTTAACCTGGGTGGGAGGAAAGGAAGGGAAGAAGAGAGTCCACAGATATGTTCCAAAAAAAATTTTGTTTTGCTAAGTGTATCTTCACAATCCTATTTTATTTATGCATTTTAAAACATTCTGAAATGTTAGTTATCTGCAGCTTAACCTGTCTAGATCTTGTATGTACAGTGATTGTAAGCACCTGGAGGGCAGGGAAGTCTTTTGCCTTTCTCTGTCTCTCTGGTGCTTAGCACAGTACCTGGCATACAGTGAGCACTTAATAAATGATCATTGACTGAATGACAAGGCATCCACAGGCTTCACCAGACTACCAAAGGAGTCCATGACACAAAGAAGGTTAAGATCCTTGGTGTTGGAGTTTTTGTTCTACTGACATGACTTTTGGAAGCCAGAATCATGACTATTCCAGTCATGGCTCCCCAAAGATTGAAACAGAATCTCAGTGGAGGCTCTTGCCTCACTTTGAGAAAGTACAAATGGTACAATTTATTTTGGGGTGCACATCCACTGCCCAAACTGGGATCATGCAATGTGGTATAGGGGGATATAAGCCAAAGATAGTCCGAGGAAGAGTATGACCTGCAATGTCACACTAGAAATATCAGAGGTCCACAAAACTATTCTCTTGGTACCCTCTGAGTCACTGAAGCCTTCCAAGTAGAGATAGGACATCTCAGAGATAATTCTCCAATCCAATGAGCATTTTTTAAAAAGCCCTACCATGTGCAAAGCACTGTATTACATGCTAGCAATGCGAAGACAATATGAATGAGTCTCTGCCCCCACAGAATTTATATTCTCCTGAAAAGACAAAAATATAAATAATTTGAGGAGGCAAAATGCATTTTAAAAAAAACTAGGCTTCCTATTGGCAGTGGTATTTAATCTGAAGCTTCAAGGTATGTAGGGATTCTAAGAGGTAGAAGTGAGGATGGAGTACATTCCAGGGGAATGAGGAGAGAGGTAGTGCAAATGCAGAAATGGAAGAGCAACTAGGTGGCTCAGTGGATAGCACACCTGCCCTGGAGTCAAGAGGATCTGAGTTCAAATGGACCTCAGACAATTACTAGCTGTGTAACCCTGGGCAAGTCACTTAACCCCACTGCCTCCCCCAAACAAATAAATGTAGATGGAATACCACGTTTAAGGGAATACACTTGAGCACAGCACATGACAAACAAGAATAAAGTAGTCCTAGGTTTTAGTCTGGGAGCTGTCCTGCACAAAGGGAAATGATGTGAAATATGTCTGCAAAGTCATGCAGGTGCCATATTAAATTCCAACATGGAGAGTCTGTATTTTATCCTCAAGGAAAAAGGACACCACTGAAGGTCCGAGGGAGGGGTGGGGTGACATGGTCACATTCTCAGATAAAGGAGGCTCTTCTGGAGCCTACCTTTTGGAGATCCCAGATAACAATGACACCAAATAGCTGAGAATCTTCGTTCTAGTTTATTTCCGGGACCACTTAGCACCTCTCAGTAAAGCAGGTCAGAGGGTAGGAGGAAAGAAAGACTTCCTTTCACACCTACAAAAGAATGGTCTGCCTCTAGAGGTAGAAGAGTCCTACCATTGGAAGTATTCAAGCAAATACCAGCTTGTCCATTTGTTAGATATTATAAAGGAAATTTCTTTTGGAGAAAAAAGGTGGATTACATACTGGCTGAAATAATTTCTGACTCTAAGATTTTATGAATGCAGAATTGGGTGTGTTGGCCTTGGATCCAAGGTGATTCTCAACTCTTCACACTTCTAGTATCTAATAGACTGGGAAAAGAATGGGAGATAAGGAGTTTAGAATGAAGAGAGAGAAGAGAAGGAAATACTTCCTATACCAGAATGAAGGTTTATGGCCCATGGCAGGGGTAGTGGAGGGGCAGTAGGTTAAAGTCACAGAGATACCCAGGGAGAAGGAGCCCATCATAGTGGAAAAACCCAGTAGTAGGGCAACTAGGCATGAAGACTGGAACAGTACCACCCTGATGAAAAAGCTGTGTCCCTGGGGTGGGGGTAGAAAGTCAAGTACTAAGGGAAAGATTTACATTCAGAATGAAAGGGAAAGAACATGATCTGATCACTAAGATCATGGATGAATAAACCACTAAACTTCGTTTGTGTCCATGATCACATGGTTGCAATCTTTAGAAGTAACCCAGCTGCTGACCCCCTCCCAGAACAGGACAAGTACAGATTGTCCACTGGTCAGGAGGGGGAAAGTAGATGGCTGGAGGACTCACACAGCATAGATACTGAACATGGAGCTTATTCCATCCTGTTCAGGACCAGGGCAGGAGAAGGTTAAGTCCTGGAGCTGAAGATGTTTCCAAGTAGATCTACTGAGCTCTTAATTACTTGCTTTTTAAAATGCCAGTGGAATGACAGAAGGACAAGATCATTCCTGCAGGCAGTATTAAATGAATTGGTCTTCACAGAACATCATAACCAAGAGGACTGAATGGAGGAATGATGCCCATCTACAGCAGATGTTCTTAATCTACAAACTATCAACTTGTTTTTAAATACTCTGATAACTGTTTCAAAGTAATTGGTTTCCTATTTTGTGCTTTAAAAAAACAGTCTTCTGAGAAAGGGGCCATAGATTTCACTGGACTGCAGAAAGGATCTATGACATGTAAAAAAGATTAAGAAACCCTTGTATTAGAAGGAATCTGTCCTTGACCTTGTCCTATTCAATATTTTCATGAATGACTTGAAAGCAAGCCAATCATATTTAGGCATGACACAAAGCTTGGAGCAGCAAACAGATTAGATCATAGGATCGTTATTCAAAAAAAAAGAAAGAAAACTGGACCCACTAGGATGATGGGCTGAATCAATGAAATGACATCTATTCCTATTACATTTCAAGTCCTATACTTGGATTAAAAAAACAAACTGCTCAAGAAAAGGGATTGGAGAAAGGGAAAAAAAGAGTTCATAGTAGAAAAAAAAGATGTAGAAGTTTTTTGGACTATATACTCAACATGAGTCAACAATGTGACTTTTTAAAATCAAATACTCTCTCTCATTAACTAAATTAATATAAAGAGTCCAGACTGAGGGAGGTGGATAGTTCTTCTGTGCCATTCTTTAGAAAGATCTGGGATATATTATGTTCAGTTTTGAGAGACATTTTTCCTCCTTTGCAATCCTATGCAATTTATTTTATGTATTTAAAATATAACGACAAAACCTAGCAGTTACATATCACATTAAAGTTGGCAGATTGCTTCTCAAATAATATTTCATTTGATCCTCAAAGCAAAACAAAAACACCCTGGGAGGGAGGTTTATTCCTGATGAAGAAACTGAGGCTAAAAAATATTATGTGATATGCCCAGGGTGGGTCAGTTAATAAGCATTTATTAAGCATGGATTATATACCACATAATGTGCTTAGTGCTAGGTCACACAGCTAGTAGGTGTTGTGTTTTTTTTTTCCCATTTTGGAAGAGGGAAAGCAGGGCAATTGGGGTTAAGTGACTTGCCTAAGGCCACACAGCTAATACATGTTAAGTGTCTGAGGCTGGATTTGAACTCAGGTCTTCCTGACTTCAGATCCAATGCTCTATTCAATACACCACTTAGCTGCCCCCTGCTAGTAGGTATTTGAGACAGGATTTCAACTAAAGAAACATATTTAGAAAGGGCATTAACAAGAAGTAGCAGAGGTCAGGAATAGGGGGTACTAGAAACCATGACATACGTGGATGGCCTGAAGGAATAGGGTTGGGTTAGTCTAGACAAGTGAAGGCTCAGGGAATCTATGATAGCAACCAATGGTCAAGTTGTTATAATGAGGAAGAAGGGTTAGATCCCATAGAATGGAATTAGGAACAATTGCAAAGAATTGATTGCAAAGAATCAAAGGTAGGCTTGATATATTGGGAGAAAAAGTTTTCTAACAATTAGAACTTCCCAAAAGCTGAATGGGGAGCATATTATGGTTTGGTGAGAGCAAAGTACATACACAGATAATCATAACATAGACTTGAGTTTGAATTCTGGCCCTGCACTTAATCCCCGTGTGAGCTTGGGACAAGTTGTACCACTTTTCAGAGCTTCCCCATTTGTAAAATCAAGGAGCTGAATGTGATGACCTCATAAGTTTCCTTTCAGCTCTGAATCTATGATGTGATCTGGAAAGGCTTTGTGATGTAATGTGGTCTCTCCCCTTCATATCTGTGAACTAGGGAGGCCAAGTGTACTTTTGCTTAAAAAAAAAAATGATATTTCTCCTCTTCTTAGGAGGTTAAAGAAAAGAGGAAAGGTAGAGATGACCAGTACTCTTGTTCCTCAAAATAAATGTTTCAGATACCAGCAGCTAATAGAGAAAGATGACAGCACCAGAGAACAAATAATGTTAATTATTATTTGATGTTGATGACAACAGTAAAAATAGATAGCATTTATACAGCACTTTAAGAAACTATAAAGCTGGGGCAGCTGGGTGGTGCAGTGAGTACAGTACCAGCCCTGGAGTCAGGAGGACCGGAGTTGAAATCCGGCCTCAGACACTTAACACTAGCTGTGTGACCTTGGGCAAGTCACTTAGCCCCAATTGCCCTGTCTTCTACCCTCCAAAAAGCAACGCTCCTCCCCCCCCCCAAAAAACCAGAGAAGTCATACTTGTCTAGGGCAGAGGTGGGGAACCTGTGGCCTTGAGGCCACATGGTCCCCATCCCTAGTCTAGGGTCACATGACTAAGAAGTATCTAATGAACTCAGCTCTTTGTCCAACAAGTATTTCTTAAGGACCCACTATGTGGCAAGCACTGTGATAAGCCCTAGGGATGCAAAGAAAGGTAAAAAACAGCTTCTGCCCTCAAGGGGTTCACATTCTAATGGGGATGGAACTGGACAACATGCACTGTGTTCATATGAGACATAGACAACCTAAATATGAGGTAATTTATTCCTCCTTATACTGTACTTCCAGAAGTCAATGACTGCTATTGGGAAGGTAGTCCAAAGTAGCCCCGGGAATAATGCAAGTTCCCAGCGAACCCAGTGCACATCAGCACACTTTAAGCTGGGGCTTAAAGCTTGGACTTCTTAATTATAAGGAGATGAAAACTGATGAAAACTATGTCTTGCCTACGAAGAGGCTGCAAAAACCCAGAACCTATGTGGAACTGTCCATCCAAGGCCTTCCTAGCATTCCACTCCAGCTGACTGAGTTGGGAGTTCCCAGCTCCAGGGTCTCGGAGTCAGTGACCTCAGGAAAGCCCTCCTGATAGTTAAGTCCCCTGGTTTTCCTTGGGGCCCTGAGGAGAAGCCTCCAGTCCACAGGTCAAGGAATCCAAGCGTAGGAGGTCAGCTCTCTGGGTCTGGATTGCACAACTTCCCGCTGTTTCCCCACCCCAAGCTTTATCTCTGGCATCTCTCCAGGCTTCATTCCTTGGGTGACAAAGGTTCCCCCACCCACTCCTGAAGAAAGTTTCACCAAATCCTTCCAGAGAAGGAAGGGGGGAAAAACAAGGCCATTTCTCAACCAAAGAAGGCCATCATCTACCCACACCACCGTCACCTATCTCCCAACACCATACCACACCTACAGCACAGACTTTCCCTTTTCCAGAACTGGTTTTGGAGTCAAAGGACTTGGGTTTGAATGCTGACCCTCCCACATACCAGCTCTGTAGCTCTGGCTGGGTCCTTTCTCTACTCTCTGGGCCTCATGTTCCATAAGAAAGAGGAAGGAGGGAGACTAGATATACGTGCCCTTGTAGTCTAAATCCTAAATCCTACATAGGCAAAGCAGAGCAAAACAATCCTAAAGCAATCCCAGGGCCTTAAGCAAAGCACATATTTAATAAATTATTTGCTGGGCTTGTGGATTTGAGTGACCTGAACCAGTGACCTTGCACTTTTCATACCACCTTTCACCAGAAAAGTATCTGTAACTGTAGCCTTCAATTATAGGTACACCCCCAAGGCTCCCTCCTGGACTTTTCCTCTACTCTTCTCTCTCTATACTTGGATCTTCCTCTTCAATAAGCTGCAATAGCTCCCTATCACCTCCAGAATCAAATACAAAATCCTCTGGCATTCAAACCCTTCACAACAAGGTTCCCTCTCACATTTCTAGGCTGCTTAACCTTAGTTGCCCCCATGTACTCTGCAGCCAGGTGATACTGGCCTCCTTTCTTTTTTTTTGAACCAGATGTCCCATCTCTGAACTCCTGGCACTTTCACTCAATGTCCCCCATGCCGTAAAAGCTCTCCTGTCTCACTTCTGCCTTCCAGCTTCCCAGGTTTCCTTCAAGTTCCAGCTATAATCCCATCTTCTACTAACTTTTTCTGATTCCCCCTTAATATTAGTGCCCTTACTTGATTATTTCCAATTTATCCTGTCCATATTTTGTTTGTACATATAGGATTTCATGTTATCATCCCTGCATGCCCCACTAGACTGTGAGTTCCTTGATAGCAAAGACTGTATTTTGCCTTTCTTTGTATCCTTAGCACAGTGCCTGGCACTTAATGAATGCTTATTGACTGAACGGTTTTTGATCTTCCCACCTCCCACCTGGAAGCTATCTATAACTATAATTCCCCCCATCCCCACCTCCATAGTGGTTTTACCCCAGGGCTCTTTCCTGGGCCTTTTCCTTTCTTTACACTACATATGCTTTATACTTCTCTATTCTCAATACTATCTCTAGATGACCTTATCAGCTCCCATGGGTGATAATGGAAAAAAACTTTCCAAGATCAGCCCTGGTCTCCCTCCTAAATTTCAGTCCTAAATCACCAACTGCCTTTTTGACATTCCAAATAGGCATCTCAAACTCAACATGGACAAAACACCCCCATACATATCCCTCCTTAAAACTTTCCTATTTCTGCTGTACAACTCTCTAGTCACCCCAATTAAAAACCTAAATTAGTGGTTCTCAACCTTCCTAATACTGCGACCCTTTAATACAGTTCCTCATGTTGTGGTGACCCCCAAACATAAAATTATTTTCGTTGCTACTTCAAAACTGTAATTTTGCTACTGTTATGAATCTATCTGATATGTAGGATGTATTTTCATTGTTACAAATTGAACATAACCCACAGGTTGAGAACCACTTCTCTAAGTCATTCTTGAATCCTAACTCTTCCTTCTTTATCCAACATATCCTATCTGTTGCCAAGTCTTGTCAATTCTACCTTCACAATATCTCTCCTGTTCATCCCCTTCCCTTTACTCACTTGGTCACAACTCTAGTTCTGGCCCTTATCACTGGTAACCTGGACTATTCCAAGAGACTACTAAAGATTCTTCCAGTTTTTCTATTCTCCAATCCATCCTCTATACCATTGCCAAAGTGATCTTCCTAAAAGCACAGGTCTAAAGTCAAATATAAACTCTATTTGGCACTGAAGGTCCTTCCCCACCAGGATTTAACTGACCTTTCCAGTTTTATTCTCTTTTCATTATTCCCCTTTATACCGATTATCTAGTCAAACTGTCCTTTTGCTGTTTCTCACACATGACACTCTATCCTGTCTCTGCCTTGGTACATGCTTTCCCTTCACATCTGGAAGGTACTCCTTTCCTCACCTCTATGCGTCTTAGAATCCTCAATTTCCTACAAAACTCAGCTTGACATCACCTCGTATATGAGACCCTTCCTGACCCTTTCCAAGCTCCCCGCCTCAAAAAGACCCACCCCATTCTTGTATTTATATATTTTGTATGTAATCCTTGTGCCCCTTATAAGTTTCCAAGAGATATGTAGCAAGTACTTGAAAACACACTGAGAGAACACCTAGCTCTGTAATAATCAAATGAGTACCTACTGCTTACCAAGCAAAGTTAGAGAGATTGGGGGTGGGGTGTTAGAATACAAAGATTATATATATCCCTTCTCTAACAATGGATAGCTTTTTTTTTTTATATCTCCAATTCAACATGGTAGTTCCAACAGTTCTCTGTATCCCCTTCTGAACATCTTTCTGCTCTCTTGTTTACTTTTTCATGATTTATGAACATTCTCATCTTTCTTGTCAAAATTCAAATACATATACTGGTCATGTCTGGAAAAAAATTATTTCATTCTGCCCCCAAGTTCCATCACCACTCTCTTAAGAGGTGAGAAGCAGAATTCATCACAGCTTTCTGGAGGTAGACATTGCATTGATCATAATTCTAAAGTTTTTCACAGTAATTTTCCTTTACAGTGGCTCTACATATATTTCCACATATGGATACTTTCCCTTTCATCTCTTTGGAATATAGGCTAATGGTGTTATTGATGGGTCAAAGGGTATACAACAGTTTAGAGACTAAGTGTAGTGTCCAACTGCTTTCCAGGATGGTTGGAACATTCATGACTCCATTAACACTGTGTTAAGTGTACCTGTCTCTCCCATAATCCATCCAACAATTACAATTTTCTCTTTTTGTAAACTCTACCAGTCTAATGGGTGTAAGGTGGACTATCTTAGAGGTGTTTTAATTTGTATGTCTATTGTTGAGCAAAATTTTCTTTTCCAAAGAGGTTAGTTTCGTTTTACAAGATTAGGATGCTTAGTTGAAGAAAATATTACTGGGCATTTGGCTTGTTCTGTGTATGAACTATTGGTGTAAACACTGTTATCCATAACAGAGTAACAGTGTGGGTACAGTAAAAGGCTCTTATTCCTAAGGAGTAAGCAAAACATCCTTGGGAATTTTTATTAGGGAAGAGGTGGGGAGAAAAAAAAAAAGAACAAAAAATAAGTGATTTCCCTAAAGTAGATAGCCAAATTAAGCTCAAGGAACTTGGAGGATCAAATTAGTAGTTAGAAGGACCTCCCAAACAAATCAGATGCCAAGGGAATGCTTAACAAAAAAATATGAGACTTATAACAAAACACCATAATGCAGCCTCCCCTTTGTTGCTTGTCCCTTAACCCAGAAAGTTAAGTTCCCTGTCCCTGAAAGCTCCAGGGAAGATTTTTGCCCATTATCACCTGGGGAAGATAGAGCCCCTGATATCTACTCACATATCTCCCTAAACTAAACTACAGAGCACCAATCTCCATCAAGGAGCAGCTAGCCTTCAGGCAAGGGTGGAAAGACAAGGTTCAAGTTCAGAGAATAAGATTAAAAAAAGCTAATGCACAAAAACATAATCTGGTAATGCTACAGTCACATGGAACAGTTCAGACAAGCAAGGCAGGTCAGGAGGGAAGCTTGGAAAAATCAACCACAGCCTGCAAATCTATAGACAAGGAAATAAGAAAACCCAGGATTTCTTGGAGTGTTATTCAGTCCCTTCTTTGTACCCTGCCCCCTTTGTTCTCTCCAGTTTCAGTTCGTTCTCCTGGTGTCCTCAGTCAGAAAAGAGGGAGAGTACCTTTCTCCATTCCACCCAGATGCAGTTTCAGAGAATTGGTGATGGAGGTGGGGGAAGGGAAGATTAGAAGTTATTAGAAACCCAGACTCTATAACCCTAACTCCCGTAACTGGGCCCCTCATTGTTCACTTCCCAGACTCCTAATTGGAAAAATCTCTCCAGACCCCATTAGCTGTAGACAGATGGGAAACAGCATATTTCTCCCTAGCACCCCAACATCTGAATTCCCTTTTCCAGAGGGGGTAAAGGGACTCCAAGGGCCTAGACATACAAATTGTCCCCTTCTCCCCAACCCAAATGTCCACTGCTACCTGGGTAACATAACAGGCAGAGAGCATAGAGGTGGGGGTGAGGAAGCAGAATGGAGTGAAGAGTGAGAGGAAGGGGGGGGGGGGAATCCTTCATTTCTCCTCCTTCCTCACTTAGGAAAAAAGAAAACTTTTACAAAGCAGGGCCCATGTGCCCCATTCAAGGCAAATGCCATAAACCTGGTTTGAATCATCCAGCATCCACCCACCCAATACATACATGCACTCAAGCTGGCTCATTGACTGGAACACATACAGGAAAAGCTTGCTCAATGACTGAAACACACACACACACACACACACACACACACACACACAGACAGAGTCAGGGGATGCTGGTCCAGAGACAGAAATACAAATACTCAGGCTCAGTGATTGAAATTCACACTCAGGCTCATTGACTGAAATTCACACACACCCCAAGGCAGGCTGGGTAACATTCTCTCTCTCTCTCTCTCTCTCTCTCTCTCTCTCTCTCTCTCTCTCTCTCTCTCTCTCACACACACACACACACACACACACACACACACACACACACACACACACACACACACGGCTCAGTGACACACGCAAACACATCTTTCTTTAGACCTCCCTCTCCAAAATCAGCCCTGCCCAGGTCCCCTCTCGACTCACCCTGGGAGACGCGAATACCGAAGAAGGCAGCATAAAAAGAGAACCTAAGAAAGAGGGGGCAAATTGACGTTCCAGTTGGGGGCGCTCCAAGGCCGGGGGCGGTGCCAGAGACAGCGGGAGGGCGGGGGGGAGGACGGGCAGAGTCTCGGAGTAGTCTCAACGAAGGACGATTAAATCATTAACCCGCCACAGCAACGTCCTGGCCCCCTTCTTCTCCACCCGTACGGGTGCGGCCACCTCCTCTTCCCGGGTTCCCCGGGTTTTAAGAGACGTTGCAATCCGTGCGTTGGGCTGATAAGAGGTCCCCCAACTCTTACCCTCCCCCCTAAAAAACACATGCACACACACAAAACCTTGGACAAAGGGAAGGCGCTGGAGGTCTGTCCTTCCCAAAAGGAGCTTCTCAAAGGGAGCAGATGGGGGTGGGGGGAGAGTAGGGGAGAGATGGACAGCGAATAATCCGCAGTTTAGGGCTCCCTTCCCTACTGCTGTTTGTTCTCCGTCTCCTCCTTAAAAATAAAAAAAAAAAAATCAGCCTAGTGACATGTAGTGGCGCTTCGATGTGAGTGTGAGTGTGTGTGTACACACGTACGTACGAGTCCAGGTTACTACAGGGAAATGTTCCCGTGTATTATTCATGGAGAACTGTATCAAACACCTACACGCCCCTCTCCGAGAGAAATCGTCGGTTGTGGGCCGGGCGCTGGTCCAGGTCTTTCACTCACGCCTCCTCCCTCCCCACCCTATATACATGCGCCTATCCCAGGGCAGGAGTCTACCTCCAAGGAGGCTTTGGGGCAATAGGTCAGCTGAGTTAGGAGAGAGAAAATTCCAGAGTCCTCAACCTAGAGCGGGCAGGATTAACCAACTCCTTCCCCTTTTACACCCCCCCTCCTCTTTTGAAAGACAAATAAAAACAAAGCTTAGCGGTCTGCGGTGTAGCCAGTACCCCTTCTAAGGCGATTGGAGTTTCCAGAGCCTTTCCCGGCACGAATGGGACTGGGAAGGAAAGGAACTCCTAGAGCTGAGGTCCGACGAGCAGGCTGGCAGGCCCCCAACCTGGCATTTCTGATGGGCACGAGAGAGAAAGGGGCTCGGTTGGCATAGGTGGGAATGGGGGAGGGATAGAGTACGCCTCGACCAATCCAGAGCTTTTCCTAGGATAGCCACATCTCTGGTCCTGGGGGGTAGGTGGAGGTGTGTGCGCTCCGCTCCTAGGCAATGCCTGTGCACCCCAAGCTCTCCTCCTGTGGGCTTCTACCTCCCCATGGAGGTTCGAATCCCCCAAACCACCTCCACCAGGTTGGCTGGGTGCAGAGAACTGTCAAGACCCAGCAGGAACAGGTCACCGCAGTGGTGAGCGCCCCACTTCCCCCTGCCTCACTCACCAGAGTCGGGTCTGCTCGGGCTTTTGTGTTTCCCCCAGATTCACGGTTGTTCTTCCTTCTACGGACTCAGTTCGCCTCCCATTTGGAGAGCCCATGTCAATTCCTAACGCTTGTTCCAGTTTTCTCTTTCTCTTTCTCTCAGTCTCTCTCTAGGCGCTGTTCTGACACTCCTCTCTCGCTGACTCTCTCTCTTAGTGTTTCCTCCCTCCCAAAGCTCTCCGGGGTGATGTAATCGCCCTGCCGCAACCAATGGCGTTTGGAAACATCAGCCCGGACGCTCAGGCCTCCTCCATTCAAAATCCAAAAGCCTTGAGTTTTTTGAGTTCCATGTGAATCTGGCCACTGATTCGAGTGGGGAAGCTAGCCAGGGCCTGGGCCTCACAGCTCGAAAAAGGAGCTTTATGGAGCTTGCAGGAGGGGAAAGAGACAACCTGAGTTGATCCAAAGATCCCATTTGCCAACCCCATGCCACAGGTTCCTTCTCTTTTGCTGAATTTCCCTCGGTTTTCCAACTTAAGCAATTTGAGATTTCCTTAAAGAGGAGTGGGATTCCTTACTCTCACAAAGGTTCATCCTGGGACCTCTCTGGCAAAGAGCCAACATCTAGCCCTCACCAAGAGATCCTCCCTAAAAATTCATTTTTTCCCCTACCTGCCCCCTCAAAGTAATGACAGGAAGTGTTTCCCCCAGGACTGGAGTTTTCCTGACTCACGATCTCCTTAAAGCTTCTGGGATGAGCATTATGAGACAGAGGGGCAGAGGAGGCTGTCAGCTCTTAGAATAGCTAATCACCTCCCAGCCCCATTAAAGAGAGACGGATTGGAGGGGGAAGGGAAGAGCTCACTTCAAGTTCATGGACTCCATCCCAGACAGTTACTGGAAACCAAAGGGGGTTGGAAGTTGGGGGTTAGGGGGAGGAGGGAGTGAAGAAGAAACTTAAATCCAAGATAGGTAATTGGGTTTTATTCTCATTTTGGTCTTTTGCTTCTGGGATTGGAAAAACAAATTTGGGCTGGTGGGTGACTTGGATTTTATTCAGGTCCACAGAGTTCTGTCTCACTTTTCCAAACTTCCCCTTCCTTCAGATGAATTCCTTGTTTACCCTGGGTATTGAGACAAAAGACTCAAGTTGTTGGGGCAGGAATGGGAACAGATGATAGGGACCTTCATTTCTAGAATTCCTTCTGAATTTTATTTTGAGTGAATGAGATATAGGTGAATTCCTAACACATGATCATCTACCCCTCAGCTCCAAGGCTTGTACCAATCCACTACAATTTAACATGCTGAATGACTGTTGATTAAGTCACTACAAATTTGTTAGGTAAATTCAACCAGCCATCTCCGCTGCTGGTCAGTCCTTTAATGACTGATTTAACTCCGTCTCACTCCCTTCATTCTCTATTCAAACCTCTTCTGTCCTTGGACTATCTATTAATAATGAGGTGTAGGCTCTGGGACCTCACCTTGAGCTCCTTGAATCTTTGAGGTACAGGCTCTGGGAAAGTAAATCTTCCCAAGGAAGGTATTTGCTGAGGTCATAGGCCTTAAGTTGTGGCTCTACCCAAGTCTCTAGCCCTCCTTTGTTCCAATAGTTTCCCACCCTTAATGTTCCCGTTCCTACCCTTGAACTGGCCTGGCTCACCATTGTCTATGGTCTCCAGGTAGCCTCCAGCAACTTCCCACCCTGACCCACTCATTACTGGAGTCTGACCTCATCTGACTCCTCCTGAAGACCCTCCCCAATCCCCTCCTCTGTATATAGAGTCCCATCTTCCTTCCTTTGGAGGATTTACTTTCCCAGAGCTGGTACCTCAAAGATTCAAGATGCTCAAGGAGGGTCCCAGAGCCTACACCCCATCATTACCATCTCTCTCCTCTCCCTTCCAGAGCACATTGTCTTATACTGTACTTGACTTAAAAAAAAAAAGTTCTAGTTCCCTTTTCTGCCCCTTTCTACACTTTAAATCATGAAAAAAAAATAATGCCCAACTCTCTTCTCTTGCTCAAAGTCTGATGGGGGTGAGGGGAGTTGGGGAGTTGAGAGTAATTCTTCCTTCAAATGCCTGACTCTACTTAAAACCTTGAACCAGTTTGGTTTTTTTCTGCATGAGTTTGCTTTTCTTGCATGAGTTTGCTTGCCCTATCACCCCCTCTTTCTTCCTCACTTTCTTTGGGGGTGGGGGGAGGCAATTAGGGTTAGGTGACTTCTCCAGGGTCACAGAGCTAGTAAGTGTCTGAGGCCATATTTGAATTCCAGTCCTCCTCATTACAGGACTCTATCCACTTTGCCATTTAGCTGCTCCTCCCTCATTTTCAATTTCCCCTTATCCAGTCACTCCTCTATTGTTTAGAAACATGCCCAAATCTCCCCCATTTTTATAAAATCTTCCCTTGATCCTCAGGCTGTAAAGCTGTTATCTTTCCTCCTTGTGTGAACATTGGAATTTCCAGAAAAAAAAAAAAACCAACTGTCTACCATTACTGCCTCCCCTTTCTTATTTCCTATATCTCAACCCCTTGCAATCTAATCTAATCCGGTTCCCTGAAAGTGCTCCTTTCAAGATTATCAGTGTTCTCTTTTTTAAAAGTCTTTTTCAAAAATTTTTGGGGAGTCTAGGTGGTGCACTGAATAGAGCCCCAGCCCTGAAATCAGGAGGACCTGAATTCAAATCTGGCCTTAGACATTTGACACACTTGCTAGCTGTGTGACTGAGCAAGTCACTTAACCCCAGTTGCCCTCCAAAAAGAAAAAAAAATTCTTTCTCCTAAAAAAATGAACTTCTGAGTGGCTAGGTGTTGCAGTGAATAGAGCACCAGCCCTGGAGTCAGGAGGACTGAGTTCAAATCCAGCCTCAGACACTTGACACAACCTCACTGTGTGACCTTGGGCAAGTCACTTAACAAGATTCTTAAGGAAAGAGACTATTTTTGTTTTTTTTTTTAATATCCCTAGAAATCAGCACAGCAACTGGAAAATAGCAAGTGCTTGTTGATTTCTTAACTTGATTATAGGTTGTATTGTAAAAAAAAGTATATGTTAAATTTAACATAGTAATACCAACACCGTCCTGCTTGTCCATGCCCCTTTCTACATGTCCTGTTCTCATATGTGTATTTTATATTGTACAAAGACATCAGCCTCAGTCTCTCTTACAGGCATCAAAATCCAGTGGCAGGACAAAAGTCAAGATGACCTGCCATGGCCCTGGATGCAGTGGATGACCTTAGTGTCTTCCATGTCTGACCAATTTCTAAGAGCTTCATGGCACCTGCTTTAGCTGCCTTCATGGCCGTTAGAATAAATTGTTCCTATCCACCCATTCCTCCAGAGGAATTCTTCACATGCTGGAGGGAGATATACCCCTAACTCACCGATAGGTTTGAAGCCTGTAGCTTACCCTCAGCCTAGTTTGACCCATCTACCAAGAAGGATTACCAGGATACGGCTGCTGTGCATGCTACAGCTTCTTGGAGACAGGTGAGAGTTGGGTGAAGGAGAAGATGAAATATGGATGAACAGCCCTGCAACAGCCTTGGTAAATCCACCAGAGGTTCTAGTCCTCCCCAAACACCCCATATGCCCCATTATATATTTTACATATATTTTAACGTTGAAGAGTATGAATTTGAATAATGAGAACTACAAAGGATCCATTTATTGGAGCTATTTGGGACCTAATTTTATTTTATTTTTTCCTTTGGTTGGGAAGCACTGGGATTTTGGCTAGGATGCTCCTAAATGTTTTCACTTAAGGGTAAGACTGGTAGATGTTTTCTATTTTCACTTTGTCCTCTGGATCTAATAGAACTGGTGGTAATTTTCTTTTTATGATTTCTTAAAGTGTGGCATCTAGCTTTTTTGTTTTGTTTTGTTAAAGTTTTCTGGGTTCATAAATGGTTTTCAGTGGTTTATAGACTCTCTTTCCTTGACCTGTTGTCTAAGTCAGTTGTTATTAATAGTGGATATTTGACATGGGGGTGGGGTGGGGAGTGCACAGCTAGATGGTACAGTGCATAAAACACTGGACTGAGAACTCATCTTGGGTTCAAATCTGGTCTCAGACACTTACTAGCTGTGTGACCCTGGGCAAGTCACTTAACCCTGTTTGCTTTAGTTCCTCATCTGTAAAAATTACCTGGAAAAGGAAATGGTAAACTACTCCAGTATCTCTGCCAAGAGGTTACAGAGAGTCTGACATGGCTGTTAACTAAACAACATCAACCCTTGAAAAAATAGATTTTTTCCTTAGGTTTTTTTTTTTTTACTTTGTTTTTATTTTGCTACATTCTATTTTTTTTTTCAGGGAACATAGTACTTGGGTAAATGTTCCTATCTTATGTTTTTAAAAATAATTTATTATTGATATTTCTATTTCTTATAGTTATCTCAAGTATTTCTTCTCCTTCTAAAGAACCATCCCATACAACAAATAGTACTTTTTAGGGAGGGAAAAAGGGGATCACAGCTGAAGGATACATTGAAATAAGTCTGAAAATGTGTAGAACGTAATACCTGAGAACCTCCCACTTCCATGAAAGGACAAGCTGGTTCTATCTTATGTTCTAAACTATTTGTTCTTCCAATTTTTCCCTCCAGAGATCTTATTTCCATTCTAAATTTATTTTTCAAAATCTCTTGCTTCATTTTTTTCCAGTCACTCCTAGAGTCTTTGTTGTCAGTCTTTTTTTTTTCTCTCTCTCTGAGGCTCTATTTGTACTTGTAAAGTGAAACTCTTCTTCTTTCTGGCCTTCTCTTAACCCATAGCAGTTCTTCATTATGTTCTCATTGTATTGGCATTTTCTTTTCTTTACTTATATCTCCAGCCTCAGTTCCTGAATTGAGACTTTGTGCCAGGGCAAGGCTCTGCTCTTTCCTACGCTCTTTTTTTTTTTTTTTTTTTTTTTTTTTTTTTTTGCTTTTTGGAGGGCAGTTGGGGTTAAGTAACTTGCCCAAGGTCACACGTCTAGTTTTTTTGTGTTAAGTGTCTGAGGCCAGATTTGAACTCAGGTGCTCCTGACTCCAGGGCCGGTGCTCTATTCACTGCGCCACCTAGCCGCCCCCCTTTCCTACGCTCTTGGATGGGGTACATAGGATTTGTTTGATCTTCTATCCTCTGTGTTTTGCAGTTCCAAACTAGGTCTTACCCTCTGCCTCAATCCCTGGCTTCTGTCTCAGTGTTCTGATGGTCCTGTGTGGATGCTGGCCTTGGCCATCACTGCCTCCTTCTCTTTACATGACTCTCAGCTGGAAATTGGTTCTATTCCTTTCTCTATTCTCCTCCCCTCCCTTCCCCTCCCCTCCCCTCCTCTCCTCTCCCCTCCCCTTCTCTTCTCTCCCCTCCCCTCCTCTCCTCTTCTCTCCCCTCCCCTCCTCTCCTCTCCCCTCCCCTTCTCTCCTTTCCTCTCCTCTCCCCTCCCCTCTCCTCTCCCCTCCTCCCATCCCCTGACCTTTCCCCTCCCCTCCTCCCCTCCTCTCTCCTCCTCTCCTCTCCTCTCCCCTCCCCTCCCCTCCTCTCTCCTCCTCTCCT
>CM053593.1:169172164-169212080 GCA_028646575.1 Pseudocheirus occidentalis | reverse complement strand
AGCAAATTACTTTATGAGAAATCAAGATACTATTAAACGGATCCAAACAAATGAAAAAATAGAAGGCAATATGAAATATCTCCTTGAAAAAACCACTGACCTGGAAAATAGATCCAGGAGAGACAATTTAAAAATTATTGGACTAGCCATGATCAAAAAGAGAACTTAGAAAGCATTCTTCAAGAAATTCTCAAGGAAGAACAACTTTGAACAAATCAGTCATTTTAACTTACAAACACCCAAATTAATTACAAAGGACACATGAAAGAATACACTGTTTTCATCCAAAGAAAGAACTGATAAATAGATGTATAAAATGGCTTTACATACACATGTGTATATATACATACATGTATATGTATTCCTACATACATACATATATACACATATTTGTGTCTTATAGTAGACATCTGTAGAATAGAGAGGGGGAGAGAAGAAAAAAAAGAAATTTACATGATAACTTTATTATATATTTAAAAGGAATAGCAACTTGTAATAATAGACCTGCAGTTTCATGTGCAATCATCTTTTTTTATTATACGATCTTATGGAAATGCTTGTTATATTCCATAAATTAAAAATATAAACTAGAATTTTTAAAAAGATGTCTTTTAAAAAATGTTTTGCTGAAGTCTTTTAATTTTAAGAGGGTGTTTTTTTTTAATGGAGTAATCTTATCTAGAGAGATTATAGAAACTCAGCAGCAGCTAGGTCTCTTTCTTGATTCTAGGTCCTGCCCAAAATCTGTTAACAAAAAGGTAATCAAATCTTAGTCATCTCTGTGAAGGGGACCTCTTCTGAAGTTCTTTTCCCAACCCCCACCCCAAATACACACACACACACACACACACACACACACACACACATCCAAGTCCCCAATTAAATATCTCCCTGGGGCTGGGGGCTGTGTTTGGAGAGCCAGAGCTGGAGCTCTTGAAGGTTTGAACCCATCAGTCTTCATCCAGTCGGTCTGAATGTGATGTGACACTTCAGGCCAGATGTTTGCTGAGCTTAAAGGAGCTCTCCTCCCCTCCCCTCTTTCTGATGACTTTTCCCCACCCCCACCTTCTCTTCCCCAATCCTAGGGTGAGAGTATTATTTTAAGACAACCAGGAGTCTCTGCCTCTTCCCTCAGACCTCCCAACTTGCTCTGACCTCCACCATCCCAGGCTAAAGAATTATCTTCCAGATGCAAATAAAAACTACACTCAGTCTAGAGAATTTTCCTCTTAAAAGGGGAGGGAATTTTAAGTCCCTGCTCTCCTAGCTACTGCCTGTTTCACCCTGGGCAAATTACTTTGTTTCCTGGACCTTCGTTTCCCCCTCTTTACAAAGTGGGGTATTAATCCAAAGACACTCCTTGCTCTGAAGGAGGTCACGTCCTAGAGAACATGTGAACAACCAACCACCTACAAACAAGAGACAGGATAGAATGGGATGCTCACAGAGGAAAGGCATGACCATCAAGGGGGATGGGAAATGCTTCTTGCAGAAGAGGGCAAGATACTCCTTCATCTCCAAATGCTTTGATCCTCAGGTTGAAAGGACCTTCAGAGGCTGTCCTGTTTGTTGTTGATTTTTTTTACTCTGTGTCTGATTCTTCATGACCCCATTTTGGAGTTTTCTGGGCAAAGATCCTGGAGTGGTTTGCCATTTCCTTTGCTGGCTCATTTTACAGATGAGGAAACTGAGGCAAACAGGGTTAAGTGACTTGCCCAGGGCCACCCAGTTAGGAATTTTCTGAGGCCAGATTTGAAATCAGGAACATGAGTCTTCCTGACTCCAGGCCCAGCGCTCTATTCAACTGAACCACTTAGCTTGTTTGACTTGCCCCTGAACGAAAGTAGCCCTAAAACATTTAAATGAGAACATGGTTAGCTCTAATTATCAACTTCCAAAAAAAGTGTTTGGTGTACAGAATGGGAAAGGGTCTAGCTCCTCTGGCTTCCTTCAAATTTCAAGTAAAGTGCCATCTTCTGTAAGAAACCTTCTTAATCTTGGTGCCTTCCCTCTGAAACTACCCCCAATTTATCCTGTCTATATTTTGTTTGTTCATAGCTGTCTTCACCATGGGATTATGAACTCCTTGAGACCAGGGAATGGTTTTTGCTTTTCTATGTACCTCTGGCACTTGGCACAGTCCTGAGACATAATATAATAGATTAATGAGGGCTAGTTGACTGACTTTTTTTGGATACTTCATGGGAGATGGAGGGGAGCTAGGTGGTGCTGTGGATAGAATACTCGGTCCAAAGTCAGGAAGACTCATCTAGTCCCAGATACTTAGTAGCTGTGTGACCCTGGGCAAGTCATTTAACTCAGTTTCCTCATCTATAAAATGAGCTGGAGATAGAAATGACAAACAACTCCAGTATCTCTGCCTAGAAAACCTGAAATGGGGTCACAAAGAGTTGGACAGGACTGAAAATGACTGAACAACAAATGGGAGATGGAAGACTGAGGACAAAGACAACAGAAAGCCAAAGTCGTGGGCTGGTGCCTATTTGCAAAGCTCCATTCAGGCTGTGGGATTTTTCTTCTATTATTCTCTTTCACTCTCCCCATTCTTGAGTTTCACAAGTGGTGGCTGTGGGGAATTTTTCTATTTGTTTGTTTTTGGCCTGTGTGTGTATTTTCTTTCTTTGCCTCTGGGAGAATTTGGAGTCATAACAATAACCAACTCTGGATCCGTGTCAAGCATAATTGTGTTTCCAGCTTGTCTTGATGCTGCAAAATGCCTAGCTTTTTTGGATTCAATACCGTGTCCTTCCTCCCTCTCAAACCTCCCTTCACCTCCCCAACCCAGTTACTTCCCAGAAAGCTGTCGACGTTGACTAAGTGAGACCTGATTGAGACAGCAACGAGGACTGTCAAAGGGAAAATCACCTCAGCCTGACCCCCGATGGGCAGCAGGCCCAGGGACAAACAGCCTGGTGGAAGTTCTGAGCTGCAAGTGAGGCTGGAACTGAGAGGTGACCAGTTCGTCCCATGCCCAGGGAAGATTAATTCAAGGTGACAGAGAAGGCTGGAGGAAGAATGGCCTCCTCCAAAGACATGTGTCAATACACATGAGAAACAGGGCTCTTTGAAAGGAAGGGAAGGGAGGGTCACACAGCAGCCAGTACCCTAAGGCCTCTTCATAAATATGAGATCATCCCTGTAATAAACCTCCTCAGAGAGCCCACTGTGGGGAGTAGCAGGGGGAGAGATGTTTAATAAAAAGCATCTAGCTTCTCTGATCTCTGATTCATGGTGGGACTGGTTTGGGCAGGAACATGGGCCCAACAGACAGTTGGTTGATTAGAAAAGTCAGGGAGGGGTGGAGAAAGAAAACACAAAGGTGTCTTCTCTGTCCTCTCTTTCACCCATGTCCTCCGGCCATCCCTGTGCCTGTGAGGAAGGAGAGGTTAAAGCCAAGGGGAGATTACTGTCTAGACCTTTCTCTAGCAGAGAGTTGGTGTAACGGATAGAGCACTGGGCTCATCTTCCTGAGCTCAAACCTGGCCTCACCTATGGAAGCTTAATTCCTGAGCTTTACCCTACTGAGTAATGGAGAACTATTATTGAATAAGTTTTTTTTTTTCTACTAAGGGCAATTGGGGTTAAGTGACTTGCTCAAAGTCACATGGCTAGTGTGTCAAGTGTCTTAGGTTGGATTTGAACTCAGGAACTCCTGACTCCGGGGCTGGTGCTCTATTCACTGAGCCACCTGGCTGCCCCATGAATAAGTTCTGAGGGAAGACACTGCTAGGTATCCTGGTGAATGTCTGCCCCACTTACAATGAATTCTAAGATTTTTTAGATGAAGTAGACAGAAGCAAATTTTGAAGAGTCTCCATGGTTAGGGAGCAGAGGAAGTGACTGGGGATTTCCATGAATCCAAGGGTGATTGGTAAGAAGGAATTTTGGTGATTGTATCCCTTCCCTATAAGAGTCTCAAAACTTTTGACTCATTAACTGTTAACTAGGAGAATGAATTTATAATGACAAACAACTTTGAAAGATTTAAGAACTTCTACCAATTCAGTAATCAACATTCCCATGGGCCCATGATAAAACACACTACCCATCTCCTGACAGAGAGGTGATGAATTCAAGGTGCTGAAAGAGATGGAGGCCAGTGTGATGAGCTTCATGGTTGTTCCTCATGCTGTGAAGACTGAAACTGGTGGAAGATCGGTGGGTTCTTGAGCTGCATTGGGCTAACCCTTCCATACTGTTTGGCACCAATATAATGAGCCTTCTGGAGGAAATTCGTGTGGGGGTGTATGGGAGTTAGTGAGATCAGCTGATCAGAAGTGAGATCCAACCAATGAGTGGCCCCTATACTTCCAGCCTGGGGCAAGATGGGGGAAAAGACAGAAAGGAAGAAAGAAACAAGGAAAGAAAGAGAGGAAGAAAGAAAGGAAGGAAGAGAAGAAGGAAGGAACGAAGGAAGAAGGAAGAGGGAAAGAGGAAGAGAGGAAGGAAGGAAGGAAGGAAGAAATTTTTGCGTGTGGTCTTACTTGGATATGGCAGCGTAAATGACTATGCATATTTATTACAAAGATTTTTATTTTGTTTTCAAGGGCAGGGAGTTTAGGGATAGGGTCCCCTCGCCCCCAAATAAGAAGAGAACAAAAGGAAGAGAAGAAAGAATCACAGAAAAGCAGATCATCTTTGAAAATTATAAGCTGAATTTCTTATATACTTTAAAAGAAAACAAGTTTTACATAATACAGTTTTATAGTTCATGTATTTATATTTTATATACTCTATTCTATTCTACAATGTGTGTGGAAATTCTCATTTCATTTGAAGTTTGTTAAATTCAGAATAATAAAATAAAAGGCAGAAGGCAGAGGGAAAGACTCACTAACTATCGTCTAACTGAGCACTCTTCATGAAAGCTGAAACAGGCTGGGGGAACAGTTTTTTTTCTTATAGTTTTCAGTGGGGATTACCTTGCTGGAATTTCTTTTCAATATTATCCTGTGCTTCATTCTTCTTGTTTCTTAGTGGGTGTGAGGTGGGGGTGGAGAAAGCTGAGTTTGACCATAAACTTTTATTGTGCCATCTTAGAACCCTTTCCCCAAAAAACCAACCCAAAGAACTCCTAAATGTGCCTCCCCCCACCTTTGTGCAATTCATATCCACTTACATTTGTTAATGCAGCTATCCATGTTCTTGTACTCAGAGGAAACATGAACTTGAGGTCACAGGACCTGGGTTCAAATCCCAGTTCTGATACTTACTACTCAGAGTGAGTCATTTATCCTTTCCAGGCCTTAGCACCCTCAACTGTAAAATAACATGTTTATACCAAATAATCTCTAGGGTTCTCTCTGGATCCAATATTCTACACATCTGTGAATTTGAGGTATGGTATAGCCAGACTTAAAAAATCAGGATCATAATAACTAAAGGAACACTTTTTTAGAGATTGTACAGTATTATGGGACTTTAGATAGATACTAACAGGAGGGCCACAGTCTAAAGTATTTTTCACAATTTTCTTTTCCGCCCTGTGATATCGTCTCTGGTTTATGTATTGGCAAACTCCCTACAGCCTTTAACCTCCCTTTGTTGTATGGAGGAATGTTACCATCCTGGTAGTAGTCTCTATAATCTATGTATCTATTCTTTGCATTCCTAAAATCTAGCTGAGCCCAGCTGGGAAGAATTCCTGACTACCCCAAATCCGTACCCTCCTCTATTCCTCCTATGATATGCCTTCTATGATAAGACCATAACTACTGTGGATGGCCAATCAGTATTTGAGAAGGGAAAAAAAAAGGGTGGTAGAATTATGTCTTAAACTGGGATAACTTTCATTTCTAGACATATAGAGCACAGAAGACCAGACCTACTGAGCTTCTCTGGGGTCCATAATGGTTTTCTTGAGACAAATACTAGTTTTCGTAAACTTTCAAAGAATAGCAGATTTTTTGAGCCAGAAGAGACCCCAGTGACTATCCAGTACAATCCATGGAGGAAAATACATGGTAAGTGATTATCTAAGCTTTGTTTAAAGACCTCCAACAAGGAGAGCCTATTATTTCCCTCCCATCACCACTCCCCCAACCCACAGGCCACCCACTCCACATTTGGGCAGCCCTAATTGTTAGGAAGTCTTTCGTTCCCTGTCACCAGGCCTAAATTCTCCTTTTCACCACCTTCACCCGTTGTTCCTGATTCTGCCTTCTGGGGCCAAACTCAACAAATCTAATTCCTCTTCTATAGGAGCTAATAAATCACTGTAGAAATGTGAATGATGACGATGATGATAAGTATATGAACTCTTGATTTCAGCAAAAGAAACAAGACTTTGCAAAAGGAATATCCTTTGACTACATGTACAGGTATACACTGGCGATATTGTGGGTTTGGTTCCAGACCAACCAAATAAAGTGAATATTGCAGTAAAACAAGTCATATAAATTTTTTGGTTTCCCAATACATAGAAAAGTTATGTTTCTACTATACTGTTAGTCTATCAAGTGTTCAATGGTATTATGTCTAAAAAAAAGTATGTACCTTAATTTTAAAAATGCTTTATTGCTAAAAATGCTAACCATCATTTGAGCCTTCAGCAAGTCATAATCTTTTTGCTGATGGAGGGTCAGGGTGGTGGTTACTGAAGGTTGGGGTGGCTGTAGCAATTAAAAAAAAATGAGACATCTACCATATTGATTGATTCTTCCTTTCACTTGAACATTTAGAGGCCATTGTATGATTATCAACTGGCCTAATTTCAATATTGTTGTGTCTCAGGGAGTAGGAAGGCCAGAGGAGAGGGAGAGAGATGGGGTTGGGGGAGAGTGATAATGATGGGTCAGTGAAGCAGTCAGAACACACCCAGCATTTATTTATCCATTAAGTTCACTGTCTTGGATGGATGTGGTTTGTGGTACCCCAAAACAATTACAATAGTAACACTATTAATAACAATAGTAATAAAAATAACTGATCATAGACCATTATCACACATACTAATAATGAAAAGTTTTAAATATTGTGAGAATCACCCAAATGTGACATAGAGACCTGATGTGAACACATGCTATTACAAAAATGATGCTGGCAGACTCACTCAATGGCCACAAACCTTCAATTTGGTTTTTGTTTTGTTTTGTTTAAAAAAAAAAACCCAGTATCTTCCAAGTATAATAAAAAGAGGCATAGCTGTACCAAGTTTTGGTTTTTGAAAATATGGTCACATTTAGATGTCCACTGTGTCTAAAGTGGTACCAGGCTTCTGAATGGAGTGTTCAGGGTCCCTTCAGGAGCCCTCTGAAAAGTAGACATTAATGACCCCAGGGATCTCTGCAATAGAACCAGCCTGAGGAAAAGATTGGTGTGAATTCAGGGGCAAAAGGAAAATCCGTTTACCTTCCAATATTTCTATTTTTTGGAGGGGTTAAGGCAGGGCAATTGGGGTTAAATGACTTGCCCAAGGTCACACAGCTAGTAAGTATTAAGTGTCTGAGGCTGGATTTTAACTCAGATACTCCTAAGTCCAGGGTTGGTGCTCTATTCACTTCACCACCTAGCTGCCCCTACCTTCCAATATTTCTCCAGCAAAGGGCTTCCTAATGTTGGCAATTAGAAATTTCACTCTGAGTTTACACCTGGGAGGGGCTCAGAGGTTATCAGTCTAACTCCCTCATTTAATTTAATTTAATTTGTTTTTGCATTGGAGGGGAGAAGGTAGGGCAATTGGGATTAAGTGACTTGCCCAAGGTCACATGGCTAGTGTGTGTGTGTGTGTGTGTGTGTGTGTGTGTGTGTGTGTGTGTGTGTTAAGTGTCTGAGGCCAAATTTGAACTCAGATTCCTCCTAACTCCAGGGCTGGTGCTCTATTCACTGTGCCACCTAGCCACCCCTAACTCCCTCATTTTATAGCTGAGGAAAGGGAGGCCTAGAGAGAGGAAGGGATCACTCCAAGGTTGAAGTAGTAGGACTTGGAGGAGACAGAATTTAACCCTAGATCCTCTGACTCAAATCCGATGTTCCTCTTACCACAGGCTCTTGGCTGCCCCTGGAGAACAGCATCAGGGTAACCTCTATTAGAAGCCATGGACTTCTGCAAGAGATAATATTTTAAGACTTCACTAGAGTGTGAATGAATTGATCAGATAACACAAGGGAGGACAGGGTAGGGAGAAAAGAATGGACAGAAAAGAGATATAGGGGAGCCATTGAATAAAATTTTTTCCAGCTTTGTAATTTTGCTGGGAGCACGGGGAGTGGTCTCCCTAGGAGGGGCATTCTTCATTGTCTTCATACATCCACCACCCCAATTCAGGTCCTTATTGCCTGGTTGTTGTTTGTTCTTCCTTCTTGACGAGGACCATGACATCAGGAAGGTGATTCCACAACATGCAGGTGAATTGAATTTAAGTGAGGGAGGGCTGTGCAAAGTCACTATTTCAATAGTCTTCTAATTGGTCTTCCTGCCTCCAATATCTCCCTCCCTATTCCAATCTATCCTTCTCTTGGTTGATAAAGTATTTTCCTAAAGCATGGGTCTGACTATGTCACTTCTCTACTCAATAAAATTCATTAGTTACTCTGGACTGGACTTCTAGGATCAAATATAAAAGTCTCTGGCATTTAATTCTGTTCACAACCTGGCTCCTTCCTACTTTTCCAGTCTTCCTATACTACTTTATTCCTCTTGGCACATTCTATGACCCAGTCCTATTGGCTAAGTTGGTGTTATTCCAAATGGCATTCCATTGCTCATCTCTGTGCCTTTGCCCAAGCTGTGCCCCATACCTGGAATTAATTTCTTCCTCACCTCTGCCTTTTAGCTTCCTTGGCTTCTTTCAGGACAGCTTAAATTCTACCTTCTTCAGGAGGCCTTTTCCAACCCCCTCAGCTGCTGGTACCTTCCCTTCTGAGATTACCTCTCATCTCCTCTGTATTTATTTGAGCTGCTTGTGGGCAGGGACCATTTTTGTTTTGCCTCGTTTTTTATATTTTTATTGTTTATTTATTTTTAACATTCCTTTCCTTTTAAATCTTGAATTCCAAATTCTTTCCTCCCTTCCAACCCCTCCCCTATGCACCAAGAAGGCAAAAAACATGATATCAACTATACATGTGAAATCATGTACGCATATCTCCCTACTAGCCGTATCTGCCCCTCAAAAAACAAGGAAAGTAAAGAAAGTGAGAAAATTATACTTCAATTTGCACTCATAGTTCACCAGTTCTTTCTGGAGGTGGACAGCACTACCTCATCATGTGTCCCCTGGAACCATCTGGGCAGGGGCTATTTTTACCTTGACTGAACTCTACTTGACTCTCTGGGGCTTTCGCATCCCATCCTATGTACTCTTCTGAAGACAGAGCAAAAGGCTGAGGGCATGAGTCTGCCTCACTCTCATAATAATAGAACCTTAGAGTCAAAGTGACCTTAGAGGTTCTTTAATAGAGGAGAAAATTGAGACCCAAATTGAGTAAGAAGTGACTTCTCCAGGGTAGCAGCCCTTCTCCCAAAAAGAGACTGCCCTTAGCATTGTTTTCTTAGGTTCTGGGCTAACCAGTTCCCCAGCAGTGGCCCAGGGAGGAGGGACTGTGATCAGATCTCAGCATCTCAGATTCAGTCTCAGGAAGGAACTGATAAGCCATTTGGAGTCTTAGTCATAAGCATTTATGATTAATATTTTGTGAGCTGGCTGCTGGGTGAGGGTTTTTCCTGACCTCAGGGAATGACTGAGTGAGTATTCACATCTTAGTCACATGTGGAAGCAATTAAAAAAAAAACAAACCCAAACCCACAGGGGCACTTTTTCGTGGGGGGCGGGGACAGACTGGGGCTTTTCTACAGAAATTTGAGATGGGCCCAGGGAAAAATAAACAAGCAGGACCCAAGGAACTAAGAAGTTGCTTGGTTATAGAATCATGTGACCCCGTTGGAGTTTGTAGAAGCTGATCAGAACCTAAAAAGGAAAGTTCAAGAGAATCCTACCTAGATTATGTGAAGTCTCAAGTCTGAGCATTGCAAAGAGTGTGGCCAATATGGAATCCACCTAGAAATGGTTTCCTGGGTAGGAGGCTTGCTATATTTAGGGAGGTTAAGTGATGCCCAGAGCTGGGAGGAGAGAGAAAGCATGGTGTTAGGGCATCTATTTTTGTCATTGGCTCAGCAACCAAACTTCCCTTCAGTTTGACACAAGGTCCCCTCTAGGATTCAAATCTCAGCCCCTGGAGTGGCCTGGAGTAGGAGTGTAGGAGGCTGGTGGGCCTTAGGCTGCAGTGACTGTCATCATGGTAGGCAAAAGGATTTGGACCCAGGGGGCTACACAAAGCAAAAAGTGAAGGCTAGCTACAAACTGGCTGGAAAAATCCTCTTGGTTGACTTTCAACGTCCAGAAAGCCTGCCCTGGTCTGAGTTCGTTCTTCTGGATTCTTTCAAGTCTGAGCTAAAATCCTAACTTCTACAAGGAGCTTTTCCCAGTTCTTAGCCTTCCCTCTGTTGGCTGTCTCTAATTTATACTGTCTATATCTTGTCTGTGCAAAGTTGTCTGCATGTCACCTCCATCAGTTTGTGAGCTCCTTGAAAGCTGTCTTTGTATCTCTAGAGCTTGCTTGGTATGGTGCCTGGCATGTAGTGGGCGTTTATCGAATTCTTATTAATTGACTGACAGACCCGGAAGGTGAGGACAGAGTGTGACAGAGAAAGGGGATTTTTTTTTAATGGTATTGGCATAGTGGATAAAAGGTTGGTCTTAGAGTCAGGAAGATTTGTGTTCAAATCCTACATACTGACTGTGTGGTCAGGGACAAAATACTTCACACTGCAATGTCCCAGGTAAGTTTCCTCATAGGGATTCTTTACTTTTATTGTATCGTGGATCCCTTGGGCAATCTGGTGAAACCTATGGGCCCTATAGCAGAAGATTGTATTTTAAGTACACAAAGTAAAACACAGAGAGATTACAGAAGAAATCAATTCTATTGAAATAGTTATTAAAATATTTAAAAACAAGATCCCCAATCCCAGGTTAAGAACATTTGCCTAAGGCTAAAAATTATAGAGAGATACTGGTCTTTAACTACTTGGGAGAATTCCCTACAGTCATGAAATCATATCCAGGCAAAAAAATAAAAACTTGAAATGGAAGAATCACCTCATTTGCTAGCATAGAGTCTTCCTTGGCAAAAGAATGTTTTCATAGTGCATTAATACTTACTTTGTTTCTACTCCTCTGGTTCTTTCTCGACCTTTTGCAATCTGACTTCTGGCCTCAACACTCAGCTGAAACAGCTCTTTCCAAATTTACCAGTTTTAATTTCCAAATTGAATGGGCTTTTTTTCAGTCCTCATCCTGCTTGACCTCTCTGCATCATTTGACCCCTTGACACCATTCAATGAGTTTCTAGATCTTCTCTCTTCTCCAGGTTTTCATGAGTTTGTTTTCTCCTGGTTCTTCTCCTACCTATGTGACTGTTCCTTCTCAGTCAGCTTTGCTGTCTCTTTACTCACACACACACACATATCACACCCTCTAACTGTGACATTCCCCAAAGCTCTGGCCTAGACTGTCTTTTCTTTTTCTCTGTGTTCTCTCATTGATTCCCACCGTTTAATTATCACCTCCGTGCAGATGACTCCCAGCTCTTTCTATTCAGTGCTTCCGTATTTTATCACCAACTGCCTATTAGACATTTCAAACCAATGTTCCGTAGATATCTCCAACTTGATATGTTCAAACCAGAACTCATTAGCTTTCACTATCTATCAAAACAGAGCAGGTTATCCCCAAACTCATACCCCTTTCAAATTTCCCTGTTCTTTTTGAGAGCACTGCCATCTAGAATGGCAGTTAGGTGGCACAGTGGATAGAGCACTGGACCTGAAATAAGTAATATTCATCTTCATGAGTTTAAATACAGCCTCAGCCACTTACAGGCTGTGTGACCCTGGGCAAGTCACTTAACCCTGTTTGCCTCAGTTTCCTCATCTGTAAAATGAGCTGGAGAAGGAAATGACAATCCGCACCCCATATCTCTGCCAAGAAAACCCCAAACAAGGTCAACAAAGAGTCAGATTATTAAAAAAAAACCACTGAACTCGCTAACCATCTAAATTGGTTGGCAACTTTAGCATTAGCCTCAAGTCCTCACTTTCTCCCCACATTCCCAATCAGTTATCTTACCTTGTTTTAGCTCTTACATCCATACCCTTCTCACAACTTACACAATCATCTCTTCAGTTCAAGCCCTTTTCTCCTGGACAGCTGAAGAAGCTTGAAAGGGCAGCTTTCCTGGGTTTGGAGACTTAAGAGTGGGGCCACAGATTATTTGGGGGGGAGTGGTTTGGATGACGCTCTGTTTAAGGAAACAGAATGACTTCTCAGCGTTCCTTCTAGTTCTGTGACGATTTCATGAAAGTTATACACCAGCAAATAGCGTCTCTGAATGAACACCAGTGCTGGCCCAGACATCCCATTGGGTTTCTGTGTAGTGCCCAAGAGGTAATGGTGTCATTAAGTCGAGTTTTGAGTTATCAAAGTATTTCCCTTTCTTTCTTTGATTCTTTCTTTCTTTCTTTGATTCTTTCTTTCTTTCTTTGATTCTTTGTTTCTTTCTTTCTTTCTTTCTTTCTTTCTTTCTTTCTTTCTTTCTTTCTTTCTTTCTTTCTTTCTTTCTTTCTTTCTTTCTTTCTCAGTCAACATGGATTGTACCCCTCTAATTTACAAAGCCTCACCTTTCCGGGGAGCTGGGAATAAAGAAAATGGGATACACAGCTCCTGCCATTTGGGAGATAATCTAAATAGGGTACAAAACAGGGTCATGCAGATGGTCCAGAGATTCAAGATATCTCTTCCCTCTTCTTCCCCTTACCTTCCTACAAAATTCCCCTTTTGCTTCTTCCTTGATGCCCTTGGGAATACCCAGTGGTCTCTGGGGTAGGCTTAACCTAGGGGAAGCTTAACTTAAAATCTTATTGGGAGGGAGACAAGAAAGACCACTCAATAGGCATTTATTAAATGCTTATCAGTGCAAGATATTTTGCTGGGCCCTGGGGATGCAAATCCAACGAGACAGTGTCTTACTTCAAGAAAGTTATATTTTGGGGTGGGGAGGAAAACATGTCCACAGATAAGTAGATGCTATTGTTCAGTTGTGCACAATTTTTTGTGACCCTCTTTGGAGTTTTCTTGGCAAAGATACTGGAGTGGTTTGCTATTTCCTTCTCAGTTCATTCAGAGATAAGAAAACTGAGGCAAACAGGATTAAATGTCTTGCCCAGGGTCACCCAGCTAGTAAAGTGTCTGAGGCTAGATTTGAACTCAGATCTTCTTGGCTCCAGGCATGGTACTCTATCCATTGTGCCACCTAGCAGCCCATTAAATAGATACAGAATATGTATCTGTATGTTTACGTATCTAATATGTTTATGTCATAATAAAAACATAGTGATGGGTGGGAAGAATCATGAAAGACCTCTTGAAGGAGTAGGCATTTGATCTGAGCCTTGCAGGAAGGTGGGGGTTCCAAGAGGTATAGATGAAGAAGGAAGAGCATCCCGGCATGGAGGACAGCCTATACAAAGATACGAGGCAGGAGATGTAATGCTGTGTACTGGGGAACAGCAGACAAAGCAGAGCTTTGGCTGGAGCTTAGAGAGCTTGGGAATGTGGGGTAGGAACTAATGTGGCATTAGCCTTGCTGCAGGCACATTATTCAGAGCTCAAACATTTTAAAAAATGCACAGATAAGAAGTGAAGGAAATTCAGTAGGAAAGACAGACAAGCAGGATAACTTTAGAAAGTGTTATGTTAAATTTATTGTATACTTTTTAAAAAGCAAGCCCAATAAAAATAGATTCACTTTTCTTATGAGATAATCCTTTTCTGTTCTACTTTGCATATGAAAATGTTCTTTGCTGTTGCTGAATCATTTCAATCAGGTCCCAGATTTGTTGGGGACCCCACTTGGAGTTTTCTTGGCAAAGATACTAGAGTGGTTTGCCATTTCCTTCTCCAGCTCATTTTACAGAGGAGGAAACTGAGGCAAACAGGGTTAAGTGACCTACCCTGGGTTACACAGCTAGTATTGTCTGAGGTCACATTTGAACTCAGATCTTCTTGAATCCAGGCCTTCCTTCCTTTCCTTCTTTCTTTCTGTCCCTTCTGTCCTTTTTTCTTTCCTTCTTGCTTCCTTCCTTTTTTGGTGTTCATCAAATAGAGATTTAAAGAAAAAAGAAAAAAACCCAACTTCTAGACTAAAGCTTTTAATGCCGAATAGAGGAGTTTTTATTTTCTCCTAAGAGCAATTAGAAAATTCTATAGTTTCTTGAATAGGGGAGTGATGTGGCTATGCCTTCCTTGAGGAATATCAATTTGGCAGCTACATGTGGAGGATAGATTGAAGAGAGGAGACAGAATGCACACCAGTCAGAAGGCTGTTGCAATAGTCCATATGAGAGTCACCTGGTATGAGCAGAGCATAGTGTTTAGAAACAAGACAGATCAAGAAAGCAGAGTTGAGACTCAGAAGTTCATAGGATATGTTGAGTGATAGAGAGTGAAAAATTATGGGTCACTTTTAGCTTGGGAACCTGGGTGACTGAAGAAATGGTGTTTGCCTGGATAGAAATAAGGAACTTAGGACAAGGGATGACATATTTTAGCATGAAAGATCATGACTTCTGTTTCAAACACAATGAGTTTGAGGTGTTTGGGATACATCCAGATGGATATATCAAACAGACTTTTGGAGAGGCAAGACTGAATCTCACTCAGGATAGAGAAGGGGACTTGATATCTAAACATGGGAGTCATTTGGGTAGAAATAATTATGGAACATTGATGAAGTCATTGGAAGAGTATAGAAGAGGGCCTGGGATAGAGCCCATGCCATAAAGTAAGATATGAGAAAGAAATTTCATAGAATCATTGTATTTTGGATATCTTCCAGTCCAATTTATCAACTTCCGATGCCGGAAGATCCTTTGTAATATCCCTGACAAGCTGTCATCTTGCCTCCTGCCTCTGCTGGAAGGCTCACCAAGTGATGAGTTAGCCTATTCCTGTTTATGACAATTTGGATTGTTAGAAAGTTTTTCCTTTTTATAGGATCTCAACATCTTACCAAGGGGCACAGGGTAGGGCTAGTGGGGAAAGAAAATATTTCAGGAAAGGCTCTTAACACCAGGATGTCCCTGAAGTCTTGACTCTTAAGATGTTGGAAAGGGACTGAGAAGTGAATCACTGGATGGTTTCCTACTTCCGCCTGCCCCCTTCCTCTTCTGGCCTTCAGAAATACTGCTGTCATGGGGAAGAGAGTGGGGGCCTAATGGAGAGGGAGGAATAAAGGGGAGGCTGTCTCAAGATGCTAATCAACACTCCTGAGCCTCTTTACTTACTCCTTATCTTAGCTCCAAATGAGTTGCCAAGTGGATCCCAAAGCAAACTCAACTTTCAAAAATCGGCTTTACTAGTGGCTTCTGGGGCCATGTGTCAATAGAAAGGGTTGGAGACCCCCACCCAACCCCTTGCTGTGTCCTCCTTCCTCCCCAGCAGGCACTAGGAACACAATCCATTGAAGCCAGTTGTTTAATGTGAGTGATTAATAAGGAAAATAGACCAGCTTGGCTTCCAGACCCCCAGCAGGAAGGGACAACTGTCACCAAATAAATTAGGCATGTGTCCCGGAAGTAAGGCCCTTGGGCAGGGTTTCCAAGGGAAGCCAGGAGGCTTCCTGATATAGTGGAAAGGGCACTAGATTAGAAGTTAGGAGATCTAGGTTCAGACTCTGGCTTGACCACTTATTTATGTGAACTGGGCAATTTCTCAGGACTTTAAAAATCTTCATCTGAAAAATGAGATGTTGTGTTGTTTAGTCATTTTCAGTTGTGTTTGACTCTTTGTTGACCCCATTTGGAGTTTTCTTGACAAAGATACTGGAGTGGTTTGACATTTTCTTCTCCAGCTCATTTTTACAGATGAGGAAACTGAGGCAAATGGAGATTTTTTTTTTTAAGTGACTTGCCCACAGTCACACAGCTAGTAAATGTTGAGGCCAGATATGAACTGATTAGATGACCCTTCCAGCTCTAAATCTATGATATATTATTTAAACCTATCTTCCCAAGGGGTTTCCTATGTTCTGAGCACTGAGGATAAGTATATAGCACTGGGATGAGGAATGACTTGCCAGAGCTTATAGAGGTATTATGTTTCAAAAGAAAGATTTGAATTCAGGTCTTCCTGACACTCAGGCCAGCTCTCCATCCATTATGCCACTCTCTCCCAGTGCTTTAGTGTTCCTAAAACCCTAATAAAAGATTATGAAATTACAAAGCCTAGACTTCTCTGAAGGGGTGTGCTGGAGCAAGCTTGCACTGTTTGTCTGTTGTTGGTTTGCTATTTCCTTCTTTCGAGCTTATTTTACAGATGAGGAAACTGAGGCAAACAAGGTAACTTGCCCAGAATTATAGTAGGAAGTGTCTGAGGTTGGATTTGAACTCAGGAAGATGAGTCTTTCTGATGCTAAGCCCAATGCTGTATTCACTAAGGCACCTAGTTGCCCTTCTAAGTACATGGGACATTACAAGTCCCCAAAAGGAGACATCCTTAGATCTGGAAATGAGGTCAGGAAATGCCACCCCTGAAACAGGAATTAACATAAGATAAATGTACTTGGCCTGTCCTGTAGAGACAAGTCAATCAAATTCTGATCATTTTGGGATACATACCTGATAGTGGTATTGCTGGATCAAAGGGTATGCGGAGTTTTATAGCCCTTTGGGCACAGTTCCAAATTACTCTCCTGAAAGGTTGGATCAGTTTGCAACTCCACCAAACAATGCATTAGGGTTCCAGTTTTTTCCACATCTTCTTCAACATTTATCATTTTCCTTTTCTGTCATATTCTCCAATTTGATAGGTGTGAAGTGATACTTCAGAGTTGTTTTAATTTGCATTTCTCCAATCAATAGTGATTTAGAGCATTTTTCACATGACTATAGATAGCTTTAATTTCTTTACATGAAAACTGCCTGTTCATATCCTTTGACCATTTATCAATTGGGGAATGACTTGCATTCTTGTAAATTTGACTCAGTTCTCTCTATATTTGAGAATGGAAGCCTTTATTAGAAATACTATGCCAATCTACTTGTAATCACCAATCTTGATCTCTCAGAAGGGATGAGGAAACACCTTCCTGCTTCTGGTTGAAAGGCAGGAGGACTACAGGAGAGATATGTTGCAAACATTGTTACTGTTACTTGCTGGGATAGTTGGTTTTGTTTAATTTTTTTTTATTGTTAAAGGAAGGGATCACAGTGAGAAGAGGGGCAGGAAAGGGGTTTAGATTAGAATTGGAAATTGATGTCTTATAACAAAACACAAAAATAATGTTTGGATTTTTTTAAATTACAAAGTTAAGGAAAAAAAAGAAATAACATTAGGGAATGATGGGTCTGCCCATTAGACTAGAGCATTTCTTGAAATCTCCCCAAGGAGGTAAAAATCTAAAGCTCAGTTGATTATTCTTTTCTTTTGAATCTACTAAATATGTACTCTTACAAATTAAAGATAGCAAGCCTGATTCAGTTATACCAAGTTTTATGGTTTATGGAAGTCTTCTTCACTATCACTATGTATTTTTGGTGTTGCAAGTATCATTTCCATTAAAGGAAGAGGAAAGTGTGGATCAGAGACAGTTATTGTCTTGTCCAAAGTTATGGTCATCGTCAGATAGCTAGTAGGAGAGGTGAGATCTGAATCTCAATCTTTGTTACTCAAAGTTCAGCAACCCTATCCACCACACCACACTACCTCTTTTTGCCATAACTGGAGTAAACAGCCTAGAGAAAGGGAAGCAAAGAGTAAGGATTAGTCAGTGTTTCCAAATTTCCAAAGACAGAGAGACAGAGAGAAAGACAGACAGATTACTAGAGACACTAGAATCCATCTGGTCAATACAAAAGTAGGCTCAGTAGTAAGGCAAGTCAATTTTCCAAAGTTGACCACAGTCTGGAAAAACCAGTTCACTGAGACCCTCCAAATGTCTTTATTTTGTTATGGTGTTAACAAAGCAATCTTTTCCACACTAAATTCATTTTTTCATATGCTTTGTTAGAGTCAAGGGGAAGCCCTGAATAGCAGGCAGACTGACATCACTAGATGGTAATGAAGCAGTCTACTGATTCTGACATTTGCTTCCTGTGTAACCTTGGACAAGTAAGTTGATTTCCCACTTTGGGTCTCATTCCGTCAAAAATAAGAGGGCTGCACTAAAAAAGCACCTCTGAGGCCCCTTCTTGCTTGAAATCTGTGGTCTTTTCTGTTCGGTGGGTTATTTTTCAATAATGAGATGAACACTTGTTTGATATGGATTGGTCAACAATATGTGTCTTTCCAAACAATTAGTAAACAACATATAAACTTTCAAATATGAAAAATGAATAAACAAATAAGCAGATAAATAAATAAGACAGCTTGGTGGTGCAGTGGGTAGAGCGCCAGGTTTGGAGTCAGGAAGACCTCAGACACATACTTATGTGTGACTCTGGGTAAGTCACTTAACCCTGTTTGTCTCAGTTTCCTCATCTGTAAAATAAGCTGGAGAAGGACATGGCAAACCACTCCAGCATCTTTGCCACGAAAAACCCAAATGGGGACAGATAGGTGGCTGGATAAAGCACCAACCCTGAAGTCAGGAGGACCTGTGTTCAAATATGGCCTCTGATCAGACACTTGACATTTACTAGCTGTGTGGCCCTGGGCAAGTCACAATCACCTCACCAAAAAAAAAAAAAAAAAGCAACCCCCCCCCCCTCAAAAAAAAAACACAACAAAAACCCAAAATCCAAATGGGATCATAAGGAATGAATAACAACAAATTCTTAGGTATTTCCTTTTTTTTTTTTTTAAGGTTGCTAGTGAGTCTGGGTACCCTGAATTAGTTCTTTAGAGTCCCCTTACCTCTGGGAGGGCTGGTAAAATCAAATGCCTGAGTATGTAGACTTCAGGACCAGACTGCCCTGAGGTGGACCCCACTAGGATGGGATGTAGCTGAGGCCTAGCCTGAACATCCTGATGGCACAGTTAAGTATAGACTTGTGATTTCTTTGGTACAGGGAACTTAGAACTTCCTCTACTAATTTAGGTTGACACAATCTGAAATTTATAGTAAACAGAGAGTTGCTTAGAGCTCTCAGAGGTTAAATGACTTGTTCAGGGTCACATAACCAGTCTGTGTCAGAGGCACACTTGAACTCAGATCTTCTTAGTTTCGAGGCCACAACTGCCTGTCTTTCCCAGTTAAGTATGGATCCCATCATATCTGAGAACATTGTAAGAATACAAGCCAGACCTTTGAACTTATTTATACATCTGACCCTAATCTCAAGGAGTTAATCTCAAAATTGATTCTTCAGCTGCCTGGCTTCTGAGAATGACTGATTTCTTTGACTCTTCCCCCTTCTCCCAGCCCTGTTTAAGGCACTGAGGCAACAACAGTGGCCTATGGTCAACATGACATTTTCTAATATGACGTGGGGTGGGCTAAAGAATGAAAAATCCACCAAATTTCAAAAAAAAAATTTATTTAGAAAATGCTGACAGTTTGACAGGACATGAGACATCTTGTGGCATTGTATTTCAAACCATTTTTTCCCTTGCCTTTCATTTAAAAAATAAACCTGCTAACAAGCTATATGACATATAGATATATATTTTTTCTTACAGACACCTGCCATGATTAAATACTCTCCTCATATTTTTTTCATTATCTCTTTTAAATCAAAAATAAAGATTTTTGCTGATTTTGTTTTTCCTTTTTTTCAGAGTGAACGTGAGAGTAAAGAAAAATAACATGTTCAAACACTTTGGGTTATTTGGAGGGGACACAAGCACATCACAAAGGTGTGGACACTGGGGGAGGGGGCATTGGCATTAACCTGCCAGCTGGCAGTCCACAGTGGGATCTGGACTCCAGCAAAGGTCAAAGTCACCTCTTTCAGCTTGCCTGTTTGGTTGCCACTGGGTATTACCATGAATACGACCATGTAACAGGACTCACAGAGTTGACTTTGGCCACTCAGATGGCTTCTGAGATGCTCCCCTTCCCTCCTTTCCTTGAGCTCTGTTCCCCAAAGGAGTACCACTTCCAAGGACTTGCTGACCCCCAGAGGGCAATTAGGTTGATCTTGGCACATTGAAGACACCAAGGATAAAGGGAGTCCCCTCCCAGGGGTGGGGCTCTGGCACCTTTAAAATCACTGCCCTAGGAGTGGTGTGGACAATGTCAGAAGGCCACAGGGCAGCATGAGCTGGGCAGGGCTGAGCTGGGCTGAGGCAGGTTGGGCTGGAGACTATCTTAAGACTCTATCCGTTTCTCTCCCTTCTAAATGATGGCAGTGGTGAGTAGGAAGAAGAGTGGCTGATGACCTCTTGAGATCTTCACCACTACAGCTAGGCCTGTGCCTGGAAATACCCTTTAACACAGGGGTAAGGGTGCTTTTGGAATCCAAGGTAGGAATATTTGGTTCATCATGGCAGTCCTTGTGCGTGGCTGATCTGTGAACAAGAGGGAGTGAAGGAATCCCAGCAAATGGGTTCCATGATACCAACATGGATGAGTGACTTTAGTTGCTTCCCGTCTTTAGATGTGAAGTGCTACTCCTAGACCCTTGTGGATAGTAACACTGGCATCCCTTCCCAGATCTAGTCCAGGTATGATATGGCATCCAAGGTGTGCTTGCTTGGGATGCTCTTTAGTACTCTATACCACCCACCTGTCTGAGAGTTATCTGGGAGAAGGAAGAGAGCAAGCACATTCCAACTAAGTGCTAAATGAAACAGGGGTAGAGAGGAGCTTCTCTTGGAGAACATGGTGTTCCAGATGCCAGAAACCTGGGTTCCCACGTATGCCTACAACCAACAAAAGGCAAATTCCCAGATGTATGATCACCTTTAGGCTAGCCTGATCCCACTGATACTTCTGGTCTCTTTCTTGTCCTTACAAATCTCAAACACTAGTTTTAGCCCAGCCTCATAGCTGGCTAGTTATCTGCGCCCTTGTCCAACAGATATAGGTAAGCATTACCTGGACTGTTGCTTTTTCTCTCCTCAAGGAAGCACTGGACAGCATTAGCATGAGGTCAGATGAGGGTTGTATATATGTTTGTGTGTGTGTGTGATTGCAAGTTTGTATATTTTTTTGTGTACAGAGGCAGTGTGGTAGAAGAAAAAGACAGCTGGCCTCAGAGTAAGGAAGATCTGGGTTTGAGTCCTGCCTTTCAGAGTCCCAGGCAACTCTAAGACTGTAAGATGCAGAGAAGGTGCTAATCTACACTGGTAGGGAAAGTTCCTCACTAGCAGCTTCCCATAGCAATGAAATCACAGGTCTGATTTCTTTTTTTTAATAAAAGTGTGTGCACATCAAAAAAAAATTTGGTTGTATAAGATACATATGCGTATACATACATACATACGTTATATATTATGTGCATAATATATATCTGTATACATATACCCATATTTTTATATTTAAAGAGTTCATGATTCTCTAAATGGAATGGAGTTTTAATCATTCCCTAACATTAACTGGAAACTTCTTTATGGGGCCCAAATACACTGGAGGTTGGGAAAAGAAGATTGTTTTTTCTCCCCTTTCCTTTTCTTTTAATGAGAGAGAAGAAAAAGCATAACGATCAAATGGGGACAGTGGCAGATGTGTTGCCATGGAGATGGTGGGATGCTTGATGTGGGGCTGGGGGAAGGGTATTCTGAGTCCTGAATCCCATGCTGGCTATTTCTGTTCTTTCTTCCTCAAAGCCAAAGGGGGCCTTCACTAAGCTTGAGACCCAGGTTTAAAACAACTAGGGCAATAACAAAACCCCCTAGATATCTGCTTTGTAGTTCTTTGTCCTAGTCTGTACCCATGGGTGGGGATTTTCCATTCTACCACACCTTTTCCTCAGGGAAGTTCTTTCTCTTACAACCATCTTGGAACCACCTTCTGCCAGCAGGTCTGACACTTGTACACAGACAACCTGATGGCTAAGTTGTTCCCCTGGTCCCCAAGAGCATTTTCTTCACGTTTGACCAGGATCTAAGTTGGTCCTAAAATATATGCTTAATTGTGCCGTTACCAGGCTCCAGTCACTTATGGAAATCAGCTGTTATTGCTAAAGGGATGGTCAGTATGGAAAAGGCAGACTATTTGAACCTGCCTGCAATCAGTGACATCCTAGCACCTTCTGCATATTCTCCAGGGCTTGTCTCTTGTCCATTTCTTCGGATGCGGTAGGGCTTAGACTGTTCCCTTTAGGGCTCTCACCTCTCCCCCTATAAAGAAGTGAGACTTGGAATCCCAGATCATGATGGCTGCTATGATGATGTGCACCCTTCTGTCCCTAGCCTCTCAGTGCTTTGGGTGTCTTTTTTGGGATAGAGAGGGATCCGGTATACTTCTCCCTTTGTACTGTTTTACAGACACATTGCATTTGGACTTGATAAACTGGTGAGAATATCCAAGAAGCCAAAAAAAGTAGCTTTTTAAAAGAACATTCTTCCAAGTGGACAATTTTTTGGAAAAGGATATTTTCCCCCTTGTCAAGTGTTCCTGTTTCCCAGGCCATCCTCTTGGCTGCTCTTTTTCAAGGCTGATTTCCAGGGGACTTTCCACACCCTGTGGCCAGATTCTCCCATTTATCTCAAAGGTATATTTTTTTTTCCCCTCTAGAGAGGTCTTTGGCTCTTTGTAAATGGGGTAAATAGGGAATGTACAAATAGTGTGTACCCTTGTTGGGAATGACCGAATCTCTCCCTGCGTAACTCTGTCTCTGTGAACAGACCTGACCATTCCTTCTGTCCTTTTCTTCTGCCTACTGGGAGAAGGAGATAGGGAATAACAGCATCCTCAGGCCTCACTCCAGGACAGGCACTGAATGTATGTATGTGTGTGTGTTTGCGGCATGTATGTAGGTGTGTGTATAAGACACAGAAAAATGAGACATCCATGTGCATGTGTGATTATTTTGCTATGCTAATAAAAGAAATCCAGGTGATTTCTATTCTAAAAAACAAGAGGCTTTGACAACCCTTCAGAGTACCAAGCCCAGCCTCTCTTCCTCCCTGCTTCCTGTTCTGTGCTGTGATAAGGATGCTCCTTCCAGATGGAAGGAGGTTGTAGGATGAGGAGGGAGAAGCCAGGTGTTTGCCCAGGTGAGGACCCCAGTCTCCCACCGAGTTCCTAGGTCCAGGGAACAATTTTTACATTTTGATTTCTCACTTCTCCAGAGTAGTTCTCCTGGGAACCTTCCTTTCTTCTTCTTCTTTTGAAGGGGCAGGGCAAACACAGGGAAGGAAAGCTGATGAGCCAAAGCTTCATCCTTAATCTCAACAAGCTGACACTGTCCATCAGCATCTTCCCCGGTGAACCATGCCTTCACTGGTGAGGCATCCCGGCTCCCTGACAGCCTCTATCCCTGCTAAACCTGTACTCAAGACAGAGAATTCAAGTAAAGTAATTATAGAACTTAGCTGCCAGGTCCTCTCACCCAACCCCCCACTTGCTTGTTTAACAACAATAGGTAAAAAGAGCTAGCTGGGCTGCCTCCTGAGGTTCATTTGTTTCTCATAAAAAAATAAACAAACAAAAAAAACCAAACTTGTTGGGAGTTGAACCAGAGCCCCAAGAGGAAGAGTGGCACATGGGTAAGTACAGGGAGGTGTAGGGGCCTATCCCAGGGTTGGCTTTTTTAACTTTTTTTTTTTAATAGGAGGAAGGCAGGGCAATTGGGGTTAAGTGACTTGCCCAAGGTCACACGGCCAGATTTGAACTCAGGTCTTCCTGATTCCAGGGCCAGTGCTCTATTCACTGTGCCACCTAGCTGCCCCCTAGGGTTGGCTTTGACAACACACGGAAGGCTTTATGTATAGAGCCCAATATTTTCTGCCTAGGGACCACTCAACCCAAGTCCTCACATTGTCTAGATTCCCAGACCCTCAGGGGATCAAGCTAACCAACCATGGTCTCTCCCCTCTCCTGTCTTTTATCCATTTTCACTCTACCCCAACCCACCCTTGAGTAATTTAGCAAGGCCACCCTGGGTAAGAGGGGATGGAGAAGGATGGGGCTTTGGTTTGAAGGATTCCCATCTTGGTAGAGAAAGGCAGCAAAATGTTGGTGTGGGCACTGGCATCGACATGTCCCAACACTGCACCCCAAGTGCCATCGTGAAAATGGAGCAGGGTCATTGAGGCTAGGGACAGTCATCCTGTGTTCTGCAGTGGAGAAGGGTTTAGCACTCCAACTAACTGCTTCTTGTTTTGCTCAGTTCTCTCCCCGTCTCAGTAGGGGTCTGGATTGAACTTTGCCACCCTGTGGACACTGGGTTCCTTCTTCATCTCTGTGTAGAAAAGGCCTAGAAACCTTAACTAGGACTGATTGTCTTCCACAGGTACATAACACATCTGCTTGTTTTTTTTTTTCCTTTCTCTCTTCCCTTTCAGGATTAGGTTTTGCTAGCCCCTGTAATCTCTGGAAAAATAAAGTTGGGAGGTGAAAAGTCAACTCAACTCTGAGTTTGATTTTGTTTTAGGAAAGGGAAGGGGATGGGGTGGGGTGAGGAGGAGGATTTATCTTGTACCATTTCTTTCTTTCCTTTCCAACATCAAACAAATGATGAAAATCCAGCTATAGGGGCCCGGGACCCAGGAGCCAGGCTACTGGGGGGCCGGTAGAGTGTGCTCTGTTGGCTGGGGGGATTGGCAGGGTTCTGAGGCGTTGGAGTCCGACTGGCTTTGGGTCGGAAGAGGCTGCCCTGCTGGGTGCTGCTGTTAGCCATGGTGGCCTGCTCCGGCTCCCCTGAGTCACTCTCTGTGTAGCTGTAGGCTTGGGCCCGAGAGATCCCCTTTTGTTGTCGTCTCCACGAGTTGTAGTAGGTAGGGTCACTGATGTAATGGTTGACAAATGAGTGGGCCTTTTGGTGGTTCTGGTCTACCTCATACTCGCTGTCGCTTCCCTGAGGGGACAAAGGGTTAAGGGGATATTAGTGGCTGAGACAGTAAGTCGGTCAGACATTACCTTCTTCGGAACAGAGTGAGGTCCTCTGGTCTGCAGAACTGGGGGTGGGGAGGCAGGAAGCCTGGGTTCTAGCTCTGGTTCAGCCAATGGCCCACTATATCATCCTGGTCCAGATCATGGGGCCTTGAGCTCTCCAGCAACAGAATAGGAATAACCCTCCAAGTTTCTCAACTTCATAGCTATGCTCTGAGGCCCAGGGAGATGGAAGATATGAGGACAATCTCTGGAACTAATCAATAAGCATTTGTGAAGTGGTTGCTGCGCTGAATGCTGGGGACACAAAAAAACAAAAAGTTTCTGCCCTCAGGGAGCTTATGTTCTAACGGAAGAGACAGCCTATATATATCAGAACATGCAAGACAGACTGCCAGGTCTGCAGTCAGGAGGCTGTCTGTCCTTCATTCCTTCCAGTCCTGTCCCACTCTTCATGACCCCATCGGGGGTTTTCTTGGCAAAGATACTGGAGTAGTTTGCCATTTCATTCCTCAGCTCATTTTACAGATGTGGAAACTGAGGCAAACAGGATTAAGTGACTTGCTCAGGGATCACAAGGCTAGCAAGTGTCTGAGGTCAGAATTGTACCCAGGAAGATGAGTCTTTGTTTGTTTGTTTTTATTTTTTGGAGAGGGGAAGGCAGGGCAATTGGGGATAAGTGACTTGTCCACATGGATAGTAAGTGTTAAGTGTCTGAGGTCAGATTTGAACTCAGGTCTTCCTGACTCCAGGACCAGTGCTCTATCCACTGCACCACCTAGCTGCCGGGCATCATCTGTATAAAATCATCCATATAGAGATAATAATTGAACTCACGGGAATGGATAAGAGAGGAAAAAAAAAAAGATGGGAACACTCCAGTTAGTGGGCCTGACACGGATGAAGAGCCGGCAAAAGAGATGGATGAGGGGGCTGATGGGTAGGAAGAGAACCAAGAGAGAGCAGTCACAAAAGCCCAGGGAGGAGAGAGTATCCAGAAGGGGCAGGTGGTCAGCAGCGGCAGATGCTTCAGAGAGCACACAAAAGAAAGGGCCCTTAGATTTAAGATACAGATCACTGGTGACTGTCTTCGAGGCAGTAATTTAGGTTGAATGTTGAGGCTGCTTCAGCTAGAGTGTGGAAGGTTTAGAAGGGAGTGAGAGGAGGAGTGCGGAGTCACTGAGCAGAGGTGATTTTTTTCTAGGAATTTAGGGGAAGGGAAGGAAAGATGAAGGAAGACAGCTGGCTAGCATGGGAAGGTCTAAGTGAAAGGTCCTCCCCCTCTCCCCAAGGACAGAGAGCCTTGGGAATGTTCGTAGGCAGCAGGAAAAAGCCAGTAGAAGGGAAGAGACTGAAGAATAGAGAGAATGAATAGGGAAAATGGTGGTGGCAATTGGTTGGACAGGACAGGAAGGATCAAGTAGATAGAGCACTGGTCCTGGAGTCAGGAAGACCTTAGTTCAAATTCAAATAGATACCTATTAGCTAACCTGGATTGCCTTCATTTATCTTCATGCATTTAAATTTAGCTTCAGATACTTACTAGCTGTGTGACCCCGGGGAAGTCACTTAACCCTGTTTGCTTTGGTTTCCTCATCTGTAAATGAGCTAGAGGAGGAAATGGCAAATCACGTCAATATCTTTGTCAAGAAAACCCTAAAATGGGGTCATGAAGAGTTAGACACAGAAATAACAAGAACAAGGTGACACTGGCAAGCATAAGGGCCTCCTCCTCGGAGATGGGAATGAAGGAGGAGATGATGGAGGGGGGCGGGGTGAGGAGAAGATGTGAGATGAGAGAGTCATTGATGAAGAAAGGGACTGCTAAGTTGTACATAGCCAATCTTTGATTATTTTTTATATGCTACATAACTTTACATAGTCTCTCATGAAAACTTTGCCATATAGGAAATGACTATGTTATTTTATTTTATTTTATTTTTTGGAGGAGGGAAGGCAGGGCAATTGGGGTTAAGTGACTTGCCCAAGGTCACATGACTAGTAAGTGTTAAGTGTCTGAGGTCACATTTGAACTCAGGTCCTCCTGATTCCAGGGTCAGTGCTCTGGAAATGACTATATCTCCGCCATATATTACTGTATGAGCAGAACTCGAGGGGACAATGCTCAACTTTTTCTCTAGGAATTAAAAGCACTTTATAGTTAAGATTTTAGTTTAAGGAATGGGTCTTGGTAATTACTCCTGTGTTACTGATAGGAACACTGATTCATAGGGACTGAGGACCCCCAGAGAGATGATATGTTGTCATGGAAAGAGAACATTTGGGAACAGAAAACTTGGATTTGAATCTGTTCTGCAGCCTGTTTGTCCTTGGGCAAGGCAATGAATATCTTTGGGTCTCAGCTTCTTAATCTATAAAATAAAGGGGTTGGACTTGATGGCCTGTGAGATCCCTTCCAGCCCATGACCCATAATTATATCATTGGATGAATCTAGACTTTTAGTCACGAGGCTTTGCCCACTAAGCTAACCGATCTTTCTGTTCCCACAGACTGTCCTACTCTGTAACCGAGGCGCCTCTGAATCTCCTGAAAGCTGAGTTAAAGCGATGCCTCGGATCCTGCTGCTCCCCTGCTGTACCCCATGAAAACTCCTGCAGGCCCCCCTAGCCTGGAGGCCCAGCTTGTCAGGCAGCTGGTTGTGCCTGCCCAGAGCAGCCAGACAATGGAACAGCCTCCTGCCCAGCTCTGCCTCCTCTCTGTGACAGAATCCTGCACAATACAAACCAGCCCTTTTCATTTCACTGGCCTAGCTGCTAGCCTAGAGTGGAACAAAGTGGGACAAAGGGACAATAGGGCAGAGAGGAGAGACCCACTCACCACCCTTCTCCCCCCCCCAAAAAGTGTGGGGGGAGGAGGGCTGGCTCAGTGTCACCTGGCTGAAGGAGGCTGGGGGGCTGGGTGGGATTGATCCTACCGAAAAGTCATTCTCAGCAAGCTGGGAGGGTGGGGGAGGGTATGTACCCTGCTACAATTGCTCATACCAATGGTTCCTTTTCTATCATTGTTTAAGCCCTAGAGCAGGGATGTGGGTAGGGACTTTAACTAAAGTTAGAGCCTAGAATGGGGCTGGAGTGGGGGAGATAAACTATTATCTGGAATATAACTTTGGCATAAGCTCCAAGAACTCTAGCTGGACTATCCCTGCCTGAGGGCTGGTCCTCAAAAAGGCCATGCTTAGTCTGAATAGATCTTGAATATCCTTTCTTTCTAATGGTTTGTATTTTATTTGATGGATTTAACAACCTTATCTGAGGGGGCTGCTAGGTAATGCAGTGGATAGAGCACCAACCCTGGAGTGAGGAGGCTCTGAGTTCAAATGTGAACTCAGACAATTACTAGCTATGTCACCCTGGACAAGTCACTTGACCCTATTGCCTCAACTCCCCCCCCCCCCACAAACAAATCATTATCTGAGGCAGTAGCCACAAGCTTTACTAGACTGCTAAAGAGCTCTATGACATAAAAAAAAGTTAAGAACTCTTGATCTATTTTAAATGCCTCACCACCACCACCATGGGTACTGCAAGCTCTTGGCTTCTGGCTGCCTCAGTTTGTCTCAGAACCCATGCTGAACTCCAGGAGGAAGCAGGACTCCCCAGCACCCAGGGCACCTATCCTCTCCCTTACCTTCCCCTCTGCCCTAGTTCCTTAGTGGTTCACAGGGCTTGGATGCAATGGAAGTCTATGAACTCCTTCCTTCTAATGAGATGGACCATCTGCATTTGCCCCTGCTGCCAAGGTCCTGCAGACTTTACCACTTGCCTGACCTATAGGCTCTTCAGTCTCCCAGGGTTAACTTACCTACTCACACAGCCTAAGAATTTGTGAACTTTTCTTACCACCAATGCTGGGACCTTTCTATGCTGAATTTTCTTTCATGCCCTTCTGTTAGGAGGAAGCACTTCTTAAACTATGAGTGGAGACGCCATACGGGGTTGAGAAAAATTTGGCAATAGCCAAAGATTTCTGAACTTGAAACGACCAAAACTGATTCAAAATCAATAGCATAATGAATCCAGGGTGTTTCTGGCAAGGCTTGCCCCCTTGGTTCTGAACACACAGCATGCACACTTTTTATGGTGCATGGCCATTCAATGCCCAACAAATGCTGCAGAAAAGCCAAAAGGGTCTTGAGTGGAAAAAGTTTAAGAAGCCACGACAGAGCATGAGCTCTTTGAGAAGTGAGAACTGTCTCAATTTTCCTAATTACATGCCTAGCACTTAACATGGTGCTTTGCTACAAAGTAAGCACTCAGTAGAATAGCCTCATTCCTTCATTTTAGAGCTGAGAAAACAGAGGCAAGAGAGATAAAGCGAAAACAGGTAAATAGCAATAAGTAGCATGTAAACCCAGACCCTCTGACTTCAGATTTCATCTTCTTCTCACTATTCGGAATCTTGGTCTCTGGAGATATCTCAGAGAGGCTGGGGTTGTTCTGGGGCTAAGCTCAGTTTTTAGATGGCAGAATGCATCCAGTCATTCCAATTGTCATTTTAGGCATACCTCTGCCAGAGCTCTTTCTCTCCCTCCCAGGCTCTAGAAGCTTTCCTATAAGCCTTAAAGGGTTTTGATGCTGTTCCACTTTTTGTGACCCCATTTGGGCTTTTCTTGGCAAATATCCTGGAGTAGTTTGCCCTTTCCTACTCCAGCTCATTTTATATAGATAAGGAAACTGAGGCAAACAGGCTTAAATGACTTGCCCAGGGTCTGAATCAAGGGATCTGACACTAGCCACTGCGCTACCCAGCTTCCCCGTTAAAGGGTTACCTTCAGTCTACTCTGTATCTAGTCTTGAATGCATCCTTGAAAAGTGTGGGGCTGGGACTGGGATTTTTGGTGGATTTTTAATTTTTCTTTTTTTTTGCTTTTTGGAGGGCAGTTGGGGTTCAGTGACTTGCCCAAGGTCACACAGCTAGTTTTTTTGTGTTAAGTGTCTGAGGCCGGATTTGAACTCAGGTACTCCTGACTCGAGGGCTGGTGCCACCTAGCCACCCCTTAATTTTTCTTTTGTTGTAACCCAGGGCTTAGTTCTGTCTGGAACATATTAAGCATTTAATAAATGATTGTTGATTGATTGATTGACATGGGGCCGAATCAGAATTGGGCAAACCTCTGGGACAAGAAAGTGAAGTACGGAATATAGACAATAGGGGCACTTGTGGCCATACTTGCCCAAGTCTCTGAAGGGGGCAATAAGGAGGTTTATCGAAAGTGCAGGGAAGTGGCAGGGGGCCGGTGGGTGGGGGTGATATTTATGTGTCTGTGCAAGAAGAAAGCTGGTGAGCAGCTGGGGTGGGAAAGGGAAAAACCCTCCCCTTTCCCCCTCTTATTAGCATGAAATCATAGAGGCTTGGAGCCGGAGGAATGGTTGTAGCTTGGTAGGGGGTGGGGTGGGGTGGGGTGGGGTGGGAAGGCAAGGCCTTTTCTCTGCTTCCCTCTTGAGCATCTGGCATATACCCTCCTGGGAGGTTACATCCCCCATCGAGCACCACATCCGTAGGCTTGGAATTCAGGACAGGGCTTTTTATGTTCCTGCTAGGAATGGGGGTGGGGGGAAACCTTGTGCATGAATGGGGGGAGGGGCCCCTGCTCGTGAATAGGCGGAGGGGCTGAGAAAAGAACAACAAAAAAGGGAAGGGGATAGATAATCTGCATCTAACCTGCATTTGCTTCCACCCCTTTTGCCAATGTCTGGCCAAGCCAGGTCAGGTTAAAGCGGCTGCCCTGAGCCCTCCCAAGCCCAAGGGAGGGAGGCCTGTAACAAGGTTGCGGCGGAGGCGGTGCGGGGAGTGGGCTTTGTCTCCTACAACATCTGCTTCTTTTCAGGCTGGAGGTGGAGTGTGAGGAGGAGGAGGAGGAAGAGAGAGGGGGGAACCAGGGGCTCCGAGGCTTTGAATCTTCTCTCTCCTGCTTTCAGCTCTCCCTCTGCTCCCCATAATTGAATTCAGCTTTCCTGTAACTCTGCACAATAGAAGCCATTCATGGGCAGCCCTCAACTCAACCAGCTAAGCAATGGAGTGACGGCTTTCAGCGCCCGCCACTCTTAAGGACTCCTCAAAGCCACTCCATCATCGAGGAGAGGAAAGTTTGGCAAGAGAGAGGCTCTAGGGGCCGGTGGCACAGAATCCCAGCTGAGGGCAGGGGCAGCCATGAGGGGGCCACGAGAAAAAAAGTCAGGACAAAATGAACTGGAAGCGAAGGACTCCTTGTTCAGAGGCTCATCTCCACACTGCTGGAGAGCTTCTCCATCCAGTGGGGGGATGTAGGTGGGTGAAATCAGACTGAAAGACCTTGGGGAGGTGGGCCGCTACCCGATTCAGGGCAGACTGTGGGCACAGGACTATGGAAGTCACTGTGCTGTCACCCTGGCTTTCTGTCTTCAGGCGCCCTTCCCCTCTCTATCCACCTTTACAGGAAGCCTTTTCAAAACCCTCATAATTCTAGCCTTCTCTCTATGGATTATTTCCTATTTATCCTGTATATAGATTGTATATATGTGTTTTCATACTGTCTCTATACTATATATTAATAGTAATATATACTATAATTTTATATAATTATATAACAAAAATTATGTAATATATAATAATTATATAATAATACTATATATTAATAGTAATATATATTACTATTACTTATTAGACTGCAAGCCCCTCGAGGGCAGGAGCTGTCTTTTGCCTTTCTTTGTATGCCCAGCACTTGGCACAATGGCTGCCACATAGGAGGCACTTAAGAAATGTTTATTACCTGACTGGCTCCTGAAACCTAGAGGAAGTCCATAGAGTGTGATAGGGCATCCCCCAAAATAACTTGACTTTGGGTTGCATTAAGAGAGACGTTGCTTCCAGGACCGAGGAGGCAACAATCTTTATTTTGGGGTTTTTTTTTTGAGGGCAATTGGGGTTAAGTGACTTGCCCAAAGTCACACGGCTAGTTAGTGTGTCAAATGTCTGAGGCTGGATTTGAACTCAGGTCCTCCTGACTCCAGGGCCAGTGTGCTACTCACTGTGCCACCCAGCTGCCCTGGAGGCAACAATCTTATGACTGTTCTGGCCAGATTTCCAGAATAGGAACTTCAGTTATGGGCTATGAGGGAAAAAAAAATAATAGCTTGCATTTACATAGTGCTTTAAATTTTGCAAAAGGTTTTTACAAATATTACCTCATTTGAACCTCATGACAACCCTGAAATATAGGTGCTATCATCATTCCTGTTTTTGTGATGAGAAAACCGAAGCAGAGGTGAAGTGACTTGCCCAGGGTCACACAGCTAGGAAATATCTGAGGATGGTTTTGAACTCAGGAAGCAGACAGAGTGCTGGACCTGGAATCAGAAGACCTGAGCTCTGTCAGATCTGGCCTCAGAACTTGGCTTGTGTGACTATGGTTAAGTCAACTCAACATGTTTACCTCGGTTTCCTCAGCTCTCAAATGGGATCATCTGATACCTCCCAGAGTTGTTGTGAGGATGAAAGGAGACATTTACAAAGTGCTGTGTATAATACCTGCACGTAGTAGGTGCTTTATAGACGCTAGCTATCATTATTGTTATTATCAGGTCCTCCTGACCCTGGGTCCAGAGCTTTATCCACTAACTAGGTGCCTGAGAAGAAGGACCCTGTCCTAACAGCCTCTGCTGGATTTTTGATGGACCCGACCAGACTCAGTCTGATAAATGACGCTGAGGATACAGTTCTGTTAGGGCACCAGGATTTCTTTTCTTTTTCTTTTCCTAGTGAAAATGAGAAGCTGTTTTCCTGTTCTTGTGCAACTCTGAGAATGTACTGCCTGATCATCATTTCAGTCTGCAATACTTTAAAGTAAAGTGATGGCAGATTTCATGTCACTGGGGCTCACTTTTCTCCATTGTCCATAAAAGACAAGTCATGTATTTTTCTCAAGGTCCCAGAGGATGGTTCAGCTGGGGCCGAGAGCTAGGCCCCTTCCCCCTTGGGAAGGCCTTGGGGATACATGCTGGAAGAGAGAATTGGGACCCAAGACTGAAGTTGGATTTGAATTTTCCTTGTTTTTTTTTTCCCCCTCTATAGTCATAAATGCCACCTGATGAGATTCTAGGACAGGCCTGTACAACATATGGCCTGCGGGCCACTTGCAGCCTCATAAAAATGTAGTTTTGCCACTATGCACTCTCCTGTCTGTCACATGACCCACTGGCAACAAACCATCGTCAATCTGTCTGTAGTCTAACCTATCTTCGGCTGGAAGAAGTTTAGCCTATTTTAATTTTGGCCCCTACTTAGTGCCAAGTTGTGCAGGTCTGTTCTGGGATAATTTGTTATTTTGAACATGGCTTTGAAAGAAGGGGAAGAGCATCAGGGCTGTAAAGTCTTTTTCAGGTTATATCTAGATTTTAGATGTGAAAATATTATATGTAGGTTGTCCCAAATTATAGTCTAGTTTTAAGCCTTAATAGCTTGAGACTTTTGGAATAGTCTTTATTATATTAGGATTGAATTCTCCAGGGCAGCTAGGTGGTGCAGTGAATAGACCACCAGCCCTGGAGTCGAGGACCTCAGTTCAAATGCAGTCTCAGACACTTAACACTTACTAGCTGTGTGACCTTGGGCAACTCACTTAACCCCAAATTCCCTGCCTTTCCCTCTCCAAAAAGACAAAAAAATAATAATAACATTTAATTCCTCACTCAGTAAACTCCAATGGCTCCCTATCACCTCCAAGATCAAATACAAAATGCTCTGTTTAATGTTTTCAGAGTCCTTCCTCACCTAGTCCCTTCTTACCTATCTTTCCAGTCTTACACCTTACTGCTCCCTGACACTCTTCCATCCAGTGGCAATGCCCACTTTGCTGTTCCATGAACAAGGCACACCAAAGACACTGGCATTTCTCAGCTCTGGGAGGGCATTTTTTTCTGGCTGTCCCCCATGCCTGGAATGCCTTCTACTCTGCCTACTGACTTGCCTGGCTTTCTTTAAGTCCTGACCAAAATCCCATCTGTTTTCCTATTTTCCTAACCCTCTTAATTCTAGTGCCTTCCCTCTGTTAATGATTTCCTATTTATCCTGTCCATAACTGGCTTGTTTTTATTTGTTTGTATGTATTACATTAGAGTAGGAGCTTCTCAAGGGCAGGGATCATCCTTTGCCTCATTTTGTATCCCCAGGGCTTGGTTAGTGCCTAGAACATGGCAGATGCTTAATAAATGTTTACTGATTGTTATTTGTAAAATCAAGCTAAGGTTGGACAGGCAACCTTGTTACAAGTAAAGACACAGGAGGGAGCGATGGATGAGGCCGCAATATTGCATAATCACCGCTGGCTTGGGGCAGGACCAGTTAGCACCTGGAACCTTACAGGTGTAACTATTAAGTAAAGAGGGTTACATGTGACAACACTTCCTTCAGAAAATATACAAATTCTAGCATATTCGTTAAGAAAAACCAGTGTTGCTCCCATTGGGGCATTGGTCATTCATTCCAATGGTGCTGCCATTACTGGAGATGTATTTGAAGCATCTCTTTGGTAACTGTGGGGCCTATGATGCATTTTTTGAACATCTTTGGAGAGACAAATCTTTTTCCCTTTGAAGGTAGATTCAGTTTTCAGAAATTGCCAATAATCTACTGGAGCCAAGTGCAGTAAATAAGAGAATAAATGGCTAGTCCCACTGTTTTTTTGTTGGCAAAGTGGGAATAATAAGGGTACCTCCCTCAAAGGTTTGTTTTGGAGGTACATAAGGCACCCCCAAAGCCTTAGCGGATTCTTTTTTTTTTTTTTGGAGGGCAGTTGGGGTTAAGTGACTTGCCCAAGGTCACACAGCTAGTTTTTTGTGTGTGTGTTAAGTGTCTGAGGCTGGATTTGAACTCAGGTACTCCTGACTCCAGGGCCGGTGCTCTATCCACTGGGCCACCTAGCCGCCCCAACCTTAGCGGATTCTTAATCTTTAATTGTTTAGGGAAGTTTTAAATTGCACTTCAACTTTTGGAATGCCCCATATAAGTAAAATGCTTTGTAAAGCTGAGACACTATCTACAGAAATGTGAACAGTAATAAAAAAATATGAGGTAGGGCTATAGATCAATTAGTGACTCTGTCATGTGCCTCACCAACTGCCTCTGAAAGTCACAATTCCCCCAGAAGGGTCTAATGATGGTGATAACACATTTCTAAAGTGACTGAAAAATAACAGGCATTCCTTCCTACGGCACTTAGAACTTGGCAAAAGAGGGGGCGGCTAGGTGGCACAGTGAATAGAGCACCGGCCCTGGAGTCAGGAGTACCTGAGTTCAAATCCGGCCTCAGACACTTAACACAAAAAACTAGCCGTGTGACCTTGGGCAAGGCACTTAACCCCAACTGCCCTCCAAAAAAGCAAAAAAAAAAAAAAAAAAAAAAAAAAAAAAGAACTTGGCAAAAGGCTTTACATGCATTATTTCACATGAGCCTAATAAACCTGTGAGGTAGGTGGTGTTACCATTGCCGTCGAATTTTCAGATGAGGGAACTGAGGGCCCCCTTGCCCTGATTGGTGATTGCCTCTCCTTGACCACTATTTCAGAAAAGCATTAGATACCACAATCCACTTCATTCCTTATTCTCCTTCTCACCAATCTTCACTAATTTCCTTTTCTCTTTCTCCTACTCCTTCTCTTCTTCCAAACCACAAAGTCTGGAACCATAAACTACACTCATCCCAAGTTTCCTGGATTGGACACGTTTGTCTACTCCCTTATGGCTCCCCTCCCTGCCCCATCCCTATATTTTTCTCCAAAATGCCTCTGAAGAGGCCACCACTTTATTCTGTAGTCTTTCCCAGCAGAATGTGAGCTCCCCGAAGGTAGGGATTATCTTCGCATATTTGTAGCCCTTATGCTTGGCCAGTAGTAAGCACTTACAAGCTCATTCATTTGTTTACATATGTCTGGTCCATTTAAAAAGTAGTTGCATGACTTTATAATCACGCCTCCAACTCCAGCTATCTTGTTCACTAGCTGGTGAACATCAGCCATCTTGCTGACCTATCCTTGGGCTTGGAGTCTGTCCAGACTGATCAGCAGCTTCCACATGATCACATTCTCTCTTTATAAAATAAAACCTAACAAAATAACCACACAACCCACACTTAGGGCCAGTGCTGATATTAATCTTCTTTGAAAGAGAGCTTTTAAGGTCTCCTGTCCAATTATTCCCTAGAGCCTGGGGCAAGTAGAAACCACTGTAGCATCCCCCTTTTTCTCTCCAAGGAATGGGATTTGGAGTTGCTTTATTTGTCAGCAGCTGATACACACACATACACACATATATATGTATATATCTATGCACACATGCAATTACACAGACATACACACATGAACACACATACATATGTATGTATACACACACACATATATATATCTATGTATGTCCAAGTTTCTATGAACACAAGGATTTGGGGGATATCTATATCCAGGGATGTGTTGATAAATGTTTAACAATCAGCTTTCAGGGGGAAAAAAAGCACACATTACACACTTGTAAGTTTCATCTGTAGTACTACATTTTCCCCTATCACTTCCTTAATTCTAGACATTCAACAAAACAATAAATCAAGCCTTGATCTGTAGCATTTGCTGATTTCTGAGGTGTAAATTTTCACAATGAAAATTTAACAATTGGCTTTCTTAGATGGGTTTGAGTTGTTCCCCTGGCTAAATCCTAGGCAATCCCAATAAACTTAATAAAATAAAGATTTGTCCCAAAAGTGGATAATTTCCAAAAGGGTATGGTCTGTGGGCACAGGGGCTCAGACAACAGTATACTCCGTATACTTCCCTCTTGGTATACTTTCTCTCATGGCGATCTCATTTATTCCCACGGTTTCAACCACTGCCCTTACCACACTGTAGTTCACAGGGCATAGTAGAAAGATTTAGAATCAGGGGGCCAGGGTTCCAATCCTAGTTTTACTTAGTAATTGTACGACTTTTGGCAAGTCACTGGACCTTTCTTCATCTGGGAAATGAGGGGGCTGAGGCAGGCTATGACCTCTAAGGCCTTTTAGAAGTGAATCTATGGTCCTGTGATTCTGTTATCACCTGCCTGGCTAATTAGTAAAAGCCCAGTAAATGGGCCTTCCTGCCTCCACTTTCACAGAATCTTGGCAGGGACTTCAGAGGTCATCTAGTTCAAGTTGGGGGTTGGAATCTTCTCTTCCATATGCATAAGTGGTCAGCCAGTTTCCACTTAAAGACCTCCTGTAAATGGAAAAACACTACCTCCCAAGTCAGCTCATTCCAATTCAATGTTGGATGGCGCTGACTATTAGTACATCTCCCCCTCCACCCCCGCCTCTCCCCTCTCTGCCATTATTAAATCTAAATCTGCTTTTCTGCAACTTTCCACCTATCACTTCTAATTTTTCTTTTGCTCGACCAAGAATAAACCTTATTTCTTTTCCATAGAATAGCCCTTCAAATATAGGAATCAATTAACTTATAAGCATTTATAATTATATATTATAATATTAATCATTATGAATTTATTTAATGTTTAGATATTATTAATCATGACTATTAAATTAATATAATATAATCTTTTACTGCATGACAGGTACCATGCTAAGCACTGGGTATACGAAGAAAAAACAAGAACTGTCTTTATCTCCAAGGATCTAACATTCTGAAAGAAAAGATGTGTACATAAATTGGTACATACAAGAAACCTACAGAATAGATGGAAGAAGTGTGGCCTTAGAAGGAAAGATCCTAACATTGACAGGACTGAGAAAGCCCTCTTGCAGGAGGTGGTGGTTGAGCTTAGTCTTTTTAAAAAATAGATTTTTGCTGCTGTCTTAATTTTTATCTCCTAGATTTCCCCAAACTCCAAAAAGCTATTCCTTAAAACAGTGGTTCTTAACCTTCCTAATGCCACAACCCTTTAATACAGTTCCTCATGTAATGGTGACCCCCCCCAACCATAAAATTATTTTCATTGCTACTTTATAACTGTAATTTTGCTACTGTTATGAACCTATCAGATATGCAGGATGTATTTTCATTGTTACAAACTGGCCATAACCCACAGGTTGAGAACTGCTGCTTTAAAAACAAATAATTTTTTTAAAAAGAGGAAAAGGAAAAACAAAGTTCTACAAAGTCAATACATTTAAACAATCTGATACTATATCTGCAAAGGAGAGAGGAGATGTGTATCTGAGTTGAGCCTTAGAGGAAACCAGAGATTCTGAGAAGATAAGAGGGAGAGGATTCCAGGCCTGGGAGTCAGCCAGGACAAAGGCATGGAGGTAAGAGATGAAGCGTTGTGTATGAGGAACAGGTAACTATGGTTGGGCTGTATCTTTCGTGATAGAAAGGCTTTAAATGTCAACCAGAGGAGTATGTATATATATTCATACAATATGCATATGTACACATACATGTGTATGCACTATACACATGTATCTATACATGTACTACACATATATCTATATCCTCACACTCTGCAGCACACATGTAGACATGTTCATGTGTGCACATAGTATATGGTGCATATATTTACACACATATTGTGCACATGTCTATATTTACATGTTTATGCATATGTGCACACATATACACACATATATGTACATAACACCAGGTCCTAACAACAACGCTAGGAGATAGGTGCTATTTTAATCCCCATTTTACAGATGAGAAAACAAACAGAGGTTAAGTGTCTTGCCAATGTCACATAACTAGTAAGCCTCTGAGACAATATTTGAACTCGGGTCTTCCCAGCTCTTGGCCCAGAGCTTTATGCACTATGTCACCCATTGCCTCTCTTGAGTTTATATTTGATCCTAGAGGTAATAGGGAGCCATTGGAGTTTACTGAGTACGGGGTGGAGGGACATGGTTAGACTGATGTTTTAGGAAAACTGATTTTGGTAGCTATGTGGAATACAGGTTGAAGTAGGACAAGTCCTAGGGCAGGGAGTCTAATTAGAAGGCTACTGCAAGAGTCCAGGTAATAGATCATGAAGACCTGAACAAAGGTGGTAGCCATGTGAAAGAAAGAAACATGTGTGAGAGAAGTTGTGGAAAAAGAAATTACAAGATTTGGCAACTAATTGGATGTATGAGGTGACTGACAGCTGAAGATGACACTGTCAGAAGTTGTATGTGGGGGCGGCTAGGTGGTACAGTGAATAGAACACCGGCCCTGGAGTCAGGAGTTCCTGAGTTCAAATCCGGCCTCAGACACTTAACACAAAAAAAAAATCTAGCCGTGTGACCTTGGGCAAGTCACTTAACCCCAACTGCCCTCCCAAAAAAAAAGCAAAAAAAAAAAATTAAAAAAAAAAAGAAGTTGTATGTGATTGTGATGGAATGCTACTGTGCTATAAGAAATGAAGAGCAGGATGCTCTCAGAAAAACCTGGAAAGACTTACATGAACTAATGCAAAGTGAAATGAGCAGAACCAGGAGAACACTGTATACAGTAACAGCAACATTATATGATGATGTAAACAACTTAGTAAATAAGTAAATAACTTAGCTATTCTCAACAATACAGTGATCCAAGACAATTCTGAAGGACCTATGATGAAATGTGTTGTCCATCTCCAGAGAAAGAACTGGTAAATGCAGACTGAAGCATACTTTTTCTTGTTTTTTTTTGTCTGTATTTTCTTTCATGGCATGACTTACACGGACATATGTTTTGCATGACAACACACATATAACCCATGTCAAGTTGCTTGCCTTCTCAATGGGGGGGGAAGGAAGAGAGGAAGGGAAAGAATTTGGAACTTAAAATTTGAAAAAAGAATGTTAAAATTGTTTTTACATGTAATTGGTGAAAACAAATATTAAATTTTTAAAAAGATGACACTGTTAGGTTGCAGATATGGGTTACTGGAAGGATGGGTAGTTCA
>CM053593.1:169095743-169172064 GCA_028646575.1 Pseudocheirus occidentalis | reverse complement strand
AGAGAGAGAGAGAGAGAGAGAGAGAGAGAGAGAGAGAGAGAGAGAGAGAGAGAGAGAGAATGAGAACAATGGTAGTGGTGGAAAGGACAAGAGGTGAGGAGGTCAAGAAAGTTGCTGGCCTTGGCAAGCAGCTGGATTTCCTCATCATACAAAGCTGAGGTGAAGGACCAGATAGTGGGACGATTTTAGTGGGATGTGAGATGAGGAAGATGAGAAGGAGTTCTCAGCAGTTGGCATCAATTTTTTTATTTTAGTTAAGTATGAAGTGAAATCTCAGCTGCAAAGGTTGGCATGAGAGGTTTAATGAGAGAAGAGAAGGTTGGGAAAAGCTTTGTGAAGGCAGCTATTGTATGCTCTAAAGGTCTTTGCTTGCACAGGTTAAATGCTTTCATTTCCCTTACAGATCCTCATGTGGTTGGGGCTCCAGTCTCTTCACCATCTTGATCATTGTCCTTTGGACATAATCCAGTTCTCAGTCTATCTTTTCTAATACTAGCACAGTAAACCTTCCTTACTTGTGGATCTGGAATTGTTAGGCCTTTGCAAAAAATTCGTGGCTCTTTTTTGCCCTCCACCCTGTCCTTCCAGCCTTCTTTAATACTATTCTCCATTCAGTCCAATCTCTAAATCTGGACAGCTTTGCCCCTCCTGAATATGCATTGGGCTTTCTTGCTTCACTGTCTTTGGTCAAGTTTTCTGTGCCTGGAATACCTTTTGCCCCACACTTTGCCTCCTTAATCACCCCCCCCCCTTTGTTTTTGGAGGCAATGGGAATTAAGTGATTTGCCCAGGGTCACACAGTCAGTAGGTGTCTGAGGCTGGATTTGAACTCAGGTGCTCCTGACTCCAGGGCTGGTGCTCTATCCACTGTACCATCTAGCTGCCCCTAATCCCTATCCATTTTAAAAGCTCAATTAAATGAAATTTGGGAGCTTAATGGCCATGAAAACTTCCCTGAGTCCACTGGATGGTAACGTCCTTTTCTCTTAGACTTCACATAGTACATTGTTTTGTTTCTCCCTAATATGTATCTCCCTGGCAAGTATCATATATTATTATGTTCTGGGCACTGAGATTAGGCATCATCTAATCTCTGCATCTCACTCAGTATCTCGTGCAATGTTCTGCAACCAGTTTCTGTTTAACATGAGGTTTGTTATTTTTATAAGTGAGAGGAGACTTCCTGTCCCACTGACTGACCTTCGGAATTCAACAGAAAATTTTCACACAAAGTGATCACAGACCCCCTCAAGACATCCTTTGGCAAAATCTTCCACATTTACAGGAAGCAATTAAGTGCTAATGACCAGTTATGCAACCTGTCAGGGATTAATTCTCATGTGTCTCTAAAGCTTCTGAAAAGTTACATAAAAATATAATCAAGGATTTTGATGAAGGGAAAAGGAGATAAACTAAATCCACAGGAAGGAATCAACAGGGCACAGTCATCTAGACTTGGAGTTAGAAGACATGTTTGATTCACTTACTGACTTCACTTCAATTCTTAAGGCTTCTTCCTTTGTAGAATTTCCTTACTGGTAAAACGAGGCTTTAAGACACCTGGATTTAGGGCCAGATGACAATGGGATTCCAATTCTGCTATTGACAATAACTGTCCTTTGAGGCAGCTGGCACAGTGGACTTGGAGTCAGGAAGACCTGGGTTCAAATCTGGCCTTAGACACCTCCTGGCTGTGTGACCCTGGGCCAAGTCACTTAACCTCTGTTTGCCTCAGTTTCCTCAACGGTAAAATGAAGATAACAACAACAACTGCTTCACAGAGTTGTGAGGATCAAATGAGAGATTTACAAAGCACTTAGCATTGTACTTGGCACACAGTAGGCACAATATAAATGCTTATTCCTTTTCCTCCCCTTCTTAGCCCCTAGGATCACAAGATACTTATGGCTATGTCTGGCACACAGTAGGCATTATGTAAATGCTTATTCTCTTTCTTCCCTCCCAAACTTTGACTCACAGAAATACTTAGCACTGGGGCTGGCACACAGTAGTCATCATAGGATACTTAGGGATGTGCCTGGCACATAGTAGGCACTATGTAAAAGCTTATTTTCTCTCCTCCCTCTTAACCTTAGGCTTGCAGAATATCAGAGTGGGATGGACTCCAGAGGACATCTAGCCATGGACAACATTCTTCTCTACAACATCATTCCTGACAAGTGGTCATCAGGCTTTTGCTTGAAGGTTTCTAGTGACCGGGTATGAGCCGTTCTTGCTAAGGGCAGCCCATTCAACTTGTGGACAGGTATAATAGTTTTTCCCGTATTGAGCCCAAATATGTTTTGTTGTAGCCTTTACATTTCCATTCTAATTCTGTCATGTCTGAACCTTAGTTTCCTCATCTAAAAAGTGGGGATAACCATACATTCTGAGTTATCTACCTCCTAGGGTTGATGTGAAAATTAAACAAAGATTTTTATTGCTGTTTTTGAGTACTTTCAGTCATGTCTGACTCTTCATAACCCCATCTGGGGATTTTGTGGCAAAGATACTGGAGGGTTCTGAAGACTGAATGAAATAAATGTATGCACAATGTTTTGCAAACCTTAAAGGGCTATGTAATTGCTATTTATCATTATTACTCCTTTTTTAAAAATGGAACTTTGAGGTTTACAAAGTGCTTTTCTCAAAATGACCTTGTGACATATGTGGTGTATTATTTTTACCCCCATTTTTCTTTTTGCTTTTTGGAGGGGGGGAGGGCCGGGCAATTGGGCTTAAGTGACTTGCCCAAGGTCACACGGCTAGCAGTCCCATTTTTCAGAAAAGGAAACTGAATCTAAGATAATATTAAGTGACTGGCCAATGCTCATGTAGCTACAAAATGTCAGAAATGAAATAAGAATCCAGCCTTCTGATTTTAAATATGGTGATCTTTTTTTTTTTTTTTTAAATTTTGAGCCTGGGTGTCCCATATCTTGCCCAGGTTGGAAATTTCAATCAATCCTGATACTTATTGTCAAGGGAGCCTTGACCTGTTCATTTCTGACCAGGCTGGCTTTTTCCTCCTTGGGTGGTGAGGCAGCAACCTTACCTCCAAGGGATTTAGCACATTGGTGTTAGACTTAATATGGATGCTGGATTGGTTCAGACCACTGTAGGTGAGAACTGAGCTCAAGCGATCAGCCTCAGCCTCCCTGGTAACAGGGGTGACAACTAGGTCTTGATTTGTGTGATTCCCCTGAAGTGATCCCATTATTTGAATTCACCTTGAATATTTTCATTGGATTAGAACCTTTTACCTTATTTCACATAGTCTAGTCTATTTTGTGCCATTTGTACCTAATACCATATTTTATACAATCATCACTTCAAATAGTGCAAATTAATATACCTGCTTTATAGTACAAAATAACATAGCTGCTTCAGAAGCATCGTTATGTGTACTAATTGGGACTTGGACAGGCACAGTGATTTCTCCAATATACTATGCTGTCTGGGTGCTCTGGGGTTATGCTAACAAGTGGAAATCATAGTGGGATCACACTGAGTCCAAGTTAGGACAGGGACAGGGACTAGACAGGGACTCCTTCCAAGTTACTTTGATGAATATCACTTTCATTTCCCTTCTAACTCTATGCAAATTCAATCTAAATAGATTGTCTCTTTCAGGGGCAGCTTTGATCCTGGAAGTCAGGTTTTTGCTGTTTATATCTTTGGCACATCACAGTAGAAAGGCTCCTAGATCTGAAGCCAGAAGATCTGCTTCAAATCTTTTGTGACTACAAATAAGTCATTCCTTCTTTCTGGATGCCAATTTCCTTATCTGTCAAATGAAAACCTCTGAGGATGCTTTTGGTTCTAAGTTCTATGATCTTATGATTAACACACACCATGAGCAGTGGGCTGTGCAACCAAAGAAGTTGCATGTTTTGTGTCTGTAGGCTCATGGATCCAAAGATGGCTAGGTGGTGCAGTGGATAGAGTACTGAACTCAGAGTTGGGAAAACCCGAGTTCAGATGTGACCTCAGACACTTACTAGCTATGTGGTCCTGGGCAAGTCACTTAACCCTGTTTGCCTTGGTTTCCTCATAAACCAGGGATCATAATAGCACTTATCTCCAAGGGCTGTTTTTATGCTCAAATGAGATAGATGATACTTGCAAAGCACAGTGCCTGGTACATAATAGTGCTATATAAATCCTTCCTTCCTTCCTTATTTCTTCCCTTCCCTCTTTCCTTCTGTCCTTTCTTCCTCCTTTATTTTCTCCCTTCCTTCTCTCCTTTCCTCCCTCCCTCCTTTCCATCCTCCCTTCCCTCCTTCCCTCTTTCTCCCTTCTTTCCTTCCTTCTTTCCTTCCTTCCTTCCCTTCTTTTCTTCCTTCCTTCCCTTCCCTTCTTCCTTCTTTCCCTCTGTCCTCTTCATACCCTCTGCTATATTTGCCTTCTCTTCCTCTCCTTAGACAAGGCAGGGGGAAGGCTTTCACAGATCTTTCCCCAGTGCCTGCCTGGTTGGATCACTAGGCAATGCTTAAGAACCTAGGAAGGCACTGCATTTCTAAAAGGTTTGAGTGGCATTTGATGATCTGTGCCTAAGGCAAAGTGTCTCAGACTAGTTAGTCAATATGGGATTTTGACCCATTTAAAAGAAGGTTCAGGGGTGGCTAGGTAGCGCAGTGAGTAGAGCACTGGTCCTGGAATCAGGAGGACCTGAGTTTGGGTCCAGCCTCAGACACGTGACATACTTACTAGCCATGTGACTTTGGGCAAGTCACTTAACCCCAATTGCCCTCCAAAAAAAAAATAAAATAAAAGAAGGTTCATTTAATACTTAGGTGATTAAGATGATAAACGCTGACCTAGAAGTTGGGAAAGAGGACTGAGATCCTGTCTCATTTCTGTCACTAATTAGCTGTGTGATATTGGGCAAGTCACCCAACGTCTCTGGGTCTCAATTTTCTTATTCGTAAAAAAATGGGGGACTGTAAATAGGGCTTCTTTAAGATCTCTCCCAGTTGTTCTTCTCATAGGATACCCCATCTCCCATCCCTGGGCGCTTTTGGCTGTCCCTTATGTCTAGAATTTTTCCCTCATTGCTCCCTCCTGGCTTTAGCTTAACAGGGGTGGGGAACTTGTAGCCTCAAGGCCACGTGTGGCCCTTTAGGTACTCAAGTGCAACCCTTTGACTGAATAAAGGCCCACACTTGAGGACCTAGAGGGCCACAGATTTCCTACCCCTGGCTTAAGTCTTGCCTTTTGCAAGAAGTCTTATCCTAGCCCCATAACATTAGTGCTTCTGCTCTGGGACTACCTCCATTCTCCCCTGATATATCTTGTTTGTTCGTATTCTTTGTACATAGTCTCTCCCATTATACTGGGAGCTCCCTTCAGCGCAGGGACTTGTCTTTTGCTTCTTTTGTACCCTTAGCACTTATTTTTTCTTAAATTTCTTTTTTTTTTAAACTTTTCTCTCTTTTTTTTTGGAGGGGAAAGGGTAGAGCAATTGGGGTTAAGTGACTTGCCCAAGGTCACACAGCTAGTTTTTGTGTTAAGTATCTGAGGCTGGATTGGAACTCAGGTCCTCCTGACTCCAGGGCCGATGCTCTATTCACTTCACCACCTAGCCGCGCCCCCCCCTCCCCCCCCTTAGCACTTATTACAATGCTTAGAATATAGTAGGCACCTACTAAATGCCTATTGAATGGATTCAACTTGACTCTATAATTATCTGTGATTTTGAAAGGGCTTTAACATTTATTTTTCACATTCATTAGAAACCAAATTTTGCTTTTGGTTGCATAACAGTCTCCTGTCTGATAGGTACCAGGCTGTCCCCCATGCTTGGACTATTCTTCCTCCTCACATCTACCTCTTAGAATCCTTCATCTTGTATACAAAGCCTTTCTTGATTCCCTCTTTTGGCGGCATCTTCGTGTGTGTGTGTATACATATACACACATATCTATACATACAATATAGACACATATATGTGTATATACGTGTATATATTGCACATGTTGTTCAGTTATTTCAGTCATATCTGATTCTTGTGACTCTATTTGGGTCTATTTTGGCAGAGACTGGAATGGTTTGCCATTTCTTTCTCCAGTTCATTTTACAGATGAGGAAACAGAGGGAAACAAAGTGAAGTGACTTGCCCAAGGTCACACAGCTAGTAAGTATCTGAAGCCAGATTTGAACTCAGGAAGATAAGCTTCCCTGACGCCAGGCCCTATGGTCTATCCACTGTACCACTCAGCTATTATACACGCACACACACAAATACATGTCTATATATACATATACACACGTGCATATTTGCAACACACATGCATACACATATACACTTTCTCACACACTGTACTATTTACACAGATATAGCTATATAGATAAATTTATATATATTATATAACATTATATATTTAAATTTATGTTTGCATATATTTCTGTCTATATCTATGCAGAGAGTAGAGTCTGTGTGTATATGTATATGGATCTTTCTATCTATCTATATCCTTTTCTGTGCCAATAGTACCATCTGGCTCCCTTTCTCTGATTCTGGTTTGTTCTCCATTGCCTTAGTTCCTTACTCCAAGCAGAAGAGAACTACATAATTAATGAATCCTCACCATAATTAGCAGGGAGGCACTGCCCACCTGCCTAGCTCATTAGTAACAGCTAACCTTCTGAGCAATTAGTCTTCAGCAAATAGGGAACCCCTTTCGGTTGAGGGCACTGTACTGATGTGGACTTTGTATGTTCTGATAGAGCCTTAGAATTCTGTGTTAACACACACATTCTCTTGTTCTTTCATCAGAAGCTGGGCATCGGCAGGGGCCTGCCACTACCTGGATTCTGTGCCCTGTGGGCTGGACTCTTGGGAGGCCCTTCATCTTCCCAGCTCCCAAGCCTTTAGGGGGCTGATCCTGTATGCTGTCCCTGTTCCCATGGAAGTACTGCACTATGTCTCTACCTTCCTTTCCAGGCTCCTGCTATGGAGCCTCGATCCCAGACGGACCCTTCTCCTCACCTGAGAGTCTGAGATTTCAGACGGTTTCTCCGTTAGGCTGCTGCTTTCTGCCGGGATCAGGTCGTTGTACTTGGTGACGTCCTCATCTGAGTAGTGGAGACTACCTGGGCTGGGTCTTGGAGGAGACCTGGAGAGAAATGGGAAGGCAGGATAATGGGTGGGGGCAAGAAGGAGGCTACAAGGTCCCATTCACTGAGGGGAGAAGTAAGCAGAGGGCTTCTTAACATGCTCATTTTAGCCTGCTCTGGCTAAGAGGGTATTTAAATCTTTTCCATCTCCCTGAGTGAGGTGGGGGTCTGGCTTTTGGGTCATCAGGAGACACACAGGGCAGAGGAACCCCTGGTTTTTAGCATGAAGAAGACTAAAAGGGGGTATGTATGTGAGATGCCAGAGATGAGGATGGTGCTCATTTGAGTAATTTAGAAGTAAGTTTGCAATCACAGTAGAAGATACCTGCTTGCCTCCCCACTCCCCTTCCCTACCCCTCAACATGAACATCACTGCTGTGCCTGGGACCTTTGGAGAAACCTGTGCTATCTGTACTCCCTCAGAGAAAGGTGCTGACTCTGCCCATGGGACCTGATGTTCTGTGTATTTGCCCAGCCTGATGGGTAGAGGTCAACCCTTTCTGGTCCTCACACCCAGGAAACCAGCTTTTCTAAGAGGTGGTTTTGACTCAGAGCTCTCTCTGTAGCAGGGTGAATGGCTGGTACTGCTTCTAAGGAATGACCTGGTATCAGAGAAGTCCCTACCTCCTCTCCCCCTCAGCTCCTTCCACACAATCTGAGTAGGTCCCATTCATCTCGAAGGAGGTAATTGAAAACGAGCTGAGTGACCTGCTGCTGTTCTGAGTGTAAGTCACAGAGAGTGCCAGGGTGGAAGATTACAGTGTCAACAGTTTCTCATACAGGCAGCTATGATCAAGAGCTGGAAGCAGCTTTGGGTAGCTTGGGGCATGTGTGTATGGCTGGAGAGCATTCTGTGTGTACACAGTGGGTGTAGAGAGGGCCCCAGGTCTGTGTATTCTATGGGTGGGTGGGGTGGGGAGGGAAAGGAGGAATAGTGAGGTACCCTGTGAAATGTCCCCTTGTTCAGCTGAGGCTGGGCAGGGGAACCAGCCCAGTGGGGCCGATCTGGCCATCCTGAGTCCTGCTGGGGTCCTGACGCTCTGGCCTCAAACAGCTCTTTCTTTGGGAAAGCCTGGGGTTTGGCTGGGGATGAGAGCTCAGCCTCTCTGGCCTGTAACAGCCCTTTTCTTGTCTCTCCCTCCCTTCCTCCCCCTGCTGAACACACACATCGCTTCTTCCACTCCAGCTCCAGGAACAGAGAGTGCTTTGTTAGCTTTGCCTGGGAGAGTCTTGAGCTCCCTCCCTCTCTGAGCTGCCTTCTCTTGATGAGCCTGAGACATGCATGCTAAATAGATTCCGGGAGGGACCATTGAACCCCTCATGCTGGCCCCTTTCCCTTCCCTGTTTTCCCTAAACCCTAGAAAAATAAAATGTCCAGGTCAGTTAAGGTGACAGAATTGCACCCCAACAGACTCCTCTGTATTCTAGCTTTTTGTATCCGTCCTGTGGCCTTCAGCAGAGCAGAAATATCAACCATGGGAAGGAGACCAGAGTTAGAAATGAGGCTGGGGTGAAAAACGGAGAACATGGCTTTTCCATATTGTCTTGCTCTTTATCTTCCAATTCTCTGAGGCCAAGATATAGGCCAGCAATTACATGATTGATCCAGTATGAAGAATGTTGTGGGGGAGGGATTGGCAAACACTTTTATATTATGTATATATAAATGAGGATCTGGGGCAGGGTGTCAGAGATTATGTACAGAAACAGAGGTGGGGCGAGGAGGTGAAACCAGTCCCAATAGGATGCCAGACCCCCACCCAACGAAATTTTCCTTACTTTCCAAGAGAACCAGAGCTCCCCAGACCCTATGATATGGATCCCTTATAAAAGAAGGATGGCATCACGGAGAGCATTTGGTGTCCAGCTATGGTTGCCCTGCCTCCCCTCTCTAGGTACTTCTTTCCAAGTGGTGGTCATGGTGGGACAGAAGTTGCTAGGCCAAGCCAACAACAAACTCTCAGACTTGAGGTCTGGATGTTTCTTTATGCGTTTTCCCCATAGGGTGCTAGTTTCCTCTTGGAGAAGAGGATAGGAAAGTGACATCACATTGGGGGAAAACCTTCAGCCCTTCTCACTAAGCCTGACCTGAACGTGACTCCCCTCATCCTTACTTTGGCAAAGCTGGTCATCAGGCTTGTGTCCTTTTTACTAGAAATGCTTAAGCATCTGACTAATGCAAGCAATAAGTTTGCTTCTGTACCGTATCTTTATGCAAAATGTCATGAGAAGAGACTGGGGAAGCTAGGTGGCTCAACAGATAAAATGTTAGACTTGGGATCAGGAAGACCTGAATTGTAATCTTGCTGCAGACACTTATTGTCTGTGTGATTCTGGGCAAGTCACTTAATAGAATGTTGGACTTGGGATCAAGAAGACCTGAGTTTTTATCCTGCCTCAGACACCTACTGGCTGTGTCTGTCTGCCTTATATACTTTAGTTTTTAATTGTGTAGAATGGTAATAATAGAAGCTACTTCACAGGGCTGTTGTGAGGACCAAAGGAGATAATAAATTTAAAGTACTTTATTCCCCTTAATGTACTATAAAAATATGATATATATATATGTATACACATACATATATAATATATATTTGCTCTCATATACATATATACATACATACATATGTATGTATATATGTGTATATATATATACATATATTTGCTCTCATATATATATATGCTTTTTGGAGAGGGAAAGGTAGGGCAATTGGGGTTAAGTGACTTGCCCAAGGTCACACAGCTAGTTTTGTGTTAAGTGTCTGAGTTCGGCTTTGAACTCAGATCCTTCTGACTCCAGAGCCAGTGCTCTTTTTATTGTGCCACCTAGCTGCCCCTAGACATATTTTTAAAAAGCCAAACAAGCATAAGAACTATATATGGTTTATCAAAACGTAGACCTGTGATTTTATTGGTATGAGAATCTCCAGATGAAAATATTTCTCCCAATGGGGACTGTCACCAGCTTTTCAACTGATTTTAGAGAGTTGCCTGTGGTACTGAGAGGTAAGTGACTTATCCAGGATGTGTCAGTCAGGACTTGAATTCTGAGGCCAACATTCTATCTACTATGCCACACTTCCTCTCATGTATATGTGACATATTAGTATAAAACTATGAGATATATATGTATGACATATATAAATGTATACACACGTATATGGAAATGCACGTGTGTATATATAGACACATACACACATGTATACACATGTGTATGTGTTTATGCATGCATGCATGTATGTATAAATTAGGACCTACATCCCCTCTCCTTTTTCCCTAATACCCCATTACATCAGGTAGAACCAACCCAATCTGAATAAATCTCCCTCATAAGGCATTGCCTTGGCAGTCCTCTCCCCTGCCATCTTGACACCTGATTCACTGACCACTACCAGTCTTTTAAGCAGATTTAAATTTTTCAGAAATGGCCTCAATCTCTTAGCTATTTTCAGGTTCTTGGCCCTTGTTCTCCACACTTGGGAATCTGGGGGCACTAATATCTGGCTCACAAGCTTTGCAGCCTCCTGCCCACCCCATACTATATTCTCTACCTGGTATAGATGCCGTTCTTCCGACAGAAGGAGTTCTTGACCGAGAGACGGCGATTGTTGAGTTCCAGGGCTGGGAAGCTGCTTTCATCCAGGCTCACCATCTCTCCATGGCCCAAGGCACTGGATTTGGCGTTGTTCCCTGGGGAAAGGGGAAGAGGGGAAATTATGGACAGTTGGTCACTTCTACTGTATCTTCCCCAAACTACTTGAGGGCCTTCTACTTTGGGGTAGGAGAAGGGGCAGCAAAGACAGAACCCCTATTTCTCCTTGTTTTTTTCTTCTGTTGGGATCAGATTAAAAGGGAGTGGCTAGGACAATACTGGAGAGGGCAAGAAGGAAAAAGAAGGGACAATTTTCATCCTATGTCTTTTGAGTGAATGCACGTTTCCCTGAGGGGAGGAGGGATTATTAATGGCTGGTCACTCCCACTATGACTGGTCAGATTGCTTGTTTGCTCTCCCCACTACAAGGAGGGCAGGGGTCTCTTAAAGACCACCACTCCAAACAAATGGTTGGACTTGGCCTTGTCATCAATTTCTCCTTTAGCTGAATTAAATTCTTTGGGACTGGCCTCAGTCCCTTGGCAAAGAAAAGCAGTGGTTTCCAGGTCCCTGGCTCCTGAGCAGAGCTGTAAGTAGCATGGAACCTACTTTGGGCTTTGTCCCACAGGATGACAGTAGGGTACATTTCTTCCCTTTGGTGACTGCTCTCTACACCCTTGTGGGCCTCTAACTTTCTCCATATTTTCCTAATTCCTCTTCCCTCTATCACAGGTTTCACCCTCACCTTACAACCATTATAAGTGCAAAGGTTAGAACCCCACCTCCCCCCTTCCTGCTATGATTGTCACTGCTATCAAAATGTACCCACCATCCCTCCATTGCTTATCTTCTTCGGCTCCCAACTAGTTTTGGACCTGGTAAAAGTATTCCTAGTTATAGTGTTGGACATAAACAATAGTCTCAAGTCCATTAGTAGAATGGAGTCCCCAACTTACCAGAGTCTGACTTCTTGGCATACTTCTTGCTCTGACCACGGATAATAAGGACAAAGACCAGCAGAAGAATAAATATGAGGCCGACCAGGGCGATGACTACCAGGAACCACCACTCTTCATAGAATGGATTAGCTTTCTGGGCTAGAACACGAGTTGGCAGTCAGTGCCTAGAATGCTAACTCCCTTTTCTGGCTTAAGATTCCTGCTAATCAGTGGATGTCTTCTATAACCGGGATCCTGCTAGCTGTGTTCCAAGTATGGGTAGGGTTGGTAACTCTGTACCCCCTGAACAGGGGAATGACCAGAAGTAGATTCAGTCCTGGGTGGGAAAGGGAGGTATTATTGGGAAGGGTCTAATCTGTTCTGCAGGTAGGCAGGGATGTACCTCCTAATATTAGTTCTATCCCTCACTCTGAATCTCTTTATGGAGGTAAAGAGGAAGGGAATGAATCTGATTGGGGTCATCAGAATGGGTTTTCTGCAGGGAGGACTTTATATCACTTTCCTTTTGGGGCTGATTGCTACCTCTCAGATCCACTCTCTAGAGGGAAGATATGACAAGTTTAAGGACCCTCTCTTTTGAGTTACTTTAAAAAGCCCATTATGATGATTTGTATATCATAGGTGCTCAACTGGTATAGCTGATTGGCTGGAAGTTTAGGTATTTTTATTGAATCTTAGGGGAAGGGTATGTGGGAGGAGGAAAGGGGCAGGAAGAATTCTTGGAACTTATCCAGAGCATAGAAAACTTTTGTTACCCCCTGCTTCAAGGGCTGGGAAGTTATTGTTGTAAGTGATTTTAAATAATGACTAGGATTTGGGGCATAGGGTTAAGTAATTCAATACCATTTTAAACTCCAGAATATGTCAGAGGACAAAGAAGATTGGAGACATGGGGGTGAAAATTCTTAGTTCATCCTGGTAATTGCCCAATATACTTGGGTGTTGCTTCTCCATGAGCTACTGACCTTGCCTGGGTATTTCTGGTTACCAAGGAAACACACAACTTGCTGGCACGGTGCCCTGGGTCTCTCTAGGGATCTTGGTTTCCAGTTCCATTGACACTCCCATCTCAAACTGACTAATTTATCTCCCCCTGCCTTCCCTGCTGGATTCCTTTAATAGTAACCAAAAAGAGGCAGCTGAGTCTAGAGAAGATAAGCCCTCTAGTCTCCTAAAAAGTTCAAAGCTGAATCAATGCCATGCCCCCAGGTCTTACTGTTCTGAAGAACATAGGAAAATAATTTGGCTTGAATCGTAACCACCCCAATCCCCCACCTCCAAGACCCCTGCTGCCCTGGCTGTGCCTTCCTCTCTTTCCCTTATCTGACATGACTGGCATGCTTGGATCCTTTGTGGGGGTCTCTCCTCTAGTCAGCTTTCCCACCACCCACCTCCCCCGGTTCTCAAAGGCCAGTACCTGGGACAGACTGGGATGGGCTGCTAGGTGTGCCATAGCCATAGTCGTTGACAGCAATGACCCGAAAGTCATAACTGACACCATGCTTTAGGATGTCCATACTGAATGTGTACGAGGTCACCTCCTTAGGAATGTCTTTGATGAGGATATCCCATAGCCCTTCATCTGCAAGACCAGAGAAGAGGAGGTTAACCTTATGGGGGTAGGAAGAAGGAGAGAGACAAGGAACCTCATCTTGCATCTCTGCCTCCAGAACTCTTAGTTTCTTGTCAGGATATGCCCATGGTGCTGACTACCTTCCCTACCTCATACGTAGCCAACTTTATCAGTAGTCCTTTGTTCACCAAATAAAAGAGGGAAAAGAAGCTTAAATTGTAGCAGGAAGGATTTATGTTACAACTTCTCATCTATAAGATCCTTAAGAATGTGAGATACCTTTAATGTTAGTTAATAGGCATTTATTAACTATCCTACTCTGTCCCAGGCAATGGTTAAGAACAGTGATGCGATTAGGTTAAATCTCATTTTTTTTTTATTAAGAATGTAGAGGATCCTGGGAGCAGTATAATCTTATAGCTTAAATGTCAGGCAATATCTGGTTTTATTTTTTGCTTTCCTTTCAAGTGTTAGTTCAGCTACTTTCCTTCTCCTTGGGGAATCACTTTTCTACAGTTTTTTGAGCTTGTTCTATGGAAATCTTTATTTTGTTTGAGATTATGCGGTTCTTTCCCTAATTGGATGTAATTTACCATGGCCTCTTAAGAAAGCAATGATCATAGGCTGTATAAATTTAAGAGGAATTGGCAAACACCTCCCATTGCTTCCCTATTCATTCATCATGGAGACAGGAAAACTGGGGTGGGAGAGAAAAGGAGTATCTTTTGTCTCAAGTGAGTGTGCCCTGACCATCTAGGACTCAGTGGTAAGGGCAGGAGCCTTACAAAACAGGAAACTGTATAACCTGAGTTGAAGAAGGACTTGTGTACAGGTACCCCTGTCTTAACCTTGAATCCTACAGGAATGAACAAAAGTCAGTTCCCTGGAGGGGTGATGGAAAGCACTGTGGTGTAATAGAAAAGGTATTGGGTCTGAAGTCAGAAGATCTGGATTTGAAACTTGGTTCTCCATTTTGCTACCTATAAAACTGGGCAATGGATTTCTGCTTAAGATTACTATGTGAAAGGTCACAGAGAAGCCTTGTTGTCCCATGAGACCGCACCAAATATCTGAAAGGAATCCCAAAAGACTAATAATTAAGAAACCTGAAAATAATTGTAAGTAAGCTCCTCTGTCCAGTCTTGAACTGACACTAAAACAGCCAGAAGCTGGCAGAGGGAGATAAAAAGGTTGCACCAGGGAAGTCAGCAGAAGAGCAGGTAAATGTAGATGCAGGTGGAGGTGGGGAGAGGAATGCACCATGAAAGAGTGCAAACTCAGATAAACCATTTGAAGCTGGCCAGACTGGGAAAGGGCTGTCACTGTGCCAGGGAAGCCAGTGTGAATTCCTACAAATAGACCTGAAGTTACTGAAATCAGACAGTTAGGAGAGAGACAAGCCATAATGGGCTGCAGTAACTGGGGACTTGAAGCCAGATCCTAACCCTGAATCAACTGTTAGGTCAGAAGCAGGAACAAAACCAATTACCAAAGATCATTGCTCAGGAAGACTCCTTGGAGCACTAGGAGCCACAGCAGGAGATGGGGATAAGGTAGCACTGGGCTGCCTGTGCAAGGGAATAGTGCAGAAGACAGAGTGATTTTTGGTATCCCACTACAGCCTGTCAGGGCCACAATAATAGATGTAACCTACTCTTGTTTGGAGAGTATGCAAGGAGAAGCCAGAGTCTGGCCAAGGTCAGGACCTGCAGTGGATCCCCCAGAAGATTAAGGCAGAAGTTAGGTATTGAGAAAGAGGATAAGAACGAAAACAAGCTACCCCAGGGCAGCAGCATCCAGACAAGATCCCCTATAGAGGGGATGGGATTAAACAATGTCCAAGAAGATCAAGGGGGACTAGATTTAGAACAAAATCACAAAGCAACAACTGAGGCTGAAAATGTGAGCAAACAGAAGAAAACAGGGACTACAATGAAGAAATAATATAAGCTAAGAGAAATCCAAGAGATTGAACTTAAAAGAAAAGAGAAATCCTGTGATAATTATAGAGACTCAGAGGGAAAAAATGGCTTGGTCACAAGAACTAAAAAAGTGGCTGAAAGAAATGAAGCAAGAGATGAAATGAGAGTTTGGGAGGAAAAATGGAAAGAAGAATAAATAGCTTAGAAAAGGAGAAGGAAGAAGATGGAAAATCTTACCCAAGTAATGGACTGTCTAAAGAATATAATGGAACAAGTAGAACTCAACAATTCCATAAGAAAAAAAAATTAGAACAAAGTTAAAGTTAAAAAAAAAAGAAAACATGAAGTTAATATCATCAAATAGAATTGACCAGGAAAAAATTGAAGAAGAGATACAATTAAAGAATCAATGGACTTTTTGAAAACTGAGACCTAATGAAAAACCTAGAAATCATATTTCAAGAAAACATAAAAATCAGTCTAGAAAGACTCTACTAGACAATTCCTGCAAGAAACCCCTATTGAATACATCCAGGAATGTTATTGCCTGAAAGCAGGGAAACTATATTACACTTAAAGGCTTTGGAAAAATGAAGTAACATCACTACTTAACATATATGCTCTTAATGGAATAGCATCATCTTCTTGTTGTTTGTCCGTTGCTCTCGATGAGGAACATGACATCAGGAAGATGATGCCACCCATGAATTGCAAGTGAACTGTTCTTAAGTGAGGGAGGGCTGTGCAAGATCACCAACCTCATTTTCTCATCCAGAGCCATCTGGGTCCAGGGGCAAGATACAAATCAGGACTGAACTGGAGATGGCCCCCAGCATTTAGACTTGAAGGAAAGGCTAATAAAAAATTACAGGGAGAAATAGACAACAGAACCGTAATAGTTAAGGGGATTTCACATAACATATATGTAGGTGACCTTTCCAAATCTAGAAAAATTATAAATAAGAAAGAAGTGAAGGACCTGAATAGACTTGTAGAAAAGACAGATATGATAGATCTTTGGTGATTACTTAATAGGATTAGAAAGTTATGTAAAATTAAACTTTTTTTTTTACTGGTCACAATGCATTAAAAAGGGGATCTGAAGAAAGGACTCAGAGTTAAATGGAAACTAAATTATTCTTAAAGAACTAGTGGATCCAAGACTCAATCACAGAAATAATAATTAATTTCAGGAAAGAAAACAATGACACAATGCACACTTTGGGGATGAAGTCAAAACAGTCTTTAAAAGAGAATTTATATCTCTAAACACTTTCATTGACAAAAAAGAAAAATAACAAATTAAATCATGCAAAAAAAACCCCAGAAAAGCATCAAATCCCAAACCCCTCAAAACACAAAAAATGCAAATTCCAAAAATCAGAGAAAACATAAACCAAAGTCAGATTAAAAATCACTAAAGCAACTAAAATTAGGAGCTTTTTTTTTAAACAAAGAAAATCAACATAATAAAAATGAAAAAAAAACCCAACAAACTAATAAGATAAGAAAGGGTAAGCAAATTGCCAGTATCAAAAATGAAAACAAGAATTCATGGAGTGGCTAGGTGGTGCAGTGAACAGAGCACCAGCCCTGGAGCCAGGAGGACCTGAGTTCAAATATGAACTCAGACGCTTTACACAAAAAACTAGTCATGTGACATTGGGCAAGTCACTTAACCCCAATGGCCCTCCAAAAAGCAAAAAAACAAAAAACAAAAACAAAAACAAAACCCAATTCACATTAAAGGAGGAGGAAGTAAGGGAATTCAATAGAAACTACTTTGTCTAGTTGTATGGCAGAAAGAATCTTAAATAAAATGGATGGGCACATAAAAAATAAAATGTTGAGATTAAGAGAATATCATTAGAAAATTTAAATAATGCAATCTCAGAAAAAGAAACCAGTCATCAAAAGCTTTCAAAGAAAAAAGTAAAAAACAGATGAATTTACAAGTGAATTTTGTAAAATATTAAGAGAACAATTAATTCCAATAATATTGAAAAATTTGTAATATTTTCACTATGTGAATCTGAGGGTTTTACTTTTTCTTTTTTTGGAGGTTGAGGAGATATACACAGGGAATACAGGGTGGTATCTATGGTGCTGAAGAAATGAAGAAAAAAACCTGAAAGTTGAGTCAATGAATTATTTAAAAATAAACAAAAGATAGGAGAAGCACTAAAGATGTTTTTTAATGTGATAAAAAGTATCTTCCTAAAGCCAAAAGTTAGTGTAATATTTTGTTATCTAATCATGTCTGATTCTTTGTGATCCTGTGGACCATATCATACCAATGCTGTCACTGGGATTTTCTTGGCAAAGATAATGGAGTGGTTTGTCATTTCCTTCTCTAGAGGATTAAGGCAAACAGAGGGTAAATGATTTGCCCAAAGTCACACAGCTAGTAAGTGACTAAGGCTAGATTTTAACTTAAGTCTTTTAGGGCTCTATCCACTGCTTTTGTATTATACACAAAGGTGAAACACTAGAAACTCTTTCAACAAATATAGAAGCAAAGCAAAGATTCTCCTTTTCCCCACTGCTATTGAGGTAGCTCTAGAAATACCAGCAATAGTAATAAGAGAAAGAAAGGAAAGGTATAAAGAAGTGCAAGAAGAAACCAAACTATTGCTTTTTTGCAAATATGATAGTTTTAAAATCCTGGAGCATCAGGAAAGAAACTGAGACAATTAAGAACCTTAGTAAGGCATCAAGATACAAAACAAATGCACAAAATCTAACATCATTTCTATTTAGCAACAACAAAACCCAAGAAGGAAAAATAGAAAGAAAAATCCCACTTTAAATTACTACAAAATATATAAAATATCTGAGATTGATTTTTGAAGGGGCAGTCAAGATCTTAATAGAAACAACAAAACAATCCTTTTTTGGGGGGAGGGGGAGGGCAAGGTAATTGGGGTTAAGTGACTTGCCTAAGGTATCACAGCTAGTTGTGTCAAGTTTCTAAAGCTGAATTTGAATTCAGGTCTTCCTGACATCAGGGTTGGTGCTCTCTTCACTGTGCCACTGAGCTGCCCTTACAAGATAATTCTTTTTTTTTTCCCCCATAAAATAATTCTTACAGAAATAAAGAATGAATTAAATTTAAATTTAAGTTTAAATTTAAAATAAGTCCAACTAACTGGAGGGATATTCACTCGCCATGTAACAGACATGCTAATATAAACAAAAATAATACTACGAAAATTAGTTTAAAATTTAGTTGTCCATCAATCAAACTACCCAGGAGATACTTTACAGAGCTAAACAAAATAATAACAAAATTCATTTGGAGAAACAGAAGCTATAGAGTGCTTAGAAATTTAGAAAAAAAGTAGCAGAAAAAGGTAGAAGGAACTTAAAAAATTCTAGCCTATATATTATTAAGCGATAATCATTAAAGCTATTTGGTACTGGTTTTAAAAAAACAACAGAAAAGCACATAAATGGAACAGAATAGATGAAGAAGAATCAGAAACAACTGGCCTCAATAACCCACTGTTTGATCAAACTAAAAACATAAGGTACCTAGGAAAGAATTCCCTGCTTGACAAGAGCTGCTAGGAAAATAAGAAAGCAGTTTAGAAGAAATGACGTTTTGACCATTATCTTATACCATATACATACATAGCTATAGAAATAATATAAGACTGGGGCAGGTAGGTGGCGCAGTGAATAGAGCGCCAGCCCTGGAGTCAGGAGTACCTGGGTTCAAATCTGGCCTCAGACACTTAACACACACACACACACACACACACAAACTAGCTGTGTGACCTTGGGCAAGTCACTTAGCCCCAACTGCCCTCCAAAACAAAAAAAAAACAAAACAGAAATAATATAAGACTAAAAGCTACTGTTCAGCAGTATTCAAAGGATAATTGCAAATGATTAACAACCATATGAAAACTGCTAGAAATCACTAAAAATGAGAGAAATTAAAATCAAAAGAACTCTGAGGTTCTACCTCATACATGAAACACTTTTGCCAAGATGACAAAAGATGGGAATTGTTAATGTTGGAGAGGTTATGTATAATATTATTGGGTTTTTAGTAGATTTTTAGTATAAGCTGGTCAAATCATCTTGTAAAGCAATTTGGAAGTTTACTAAGAAAATGAATGATGTGTCTATCTCCTTTGACTCAGAGACTCTATTGCCAAACAAATATCCCAAGGAGATCAATGATAAAAGAAAAGTCTTATATACTCCAAAATAGTTATAGCAATAGTTTTTTGTTGCATAATAGTTGCAAAGAACTAGAAAAAATAGGACATCATTGATTGGGGAATAGCTAAATAAGTTATAAGTACATGAACATAATGAAATATTACATAGTGTAATAAATGATGAATATGGTGAGTACATAGAATCATGGGAAACTTATATGAACTGATGCAAAGTGAGATAAACAGGAACAAAGAAAACAAAGACATGACTACAAAAATATAAACAGAGAATAACAAAACAACAAAATGGAATGCTGTGTACTTTATGTGGGGGCAAGGAACAGCAATCAGAGTGGACGCCCATCCATTAGGCAATGGCTAAACAAATCGTAGCCCATAAAGACTTCTGTTCCGTAAGAAACTACAAATATGATGAGTACAGAGAATCATGATGCACATGAACTGAGGTAATATGAAAAATAAAACTGAGATAAAATCAAATGAGATAATATTTGTAAAGAGCTTTGCAAGCCTGAAGCAATATAGAAATGCTTCTACTATTACTATTCTTTTCCTTCGTACTGTCCCATGTAAAGCAAAGACAAGAAAAAATACATACATAAGAACAACAAAAGTGTAAATGGAAAAAAATCACTGTGAAGTGGAAAATGTATGTTGTGCTGCCTGCTTCCTGACACAGAGATGATGGACTCTGAAGGCAGATGGAGACATTTTATATTTTTTTGATGTGGCCAATGTGGTAGGTCTATCCATACGGTATAAGATGATGGTCAAAACTTCATTTCTTCCAAACTGCTTTCTTATTTTCCTAGCAGCTCTTGTCAAGCAGGGAATTCTCTCCTAGGTTAACTTATATTTTGCTTATGTTTTGTTACATGTATGTGTAACAGCAATCAGTTTAGCAGATACTTAGCACTTAGTAACTTAGGGCTAAGTATGGAAGGTGTGAGCTCCCTGTCCACTGTCAAGAGGCCATGAACTCCCCTGTTGATGTGGAAGAAGGGTATTGGTTAAGACAGGAGGCTAGTGCTATATATAAAGAAGAATTCTAGAGACAGAGAGACAGATTTGGAATTTTCCTGTGGAGGAAGCAGGATTGTCTCAGCATTTGGGAGCTAAAGAAGTGAGTTGGAATTTTCTTGAGAGAGAGAGTTTCTCTCCCAGCATCTGGAAGCTGACTGAGAATTGAGATGGAGTTTTCCTGAGAACAGAATCTGGTGAAGGCCACCCAGAATGCTGATATTCCTTCTGGGTCCTAGGGTCAGCTGAACTGCTAGGGGACTGAAGAAGCATGACTAGGACAAGACTTTGTTTGTTCATGCCCTGGCTGATCCTTGAGTTCCAGGCAAGAGAAGTGGTGAAGGGTTTGAGACGTGCTGGGACCCTGTGAACTTCAGTGTGTGATGGGGACTGCCCTGAGTACTGGACAAGGACCTGGGAGCTGTCTACCTCTGAGGACTGGACGAGAACTTGGCAGCTGTCTGCTTCTGAATCCAGGCGACTGTTTGGTGGATTCAGGAGGGAGCTGGGACCATGGAAGGGGATCCAGGGAATCAGAGGGACCACCCAGAGTCAAGATGAAGAAAAGGCCTCCCATTGGACAAACTGAGGTTTGCTGGACACCAAGGGGTGGATGGTTTGTGTGGTTTTCTAATGACTATACTAGTGATTAATGATAGTAACTAGGAATCTGGATTAGTGACTGATTAAATAAATGGTTGCCCCATGAGTGGAAGATTGATATATTGTGGAACTGATTGATTGAATGATTAAGTGAGGAAGGTTTCCTTCTTAGGGAAACCAGATGATTATTCTTTTGCTCCTTGTTCTAAATATTGTGCCAATATAGTGAAAACTGTATGGCCATTCTAATGGTAAGCTGTTATGGACACCATATTGTGACTTTCCATGATAAGACGTAATGTTGTGAATATTATACTGTGAATGTTTGCCTTGATTTGTAATGGAATAAACAGAGTGTTCACTATTACTGTGTAACTTGAACCTTAAAAGCTGTTCACAATAGCATTCTTTTGGGAATCTGTGGGTACATGGTGTTACAGTATGCAACAAGGATTTTCTTTTTCTTGCCTTCTCAAATGAGGGGTGGAAGGAGAGAATGCAGAATGAAAATAAAATAAAATTTAATTTAAATTTTAGTAAATTGAAGAGAAAGAAAATGGATGTTACAAAACTACAGAGAACAATCTTAGGCCCTAAAACACTACCTAGTCCCTTACCTCCTTTAGAGGTTGGGGGGGGGTGTCAAAAGATATGGGACACTATATATATTATCAAATTTTTTCTGACGTATTATTTTTTTTCCTCTTTATTTAAAAAAAAATCTTTGTAAGGAATGGCTTTTTAGGAAGATAGAGGGAGAAGGATAGTGGGGGAAATTTGTTGTTGTTCAGTTGTTCTAGTCATGTCTAGCTCTTCGTTAACCCCCTTTAAGGTTTTCTTGGTAAAGATCCTGCAGTGGTTTGTCATTTCCTTCTCCAGCCTATTTTACAGATGAGGAAACTGAGGCAACCAGGGTTAAGTGACTCTCCCAGGGTCACACAGCTAGTAAGTGTCTGAGGCCAGATTTGAATTCAGGAAGAAGAGTCTTCCTGACTTCAGGCCCAGCACTCTATCCACTGCACTACCTACCTGTCATGAGGGGAAAATATAGGTGATGCAAATAAAAAAAATATCAATAAGGAGCAGTATCAATTAAGGAGTAGTATGCAATGAAGTGGAGCCAGTCAGAGTCTTCTTTGAGGGTTGAAATCCACCCTCAGACACTTACTAGCTGTCACTAGCAAGTCACTTTTCCCTATTTTCCTCAGTCTTGTCATCTGTAAAATGATCTGGAGAAGGGAATGGCAAACCACTCCAATATCTTTACCCAAATGGGATCATGAAGAATAAAACAGGACTTCAACATGACTCAACAATAACAAAAATATTAATTAAAAACAGAATACTATGAAATTATAATGACCAAGCATGGCCAAAAAAGATATATGAGCAGACACCTCTCTCCCTTCTTTGCAGAGGTTACATACACACCTTGGGGGTGGAATACAAGCAAAAAAATGTTGGTAGTTTTATTGAAGTATTTTCCCCTTCTCTTTTTATTAGGAGTGGCTCTCTGCAAGCAGAAAGGGGAGGCACATATAGGGAAATACAGATGGTATAAAAACCAAAGTGCAATAAACATTTATTTTAAAAAATTTATAAAAGAAAAGAAGTTGAGGCCTCCCTCCAACCAAACCTACTCTATTCCCTCAGCAAACAGAGAGAAAAGATGGGACCCAATAAAAGTTGGGAGGCAACCTCAGGAGCTGCTAGATATTCATGCGGCAGGTCCGGGTGCCAGCCCTGGGCTAATATAATCTGTTTCTAGAGAATGTGTGTATATGCAAGTGTGCATGAGCATGTGAGGATCCATTCCTTTTTAAAAATCTCCTTTTATTTTGGAAAGTGTGAATTTAGTGCTTGCTTGGCTAACGTTGCTGGAGGGCAGAGGCTGTCTCTGAAATTAATTATGTACAACATTTTTCAGTACAGAGTAATACATGAGTTCCTAACAGTAGTAAGTGAAGTCAAAAGATGGGGGAACTGGGGGTGGGCGTGGCCAAGCACCACAAAGACAAACTTTAGGTGATCTGGAAGAACACACTGAGGAGCCTAATCTCATAATCAGTATGTCTTAAAAAGGTGGCCAATGGAAAATGTGAAAGGCTTATGGAAACAGGGATGGGCAAAAAGGCCCCAGTTGGAACACCTGGGGACAAATTCTGGACTTCCTAAGGAAATCTAGAAAACCAACAGGATTCAGGTTATAATATTCACATTCAATATTCCTGTCCTACACTGCTCTGTACCTTAGTAACGTAAAATACAAGTCAATTATTAAGTATCTGCTATGCGTTACTGTTTGAGGATCTCCTGTGAGTCGAATGAGCTTTGTTGCTAGGCACACTGGAGGTATATCTGGGAAGGCAGCTGGACTGAGCAGAAAGAGCCAGACCGATGTTTATTCTTCTCATGTGGAATGTTTGCAGCTGGATTTGGTAGATATTTACCATTTCAATTATTAGCTATTGCAATGGTTGAATATTAGGGGCCCAGAATATGTTGATACTCCTGGAATGATTGAATATTTGCTATTATAATTAGGAGCTCTTTGCTATAATGATAATGATAGCATCTATATAGTGCTTTAAGGTTTACAAAGAGCTTTACATACATCATCTCATTTAGTCCTTACCACAAACATGTGGGACAAGGGCTATTCATATTCCCATTGTACAGATGAGGAAACAGGCTGAAAAAGGTTAAGGGACTTTGCCAAGGTCACTCAGACCCAAAGTGCCTGAGACAGTGTTTGAATTCATGTCTTCCTGATTCCAGGTCCAGTACTCTATTTAGCAGCCAAATCAATATCAATATTAATACTGCTTTTTGCTATCAATGTTATCAGCTACTGAAATTATTAGATATTTTTCATTTTAACTATTAGTCATTCACTCCGATTTCTTGGCAGTCTTTGAGTGATGACTGACATGATAGCAGGTACAGAAACACCTCCCTCCTTTTGTTAAAAAATTGAAATTACTGGATATTTTCCATTTTAATTACTACTTATTTACTCTGATTTCTTGACAGTCCCTGAGTGATTACTGACATTAGAACAGGCATAGAGATACCCCCTTCTTTTTTTTTTTAAATGGAAATTATTGGATATTTTCCATTTTAATTATTAGCTATTCATCATGATTTCTTAATAGTCCCTCAGTAATTAGTGACATTATAACAGGTACAGAAACACCTCCCTCCTTTTCTTTTTTTTTAAACTGAAATTATTGGATATTTTCCATTTTAATTACTAGCTATTCACTGTGATTTTTTGTTAGTCCTTGAATGACTGATATCATAAAAGGTACAGAAACATGCCCTCCCCCCTCTTTTTAAACTTAAATCACCTAATGTCTGATGTCACCAAATACATGATGTCTTGCGACAGCAGCTCTGTTCCTGACTCTGGCACCTCTGATTAACTCGGAAGCCTAGCAACGGAGGTAGCTGGCAGTGGCCGAGAACTCCTTGGGGTTAGTGGAGCCCTGGAGAAGCAGGTGTCACAGCTAGTTGTGAAAGGGAAGCTAGGAGCTAAGAGTTAGGAGAGCAGCCCCCTGAGCGAACTTATCAGCTGCTCATTCTCTGATAGCTTTGGAAGTTCTTGTGATTCAATTTCAGGCATGACAGGAGAGGCTAGTACAATTACAGGAGCTGTAGGAGCTGTGGGGAAGAGACAAGATTTAAAGAGGCCGCTCTGAGAGTCCTGGAGAGGTGGCCGCCTTGGTTACAAGCCCCTTCAGTCTGACCTCTGCTGTAAAAGGGAGATCCAGGCACAGAGCCACTGCAGCTTCCTAGGCCTGCATGGATCACTCTGGCCCTGGGAATCTGCCCGATGAGTGACCTCAGCGGGGAGGAAAATCTGTGGGGGTAAAAACTACTTCTGGGCTGAGATGAGCTTCAGTCTAGTCCCTTTCACTCATGATCCTTTGGCTGAGAGTCCATATTTCTGTTACAAACTTCCCCAAGGGGGTGGGATTCATCAGTTCTAGAGAAATCCTGGTCTGTACAGAGCAAACTCAAAGTGTTCTGCTATCCAGTCTCTAGGAGGGGGCATTCCTGGAGCTGTGGGAACTATGAGGACCGCCTCTGACTACTTAGGGCTCTTTAGAGCAATGGTCTCCAAATGTTTTTTTTTTTAATGGCATACACTGTGAGTCAAAAAAAGAGATAAAAATAAAACCAACAATATTCTAAAAACTATTTATCTTATTTTATTTACTCACAGTACCACAAAAAAAATCCTTTTTACTGTCACTTAAAAATGTAATCATTTTTAGCTACAGCAATGTGATTACTTATGTTTTGCTCTTTTTGAAACTTGTCTTCTAACAATCAGTATCCAGTGATTTAAAGGCCTGATTCTAAGTTCAATTAATTTACATTCTTGGTTTCTGAATGACTGTCACTGTTGAGATCGGCAGACCCAATCAGACTACATTATTGATTGTGCTTACTAAATTATAACACTCATTTTTCATTTTTATCCACCAATTATGTGAAGGCTTTTGTAATCACATCTAGTACATTTCCCAAAGGTCTGGTTCTAAGTTCAGTTGATCTTCACTTTTGGTTTTTGAATGTCTGTCACGGTTTAAAACAATACCTCTCCAAGATGGATAAACCCAAATGGAAGAAGTGCATAATTGATTGCATGGATCACTCTAGTCCTGAGAATCTGATTCACTTTTCATTCTTACCCACCAATTATCCAGAGGTTTTTGTTGAATAGTAGCTAGTACATTTCCCTTGGTCTTGAGGGAAGATGGTGGGGGCATAGTTTCTGGAGATCAGGTGCCAAGTCCAGAAGGTAGCTACGGTGGGTGGTGAGATGCTTAGAGAGGCCCTGGGTTCCTGGTGGCAGATGACCTTTTTTTTTTGTTTCTAAACTGTCCAGTGGGCTGGGGGATGGGTGAGTGGGTCTTGGGAGCAGGGTTACAGATCTGAGAGATTTGTCTGTGCCCTATACCCGTTGCTGCTGCCCTTCATTTCTTGCTAGCTTAGTTACTGCCTGTTCCTTGTAGGCTCTCGTTCCTGCACTTCCTCTCAGGCCCATTGTCAGTCTCCCTTGGGGAAGTGGGGTGGCCTTCTAAAGGGTTTGGGGGAAGAGGGTCTTGGGAGCAGTACAACTCTCCAGGCATAAGGGAGTTCACATCCTTAGGAAGCATTTTCCCCCTCCTGGGTAAGCCTGGGCTCATAATGGTTCTATCATCCTGGGATTTTTCATGTTGTGTTGCCAGTCTGTCCTGGGTCTGGAGCACTTATTTCATCCATCTCCTTCTCAAGATGAGACCCCGGAAGGGTTGCTGGGGAAGTAGGGTCAACCCTTCTTTGGAAAAGCTAGCCTTACCCCAGGCAGGGGTCAGGAGAGTGCATGTATGTGAAGCTCAGTCAGGGAATGTGGTGAGGTATAAACTGCTGTAGGAGGGTAGATAGAGGACAGGGACACATGTGGTGAGTGAAGGAGGGAAATAGGCAGGTAATGACTATATGGCAACCTGAGTGCAGGGTAGAAAGGGGGTTAGCAGAGGCAGGCAGTGCCAAGAATACCTGATGCTGTTCTCCTTTCTATGAGTTTCCTAGTGGACCATCATGTGCACCACCTGGGGTGTGTGTTTACCCCATCTTGGAGATTACTGATCTAGAGATGGCTAACTTAATTTTCTCTATTTTTCAGTAAAACCTGTGCAATCAAACCAATTGTAGGCATGCTCCTTATATCAAGTTATTGGAGTCTTTTGAATACAAAAGCTCAGGCCAAAGACAACTGAGGCTGCATTAGGATTCCTGGCTACTCAGCCAAGGCACGCTTCCTTTCCAGCACAGGTGGTTGAAGTAGCCTTAAAAAACCTGAGGTTTATAGGAGAGAGCAGATTGGGGGAGGGTTATACAGTGGGATGGCTGTTTTGGGGTGGTGGGTGGAGGAAAGATCGGGAGAAAATCTGTGACTCAAAATCTCATGGACATGAATGATGTAAACAAGAAAATAAATAAATGAATTTAAAAAAACAAACAAAAAACAAACCTGAGATTTGCCAACTTAAACTACTTGCCTTAGACAAGGACAGTTCTCAGACTGTAGCCAAAATTTTATGGCCTATCTAGCGCATAACACTAAAACACAAAGATGGTTCTTTCTGGAGCACCTGGGTGACCTCTGAGCCAGAGTCCAGCTTCTTCTCCATATGTGACGCACTAACCCTTAGATGTTACCAGATACCAGGTCCTCAAACAAGACCAGCATCTTCTTAAATAGAGGAAAGAAGGTTTCTACAAGAAAAGGGAACTGGGGACAGTGAAGAAGACCATGGAATATATGATGTCAGGAAGGCTGGAAAGGAAAGCAACTTTGGACCGAGTAGTTCAAATGGAATGTACCTGAGGGTCGGGCCTCTATGACATAGCGGGTGATAGGGCCTTTGCCAGGGTCTCCGCTAGACCAGTGAATGGCGATGGCTGAGCTGTACCGGATAATGATGGGAATTCCAGGGGGTCCGGGAGCACCTGGAGGAATTCAAAGTCAATCAGTCAATTAGCAATTATTATTAAGTACCAAAACCAGGCACCACATGTGCTAAGCACCAGAACTAGTTCAAAGAATGAACTGATCTCTACTCCCAATGAGTTTATACTCTAATGGAAGGGCAAGTATATTAAAAATATATACAGCATAAAGTCAATAAATAGAAATATCTATATGTATACATTATACATGCATATACAAGCACATATGCATATATGGACATATACATATACACATATATGTATATGTGCAATATACATACATGTAGTGTATAGTGTGAGGAATAACAAAGAAGCCAGAGTCACTTGATCCTAGAGAATGTGAAAGTAAGAAAAATGGACAGGGGACAGGGAGGAAGGAGTGCACACATAATTCAGAGGGAGCTGCCCCATCTTCTGGGGCAAGTCATGGAGCAAGGTCCAACAGCGGGCAAGCCTGAGGGTTACATCGATACACGTAAAACATTCACAGATCTAAAGGAAGGTCTTCAGCACCCTAGGTAGGTCCTCCATGGAGGGTTTATGAGAGAATATTATCAAGAACATAGCACAAGATGAGAAGGCATGCATGGGTAATGATCTGCCCTGAAAATGGGAATTCCCTCATTGCTGGACCCAGAGTCAGGAAGACCTGAATTCAAACTCGGCCTCAGGCACGTACCAGCTGTGTGACTTTGGGCAAGTTACTTAACCTCTGCCTGCCGCAGTTCCCTCCTCTGTCAAATGGGAATACTAATGGTACCTACCTCCCAGGGCTTTTGTGAGGGTCAGACAGATAGTATATGTACAGTATTTTGCAAACCTTCAAGTGCTGTGTAAATGCTGGCTATTAGTGCTGCTGTTATGTCTGATGATAACTCATCAAAAGGTCAGATCATAATAGTGGAGGCACCGTTGCTAGAAAGCCACTTATGAAAATACATAGATGCTTCTGGGAGAAAGGGAGGGCTCATTTTGTCTCCTTTAGCATTCTCATGAACATGGATTAATTTATCAGAGCAGCTAATTGTGACCACAAGAAAATGCTTTGCCTTTGTGGATGAGACACAGGACAGAGAAGTTTCCAGTCGGCTGGAGGAAGGTGGGGAGCAGGCTATCAGTGAACACTGGGTGGCAGGAGGGCACCAGGACAGACCTTGGTTGCTGGTTTATCAAATCCCTCTCAGGCTAAAAAGTCCAGGGATGTGGGGCGCCTAGATGGCAGTATCAGCCCTGGAGTCAGGAGTACCTGAGTTCAAATCCAGCCTCAGACACTTAACACAAAAAGCTAGCCGTGTGACCTTGGGCAAGTCACTTAAACCCAACTACCCTCCAAAAAGGAAAAAAAAAAGTCCAGGGATGGTGTTGAACAGAGTAGGGGGGTAGAGGAGGAGGGTTGGGGAAAAGTGAAGGAAATGCTGATGATGCAGAGCACCAAAGACAAATTTGGCTCATTTTACAAAATTAGCTCTGCTTGGAGGTCAGGTCAAACATGGAAAAGCTGCCCAAATCTGGAATGTTGCTATCTGAGGAGTGGCAAAGCCTTGAAGTCACAGAGGCGTCAATCACAGGATCCCAGCACTGTTCACAGATTTAGAGCTGACAGCAATTTCAGAGGCTATCTGGTCCAATTCCTTCATTTTGTAGTTGAGGAAACTGAGGTCAAGTAGGGACGTGCAGAGGTCAGCAGCTGCTAATCCCAGAATCACAGATCTGGAGCTCATCAGAGGTAATCCAGTCTAACTCCCCCTCCTTCATTCTACAGGTGAGGTAACCCCAGATAATAAGCTACGGCCTTGTAATTTCCAGTCCTTTCTTTTTTCCCAAATATTTACCATCCATTCCAACTTGGTCCTGGCATTGCCATGGCATAGAAACAGAAGGTAGTTGAGGTGATCAGGCTGGGATGGTGGGGTGACAGTCCCCTGAATGGGTATGTCTATGACACATCTATCTATCTATCTATCTATCTATCTATCTGTCTGTCTGTCTGTCTGTCTGTCTGTCTATCTATCTATCTATCTATCTATCTATCTATCTATCTACCATCTATCTATCTATATCTCCTCAGAACATATATGATAGACACATATCCTCAGAACATGGCGACCTCAAAACGTGGGGTGAGGCTCTGGGGCCAGTAAGCCAAAGACAAGGAAAAGTCCCACTAAGTGTACCCTGACCTCTAATCTCTCTTCAGATCAGAAATCTCTGGCAATGTCCTAGTCTATGACTTGGATAGGAGGGAACAGGAATATAGTTCAAGGAGAGAAAAGCAGTTTATACTTATCCCAGATACCATTTCCCCTTACACCTACTTGACTGTGTTTTCTTTTTTAAAAGCCCAACATCTGGTGATTCTGATCTGGTTTATTTACAACCCTCTAGTTAAAATAGGCTTTTTTGATGTTTTTTTTCCCCCCCCTTTCCTTTCAGAGGGTTAAACGGTCAGGGACACTTTCTGCTTTAGTCTGAAACAAACCTTTCCTGCTTACATATCACCGGTAGGCTTGCCCACTGGTCAGCCTGCTGGCTTTCTTCTCTTCCTGCTGTTTATAAGGGAAGTAAGTGGGCAAGTTGGCTTAGTGGAGCAGTACCATGCATTTTAGGGGCTGGGGCTGTGGGCAGATGAAGGACGGGCCCACAGGGGAAGCCTCCAGAGCAAGGTTCTCTTTCTTCTTGGCCAGTTTATTTCCAAGAGAGCCCTGGGGACTAAGCCCTGTGAGAAGGGGATTGGAAATGGAATGTGAACAGAAACCCCAAACAAAAACTGGCCTGCCAGAAACAATGCAGTAAAATGAACAACATTCTGTAGTAAAAAGCAATAGAGGTAATGACAACTGGAGGCTTGACTCAATTTCTTCCCATTGCTGTTGACTTGGGTTCAGATTACTTATGCAGTAGAAAGAGTGGAAACTTTCCTTCTCGGAAAAGAACACTGCCTGTAATACCTATATATCTGGAGTCAGAGGACCCAGGTTCAAATCCTGCCTCTGTACTTCATCACCTGTGTGACCTTGAGTGAGCCTCTCTTTCTAGGACTCAGTTTACTCATCTGTAAAATGAGGAGATTTGAAAGGATGATCTCTCTGGTCCCTTTCAGCCCTAAGTCTTCTATCATTTAGTGAATTTTTAGATTGAATTCAGAATGTGTAAGCGCCTCTTTGCTAGGTGTTTTGCTTTCAACCATGGGAACTATCTACTATCACAGCCTTTTGCTGATCCCTTGGGTTTGGGGCGGGGCAGCACTTCCACATGGAGTGAGTAAGGGGCATGGGGCTTGGTGACCTGGATGGCTTGGTGGGGTCACTTCTACTATTTTCACTTTTCTAGAAGGAGAGGAAGCAGCAGTGGCATAAGCTGCAGGACACTGTCCAATGCCCTGGTAGTTTGGGGATTTGTCTAGTTCTTGTGGAGGATGTTGTCTTAACTTGGTGACTGGGGTCTCTTCTAGGCATTAACTGGACCACTTCCAGCTTTCTTTGACAAAGATCTCAACCAAAAGGATGCTCAGGCAGAGCTAAAATGGGGGCAGGACAGCTGGTGCTTAGGAGGCCCCTCCTTACCTTCTCCTGGTCCTGTGGTGATGTTGGCTTCAATTTCTGGCCCATACGTGAAGGTCTTGGCCCGGATTCGGAATCTGTAGGTCATTCCCTCAGCTAGGTCTTTCACTTTCAACCACAAGGGGCTGTTTCCTTTTACATCAACTGTCACGATTTTGCTGACCCCTGTGGAACCAAGCACAAAGAGTGGGGATTATGGGGATAGAGGCTGCCCCAGGGTCCATGGAAGCCCTGTACTATAAGAGGCAATATGATACAGTGGAAAGGGAAGGGAGGGAGGCAGAATCAGTAGAACGTGATCTCCCAGAGGACAGAGCAACTGTTCTGTCTTTGTAAACCCAGTGCCCTAAAATATAGTCAGTGCTCCTGTTCTGGGAAATATTTCCCTTTCCATATTTTTTTCCCTTTAGGATCAGGGAGACAGACTATTGAATGGCCACCATATCTGCTAGCAGTCAGCAGGCACTGATCACAACAGGAGTGAGAGATAAAAGATCAGACTTCTGATGTGCTAAAACCTACCATATCTAAGTGGATGACATTGAACTTGCTTTAAAGGGATTCATTCATCCCTTCATCAATGATCTGTTATGGAACCCTAGGGCATTCACCCATCAGAAATCCTTGGTTTTTGCCTTTGGACCCCGAGGAAACCGACTTGGACCTCACTTTCCCCGTTTGGAAAAGAATGCTGTATGATCTGTATTGACTACCGCCGACTGAAGCAGCAGAGTTAAAATGGCGATCAGAAATGTTTGGTTAAAGGTTAAGGGGCTGGAGTGGGTGAGGACAGAGGGGGCTTTTAAGATGTATGTGAGTAATTATTCTTAGACATCAATTATGACTAATGTCCTTAGTCTCTGGTGTGTGTGATCATTATGAGGGGTATTCAAAGGGAAGGGAGAGGGTGAGGTTCAGCAACAGAATCCTGCCACTGACTCATCTGTGGGAACACGTTCCCAGCCTGCTGAGAAACTGATCAAGGCAAAGTGCTGAGATCCTCTTCTTCTTTTTTAAATACATGTATTCGTTTTAAAAATTAAAAAAAAATTTTTTTTTTTGCTTTGTGGAGGGCAATTGGGGTTAAGTGACCTGCCCAAGATCACACAGCTAGTTTTTGTTTTAAGTGTCTGAGGCTGGATTTGAACTCAAGTCCCCCTGACTCCAGGGCTGGTGCTCTATTCACTGTACCACCTAGCTGTCCCTGAGATCCTCTTCTGACAGCCTTTCTGGGTAGACTGAACAGGTGGCCACTGGCACGTACACTTCCTCAGTGAGTTCTCCTCTCACTTTCAGACAACACAGCCTTGCTCCTGGTTCCTTCCCCTCTGATCCTATCTCCTTCTTGGGGCCCAGCTTCCCTTACTGTGTTCTAGAGTTCGACAATACACAGTGCCGCTTTGGAAAAGGGAGCTGTGGGCATGCAGGTGGCAGCAGGAAAGACTGAAGGGCCATTGTTTTGTGGACAGGGCCCCGGGGCTGACCCAGAAATCCTGGCCAGAGGCTGTGTTCCCAGGGTCCAATGGGCTCTCTTTGCTCCATGAACTGATGAGTCTCCCCAGCTGGATTCTGGGGAAAATGAGGTAGGTGGGAGCTTGGGGGAAGCTTCAGGAGTCAGGGTAATAGTGGGGCGACCCCCTGGAGGCACTCATCTTCAGCATCCTATCACATCACCTGGCCCAACCCTAGGCCCTTTTTCAGGGCTCTTGTATGCCGGCCATCAAGAGGAATATGAAACCAGCAGAAAGGAGCCAAGCCCATTTCCTTCCCCATCAGCTTCTCTTCCCACTGGTGAGATGGTTATCAATAATGAAATAGCCAGGGATTTATGGACACTTGGCTCAATGTACCCTGGTTACTGTGGGGGCAGACATTGCTATGAAGGACAGCAGCTGTCCAAGGGCCACATAGCAAAATATTGCCAGGGCTTAGAGGGCAGGATGAGGAAGGATCCAAACACCCTGGGAGAAGCTGCTTTGAGGAAGGGAAGTGGGAGGGAACTCCTGCAGGGTACAGGAGACCTAGATTCAAATAGCACAAGAGGATATATAAGGCTCTCGGAGAGGAGGAGGCACCCTCTGGGACAGGACCGGGGGAATGAGTCCTGACAAGGATCAGCCTGAGCAAGGCTGCAAATCTGAATCCTGTGTTACTGCCCCCTAGAAACGGAGTCTTTACAGGAATCCTCAAGACTTGATTTACCACAAAATTCATAATTATGTGCCATGGAGCAGAGAGTATTCTGGCATGAAATACTTGTTCATTTGTTAAAAATTTAAGTATTAAAAAATCTAGCTCAGTGCCACTCATCAGGCCTGGAGTAAAAAAAAACCTGAGTTCAAGTCTAGCCTCAGACACTTAACTAGGTGTGTGGCCCTGGGCAAGCCATCTCTTTGTCTCAGTTTCCACATCTGTAAAATGGGAATAATAATAGTACCTACCTCCTAGGGTTGTTGTAAGGATCAAATGAGGTTAAAATTGTAAAGCACTGAGCACAGTGCCTGGAAAATAGTAATAGTTACATAAATGTCTTTATTACTACTACCGCTACCACTACCACCACCACTACTACTACTACTACCACTATTACTATTACCACCACTACTACTACTACAACTACCACTACTACCACTACCACCACCACTACCACCACCACCACCACCACCACCACCACCACTACTACCACTACTACCACCACCACTACTACTACTACTACTACTACTACTACTACTACTACTACTACTACTACTACTACTACTACTTCATCTACTACTACTACCACCTCAACTCTGTCAAGAGATCAAGGTTATATGTTTTAGGCAGGGCTACAAATGATGTTGTCAAGGCTCCCTGCTGTTTTCTAATCTTGCCAGGGACTCCAATCCTGCCCATCTTCCTGGGGCTTTACATTTTACTTAGATGAGCCTTAGTTCTATTTCATCTTGTCTAACTTCCAGTGAGCCATGGAATCAGGAGACCTGATTAACCTTAACCTGCTGCGTCTCTTTGGAAAAATCACTTCGCCTAAGGGAGAATCCATCCATGCTGAAAAGATGAAATGAGATTGGAGAAGGGCACAGGGATATGGAACAAAGAAAGGCATCCTCACTTACCATCCACTGGGGTGCAAGGTTCATAGATTAGTCGGTAGCCCTCAAGGATGCCATTGGGGAAGAGAGGAGGCTCCCAGGACACATTTACTGAGGTTGTGGTCAACTCACTGAATTTGACCATGCTAGGTGCACTGGGAGCTGTGGGGGAAGACAATAGTTGTTCAGAATTCATCACAAAGTCTGTGCAATCCACTGACCTGTTCAGCTGAATAATTCAGCTGAACAAAGGGCTATCTTAAGGAGAATGAAATAATTTTCAAGCTCAGTTTCCCATCTTGATGTGGGTTTGGGATCCCCAATCTAGACCATCTCCCCAATTCTGTCTTAGACCTTAGAATCATGACATCTTGTGACCTGATATTGAGACCCCTGAAAAAATGGAGTATAAAGGAATCCAGTAGATCCTACATCTTCCCTTCCACATTTATTCAGCATTTACTTCATACTAGGTGCTGGAGGCAAGGATTTATCCCACTTTGTGGTTGAGGTTTCCTAGCTAGAGGGAAAGGACCAAGATCTGCTGGGTCCCTAAGGTTATTGTGGAGTAGAGAGGTTTTCTTTATATTATATTATATATTATATAATATTATATATTATATTATATACCTTAAAAATTCTAAGGGGAAGGCAGGGTTAGAGAAGGGGAAGAGTGAAAGTAAAAGAAGGTACATTGAAAAAATGTTTTTACAAGAAGAAGAGACAGGACCTGGACCCTGTGGAAGATTCCCAGAGCATCAGTGGACAAACTCCATAGGTCTCTGAGGCTGTCAGGGCCTCCCAAGGAGGAATCAGAGAAGCAGAGACTGGGGATCTGTTGAAGGCATTCAAACCCCTGACAGAAGATGTTTTCATAGCCTCCAGACCCCTGGAGGGACATTGAAAACACAAAGTCTGGGGGGCCAAGGAGGGGTAGAAGGGAAGGGGAGGGAAAAAAAACCCCATAAAACAACCCACTACGCCATGCAATTCAGAAACATGTAAAGAGACTCTAAGACTGATAACCGTGGCTATTATTGTCCAGCTCCACCTTCCCTGTGAATTGGAGCTAGTCCCAGAGGCGACTTCCGGCTCGGACTCTGGGGAAGTGGTGTCCGCCAGCAGTCTTTGAAGGAGGAGAGTTCAGCTCAGCTTAGTCTTGCCCCCCTGTACTCAGGGCTTACAGGAAAGTGGAGACTGAACACAATGTCTTCTCTCTTCCAGGAGGGTGAAGTTTCTAAATAACCAGGGAGCATGCAGTCTACTAATTATACTAACAGGAAGGAAAAGGGGCCCAGATAGTTAAAAACAAAACCAAACTAACCCAAATCCAACACTTTTATATTTGACTTTGGAGTACAGAGAGTACACTCACACACACAGACATCTGGTTCATGCTGTCTTGGCTTAAATTACTGGTATGGAAGCTAGTGGGGGCAAAGAAAGACCCCAGATGAGGGGAAATAATCCCCTAAATGAATAATAAGACACTGATTATAAAGTTTAGAATTCCAAAAGCCTGTAAGAAGTGAAGAAACCTCCTCTGTTGTTTGGGGGCAGGAGGTTGGATGAAATAATCTTTATATCTACTTTTCTGGTATTAAGAGTCAGGAAATCAAACTTATCCTGGGCCTTCAAACACAGGAGGGGCAAAGGTAGGTAGGTGTTGGGGAACCACACAGGGCTCCAGGATGCTTGCCATGGCTGGAATGGGTGCCAGGGAATGGAAGGATGGGTAGTAGAGAGCCAGCAGTACTAGGTTGGTCAGGAGGAGATAGGGAGCATCAGTGGGAAAACAGAAGGATTACAAGGCAGCAGAGAAGTATCATAGGATGGGCAAGGCCAGGGATGCTTGAGGTCAAGCTGGAAGGGGTGGAAGAATGAGATACAAGAGCTACCCATCAGTTAGTTCACCATGCAGATTGCATCTTTCTCGTGTTTCTGCTAATTTTAGATTGAAACCTCTCTTTGCCATTCCCCTTCACTCTTTGGACTCTAGTGAAGACTAACATTGCCCTGGTATTTGGCACAGGTTCCTCAATATTGAATAATAAAATCTTTCTGGGCTTCTTATAAAGAGAAAGATCTTTATAAGAAGCCCAGTAACCAGGTTGGTAAGTGTTCCCTTCCTGAGCCAGTGAATAATCTAGGCTGGGACAAGGATGAACATGGGGAGTATCTCCCATTGCCCACCTGCTTGTTGGGTCCGTCCCTGGCTGGGGGCACTCCGTGGCCCATCACCTGCAGCATTGAAAGCTGCCACACTGACCAGGTAGGCAGTGTAGCCAGTCAGGTTCTTGAGTTTCACGCCATTCTCAGGCAGGAAGAGTGTCTTGAGCCGTTCTGTGCTGTTCCTCCGCTGAGCTTCCCAAAAATAAATCTGTGGGCAGAGGTAATTGGAGGGAGGTGGGTGAGGCTCAAGACACTGAGGTTCTTGGGCTTCTCAGCTCCTATAAGACATGAGCCTTTTGGGTCAATGACAACAGACTTTATTTGAGTTGCTTAGGAAATAAACAAGGACAATGAGTATTTAGCCCTTTCCAGGAATCAAAATGAAGAACATTTCAGTGGCCCTTCCATAACCACCAAGAAGAAATACTTGTTCTCTCTCATGTTTACCGAAGAGAGTGTCTTTGATAGCCTGTGGAGTCTGACAGAAAAGGTACCAAATCCCTGTCTCAGGTCTGTGAAGCTCTTTGATGTACAAATGATTTTCTTTAAAGTGTATTTCAAATTTAACATATTAATATATTGGCACTGCTTTGCTCATCTATGTCTCCTCTGAAATTCCTTCTTCCCTCTTCAGAATTTTTTAAAAAAGTTTCGTCAGTGTTCATTTTTTCTTTTCTTCTCTTCTTCTGGTTATCAGTATCACTTCATTTCTACCCTTAATTTCCCCCTCCTGCAACTTTTTAAAAAGATTAAAGCCATCGGACGAAATAGTCAACCAAAGCAAATTCACATGTTGGCCATGTTTGAAAATGTTTGCTACATTCTGCACCTCTAGTCCATCACTCCTTGGCCAAGAAAATGATTCATCATCAGTCTTCTGGAGTGCTGACTGGTCACTACATCACTCAGAAATCTCAAGTCTTTCACAGTTGTTTTGATTGTTTCATTGAATACTGTCTTGTAGTCATAATATAAATTGCTCTCCTGGTTCTAGTCACTTCATTCTGCATTACTTCATCTAAGTCCTCCCAGCTTTCTCTGAAACCATCCCTTTCATCATTTCTCGTGGCACAATAGTACTTTGTAACATTCACATACCAAAATTTGTTTAGCCATTCACCAAGTGGTAGCATCCATTTTGTTTACAGTTTTTTGCTACTACAGAAAGAGCCACTACGAATATTTTTGTACATATGAATTTTTTCCCGCTTCTTTGATCTCTTTGGGGTTACACATCTAGGTGGTGCAGAATGCTGTGACTGTGAGTCAGGAACTCACCTTTGTTAGTTTAAATCTGGCCTCAGACACTTACTAACTGTGTGACTCTAGGTGAGTCATTTAACTCTGTTGGTCTCAGTTTCCTCGTCTGTAAAATGAGCTGGAGAAGGAGATAACAAACCATTCCAGTATCTTTGCCAAATTCCAAATTGGGTCATGAAGAGTTTGACATGACTGAACGACTAAACAACCTAGTATTTATACACAGTTTAGTCGTTTATGGGGCATAGCTCCAAGTTGCCTTTTAGAATGGTTGGATTGATTTATAGTTCTATCAAGAGCACATTAGTTTGCCTGTTCTCTCACTGCCCCGCCAACAATCATTATTTTCCATTTTTGTCATATTTGCCAAACTGATGGGTATGAGCCAGAATTTCAGAGTTACTTTAATTTGTATTTTTTTATTATTAGTGATTTGAAACATGTTTTTCTTATTGTTGACATTTTGCCTTTCTTACGTGAAAACTGCTCATTCATGCCCTTTGACTATCTGTTAGGGAATAGTTCTTATTCTTATATATTTATATCAGTTCCCTATATATCTTGGATATCAGTCCTTCATCAGATAAATTTGCTACAAAGATTTTTTTCTGAGTTGATCAGTTCTCTTCTAATTGTATAGATTTTGCTTGTGTAAAACCTTCAATTTTATACAATCAAAATGTTCCATTTCTTTTACTGTGATCTTCTCTGTCTCTTGGATAGTCAAAGATTCTCTCTCTAAACTTGTGAAAGATATTTCCTTTTCTACTCTTTTAATTTGTTTGTGATATGATCTTTTATATGTAGGTCACGTATCCATTTGGAGAAGCTTATTGTGTGGTACATGGTCTTACCAAGTGGTTCACACCTAATTTCTGTCTACTTCCTTTCTGGATTTCCTAGCAATCTTTGTTGAATAGTGAGTCCTTACCCTAGTAGTTGGAATCTTTCAGTTTCAGGGTCTTATGTACCTAACTTGTTTCATGGCTAAACATTTCTGTTTTAAAAATCAGCACAAAATAGTGTTAATTACTGCTTTGTGGTATAGTTTGAGACCTGGTGCTGCTAGGCACCCTTCCTTCCTACTTAAACAACAAAAAAAAGATTTCTCTTGAAATAGTTAACCTTTTGTCTGTCTCTAGGGATGAATATTTTTGTTTTTTCTAGCTGTGCAAAATAATCCTTTGGTAATCTGACTGATATGGAAGTGAAAATGTAGAGTAACTGAGTTGGCATTGTCATTTTAAAAACTATACTGGCAAATTCCAACCACAAACAACTGGTATCTCTTTTAACTTTCATTGGTTTTTGCTTGCTTCCTGAAGTCTGCCTTAGCCTCCCACCTTTTAGTTGACTCTTTCTTTCTTCCTTTCTCTCTCTCTCTCTCTCTCTCTCCTTTCCTTTCCCCGCCCTTCTCTCTGGGTCTCTGTCTCCCTTTCCTCTTTCTTTTTTCTGTCTGTCTCTCCAAGCCTGAATTGTTTAGAGGAGCTTATTCCTGTGTCTCATCATTTCTCTTTATCATAGTACTGTCTGGAATCCTTTTCAGATATTTGCTGGTGTGTGTGTGTGTATGATCTGAGCTCTTCTGTAAACTTTCCCATCTGGAAATAACCCAGCAAAGCCTCTTAAACCTTAGTATCTTTGTGCTTCTAGAGCTCTGAGAGGGGGGTGCAGGCACTTCCTCTACAAAACAAGGGGGAGAAACGAGATAATTTTAATGACAATCCATATGAAATCCCATAGTCAATGAATCTCAACCTTAATCATAAAGGGTGGGACTAGAGGAAATTGAGAAATCAATTTTGCAATTTCAGGTAATCTGGCGCCACCTGCTGGTTCAATTTATCTTTGCAGGTACTAGGTTCTCAAAGGGTTTGGATTTTGTTTGCACTCCAAGCCATCAGTAGAACCAAAGGATTTGTGTTCTCTGCTGGCAAGTGAGAGAGCAGGACAGGCTACTTAGATATGATGCACTAAGCCTATTACAGTAATCAAACCCTTCCTTGATAAGGAGCCCAGAAACCAGGCTTACTGATGCTAAGCCCTTTCTTTTCCTATACCTTCCCTCATGCTATTCAGTTGTTTTCAGTTGTGTCTGTCTGTCTCTGTGATTCCATTTGGGGTTTTCTTGGCAGAGATACTGGAGCAGTTCGCCATTTCCTCTTCCAGCTCATTTTACAGGAGAAGAAATTGAGGCAGAGTTAAGGGACTTGCCTAGGGTCACAGAGATAGTGAATGTCTGAGGCCAGATTTAAACTGAGGAAGGTGAGTCTTCCTGACTTCGGAGCTGGCACTCTATTCACTCAGTCACTTTGCTACCCCTATTGCTCCCTTGTAGACCCTTCTCTCAAGAATGGCATGAGTATGGGTGAACATTTGGCTGTGTGTACTGTATATGTCAAGGTCGTTATAAATATCGGAGCATGTGAATGCATATATATTATATACACGAGTGTAGGTATGTAGCATATAGGTGTTTGTCCACATCTGGACAGATACTAAAAAGCTCAGACATCATCTTGCTGACAAAGATCCGTATAGTCAAAAGTATAGTTCTTCAGCAGCAATGTCCAGCTGTGAGAGCTGGACTATAAAGAGAGCTGAGCACTGCAGAACTGACACTTTCTAATTGTGGTGCTGGAGAAGAATTTTGAGAATCCCTTGGACAATGTGGAGGCGGAATCAGTAAACATTTAAAGAAATTAATTCAGACTATTCACTGGAAGGTCAAATACTGAAGTTGAAGCTTAAATAATTTGGTCACATAATGATAAGATGAGACTCATTGGAAAAGACCCTGAAAGACGGAAGGCAAAAGGAAAAAAGGGGATGGCAGAGGATGAGATGGATAGAGAGTGTCATGGAAACAATGGACACGAATTTGGACAGATTTTGAGAGATAGTAGAGGACAGAATGGCCTGGCAGGCTACTGGTCCATGGGATCAGGAAGGGTCAGACATAATACCAGCAGCAACAATTTTACATTAGTATTTGTACCTGTGTGTATGGGTCTTATTACCAATGTCTGATTTGAGTGCTATGTCATTTTCAGATTCAGTCATTGACATAATATCTATTTGGGAGACTAGTAGTCACAAATCTGACTGTTTAATATTAACATCAGCTGCTTAGCTAATAATGTTAGCTGGGTGATAGTAAAAAAAAAAAGAGACAATATGGCATAGGGGATAGAAAATGAGACCCAGAAGGCCTGGGTTCAAAGATTACCTCTGACACTTGCTAGCTGTAGTTTTTTTTTTTTTTTTGCTTTTTGGAGGGCAGTTGGGGTTAAGTGACTTGCCCAAGGTCACACGGCTAGTTTTTTTGTGTCTGAGGCCGGATTTGAACTCAGGTACTCCTGACTCCAGGGCCGGTACTCTATTCACTGCGCCACCTAGCCGCCCTTTGCTAACTGTATTATGACAGTGGGCAAGTCAATTATTCCCTCAGAATCGTGGTTTCCTTACATGTAAGATGGGGTTAATAATTACTGTGTATTTTATTTCATAGATTTGTTAAGACTTTAGAGCCTGAGTGAGATAATTTATCTTAAAGTGTTTTGCAAATTTTAAGGCACTAGCTTAACAGTCATTATTTTAATTATAGTGATTATAAGTTGGCTGTTTTAGTTAGCATCAAAAATTAATTGGCTAATGTTAACATTAGCCAATACTACTACCTAGTCAAAGAATGGAAAATATGCCCGTACTCCATATATATGCACATAAACGTTAGTGGGAGGTATAGACACATAGTGATAGATACATACATGTGTATACATATACATGATCTTGTGTCTATCACATACAAATAATTACACACAAATAAATGTATATTTGAGGGACTTATCACTACACTAATGACTCCTGCCACATTTCTGTGGCACCTCTGATCCCTATGTCCCTTCTCTTTCCTCTGCCCTCAACTGTTCTTGCCCAAGAAAAAATATTTATATTTACAGCTCTAGGGGAAAGGAAAAATATGGGGCTTTGAATCTCTTGGCTTTAGGAAGGACTTTCAGTTTCCTTATCTTTAAAATGGGTTCAATATTTTTTGTCCTACCTACTCAATATAGTTAAAATGGCAATATCTGACATCAGTTGTTTTATATTATGCATTTTAACCATTTCATGTATAGAAGAGCTGGGCCCACATTGCTTATTTCTAGAGGCTGTTGGTGGCTTAGCAGACAAAGTGCTGGGCCTTAAGTCAGGAAGATCTGAGTTCAAATTTGACCTCAGGCTATTACTAGCTGTTTGATCCTGGCCAAGGCACTTAACCTAGGTCTGCCTTGATTTCCTCATCTGTAAAATGGATATCATAAGAATAGCACCTACTTTGCTAGGGAATTGTGAGAATCAAATGGGATAATGCTTATTAACAGTGCTTAGCACAGGGCCCGACACATAGGTACTAAATAAATGCTTATTCTTTCCCCTTATATTCCCTACAGTGCCTAGAACATTGTTAGATGCATAGTAGGACTTTTAAAAAATCCTTGTTGAGTGTGTGTGTGTGTGTTTGTGTGTGTGTGCGCATATGGAAGTTTAAGTCCCAATGTCTGCCTGTTAAATTTCCCTTCTTTAACACCTTGCCAGGCTGGTGGCTGCCCAACTGTATTTTTGGCTCCTTTTCACTCCGATGCATGGGTAGCATATGCTATGGGCACAATGTTTGCTTCTCCCAGCTGCCACTGCCAAGTGTTCCACGGTGACACCTCTAATGGTGTCATATGTCTTTCTGGCTGTCTTGGCCAGATGCCTTCTTCGAACCTCTGGAGGGCAAGAAACCTCAGAACTGGCTCTGGTCTCCATCCAAAGAAAGGTACCTTAGGAATTGAGGCAGGATGCTAGCAGCGGGAAATGAGTCTACTACAAACACACAACTTAGTCTAGTGACTTGGCCCATTTCCTTTGTTCACAGAAGGTCTGAGAATGGAGGCAGTGGTCAGGAATTTGACCCAACCGCCTCAGAACTTGGGGCTCTCTCAAAATGTCAGTGTATGGGATAAAAGTCTAGGAATCAAAAGACCTGGGTTCTAATTCTATTCCTAATTTTGTTTAAAGTCCTTTCTAGATCTCTGCACCTCTGATCTCTGTGTTCCTTCTCTTTCCTCTGCCCTTGACTGTTCTTGCCCAGGAGAAAATATTTACATTTACAGCTCTAGGGGAAAGGAGAAGCATGGGCTTTGAATCTCTGGGCTTTAGGTTTGAATCTCTGGCTTTCAGTTTTCTTATCCTTAAAATGGAGTCAATATTCTTTGTCTTAACTACTTTATGTAGTTAAAATGGCAATACTTTAATTTCTACAATACCTCCCCCCCCTTTTTTTGAAAAGACTTTGTGTTCCCCTTATCTCACCCAGGTTTGAAAATACAGTGGCTACTAATAGGCCCCAATTCACCAATGACTAGCGTGGAAGCTCTGACCCGCTTCATTTCTGACCTGGATCTGTTGGTTCATCTCTCCTTAGGCAGCAACCTCCTCCATCCCCCACCCCATCCCTGGGGGCTCATCCTATTGGTGTCAGGCTTGGTGTGGACACTCTGACTGCCTTTATACTTGCAGTAACTGAGAATTTCAGAACTCAAGTAATCTACCTGCCTCAGTTTCCCCTAGATGAAAGGATTGGAAGGACAGGCTTCATGCTTAGCTTCTCCAGGGCTTTTAGTGAACAAAGCCCTGAAAAGTACATTACCCACAACAACCCTGTGAGGTAGGTGGTGTAAAAATGATCATTTCCTTTTTATAGGTAAGGAAATTGAGATTTGCACACATGTATACATTTATATAAGTATATATACACATATACACCCACACATACATATGTAACATACACACACATACCTTAGGAATGGCTCTTTCTTTTCTTTTTTTTTTTTTTTGGAGGGGCAATTGGGGTTAAGCGACTTGCCCAGAGTGACACAGCTAGTTTTCTGTTAAGTGTCTGAGGCTAGATTTGAACTCAGGTCCTCCTGACTCCAGGGCCAGTGATCTATTTACTGTGTTACCTAGCCGCCCCTCTTTATTTTCAGTATAAGATATGAACTGGAATTTGCTGTAATGGATTTTGGCCTGTGTCATTATTCTAATTATTATTATAGTTAGCCAAATAACATCTCTGAAGGGCATCTCTGAAGGGTCCCAAACTGGATATCGAACCCTCATTTATATCCTTTGGCAACAAAGAATCACAGAATTTAGAGTTGGATGAGACCTTAGAAATTACTTAGCACAACCCTGCCCTGCTCCATTTTATAGAGGAGAAAGCTGAGATTAAGAGAAGGACATAATGTATCTTAAATCACTTATCTGGTAAGTGGGGAAGCTGGAATCTGGTCCCAATTTTTCTGACTCTAAGACACTGCTCTTTCCATAATGCTATGTTTCCTGTCCAATGCTGTTTTCTATCTTTGTCTCAGTTCTGCAAAATCTCTTTGAATTGGGGCTTCCTGTACCAAAGGAATAGGGGAGCATATGCCTTTGGTATGAAGTGGGTCAGCTAAAGCCCAGAAAGGTCAAGCCCATCCCTCTCTGCTTCCCTCATAGCAGTAACTAGAATTGTTTTCACCTGGGGAAAAACTAGTCGGTTGTATGTTAGAGAGAAGATGGGAGAGAGGGAGGGAGATCAGAAGATCTCAGAAGCCTAGATTTAGAACTGAAAGGAACCTCAAAGGTCATCTAGTCCAGTTTCCTCATTTTACAGATGAGGAAACTGAGGCTCAGGAAAGTTGAGTCATTTGCCCAGAATCACATAGCTAGTAAATGGTGGAGCTGGGATCTGAAGCCAAGTCTGGGGACTCCAATTCCAGGGTTCTCCTTACTATAAGACATTACATATAACACATTGCTTTATTTTATAGAGGCAGAAACTGAATATTAAATTAAAATATTTGAAAGACTATCATATGGAAGACAAGTTAACTGGGGTCTGCTCTGGCCTCAGAGAGCAAAGCTATGAGCAATAGTTGGAAGGTACAGAAAGACAGGTTTAGGTGTTGTGCAAGGAGAAACCTCCTAACAATGAGAACTATGCCCACACTGAATGGGTTGTCCTGGGAGGTTGTGGATTCCCCCTTCAAGGAAAGTCTTTAAACACATCCTGGATGACCACTTTTCCACCAGGTTTTAGAGGGGATTTTTATAGTTGGATCTTTTACAGGTCCCTTCTAGCTCTGAGATTCAGTGGTAACCTCCATACTATTATGGAAATGGATGGAGACTTTTAAAAAGGGCTGCAGCCCAGACTGAGGTCACATAGGCCACGAGTGGAGCTGGGGCTGGTGACTAGAGGGGAAGGTCCCAAGAACTGGGAACCTTCATGGGGGAACTGGCTGAGACCAAGATAAAATGCATGATTGCTTCTTCAACCCTACCCCCCCCCCCCATATCAGAACCAGGCTAACTCATCTTCTATGTACCAGTCCTTCAAATATTTTAAGGCAGCTCTCATCCTGGTTCTGCCACTTACTGGCTACGGTTGCCATTCAGTTGTTTTTTGTCACATCCAACTCTTCATGACCCCATTTCGGGTTTTCTTGGCAGAGATACTGAACTGACTCTGTCTCTCTCCATATATACATATACACATCCATACACATATACAAACATACATATATGTGTGTGTATGTAAGTGTGTATGTATGTATGTATGTATGTATGGCAGAGATATTGGCCATTTCCTTCTCTAGCTCATTTTGCACATAGTGAAACTAAGGCAAACAAGGTTAAGTGACTTGTCCAGGGTCACACAGCTAGTAAGTGTCTGAGGTCAGATTTGAACCCAGGAATACGAGCTTTCCTGAGTCCAGACCCAATATGCTATCCAGTGTGCCACTTTGTGTAAACCTATACAGATCACTTAACCTTTAGCAAAGTCCACCTGGACCCTAGAGTTCTACACTGGAGGTGGGGTGGGAGAGGAGATGCGGGAGTGGGGGGGATGCCCCTCCTCTCCAATCTGGGATGGAAAACACCTGAGAAGTCTTTCACAACTAAAACCCTGCAGGTAATTCTATAGATTTCTCAGGCCTTGGTCTCTTTCTGTTTGGTTTCCCATACTCTGCCAAAGAATATTATATGTACCTTATAGCCCTGGATGTCACCATTCTGTGCCTCCAAAGGAGGTGGTTCCCATGTCACGTCTAGTTGTGTGGCTGTGGCACCATGGACAGCTACATTTTGTGGGGGTGCTGTAGGCACTAGAAGATGAAGAGAAAAAAATGAGGTTGATTAAGTCTGTATGTGCGTGTAATTTGTGTATGTTAGATCATAGGGAGGGGCAGCCCAGGGTGGGCAGGGTCTCCCTGCTGCCATATCTTGTCTGGCTGGCTTTAAAGGGTGACTGAGAGAGGACCAAAGACAATCTGGCTTGGAAATGTGGGCAGGGGTGGACACTAGGACAAATTGGTGGGAGTGGGGTGTGGAGCGGGGGGAGAAAGGTCATCTCACTTTACTCACCTGCCTCTCCAACGAACACTTCTTGGGGCGAACTGGACGGCCCCTCCCCCACAGCGTTGTAGACACTCATCCGGATCTCATAGCGTTTGTGCTTATTTAGGTCTGGTGGAGGGGATTGGGAAGAGGACACAGAGAGAAGTCACTGTGAAGGTGAGGGTGTGTGTGGATGGGGGCGGGGTCCTCTGGTCACTCAGGGAATGGGCTCAACTTGGGTAAAGAGACATGAAAGGGGCTGACCTGTAGTTGTGAGTTCTGATGGAGTAGCTCAAAGGGTGAAAGCAGCCCTGGGGGGTGATTGTTGCCTCATGCAACTGAGAACAGTCTTCCCTGTCTCTGGACACCTTGGCTTCGAATAGTCTCCCCCTCCTGCTTCCTCTACGACTTTACTACAGCACCTGCTCTAAAGGTTCATATTCTTCCCCAGCTACAGGGATTGTGCTGGTAAATGTTTAACAACTGGCTGGGTTGGGGGTGGGAAGGAAGTACACACATGACACACTTTAAAGTTTAATCTGCATTTTAACATCTTCTCTATCATTTTCTTAGGTCTTGACAATAAATGAAACAATAATACAAACCCTGATTTGTAGTGTTTGCCAATGCTCACACTGAAGATTTAACAATCGACTTTCAAGAACTGGTGAGATCTGGGTCAGCACACCCCTACCCAACCAGCTCCTTATGTATTTCCTGTTCCACCTAAGGATCCTGCCAAAATCTGAATCCCAGTCCCTCTCAGGGTTCCCCAAGTTTCCCTTATTCTTTTTTTCCTTAATACCCCCATGCACATTGCTGGGTAGCTTTCCCGGAGAGAAACTGTGAATAGGTTCTAATTGTAACATTTTATTATTATTTTTATTATCTTAAATTTTTTTTTTTGCCTTTTGGAGGGCAGTTGGGGTTAAGTGACTTGTCCAAGGTCACATGGCTAGTTTTTTGTGTTAAGTGTCTGAGGCCGGATTTGAACTCAGGTACTGCTGACTCCAGGGCCAATGCCCTGTTCACTGCGTCACCTAGCTGCCCCTAATTTTTAAAGAACATTTTTAAAGAACAACAACAACAACAATAAATAAATAAAGGCAAATCTAAAAGGAAGACAGAATGAAAATTTGTCTGAAATTTGAGACCACTCCCTCTAATCTTCCCTGTCCAGGTCCCTGTTGGTCTGGACTTCAGAAGGCATTGCTGTGACATTAGTAAGCAAGAGGAGGAGCCTGGAGAGGATGGAGAAGCAGGGAGAATTTCTGGACCTAGGGTCAAGATTATGGAATAGGATAAACAAACCATAAGGCAGAGGTTCTTAACCTGGGCTCCATGGACCCTCAAGGGGACTGTGGAGAGATTTCGGGAAGAAAAAAATGCTATCTTTTTATTTTCACTAACCTCTAACTAAAAGTTAGCATTTCCTTTAATTATTAAAATCATTCTGCTGAGAAGGGGTCCATAGGCTTCACCAGATTACCAAAGGGGACCAGGACACAAAAAACAATGGGAACTCCTGCTCTAAGGGGTCTTGCCAATACCAAGTACATGAAGCTTGCAGCAGAGGACACCAGAGAGCCCCTTGATAAATGCTCTTCTTAAAAACAGCTCAAGTCCCTTGGTTAGTGTGGGTTCATATGTATGATGATACAGCACACAGTATCCAACATTCCCAGCCCCCAAATATCCTGATTTCTCTTCTCTCCTATCTCATCAGGGAATAGGAATAGGATAAGTGTGTGTGTGTGTGTGTGTGTGTGTGTGTGTGTGTATTTTTTAGTTCACACTTGGTAGGGAGTACTAGAGGAGAATTTCTATGATAAAACAAATCCCCAATGGGTTTGAAGTCGCTGGCTTTTCTGTTTGTTGGGAAAAGGCATGGGTGTGGTGGTGGTAGAAATGGGTTGGGGTAGGGTTTGCTAGCTGTAACATTCTGGTGGTAGAATGGTACCTCCTTCCCTAACTCCATTTCTCTGCAATAGGGAAGTCTTAGCAATATTTCCCCCATACCCCAATAACATGCCATATCTTTGTTTTTACATCACAGTTGTTTCTGGACATATGCACTATCACCCCCACAATGAATCCTCCGTTCCTAGCAGCGCAAAAGCCATCAGATGTAGTGATTTCATCTGAATGTATATAATATTCTGCACCTGGGAACCTCATCTCTACATCAAAGGAAGGAGTTTCTACTCTATATTCTTTCCCCAAGTCAGGAATCAACTTGAACAGTGGGCGTGTTTCAGGAGAAGCTCTAGCCCCTGCTAAATAACAGAAGAGCACCCACTGGGGAATGAGGGTGGGGGTTCAATCTAGAGATCAGAGCGGAGAAAGAAGAAGACTTACTGTCCAGTTCATATTGCGTGAGGCTGGGCCGGCTCAGGTTCCGCACAGCATACATAGCTGTTGGCAGGTGTGGGGAGGCAGGGAGGAGGGTCAGAAGGGACAGAGTACATAGAGGTTAGTGCACACACGCACACTGAACATTTCACAGAGAGAAACCAATGATGTTGACGCTACTATGGGCACTGGGAGATGGCTGCTAAGACGAGGTAAGGATGCTAGTGGAAGTGAGAAAGGAACAGTGAGGTACTGAATGAGCATGCAGACACTGGGTTAGCAGCCAGAATGAGTGGGAAGTGAGGAGAAAGCCAGGATGAAAGCACCCATCACAGCAGCATGATCTTGGGTCCAGAAGATCCTCAAATATCTCTTTATTTTACAGACACAGAAACCAAGAGGCTCAGAGAATTTGCCTCATAGAGTAAGTTGGTTGGTTGTCATCCTTCATTCTCCAAGAGGACCAAAATGACATCATTATGTTGGGGTCAAGGTACAGTGTGTCTGGCCATGGCTGATCAGACGAGCTCTGAGGGTTCTACCACAGGTCAGGACTAAGTGAATGTGAGAGCTGGGATCTGTAATCAGTTCTTCTGACTGTGAAACCATCCAGGTTCCACCTCAACCTTTTCTGATATATCTCTCTATATTTTATATGTAGAATTTTCAGGTCCATTGGACTACCCAAGGTTAATGAGGAGAGGGGCTTGCTTAGTTACATAGTGAGGGGTAGAGGTAGAAGTGCCAGCTCTAAGGGGTCTGAGGTTGCGATCACTAGGCTACATGGACATTATGTGGTTTTAGAAGACTGAAAAAAAAAAGGCAGGGGTGGGAATAGGATTTTGGAAGTAAGGAACAAACACACACATGCACATACATATATTGTGATCATTTATAATAGATGTATGGTGTGACTATAAAAATGAAATTTATTACTACTTTTTGCATGGCTTATGGAAACAGTTACATTCATTACTTCTTGGCTATGCCATATATGAGCACTCACAAAAACCCATATGATAATTCCCTTGTGCTTGTTTTGAGGTTATAAAACCCCGAGTAAATCAGCTTTTTAGTATATAGCAATAAACTGTATATAGCAAAATCATTGCAATCTTCTTCTCCAGATGCAATCCTTGCTTCTCCAGGCAAATAAGCAATGTGTCTGGGATGTTATCAGTGTAGGGAAACTTCCTTCCCCAATGTCATGATCTCTCTATGCCTTTATATTAGTAAGTAAATCTTAGGGAACTGGCTAAGCCACAAGTAGGTTAAATGACTTGCCCAACACAACACAGTTAGTCAGTGTCAGAGGCAGGATTTGAACCCAGCTGTCCCTTCAGTACTAAATTTCCTATACCAGGCTGCTCAAGACTATCCTGTTATAGTAATAGAGTCTATTTCATAGGGTTGTTGTGAGGTTCAAATGTATATATAAAGTGCTCTCCAAATGTTAAAGTGTAATATAAATGTGAGCTACTATATTATTATTCATTACAGAGGCCCTACTAATCCATCCATCCATCCATCCATCCGTCATCTCTGACTAAATATCTATATCTTTTTATTCCTTTATTATCTTTTTATAATTTCTGACATCATCTTTCTATATCTAAAATCTATCTTTTTCTGTGTCTATTATCTATCAATCTACCTCTCTCTCTAATATCTGTCCCTAATTATCTTTCTGTCTCTATATCTAACATCTAATTATTTTTCTATCTGTTTATCTGCCTCTTTATCTCTATTTTATATGTCTCTAATTTCCTATATTTTATCTATCAGCTCTTGTTATCTTTCTATATATATATATATATATATATCTGATTATCTCTATTATCCATCTGTATCTGTAGTTATTTTTCTAGCTTTCTCTATTATTAATTATCTATATCATCTCTAATTATTATCTGTATTGATCTCTAATCTCTTTATCCATCTATCAGTTCTAATTATGTCTGTATAACTATGTAATGCTCTACTCTATCTTCTATTATCAATCTCTAATTATCTGTTCCTAATTATCTTTCTATATTTGTCTAATTATTTTCTTTATCTATGTCTATCTGTCTATCTCTATCACTAATTATTTTTCTATGTATCTAATTATCTGTATTTTATCTACCATCTATCTCTTTATATAGATGTCTAATGATCTACTTCTATTATTGTAATGGTAATGGTAATTTGGAGACCTTCCTTGCTTTGAAAAGATGTTCAGCCCCATAACAGGCTGAGTGTAGTCACATGGAGCCTGTGGTGGGAGGAGTTTGCTAAAGAGTGTAGCAGAGCCCACAGGAAGCTGGGAGTCAGAGTGAGCTAGATGGCTGGGAGGAGAGACTTCTGAGGGAGACAGACTTGTGAGTAAAAGTTAGTGTTTGCCACCTGCTGTGATAGTTGTTAGTTTGTGGGAAGGCTTAAGGATGCTGTGGCTCTCTGTGCTGTTGTGGTTTATTAATTTCTTTTTTACTATTATGGAATTGGCTTACTGGTTTGGGGATTCAGTTTTCTGGTGTCTTAATAAATGTTTTGCTTCTGTCTTCTACACGGAGAGTCACAATTTTGTGATTAAGCACCATGTAGGGATATTTATAGTGATTGTGGGCACTAAGAATATTGTTTTGGCACTACAGTTATCTATCTGTATCTGTCTGATTATCTTTCTATTTTGATTATCTAGTTATTTTTACCATATCTATATTTGTCTATTGATCTCTGATTCTCTCTCTCTTTGTCTCTCTGTCATCTAAGTGTATGTATCCTCTTCCTGAATTCCTCCTTTGATCCCTCATTGTGGTATGGAGTCCTGCATTTCCAAAGGATACGTGAGCTCTGGCACATCCTACCAAGTCAGAAAGGATCAGAGTGCGACTCTGTGGATGGATGGTGTATCTGCTATTTGAGGATTAGCCTCGCTAGGTTCAGAGTGGCTCATTACCAGTTTGGGTGCAGGGTGATGAATATTTTGGCTATAGGACTTCTGGAGGCTTCTTATGAAGTTGTAGAGTGGTTGTGATCAGCCTTGGTGGACGGGGTACCCACATCAGTGAAGTCACAAATTTATTAGAATGCCTGCTTCTTGAAAGTACAGACGCTTTCATTCTTTACTTTTGTGTCTATCCCCAGTGACTAGCACAGTACTTGGCAAACAGCATGCACATAAATGCTTATTGATTGATTCTTTTTCTCTTTTTTCTTGGTTCAGTTGTTTTCAATAGTGTTCAACTCTTCATAATCCCATTTGGGGTCTTCCTGGCAGAGATACTAGAGTGGTTTGCCATTTCTTTCTCCAGTTCATTTTACAGATGGGGAAACTGAGGCAAATAGAGTGAAGTAACTTGCCCAGGTCATACTGCTAGTAAGTGTTGGAAGCTGGATTTGAACTCAGGAAGATGTGTCTATCCACTGAGCCACCTAGTTGCCCCTTGTTGAGTGATTCTTCAAGTATTAAGTTACACACGTGTGTGTGTGTGTGTGTGTGTGTGTGTGTGTGTATTTATATGATGCTCTCATTTTACTGGGGTCAGGCAGAAAAGTGAAGTCTTAAGGATTTTGTAAACAGAACGATGGTTTAGACATGATGACAGGCTTCCTTTAGATGGTGCCATTCTTTTATTATAGAGCTTCTTATTGCTAGACTGAATCCCACTGATTTTCTAGGATACTTTGCCTGCTTTGAGACCCTTTTCCCCAAAGGTAGAGAGGCAAGTTCTGGGAAAGGAGGGGCACCTGAGTAGCCTGCTTCTCATCACAAGAACACACAGCAAGTAAGAAGGACATCCTGGAGCTACTGAGCCTGGAACAGAGCACGGGGATGGAAGGGGGAAAGAAGGAGCTGAAAGAGTTGTCTGGGAATGGAGTGGAGGTGAAGAAGGGGGTTTCAAGGCTATCAGCTGGCTGAAGGGCTGGCTCCAGGCACAGACTGAGCAATGAAGGGGTGAGTCAGAGCTTGAGGAGAGGAAGCCAGGCACCAGTGGAGTCTTGCTAGGTTTGGTTAGGATCCCCTCATACATTTCCCTTCTTCCCTCCTCCCTTCTCTCCTCCATCCCCTTCTCCTCCCCCTTTCCCAAGCCTCTGTACTCACAGGTGAGCTCAGCCCATTTGGTACTGGGATTATTAATGTTTCGCATGGTGAAGCCACGCAACCCTTCGTACAGCAGCTCTCGGTAACGGATCCGGAAGCCCAGCAGGATCCCATTGATCTTGTCTTCAGCTGGTGGCTGGAGATGGAGGGGACCCAAGGGGGAGATATTCTATATTATACACTTGTGAAGGGGGAGATATTCCAAATCAGAAATATGTAAAATCACATGTTATTTTCCTAAATACAGGTCTGGCTGTGTCACCCACCCCTCACCATAAACTCTACCGGCTCCCTATTAGCGGCAGGATCAAACACTGAATCCTCTTTGGCTTTTAAAGACCTTCATAACCCAGCCTCTTGCTATTATATTGCCATTCTTCTTACCCCTCATTTCCCTCCAGGTACTTTGTAATCTTGGGACAGTGGGCTCCTTGAGATTTCCCCATAAGACACTCCATCTCCCAACTCCATATTTTCTCTGGTTGTCCCTCAGGCCTGGAATTCTTCTGTCCCTTGTCATCTCTGCGGCCTGGCTTCCCTCGCTTCCTCCACGTCTCAGATAAAACCCGGCTTTCTACAGAAGGCTTTCTCCCTTGATGCTGCTGGCTCCCCTCCGAATTACCTCCAATGAATGTACCCTGTCTATTTCTTGTCTGTACGTAGACATTTTCATGTTGTCTCTCCCATTAGAAGGGGAGAACTCCTTGGGGGTAAAGACCGTTCTTGCCTTCTTGGTGCCTCCAGTGCATAGCCGTTCTGAACATGGTAAGCTCTTAATATATGCTTGTTTACTGACATATACTTACCCCACACCTTTCCCTATCATTTGTTCTTTCAAATATACTTCTCTACCCACTGGGTGTGCTGGTAAATATTTAACAACTAGGTGGTGGTGGTGGGGGAACTACTCGGGACACACACCACCTGCATTATAAATATTTTCTCTCTTCCTTAAGTCTAGACCAGAGGTTCTCAACCTGAGTTGAAACCCCTTTGGGGGTTGAACAACCCTTTCACAGGGGTTGCCTAAGACCATCAGAAAACACATATTTCCAATGGTCTTAGGAACAGAGACATTGCTCCTCTATCTGTCTCCAGGAGGGTCCACCCACATGCAGATATGCCCATATAAGAGTATTAAAGGGTTGCAGCATTAGGAAGGTTGAGAACCACTGGTCTAGACAATCAAGACAAAATTCAACCCTTGATTTCTGAGATTTAAATATTCATACAGAAAACTTAATAATTGGCTGTCTTGATTGGTATAAAATGGTATAAGCTCGTTTCAGTTCCATCTTCTCTTGAAAGTTAGGGCAACTAGGTGGTGCAAGAGATAAAGCACTGGCCCTGGAGTCAGGAGAATTTGCGTTCAAATCCAGCTTCAGACACTTACTAGCTCTGTGACCCTGGGCAAGTCACTTGACCCCTATTGCCTCAAAAAAAAAAGTGACAGTAATCTTTTGTTGGGATGGAAGTCACTGGGGGTGGAGAGAGAGAAAGCTGATGGAGCACTGGACTTGAAAGATCTGGTTTTGAGTTTTGGTGTCAATATTTATTAGTTATATGACTTCAGATATCCACCCCTCTGAAATTTAAATTCCTCATAGGCCAAATGGGCAACATAACCTTGCACTATTCTATTCAGAGTTGTTGGGATGAAAGTCACTAGGTCAACAAACATTTCTTAAAAGTGCCTACTATGTACGAGCCACTATACCAAGAACCGGGGAAACCAAGAAAGGCCAAAAATGAATAGCCCCTGGCTTCTGAAGCTCTCATACTAATGAGGGACACTGCATGCTAGACGTACTGGATGTGTGCAATGTAAATGGCAGGGAACATAAGGAGAAGGCTGTGGCAGCTGGATAAGTGGGGGTGTGGGTGTGGGTGGGGTGGGGTGGGGAACGGGACCAGGAGTGGTCTCCTCTAGCAAATGGGATATGAGTGGAGTCTTGAAGAAAGCCAGGGAAGGTGATTGTAAAATTGTAAACTGTAAAATGCCATATAAATTTGAATTATGGTATACAGGTCCCTACTGTTAACAGTGGATTTTTCTGTGCTATGAAAATAAAAATAATGTGATTTTTAAAAGTCAACACAACAAGTATTTTTTAAGTGCTTACTATGAGCCAGGCATTGTGCTTTAAAAAAGCAAAAACAAACCCGACAACTCTCCCAAAGAGTGTTTGAGACAGAGGAAGGATTTCTGACATGTGATAGCCTCAGAGCCATAAAGACCGGGGTTCAAATCTTGCCTTTGTGACATGCTGGCTGTGTGTGACCCTGGACGAGTCACTTAACTTCTTTTTTTTTTTGCTTTTTTTTTTTGGAGGGCAATTGGGGTTAAGTGACTTGCCCACGGTCACGCGGCTAGTTTTTTGTGTTAAGTGTCTGAGGCCGGATTTGAACTCAGGTACTCCTGAGTCCAGGGCCGGTGCTCTATTCACTGCGCCACCTAGCTGCCCCGTCACTTAACTTCTTAATAAGCATTTATGTAATATGAAAAATAATTGCTATGGCAATGATAAGATAACAAGCATCTATGTAGGGCTTTATCTTGTTTATCCTCATAACAACCCTGGGTGGCAGGTGATATTATTATCTCCATCTTACAGATGAGGAAACTGAGGTAGGCAGTTTTTTTTAAGTGATTTGCCCAGGGTCACACACAGCTAGTAAGTATCTGAGGCAGGATTTGAACTCAGGTCTTCCTGACTCCAAGTTCAGCTCTCCACCCACTGCACCAGCTAGCTGGTGAGTTTAAAAGTTGAGAAGGTACTGATCTGCATTGGGAGAGGGAGTTTCCTTATTTAGGAGCCCCCCACCCCAAACCAATGAAATCATAGACTCAATTCCTATCTCTGTATCTACTACCTCTTATTCCTAAGATCCCTGTGAGGTGGCGAGGGTCAGGTAGTATTATTATTCTTCCCCATTTAACAACGGGAGAAGCTTTGACCCAGAGAAAGATGTAGCAAGTTAGTAATGGATCCAAAATCCAATTCTTTGTCCTAGATGCTACTGCCTTTCTTTCAGCCTCCTTCCATATCCCCTACAGCTACTGAGCCTTACTCTGAACCCACTGGTCCAACTCTGCTTGGGCTTCTGGGAGGCTGTGACAGAGGGTCCCCTGAATCTTCCAGAGCTGATGAACAAACACACACACACACACACACACAACATGCGCAACCACATACACAGCCCACGCAGCATACACACAACCACATACATACACCCCACACACATCATACACACAACCACACACACACACAACCACACACACACACCCCACACAGCATACACACAACCACACATACACCCCACACAGCATACATACATACTCACACAATCACATACACACACACCACACACAGCATACACACAACTCTATAGCATACACATACACACACACACATATTCTTTGCCCTCCTTTTCTCTGCTCATAGTCCCCATCCGTAGGGATTTTATGTGTAGCTTAGGATAGTGAAGAGATATGAGGCAGATACTTTTTAAAAAAATGATAGCAAATTTATGAAACCTGCCAAAATGGTTCTTGCTTTAATTAGCCTTTTAATTGCCTCTCAGCCTGCTGGTGGGGTTTTCATGCTCTCTGCTATCCTACTGCTCTGGTTTTAAGCCACAACTTCTTGAGGTAGCACTGGAGGAGACAGTGTTTTTATTCAAAGGGCTCTTGGGTCTCAAGAGTAAAACTCATGAAATCTGGATTAGATGCTACCTTTCTGAGGCTAGGGATCAGGGGGGAACTCTTTCCATAGTTGGGATAGCTGACTAAGGGAAGAACCCCCACCACTAGAGGGTAAGCTGATCCCTTTGCCTTCAGCTCTCTCCCCACCCTCAGTCCCAGAAAAATGGAAACTGGGATCCCCTTCTCTTGCCTTACCTTCCTCCCTCTCTCCATCTCTTTGACAGGGGCTATCCCAGAGCCCATCCAGAATAGCTGGTTGATGGGAAAAGCTTGTACCCTTCCATTTTGCTGTTCCCTTCCATGCTCTCCCTCTATCCCCAAACCCACGCAGGTGACAAGAAGGCAGAAAACACTGCTGACAACAATGAGGGCTTCCTATCTGTCTTTTCTCCCCACTTTTCCCACACTGCCTGACTACTCCTCCTCACAGAGCTTTACATGAAATCAAAATCCACAACCCCATTCCTTCTGATGAGATAGATGGGAGAATGTCAGGTCTTACACCTGCTCTTCCTCCATACCTTGGCAGGCTTCTAGAACTGCCATCTTTACTACTTATATAACCTAAGGGCTTCTGGACCTCGCCATCTACCCCTCTTCTGCAGCCTTAGAATTCTGGGACCTTTCTGTCTGTCCTGTAGTCAGACTTTTTTTCACCTTTTTATTTTCAACAGTATTTTTTCCCCCAGTTATATGTAAAGACAATTTTTAGCATTCATTTTATATTATTTTGAGTTCCAAATTTTTCTCATTCTCTCCTTCCCCTCTTCCTAAAATGGTAAGCAATTTGCTATAGGTTATATATGTGCAATCATGTAAAACATATTTCCATATTAGTCATAGTTGTGAAAGGAGAAACAGACCAAAAGGAAAAAAAAACCCTTGAAAAAATGAAGTGGAAAAAGTACACTTGGATCTGCATTCTGAGTCCATCAGTTCTTCCTCTGGATGTGGATAGCATTTTCCATCAGGAGTCATTTGTAATTGTGTTGGATCACTGTTGCTGAGAAGAGCTAAGTCATCCATAGCTAATCACAGACTTTCTTTATATATTGTCTCCTCCAATTAGAGAGAAAGAGGGCTCTTTGGGAACAAGAGCTCTCAATTGTTCTAGGTATACCTAGCATTTAGCACAGTGCTTGGCCCAGAGTAAGTGCTTAATTAAGTGGGTTTTCCCCCCATTCATTCATTGATCCAGTCTCCTGTATGCAAAGAAGCAGATAAAATTAAGCCTGGGATCCTATAAGGTGGAGCCTATGTCACTGTTCCTTGGACATCGAGGGCCAGTGTCAGGAGCTCTTCCCAGGAGAGTTTGAAGGATGTGGGGAGAAGGCAAGAGAAGGGCTCAGAAGGTCACTGGCAGGAACCTGGCACCCTGCCCCAACTCCTCTCATTCCCCTTAGGCCTAGAGGCATAACAAGCTTATAGGTTATGGTGGGGGGAGGCAGTGACCTTCTGTATCTGGGGAAGCGTCAGTGAGTGACTGACTTGGAGGAGAATTGAAGAAAGGGGGAAGGAGGAAGCTGATGATTTCCCTGGAAGGAAAGAACCTAAAAAAAAGGCTTCAAACACAAGGCTACAAAGGAAGGTGTGTGTAAAATAAGGGACGCTTATCCATTTCCAGGTTTGATTGCTGCGAATCTCTTCACTTGCTGGTAGAATATGTGTGGGAGGCCTTAGATAAGTCCCTTCTCTATATCTACAGTGCAATCTTTGTACATGTGCTTTCGGAGAAGCTACCCTCTCTCCCAACTCTGGTTATTCTCTTTCCTTGGTGCCTTTTCCTTTTTTATGTAAAAGGAGTATTAGGTCCATTTCTTAGGGCCTTCCCAAGAGTTGGGTCTCAGCATAGAGCATATCCCCACTTCTTTAAGAGAAGGTCACCCCACTGTTCCTTGACCTTCCAGTTCCTCCATACCTGCCAGGAGATCAGTACCGAAGTAGTGGTGTGAGGAGTGACAGAGAGGATGGTGGGAGCTTCTTCTGGGGCTGAGGAGAAAGGGAAAATGGTGACATCCAGGAGCTCAGAGCCTCCCCTCAAACTCTGAGATGAGCCCTATGATTTCTTGACATTGGTAGACCAGTATCAGTAACCCTTTGAGCTTCATGGTACTGGGGGCTACCCCCTAGCTGGAGGAGAATGAGGCCAATCTGATTTCTTCAGAGAGGGGGAGAGGGGTGTCCTGAGGACTACAAAGGAAAGACCAAGGAGAGTGGACAACCAGGCTAGGGGTTTTAATGCAGCCTAAACCCCAATGGGTTTAGGTGTGTCTCACTCCCGTTGTCTTATTCCTTAGGCCTATGGCAGTTTCTGAGATGATGCTCTAAGCACATCCACATTCAGAAGCCAAGGCTTGGATTGCTTTGGGTTTATCACTCTGGATTTCTTTAGGATGCGAGAAAAGAGCAAATACTTGAACCAGAGACTAGGGTGGTGGCGATACAACCTGGTAGCTACCACTTAATATCATTTAAACTGGTAACCTTGAGTTTTTTTCCCCTTCTTGCTCCCCCAAATCTGTGGTCACAATAAGATTGGTCTCCCTCCACTCTTTTGGAACTCCAACCAGAGACTAGCCTGCAACTTCTCCCACCTTAGGGGTTGAGAGAGATGGAGGGTGTGCACAGTAGTTGCTGTAGCTCCAGGAAATGGCTCAAGCTAAAGCTACACCATAGGCTGGGGAGGAGAAAGGGTCACTGACCAGCCTGTAGCGTGGTGAGGGATTCTGATTCTTCACTGTATTCGCTGTCCCCAATGTCGTTGGTTGATTTGACTCGGAATTTGTAGGAGGTGAAGGGCTTGAGCCTAGGATGAAATAAAGAGGTAATCTGATTAAATGAATGAATAATAGTCCAGCTTCCAAAAGGATTTTTGTCCCCAGCCTCTGACCTCTTTGTGCTCATTTGCCCATCCTGAGCTGGTGAGAAGGGGCATGGGTATCCTCATTCCCAAGTTACAAATGGGAAAACTAAATCCTGGAAAGGTAATGGATTTGGCCAATATCCAGTGCTACAAATACGGGTAGGCAAGATAGGCAGATATCTAATGTGCCATATATAGTGGTATAATAAGGATACTCAATGTTATTATAGTACTGTACTTACTATGTTACTATGATATCACTATAAATTTACTATTTATAAATTCATACAAGATCATTGGATCATAGGCTTAAAACGGGAAGGGACCTACCTTAGAGGCTACTGAGTCCTACCCCCTCCCTCATTTCACAGATGAGAAAGGTTAAGTGACTTGCCAATGTTCACAGAGCTAATAAGCATCTATGGTGGAGAATGAATGAAGAGTCTTCTTGCCTCCACACTCAATGATCTATCCACTGCACACAAACTACATTCATTTATTTTAAAATGCTTCACTGATGCCTTTCAGCTTAAAGCATTTGCTCTTTTCTTATATCCTAAAGAAACCCAAAGCAATCCAAGCAATGGCTTCTGAATGTGGGTGTGCTTAAGGCATCCTGTCTGGATGCTAAACTTCTAGCTGTGCACCCATCAAATCTGGATATAACTCTCACCCCTCTCCCTAGCAAGTTCTCACTTGTAACAGTGAAAAAACAGTTAAGGAAAATCAAGTGAACTAGTAACCTTGTCTCATGGTCTATATAACATTCCACATCCATGCTCTCCCAGCTCTACTTGGTGACCAAGGTTGGTCATTATAATTACTCACATTAGAATGCACAAATGTTTCATTCCAGAAAACTGTACTTACAGCATGCAAGTGGTAATTAAAGCAAGAATTACAGTGAAGGTTCAAAGTCCCCTTTGGACAGTAACACGCAGTGACCAAAATTTTCAAATTCATTGAGGTAAGTTTCAAAACTAGTCTATTAAGTATAAATGTGTCATCTCACCTCTGTTAACAACACACAGCAAATGAGGAGAGAGAGAAATAAAGACCAGAGACCACTGTCCCAAATTTCCAGGCTAGGGCTTTCTCACTCATGGTACCTTCATTTTAGCAGGAAGCTGATGAGGACACATGTATTCATTTCAAGCTGCAAGTACATTGTGTGTGTGTGTGTGTGTGTGTGTGTGTGTGTGTGTGTGTTTTCTCTGTCTCTGTCTTTCCATCTTTGTTTCTCTGTTGGTCTCTTTCTGTCTCTATCTTTCACTTACTGTCACTTTAGTACCAAGGACAGCGCCATCAATTTGCTGAGATCTGAGCTAGCTCTTCCCCAGATATTGTCATCCTCTCCCTGCATTCAAGAGACTTGAAAAGAGTCAAATATCTAAAGAGTTAAAGTGTAGCACATTGCTTCAAGTTTCAATTTCTTTCTTTTTAATTTTTAAAAAACGGTAGTTGAAATTTTTGCTCATGTAAAGTGGAGAATAAAAATATAACCTACTGAAAATTAAATTACATTAAAGCCAGCAATCTGGAGCGTGGCTCAGTTTCCCTATTAAAGATGAGGAGAAAAATGCTTCGGTTGCAGAGAATGGTTAATGAAAGACTGCAAAGCACCCCGCTGATACTGTACTCTGGGCTCTAGAAATGTACAATAAAGAAGAAATTCTAATAAGGCACCATGGGAAGTTGGGTTGGAGCCAGGCAGGGAGGAGAAGCTGGTTAGAATGGAGGGAGGGGGACCCAGGCAGATGACTGAATGAGAAGGAGAAACAGAATGTCAAAGCCCCAAACCCCCATGATAAGAAGGCTGGGAACTACTGAATGGATTAGAAGGTTGGAGTTTAGAGAATGGAGGTGGGTGGGGTTTCAGGCTGGAACTGTTTTGTGATAGATCCCCAGTACTGAATCAGTATCCCAGGGATAGGGAGGGGGATTTGGGAGGGGTCTCACCTGTCCACAACAAATGAAGTGGCATTGTGGGTCACGGAGGAGGAGTGCAGGGCCCATTTGCCACTGGGGAGTTCCCGGGTCTGGATGGTGTAGTAGCGGACCGGGGAGAGGCCGTCACTACCAGGCTCCCAGGATAGCAGCACGCTCCGTGCCTTCACATTCTCCTGTTTTATTATGGGCTTGCTAGGAGGCTGTGGGCGGTCTGTAAGGGGGGAGACAGGAGGTTATCACTGAATAACCCTAGACAGCAAAAGGACATGTGCCCTGTTGGCACTTTTCAATGTAGAGAAAGGACAGCAAGAACCTGAGCTGATGAATTCTGCTTTCTGGATTGGTATTCTGACAATGAGGGACAAGCCACTGATGTGCATTTGCTGAATGTCTCCTGTGTGTCAGGCACGGAGTAAGACTATCTTCAAGGAGTTTACAATCTCATGAAGGAGACAAAAGTGCACGTATATAGGATTATGCAAAAAACAAAGAAAAACAAATATAAATATGTATAAATATACATGTGTGCATGGGGAGGAAGGCTAACAGGTGGGGAGACCAGCAAAGGCCCATGCAGAAAGTAGAGTTTAAGCTAAGCCTTGAAGGAAACCAGAGATCCCAAGAGATGGAAGGTGGGGAATGAATGCATTCTAGGCATGTCGGAAAGCCAGTGCAAAGGAATGCAGGTGGGAGGTACAGCATGAAGGCAAGATTGCAGAGTATGTAGAGGGGAATAGTTCATAGGAAAGATAGGTTGGGGCCAGCTTGTGAAGGGCTTTCAGTGTCAAACAAAGGAATTTAAACTTGGTCCTAGAGGCAACAGGGAGCCATTGGAGTTTAATTAGTAAGGGTGTGTGTGTGTGTGTGTGTGTGAGTGTGTATGGTCAGCTTTAGGAAAACTCTATGTGGAAGAGGGATTGGAGTGGGGAAAGCCTTGAGGCAGGGAGATAAATTAGAATGCTATTAACATGCATATTTAGGTGGCTCAGTGAATAGAGCACCAGGAGGCCTGGAATCAGGATGATCTGAGTTTAAATCCAGCCCCAGACATTTACTATCTGTGTGATCCTGGGCAAGTCACTTAACCCTGTTTTAACTTCAGTTGCCTCATCTATAAAATAAGCTACAAAAGGAAATGACAAACCATTCCAGGATCTTTGCCAAGAAAACCCCAAATGGGGTCACAAATAGACATGACTGAAACTTACTAGGTGTGTGAACCTGGGTAAGTCACTTAACCCTGTTTGCCTCAGTTCCTTATCTGTAAAATGAGCTGAAGAGGGAAATGGTAAATCACTCCTGTATCTTTGCCAAGAAAACCATAAACAGGATCACAAAAAAGTCAGATGACTAAAAAAAGAACTGAACAACAGCAAAAAAACTCAATCAAAATAGCCCAGATAAGAGATGACAAGGGTCTGAACTAGGTGGTAGCAAATTGCAGAGAAGTTAGTGGAAGCAGAAATTATACTTTTTTCAATTAATTAATGTGGAGTGAGTGAGAGTAAGGACTCTTAGTTGTGAACCTGGGTGACTGGAAGGATGGAAGTACCCTCAACACAAATAGGGAAGTTCAGAAGAGAGATGGGTTTTTGGAGAAAGAGAATAATTTCCATTTTGGAATTTGAATCTGAGATGTCTCTGGGAAATCCATTTTGAAATATCCAAAAGGCAGTTAGTTGGTGATGCAGGGACTGGAACTTAGAAGAGTTACAATTAAATATATAGATCTGGGAATCATTTACATAGAGTTGATGATTAAACTCATGGGAGCTGATGAGGCCTAAGCTGATAAGTGAGAAGGGTAGGACAGAGACTTGGTCTTATACCCACAGCTAGGGGGCATGGCATGGATGACAATCCAGCAAAGGAGGCTGAGAAGGAGTGATCAGATAGGTATGAGTGTGCTGAAAACCCAGAGAGGAGAGAGTATCCGAGAGAAGAAGGGTGGTCAACAGTACTAAATGCTGTAGGAAAACAGGATGAACAGAATGAGTGCAGAGAAAAGGCCATTAGATTTGTCAGTTAAGAGAGGATTAATAACTTTGGAGGGAGTGGTTTCAGAGAGAATGGTAAGCTGAACTCCAGTCTTCAGATGGATGTACCATCTGAGCTATTTAAAGGCACTAGACAAGACCCTGTGGGAAAGAGTTGGCAAACTCCCTGGAGAAAATTGAGAAATTGTTCCATTGTGATGGTTATCTGGAATGGGATAGATACCTGTGGGAAAGAAGGGAGGCAATACATTGACTCTACAATATGGGCTTCTACTTTCTCTTCTCTCACTCTCTTCTTAACCCTTTACAATCTGGCTTCTGACCATAGCATTCCAACTGCCCTCTCCAAAGTGACCAATGGTATCTTAACTGCCAAATCCAAAGATCTTTTCTCAATCTTCATTCTTCTTGACCTTTCTGCAGCCTTTGACACTACTGATCACCCTCTCTTCCTTGATACTCTCTTTTCCCTAGGTTTTTGGGACACCACTTTCTCCTGGTTCTCCTCCTTATCTATCTGACCACTTCCTTTGCAGAGTTCTCATCCAGATCATGCCCTCTAACCACAGGTGACCCATGGGGCTCTATCCTGGGCTCTCTTCTGCTCTCCTACACTACTTCACTTGGCAATCTTATCAGCTTCTATGGAATTAGTTACTATGTCTATGTTAATGATAATCAGAGATACCCATCCTGCCCTGACCTCTCTGATAACCTCCAATAGTGCATCTCCAACTGCATTTCAGACACCTCAAACTAGATGTTCAGTAAACATTTTAAATTCAACACGTACCAAATCAAACTTATTATCTTTCCCTCTAAACCAACTTTCCCCTTCTCTCCCTCCCCCACTTCTTTATTGCTATAGAACAGTGGTTCTCAATCTTCCCTTTAATACAGTTCCTCATGTTGTGGTGACCGCTAACCATAAAATTATTTTCATTGCTACTTCATAACTGTAATTTTGCTACTGTTATGAATCGTAATGTAAATACCTGATATGCAGGATGTATTTTCATTGTTACAAATTGAACATAAACCACAGGTTGAGAACTGCTGCTATAGAAGGTAATATCATCCTCCTAGTCATTCAGGCTCAAAACCTAGGAATCAACCTGGATTCCTCACTATCCCTCACCTCCCCCACCATATCTAATCTATTGCCAAGACCTGTCCATTTCACCTTTTCAACATCTCCCAAATATACTCCCTTCTCTGTTCTGACATTGCTGCCACCTGAGTGGCACCCTATCACCTCACAGCTGGAGGACTGCAGTACTCTGCTGGTGGGTCTACCTGCCTTAAATCTTTTCCCATTTCGATCCATTTTCCATTTAGTCACCAAAGTGATTTTCTTAACACACAGGTCCTTTCTGTGCTTTCTACTGTTCCACTTACCCTGAGTCAACTCCAATGGCTCCTTATAACCTCCAGAATCAAATCCAAATTCCTCTGGCATCCAAAGTCCTTCATAACCTAGCCCTTACCCCCTTTCCAGGCTTCTTACATGTTCTTCTCTTCATGTATTCTTCAATCTAGTGACACTGGCCTCTTTGATATTCCATGAACAACATGAATAATGTTCCATGGACAATATCAGCTTTGCACATTTTCTCTGGCTGTCTCCATGCCTGGAATGCTACCCCTTCTCATTTGTACCTACTGGCTTCCCTTGCTTCCTTAAAATCCCAACTTCTTTTTTAAATTTTCTTTTTGGTCTTTTTGGAGGGGGAAGGCAAGGCAGTTGGGGTAAAGTGACTTGTCCAAGGTCACACAGCTTGTACGTGTTAAATGTCTGAGGTCAAATTTGAACTCGTGTCCTCATGTCTTCAGGGCCAATGTTCTTTTCACTGTGCCACCTAGCTGCCCCCAAATCCCAGCTTCTACAGGAAGCCTTTCCCAACCCCTCTTAATTCCCTCAATTAATTAATTCCCTCTCTTAATTATTTCCTATTTATCCTGTATATATATCTTGTTTGTACATATTGGTCTTCTTGTCTCCCCCATTAGATTATGAGCTCCTTGAGGGCAGGGACTGTCTTTTGCCTCTTTTTGTATCCCCAGCACTTAGCATGTAGCACCTGGCACACAGTAGGTGCTTATTAAATGTTTATCGACTATCAAATCTCACCTGAGCTCTTCAGGTGACTTTATCGGCTGACTTTGATTTCAGAGTTTCTGAGACCTGGTTCTGACCTAGAAAGACTCTTTCTCACAGTTCCTGGGGGTTATCAGGCTCATATCCTTTGTCCCACCCAAGGGAAAGATCCGTGGGACTTGGGATCCCAACTTTCCTCTTTATCGTCCTACACCGTCTCCATGTTTCCCAGCCATCCCTGGGCAGTTACCTCTCTTCTCCGTGGTCACCACAAGAGCTTCAGCTGCCTCCCCCCAGCCCTTACGGGTCTGGGCCATGAGGCGGAACAGGTAGATGGATTCAGGCTTGAGACCAGTGGCGGTATATTGGCGGGCGCTGGGGGTTAGCACCTCTACCGAGGCGGTGTTGGCGGTAGTAGTGTTGAGCCTGTGGGTAATCTGGTAAGCTGTGGAGAAGTAGGATAGCACTGGAAAGCAGGACAGACTCTTTCCCCCACACCATTCAGTTCACCCAACCCTTTCCTATAGGCAGAGAGGACTCTACGTTACATTTTCAAGTGATGTTTCTTTCCACTTACAAGTTCACCAATTTGCTACAAAATACAGTCTAAAGTGACTGTTTTTCTGAACAAGTGACACTGGACCCGGTGAAGAATGATGTGGTGTTTGTGATCAGGAATCAGGAACACGTCACTTAACTGGTAAAAGATGTCAACTCCTGGGACTGGGCACTAGGGGGCATCATATACAAAGCAGAAATGGCCCATCCTTTCAGCCTTGAAAATGGTATCACTGACATTCTATAGACAATGTGTGTTAATATAAATATGAAACACACAAATATATATTTATGTATGTTTACATTTTATACTAGCATTGTGATTTCAGTAATGTAAGGATTTTCTCTGATGGAGGAAATCTATCAATGCATATAGATATCTCTGCAACTTAAGTCTTAGGGATTTATCTAATGGGTAGCATGGCATAGAGGTGATCAGAGATATGGCCTCAACCTAGGAAGACCAGGGTTCAAGTCCAGCCATATTGGTTATGTGACTCTGGGGAAGTCACTTAAACCCCCATCTGCCTCAGTATCCAAGGCAACTCTTTAAGATGGCGACTGAGGAATCTAAGAGTTCCTTACAAAGACAAAATCAGAGTCCAGCAGGGCACACTCACACCCACTCATACATACACACACAGAATTGCACTGAGTGAGTCATTCCCTGTCTCCTAATTTTCCTCATAACCACAAGTATATAATTCACAGGCAGGTTGGGCAGAGTGGCAGATACAATTTGTGGCTGTTACAAAATGAATAGACCCTTATAATAATATTAATAATGCTAATAAAATTCTCAAATTGATACAGTGCTTTAAGGCTTACAAAACCTTTTATCACAACAGTTATCACATGATCTTTTTCTCTAGTACATTTTTAAAAACAAATTGCTATAAGCAGTTCTGGGAAACTTATACCCTTGGTCTCGAGGAGTTTATAGTTTAGAAACCCATTTTTGTGGTATAGTGACAGACATGCAGATACCTATATAGAGGCCAGGAAGTATATGTGTGTCTATTTCCATCACCACTTCTCCTCCTCCTCATCTGTCTAGAGTATATATATCCACATGTATGTATATATAATACATGTGGATATACATATTATAGATATGCATACACACATACACATATCTATCTATACACACATATATATGTATTCACACACATATGTAGAGGGCAGCTTGGCGGCACAGTGAATAGCGTGCTGGGAGTCAGGAATACTCTTCTTCCAGAGTTCAAATCTGGCCTCAGACTCTTGCTAGCTATGTGACCCTGGGCAAGTCACTTAACCTGTTTGCCCCAGTTTCCTCATCTGTAAAATGAACTGGAGAAGGAAACAGCAAACCACTGCAGTATTTTTGCCAAGAAAACCCCAACCAAGGCCACGAGGAGTTTTACACATCTGAAAAACTACTGACCAAATATATACATATATGAGCTATACATATTATGCACATATATGTTACTGAATGTGTATGTATATGTGTATGTCTATATCTAATGCCCAAAGATAGCATAAAATAAAAACTGGGAGATGGTGTCATTGTAGGGTGGATTTTAGCCAGGAAGGATTTTCTACTGGGGTGGTGCTCAAAATGGAAAGAAAGGCTTTGCTTATTTGACTAGATAAAAGGAATGGTCTGGTTTACCAATGTCAGTGGCTCTTTGGGGAAATTGAGAACAGGGACTGATTTCTGGACATTCAAAGGTCTCTGCTTTTTCTTTACCTTTTTCTTGTTTTGGGCTCAAGAAAAGCAGACCCCAGATGCCTTGCTTTGTGCTCTGAGATTCAGGGTTCCCCTGTAGGTCACAGCCAATCACTGGACTTGGGTGGAATGGGAAAGTTGCGTATTTCTTGAGTTTCCTCCTCTTAATTTTTTTGTTGAGTCATTTCAGTCATGTCTGACTCTTTGTGACCCCATGTGGAGTTTTCTTGGCAAAGATACTAGAGTGGTTTGCCATTTCTTTTTCCAGTTCATTTTACAAATGAGAAAACTGAGGCAAATAGGGTCAAGTGACTTATCTAGGGTTACACAGCTAGTAAGTGTCTGAGGCTGGATTTGAACTCAGGAAGATGAACGAGTCTTCATGACTCTGAATTCAGTGCTCTATCCTCTGTGGCACCTAACTGCCTGTTTATTTGCTTGTGTTTAATCCACATCACTTAGAATTTCCTTCCAACACTTACACTCCTCACTGTCTATAGACAATCTCAGTTTCACTTCTCCTTGACTTAGGAACCTTTGAAAACTAAAGCCCTCAACCTCTAAACACGAACCTTCTCTTACAATCTGAGAAACAGCAAATCCTAGGATGATGGGATTTTTCTTCAACTCAAGAAAATCAGGGTTCAAGTTTATCCATATTGGCTGTTTAACCCTGGGCTAATCACTTAATGTCTTGGTGTTCCAGGCAACCCTTCCAGACAGTTACAGAGGAGTCTAGGAATTCTATACAATGATAAGTTCCCAAGTCCAGCAGCATGCCTGTGCACATATGCACATGCTGGAGTGTACACACACACACACACACACACACACACACATACACACACACAAAAGAGCATAAATCCTTCATATTTCCAGAAGGGAGAGGGTTGAGGCTTACCTAATATGATGCCATTAGGGGCAGCTGGAGGCTGCCAAATCAGCCGGACTGATGTGGGCCTCACCTCTGGGAAAAGAATGCCCATGGGAGGTCCTGGGACTAGAACGGGAAAAAGGAAGGTCCTAGTGAGATCCCCCATGAAGCTCCAAGTCTTAGTTTGCCTCCAATTGCATGGGGAGTGAGGGGGATGGGAAGGTCAGTGGGAAAGGGGTATAGGTAAGAATAACAGACTGGAGTCTGTGTTCAGAGATCCTTTTGGACTGTGTAGGGGTCAGTCAGCACAATCTAACAGAGATTTTTGCTGTGGTTGTTCATCCTATATTCTCTAAGAAGACCAATGACATCAGAAGGGGGATGTTTTGATCTGTGTGGGTCTGTTTCAAAAAAAACAACCTAGAGGGGCCTGAAGTGTTGGAAAGAGAAGCTATTGAAAGAAGTCCTTTCTCTTCTTCTTCAGGCCCTGGCCCTTTATTGATGCTTGACCCTGGAGATTTGCCCCAGCGTGAAATGAAAACAAAATTGGGTAGGAAGTTGATGTTCAAAGAATCTTTGAGCAAATCACACTCTAGGATTTTAATGGAGTCTCCTGCCCTCAAGAGGCACCACAGAGTTGTACAGAGTGACAGAGAGCTCTGGGTTCAAGTTCCATCTCTTACACATACCAGCAGTCACACATTGTGACCCTGGGCAAATCCCTTAAGCTCCAGGGACCGTCCTCTAGGCAACTCCTAGTTGTCCTAGTTGTCCTCTAGGCAACTCTCCCAAAGTTCCCAAATTGCACTTTTCTGCAATGACAGAATTTCTTCCCCTGGGAGTTCTGTATACCAGTGAAAGCACAAACCCAGTTCCTATTCTGCTACTGCCCTTCATGAATCGCAGCGGGTAAATATTGCAGTCCCTGCAGGATAAGCTTTTTTCTCACAGCTGCTTTCCCTCCAGGAAAGCCAATTATGTTTTAATTTCAAGCTGGGGTAAGTCTCCAGGGTCAAGCATCAATAAAGGTCAAGGGACTGAGAAAAAATAATCTAAAATGGAATACGGGGTTAGTCTCAGTTCTCAGAGTCCCTCAGTAGTGTACTCACCATCATCGAGGGTTCTCTCCAGGATAGGTGGGGAGCTTGGGGTGCCATCCCCAATGCGGGTGAAAGCCAGTACCTGGATCTCATAGAGTACGTATCGGCCCAAGCCAGTGAGCTGGGCACTGAGAGATGAGTTCCCTTCCACAAGCCAGAACTGAGGCTGGGTATCAGAATCCTTCTCTTTGTATACCACCTGGATAGACAGAAGAACAGGCCCCAGGGTTGGAGGAGTTGGGAAACCCTTAGTGGATCTCAACCTCTAGGGTTAGAGTACAGAAACTGATGGCCTTTGCATGGTGTGGCTTGGTTTCCCAGGGAACTAAGTATTATGTTGGGGTTAGGTGGGGATACCAAAAAATGCAGACAGTGTGAGGGTATTTAAGTTTTCTTAATCCTAGTATAGGGAATAAATTCTCCCTCTTACAACTACACCCAGAGAAGGATGATAACTGGCTGGAGGTAACAGAGAATGTCAGTGGCAGAGATGAGAATGAGACTTAAGATTCCCAACCTACTGCTCTGTTCTTGGGGAGTTGGAGCTCTCTTCAACCAGGCTGCAAGGGTCCTTTTGCCTCCCACTCCCCACCCAAATCCTTTCCCCCTGAGCACTGAGAGAGCCCTGAACTGGGGATCCCAAGGAAAAGGGCAGCTCATATGCTTGTGGGTTTTGAGATTCCAGACTCCTTCCTTCTTTTTCTCTCATCCTGGAACCCACCTTATAGCCCAATACAAGCCCATTTCGATCAGCCTCTGGGATTTCATTCCAGCGTACCAACATGCTGCTTGAGGTGGTTGCTAGTGCAGACACATTGGTTGGACCTGAGGAGGGAACTGTAGGAAGGAAGACAGGAGAAGAAAACATCTCAGGATTGAAATTCTTCTCAGTTTTGATGGGGAGTATAGAAGGGCATTACAAAGATAGGAGGAATTGCATTCAACCTTCTATACCCCCCACTAATGAAAGGAAGAAGAGACAGAGGTAATTCCCCAATGACAGATAATTTCCACACTGATTTCTATTTGCTTCAGAATGCATTACATGCCTTTCCCACTAGAGATCTATCTCCCTAATTATGTTTTGGTTACTATTAAAAGGAGTTTGCATGTCTTGAGAACATAACAACTGATAGTGGGAGGGAGGAGACCCAGGTACTTGCTGGGTGGCCCGAGGAGGTGAGCCTGGAATCGATAATTTGCCATGGCAAATCTATAAAGTGGATAATTCATGTGTGAACCACAGACAACTGACTGCGACCTGGAGGGACGTGAGGTCCTAGCAACTGGTTAACAGCTAGACAGCTGTAAGGTCGGGAGAGAGAAGTGAGACTGAGCTTCATTCCTGTGTTTTCTAGGAAGCTTCCATTCCATTTTTCCAGTGTTAATCTCTCTCAGAATCCTTGGAGAAAGGCAGACATTTTTAATACCATGGTCAAGGCTGTGGGCATAGAGGAAGAGTCCAACTAGATTTTTTTTAATTAATTTTTTCAATGAACAAACAACAATTTTCTCTCTCCTACTCCACCCCTACCAAAGGAAAACAAAACCCCTGTAACAAATATGCAGTCAAGCACAACAAATTATCACATTGGCTGTGCCTAAAAATGTATGTTTTGTTCTGAGAAAGTGAAGTTGGTCCTTTTTTTCCCCCTTTTTTTGTCATGAGGCAGGCTTCATGGAACCAGCGTTGTCAAGATCAGCCTTTCTCATCTGAAGGGGAACAGGGTATCTACCTTGGGGTTGGGGTGCAGGCAGGGACTAGGAAGCTGCAGAAAGAGAGCAGGTGCTCTGAAGAATTTCACTCCATTTGGTTGAGAAATGACATGCAAACTGAATACAAATGAACATTTTTGTTCCCTCTACCCCTGTCCTTTATAACAGCTTAGATAACACTGTGTGCTGGGATAGTCCCTAGCTATGTCTACATGCATACAGAAAAATTCCAAAGGGTGTTGTTGTTAGGAGGTATCAGGGTGGGGTAAGTACCTGACTCCCTGGTCCTGCCCACAACAATCTGGCTCCAAGGCCCCGTCCCAATGGCATTGAAGGCCTGGACTTGTACTCGGTACTCAGTCCACTCTTCCAGGTCCTCGATGGTGTACTCTCGTTCAATCCGGTCATGCACCACATGGCTCAGAGTCTTGCCATGCCCATCGGATCGGGTGTACTTGATCTTGTAGCCCACTGACTCTGGGTTCCCATTGTACTCCATTTCTGGGAGAGGCTGTAGCAAAGTAGGAGACACAAAGCAGAGAGACTGGAATATACAAACGGCTTGCCCCCTGTCTACCATGTCCTATCCCTCCCCTTCTATAAGCTGCCATTTAAGAACCTGTCTTACCCAGGGGAGCTTTATGATTAACCCAGCCCATTTTCCAACCTGCCAAGAGCAGGCCAGATGTTCCCTCACTGCCAAGTACAATTTAGTAATACTGTAAATCTATATTATTTCTGGTGACCACATGTGTTTTTCCTATTAGACCTTGAGGTCATAGACAGTATCTATTCTCTATTATGTATCCACTACATTGTTAGGTACCTTGTGGTTGCTCAATTAAATCTTGATGACAGATGGAGTGGTTGGTAGAATCACTGTAGGGCCAGGTGTAACCATCTCTGCCCCCATCTAACTTCCCACCAAGTTTCCCTCAATCGGTCAGTAAATCATTAGAAATTTATTAATTGTATCAACACAGGAAGTCAGGTAGTACAGTGGATAGAGTGCTGGACTTAGAGTCGGGAAGACCTGAGTTCAAATCTGGCCTCAGACAATTACTAGCTGTGTGACTCTAAGCAAGTCACTTAACCCAGTTTGCCTCAGTTTCCTCATCTGTAAAACAGGGAAAGTAATAGCACCTACCTTTCAGGGCTGTTGTGAGGATCAAATGAGATATAATATCAATGATATAATATAATAAAATATAATATCAAATGTTATAATATTTGTAAAGTGCTTTGCAAAAGTGCTATATAATTGCTAGCTATTATACACTGATGATGATGACAGTGATGATAACTATGTAGCTTCAGCTAATAACTTGTCATCAGAAAAGCTGATCTAGGCAGTAGGAAACCTACCTAAGATATCCATCCACCCATCTATCCATCCATCCATCCATCCACCCACCCATCTATCTATCTATCTATCTATCTATCTACCTATCCATCCATCCATCCACCCACCCACCCACCCACTCATCCATCCATCTATCTATCTATCCATCCATCCATCCATCCATCTATCTAGATTTAGATACAGATATACACACACATATACACACACATATATAGATAAATGCAGAGAGATTTATATATATACATATACCTCATTATTAGGACCACCTTTCTATCCAAACTCAATTCCTCCAAAGGTGGTTTAAGCCCCTTTCTTCCCTGTTAGATTAATAATATTGGAGTCAACCTTGATTCTTTCCCCAAGCTCAACCTACTGCCTTCAAATACACTCAGTCGTTAAATTTTGTGGATTCTCCCTCCACATATTGAGTGTTCAATCCCTTCTCATCACTCACATGGGCTCAGGCCCTTGGCCCCTCTCAGCTGGGCTACTTCAGTAAGTCTCTGCTAGTCTTCTGGCTTCTAGTATCTTGCCTCTCCAATTTACTCTCCACAAAGCTGCCAAAGTGAAATTCTTAAAGCATAGATCTGATTATGCCATTCCCCTGTGCCAGAAACTTCAGTGGCTCCTCATTGTCTCTAAGATAAAACACAAATGCCTCTTTGGCATTTGAAACCTTTCACAGTCTGTCTCTGGTCTACTTTTTCCTGCTTATTTCATATAACTTCTCATTCATTCCATTTCAGGCAAACAGGCCTATGTGATGTTTCCAGAGCTTTGTGCCCCACAGCCTGTCTCTGTGGCTTTGTGAAGGTATTGCTCTTCATGCTTGGAATGTTCTCCTTCCTCTCATCATCACTTCTTGGAAATTCAGCTAAGTCTTTATTAGTGTGAGTAAGAAATTTTGTTGCGTTATTGGAATTCGCATTGCCTAGGTCCATTGGGCTGGGACCAATGCCCATATTGTACGTAATTATAGCTTTGAATAACAAAAATTTGAATGCAACCACTTTCCAGATTCATTATTTGCATCAATCAGGACCTCCCTTTCCTAGCTCCTTTTAAGGCTCTCAGACCAGGGAGCAATTCTTACATGAGGTCTTTACTGATCTATCGGTTATTGTCCTCTATCTCCTCACTCCATCTCCCCAAATTAGGATCATAAGAGTATAGATTTAGAGCTGAAAGAGAACCTTCAAAGGCGAATGAGTCTGACACTCCCATTTTACAAGTGAAGAAAGTTGAGGCTATAAAAGGTTAAGTGACTATCCAAGAGTTATACAGCTGATAAGTGTCTGAGGGAGGATGAAAATGAAGGTCATCCCCATTCTTTTTTGTATAAAGTCTGCATTTACTCATCCCTGTATCAGTTATCTCCTCCTAGTAGAACATAAGTTCCTCGAAGGCAAGGGGCAATTCACCTTTATATTGCTGGGGTATACCACACAGACAGTATTTAATAAATGCTTCTTGAATTAAATCTAGTTGAATTGCTCTTTGGAGCTCAAGGACAGGTCATGGTCTTATGTCTAATGACTTGGTTGGTGGGGCCAGCATACATCTGATTTGAGATTGTTTCCCTTGCTTGTTAACTCAAGGTAGCCTGGGATATTTGCTTGCCCTTAAGTTGACATGGTATGCGGTAGATGGTAGAAAGAGGTGTGGTATGTGGGTATGCAGATTTCTCATAAAATCCAGGAGGTTGCTTATGAATGTAGTTGAGATATCAGTTATAGGAAGAGTCAAATGGGTAGTTCCTTATTCCATCTTTAGAACAATCTCAGATGCCCTCTGACCTCCTCATCCATAGCACTCATACATAAACCCCCTTCTTTCTTATCCTCAAACCTCTCCTTGCTGTCGTCTGCTTTGCCCAACTGTCACGTAAACCCTCCCTCATCCCAACCCTCGACTCATGAAAATTCTTAGTGAAACAGACCAGAGACCATTAGGATGGCAATTGATGGGATTGCTAAGAGGGAGAAGGAACTTTATTCCCATGATCTGGTACCTGCAAAGGAAAGGTAACGGGCCATGCACCATTAAGTGAAGCTAAGAGTTGCCTAGGGCCTTCTACTAAGTCGGTGATTACTTTTTTATTCCCCATCTACTCTCCCTTGGGTATTAGAGGGTTTAACCTTTTAGTTACTCAGTACACTTAAAACCCTGTGAGGTATGGAAGGGGGCAGCTGACTCTAGATGGGGCTCAAACGTTGCTTAGCAAGGAGATGCAGAATGTGAGTAGAGAGAGTTGTATTTTAAAAGTTGTATTTTAAAAAGTATTTTAAAAGTTTAATTTTAAGTGTCTTCCAAGGCAAGCACAACAATCATCTCATTGAAGCTCACAACAGTCCCATGAAGTATGTCGTACAAACGGCATCATTCCTGGGATGGGAAAACCGAGGCGCAGAGAGAAATCATTTGCAGAAAGTCACACATTTAAGAAAATGATGGGCGAAGGAATCAAATCCCAGGTCCAATATTTTCCCCCCTTTCTCCACTACTTCTTTGTAATAACCTTTGCTTATTTTTGGTGCCAGGAGCTATCTTTGGAGGATTAATAAATTGTTATTGCTAAAAGGGAGCTTTGAGATAATTAATTCTGATAGTTCCCATTTAATAGTTTGCTAATCCCTTAGGGGGTTCATAATGACAGTCCAAAGGGTTCATACTAAAAATTCTTTAATGGTGCCTTAAGTATTAAGTAATTATAAAGAATATCATCAGTAGTATATTAAATTGTCCTGGGGGGCATTCACAACACATTTTTGTTGTTGTTGAAAGGGGTTCACGAAACCAAAAATGTTGGTCTAATCTATCCTCCTCATTTGACAGATGAGCAAACAGACCCAAGGAGATTAGTGACTTGTCCAAGGTCACTGAGCTAGCAAAAACTGGGACCCAGCCTTGGGTTTCCCGAGTTCTAGTACATCACATGATGCTGCTCCCCAGTTCTATAACCTCTTGACCACCCACCATCCCATTGGGGGAATGTAAGGGGTAAGGATTTTGCTTTCTATTTCCCAGAAGAGAGACGCCCTCAGGTGGGGGTGTATCTTGTCTAAGGTCACCGTGGCCAAGTCAAGAAGCATTGATTATTACATAATTACTATATAACCAGGGACTGCAGTAAACATTGGGGACAGAAAGTCTCTGTCCTCAAGGAGCTTACGTTCTAATGAATGACAGAAATAACTAGGTACATAAGAGATACATTCAGGCACAGGGATAATGTTACTCTTGATCCCCCTGAATTCTAATGCCTCACTCTTCCAAATCACCTTCTAGCTGTTTTGTACATGCCCGTGTATGTACAAGCTGTCTCCCCAGGCTAGACGGTGACGTCCTCACAGCAGGTTTCCCTAGTGTCTAGTGTGTACCTGGTACATGGTAGAATATTAATAAATATTTGTGGATTAATTAAAAAGAGAACATAGATGTGCATGAACAAAGGTTTGGGGTTTTTTCTTGACAGCAGAAATCCTTTCTTTCTCCCCTCTCTCTCCCTCCCTCCTTCTCTCTCTCTCTCTCTCTCTCTCTCTCTCTCTCTCTCTCTCTCTCTCTCTCCCTCTCTCTCCTGTCTGCCTGTCTCTTCTCTCTGTCTCTTTGTCTCTCTGTCTGTCTCCCTCTCTGTCTCTTCTATCTCTCTCTCCCACTCCCATTCTCCCATTTTCTCTCTCCCTTCCATTCTCTGTCTCTATCTCTCTCTATCTCTCCCTTACTCTCTCTCTTCCTCCCTCCCTCTCTCTCTCCCTCTCTCTTTCCTCCCTCCCTTCCCCCTCCCATTCTCTCTCCCCCTCCCATTCTCTTCTCTCTCCCTCCCATTCTGTCTCTCTCTCCCTCACTCTCTCTCTTCCTCCCTTTCTCTCTCCTCTTCTCTTTCCCTCTCTCTTCCTCCTCCCTCCCTTCTCCCCCTCTCCCATTCTCTCTCTCCCCCTCCTATTCTCTTC
>CM053593.1:169039739-169089326 GCA_028646575.1 Pseudocheirus occidentalis | reverse complement strand
CCCCCGCATCCCCCACACCTGTAACGTCCTCTAGAGGAGTCCCACCTTGATGTAATTTCATTTATTAAAAAACCGACCCTAAGGCAGCTGGGGCCTTTAGTTTTGGGGTTTATGCTTGTTTTTTTCAAAACTGTTCTAGTTTCAGATTATTGAGAACTGTTATTCAGTAATTTTCCAGTCACGTCAGACTCTTTGTGACCCCATTTGGGGTTTTTGTGGCAAAGATACTGGAGTGGTTTGCCATTTACTTCTGCAGCTCATTTTACAGATGAAGAACCTGAGGCAAACAGGATTAAAATGACCTGGCCAGGGTCACCCAGCTAGTAAGTGTCTGAAGCCAGATTTGAACTCAGGAAAATGAGTCTTCCTGATTCCAGGTCCGGATTTCAGCCCCAAAAGTCTCTTAGTCTGGAAGTTCTAAGCAGCCCTCTTTTTTTTATCCCATGCCATTTAGCTGTCAGATTCCTCTTTTCCTCCTCCCTCCTTCTCCTCTCCCATTTTCCATCTCTATCTCCTGTTTTCCAGTCATTTCATCTGTCTCTCAAGATGACAGCTGGTCCCTGAGATTTCCTCATTTATTCGAAGTTGATTAAATATCAATTAATGATGAAAAGCAACACTTGATGAGTTTTAATAAGCATGAGTATTTATAGATATAAAACAATACCGCGGCCAATGTCTCCTGATTAACTCATGATTCTAACAATGCTTAATCTTCTTCCTTTCATGGTCTTATGTTTATAAACCATGTTTTGGCATTTAATTAGTATTGTGCAAAATAGCCTATAGCGAGTTAATTAGATACTAATTAGACCCTAAAAATACTAATCAGAAATACTAAATGGCATTTAATAAGTATGTTAAATATCCTCCTTATTCTAGTTATCTTGTTTTGTGGCAATTAAATTGCCAAACTTCTTTTGAGTAGATTAAGAAGCCAGTTTAATGTTTTAATTCAATTTAATTTATGCAAATTTGAATTAATTATGAATTAGAATTAATTACATAGTACCTAAGCCTTTGCTCTCCAGTAAGTGTTAAATCTTGGTAAATATTTTATTAGTCGTGGACCAATTAGAATAATGACTGTTTTAAAAGATTGTAAAGTATGTGTAGGAAGGTGTCCAACAGATTCAACCCATGACTTCGTCTGTAAAAATGATCCAGAAATGAACAGACACGTTTAAGGAAATGAGATTTTAAGGAGAAACAATACTGACTTCATGACTGTAGTTCCAAGCTTGAAACCTAAGATGGTAACTATGGTTTTGTCCTTCTGTTTACATAGAGTTTAGGGGTGAATCACTCCTTTTCTGCCAGCAGAGTTGGGATTCCTACTTTATAGATGGGAAAGCTGAGCGGTAGTGAGATAAAAGAATATTATACATCTGCTCACTGCTCACATCTACTACCTATGGAGCAGGTCAGCTCAAAGTACAGGCATGGCCCAGCTAGGCTAGTAAGAAGAATGTTGGGTAGGGTCTGAATACAAAGCTTCGAACTAGTAATACTCCAGTCATTTCAGATACCATTTTAAAAAAATCAATGAAACACTTCTTGACATTCTTCCTCTCCCAATATATCAGAGGGGAAGGAACAGCTTTTCCCAGCCTCATCCTACTGAATAAATGTTGGCACTACACCGCTTCCACAAGAGAAACCTGACCTTTAGGGCTCTAGGATACCACAGCACAGTTGGAAATATGACTGGATGAAACAATGTTTTCCAAAGCATGCCTGTATTTTTCTTTTTTAGTCCAATCTTATAATTTCATATTTGTGGGGAGCTCCTGGCATGGTAACTCTCCCTGTAGATAGGCAACTTGTATGTAGCTTATAATTTTGGATAGTTGGCTTGGATACACGGAAGTTAAATGACTTGTCTATGGTCAAGCAAGTAGTATGTAGGTGCCTATATACATACATTCACACTATGCATGTATACCTATTACCTATGGAGAAGGTTGGGTTGAAGAACAGGAACATTCTGTTTATATAGACATACACATCACACATTGTACATTTATATGCACAATACTAACACATACACATAAGTACATATCTTTGTATACATATGTACATACACAGATACACACAGGGTGTCCCAAAAGTCTTTGTAACTTTAGGCTATTAAATCCTTTTGGAATACTTGTGTTTGTGTGCATTTATGTAGATACATACGTATACACACATGTATATATGTATATGTACACAGGGCATACATGTATACACATGTAGAGACAGATCAGAATGGCATGTGTGTGCATGTTCATATGCACACATATACAGACACATACACACAAAAGCGCCTTGGGCAGCGAGGTGCCCAGCGGATGAAGTGCTGGAATTATATATATATTGAGTTAGGGAGACCTGAACTCAAATTCTTTTTTGGACCTGTGGCTCTAAGTCAGTCACTGGCCCTCTAAGCTTCAGTTTCTTTATCTGTAAAATGGGTACCGTAATAGCATCTACTTTAAAGGGCTGCTGTCAGGACTAAAACAGATAATACCTATAAAGCGCTGCACTAGCTGGCATTATTACATACTGGCACATATATACACGTTTATAAAATGCCTGTTGACAGAACACCGATATTTTACTGTCAGTTTACGTATCTATTCATTTTTTCCTGTTGAATATATATTCTTGTTTATCTGAAACAGTGTCTTTCTTACATTTGGGGTGAGGTGGAGGAGGTTTTGAAGACTTTCCCAGAGGGCAGTGGGTCATGAAACCTTGACATTATTCGGCTCCCAATTCCCCGGCGTAGTAGAAAGAGCATTGGGTTTGGAACCAAAAGACCTTTGCTTCAATACCTGCTGGGATACTTCCTGGCTATGTGACCCTAGGTAAGTCATTTAACCCTCTCTGAGTCTATTCTCTCCTATGAAAATGGGACATGTATTACCCTCCCTAGAGGATTTCTGTAGAGAAGGCACTTGCTAAACTCTAGATAAATAGCACCATAAAATATGGGCTATTAATATGAGAAATGATAATAAGTTAGAGAACATTAGTGCCAGAGGACTTGAGCACTCTGCCCAGCAGCCTGGCCTCCCGGAGAACCATTTAACCTGCTCAAGGGAGGTCATTCCACGTAGCGCCAGAGGGCAGAGGCCAGCTTACTTCCTCTGTGCCCTTTAAGACACTGTCACTTGGTCTCAGCATCCTTTGCCTGCTGTTATTGTCTGTCCTTCGTTCTTGAAGAGGGCTAGTGACACCAGGTGGGCGACACCTTGACTTGCGAGTGAACTGGATTTAAGTGGGGGAATTGGATGAACCAGTCTCTCCAAGGACGTATCCTGCTCTCAAACCTATGATTCTATGAGCTGTCACTCCACAGCATCTAGGAATAACAACCAAATGTCTACTGAAGGTTTTCTATGATGGTAAAAAAATGTGGCAATACCAAAGAGAAAGAGAAACTGATCCTCCCATCTCAACAGCAGTGCTTGTCCTGTTATGAGTTGCTGGCTTTCCGGTCTTCTGAACTCTCCATGATGCACAAGCAGGTGTTTCTGCCTACTTGTTTCTGATCTGGATAATCCCAGGCTGAGGCCCTAACGTCTTTGGCCGCCTCAACCTGTGTCTCTGGCCCTGCTGGGCCTCTTTTGCCTTTGAAGTTCCCTCTCCTATGGTCTCATTTGAAGCCCAAGTCTCCCAACTGGGTATGAAACTTTTATGCTGGAGGAAGATAATTGTTCCCAACTCGGTGACTTGGTGGAGAGATCTGCCTCCTGCTTCCCTCTTGAGCCCCAATTAAAAAGCCCTTCCCTGCTAATGCCAAGAATGGTTTCATGGTTTCTGGTTTCATGACCAAGCGTTAACAGCTCTGTTTCTCCTCTCCTTCCCTGTGTAGGCCACGAATTGTCTCATCTATCTGTCTTTGATGCAAATTCTGTAAGTTTCCTTTGGGTGCGGCTGTACGTGTGTCTGGAAGGTCTCTCCATAAGTTTAGGTAGCCCCGGAAGAGAAGGGGGTTCTTTTTTTGTTCTCATAGCTAGAACCTGTCATAATAGTGTCTAAGGCAAAATTCAATTAAAGAGGGAGTAGGAAAGGCAAAGCAGAGGACAATTCCTCTTGCAGTAATTAATTACGTAGGTAAGGGAAGGTCCATCTTCTAGAGAGAGAGAGTGGCTCATTTCCTGTCTTGGGCTGGGGGTGGAAGGCAGGCCTGAAAGAAGGATGCTACAATGACAGGATCTTGATGTCTAGGGAGCAACTGTGTTGTATAGCACCAAAGGACACCAAAGCAAGACTTGGAGAAGATAGATACAATAGGGAGGGAGGATGCCTCTATCTCCCACCAACACCATGAAGCAAAGCCCTGTTTGCCCCATGTTAGTTATGGCTTTGCCTATTTTTAAAGCTCCCTCCTCTCCAGTGTTGCTAGGAAGCTTTTTCCTCCAGTTTAACCTCAATATCCCCCATTGCCATAATCCCAAATCATGGCAATTATTAGAGTAACAATCTTAGGCATTGCAAACATGTAAATGGGTCCTTCACAGGAGGTTCAGGTGCCTGGCAGACAAGACTGCAGGGATCAGCAGTAACTCAATCACAGACCAATAAACAAATCCCATCAAATAATTCAAGAGCTGGAGATTCTAATTCCAGCTGTGCCGCTCACTGACAGTGCTAACTCATATTCATCATTCAGGCTTAGTTTACCCATCTTGTGTCAGGAAGGACAATCCTGTATGTCAGACTATCGATACCTGTCTTCAATCCCCATAGGGAGAGAGGAAGATCTATGACTCCCATTACCTTAAAGAAGGGGTAACTGAGTTACAGAGGCCAGGACCTCTACCCTAGGTGTCCGTCAGACCAAAGAAAGATACTTAGAGGAGGGTGAGTATGCTCTGGGGTAGGACACAACGTCTTTACTTTCTGATGGAACCAAAGCATTCCATTTCAAAATCCAGGCCCTGTTTCACCTGAGCCACACTGATTCCCTAAGTGGACCTGGCCAATAGCGAAGTCCACATTTACCACTACCTTGGTCTAGGCTTCGACCTGGGAGTGTGCTAAATTTTCAGAGTGAAATTTCATGCTTTCAAAATCAGCAAATGCTGCAAATCAGAACTTGATTTATTGGTTTGTTGACTGTTTAGCCTTAAAAAAGTGGTAGAGAAAAGGTTAATAATGAAGATTAAACCTGAAAGTATGTGATACATAATTTTTTTTTATGGGAGAGTTGGTCGTTAAACATTTACCAGGACACCAGCCTGGCTGAGACCAATATGTCTTTACTGCAAAGGTTCTTTTCTGTTTCATTTGTGCCCTGTATCTTTTGTTAAAAGACTGGGGATCCTGGAAGAGAGTAGTAAGCTGATGTCCCTCTTACCTTATAGCCCTGGTTGATGCCATTGATGAACTGGGGGCTCGGGGCATTCCAAGTGAATCGGATCGTTGTGGAATTGATGGCTTCAGCTCGGACATTGCCTGGAGGGACTGTGGGAACTGGGTTGGGTGGGAGGGAGGAGAGAAGGAAGAAATGGGGAAAAGCTTAAGCTATCAGAGGGGACAAAACTATAGGTCTATTATAAAAAACTAACCAGGTGCATTATTATAATGGGATAAAAAGGACCGAACCTGTGATACAGGCATAGGAAACTCCCTAACCAATGTACGCTGGAATCTTCTCTGCAATTTACAACTTCAGAGGTTTTTAGAGATTTGAAAGGGCAGGTAATTTGCCTAGGGTCACACAGCTAGTATGTGGGAGAGGCACAACTTGAACTCGGGTCTTCCTAGCTCATTAACCACTATGCAATACTGCTTCTCCCTTGCCTGTAATTTTTGTTCAGCTGTTTTTCATTTGTGTCCAACTCTGTGTACAATAGGTAAAGCTTACAGATTTTTCATGACCAAATAGAAAGACCACTGGATTGAGGATCACAGATTTACAGTGAGAAGTGCCTTTAGAGACAGTCTAGTCCAACTCTATTTTACAGATGAGGAAACTGAGGCCCACAGAGATTACATGACTTGTCCCAGGTCACAGCTAATAAGCTTCAGAGTTGAGATTGGAACTCAAGTCTTTGAACTTCAGATCTTGCATTTTTTTTCATTGTATTACCCTGGGCTTTAAAAAGTCCCAACTCTACTCTTAACTTTTGGTGTGGCCTTAGCTAAATCACTTTAACTGCAACACAGGAATAATCATGCCAGGCTAATACAGGCCTAAGAGGGTGGTTGTGAGTCTAATAGTAATGGAATAAAAATGGCTTTGGAACTTAAAAAAATTTAAAGGTATGATATGCAACATTACATAATCTAATTAATATCTCAAAATGCATAAAGGATCTTCAATGTACCCTTTAGTCTTTGTTTTTTCATCTTCAATTCCCCTATTTCATTACCCCTGAGTTTTCCCACATTCATTAAGAACCTACTATGGACCAGGAACTGTTAATCATATGTGCTGTATGACTAAGGCACTGGTATGGGATGGCAGGAGTAGTCAATAAGGAAAAACAAGCTAGGATGTGCCTGACCTCTCTTCAAAGATGGTATAAGGAGAGAAGAATGAGAACACAGGAGTAAATGAAGATAGATCTATACTTGGATCAGACCAAGAAACCATGACTTTTGACCTTCAGGCTCACCCTTCCTCCACTCACCTCCCTGTAAGGTCCATTCTGTCACTTTGCTACTGTAGACGCCCAGGCCAGCGCTGTTGTAGGCTGCCACTGAGATCTCATAGTTGGTCCAGATGATGAGTTCCTCTAGGAGTAGGTTGTTGACATCTGCATTGGTGATGTTCCTAAACTGGTACCCAACAGGTAACCCAGCTAGACAGAACCTGGAGAGACAAGGAAGAGAGAGAGCAGGGTGGGATTCTCCCAGAGTACTTTGCTAGGTGAGCCTTTCTGTTCACATTTTTCCACGGAGAAGGAAGACCCTGGGCATTTGTTAGTAGCTTGGGATCTTGGGGAAAGACCTGGTCTCAGAGAGGGGACAACGGAGTTGGCCAGTCAGAAACACGGTAAGAGTTTCTGAACTCCAAGGGGGACGTATGATGATATCATGTGTTCTGAAATCGGACAGGCACTGGACAGGGTATTTTGTTACAATTAGGAGGTGGGCTCTTTATTCTTCCCACCATAAGTTGAAGTTGGGATGTCTTCTATCTGTAGGCCAGAACCTTCAAAAGTTATCTCATTTCTTCTATTTCCATAGAAGACTATGCTTAACTTAGCTTAGGCAATGCATAGCCTCTTCTGGTCTTAAAGTACCACACCACCTTTTTTCATCCACTTTGTATGCCACCAACAAGGAAGTTCCTTTTACTATCTAACCTAAATCCTTCACAATCTAACCAGAATCCTCTTCTTGCTGGGTACTTATTAAAAGGTAGCCTGCTAGTATGGTTTGGTGATGGTCTCACAAAAGGTCCGCATTAACTTCTTGTCTCATGCAAACAGCAATGCCTTCCAGGCAGCACCCCGGCATCAGAGTCAGAAAACCTGGGCTCAGCTCCCTGCTTTAATACTTAATAGCTCGGTGACCTTGGGAAGATCATTTGAGCAGTCTGAACCTCATTTACCTCACCAGTAAATAGGGATAATAATAACCGCATTGGATCGTGGTGAGTAAAGCGCTCTGTAAACCTTAAAGAGTAATAAAAAGTAAATTATTATTTACTGGTATAATAATTGAGAGCAGGGACATGTAGTGTGTCTCCAAGAGAGTTCTCAACCTCCTCCAATTTCAAGCTCTTTCTCCCTCTCCCTAGGTGGCTTACCTGATGATATAGCCCTTCAGAATGCCGTTTTGATGGCTCTCAGGAGGAGGTTGCCACTGGATCATAATGGATTGGTTGGTCCGGCCACTAGCGATGACATTCTGAGGAGGGGCCGTGGGTGGCTCTTCAGGGAGGGAGACTCTGGGCGGCAAATGTCAAAAAGTACATCTATTTCTTGTCAACTAGCCTAGAAAACAAGCCTGAGAAGACCTAGCGCTTTTGCGTCCAAATTCCCAGTCTGGGGCGCCTGCAAATCCCACCTGGTAGCCTAGGGGTGGCCCCTGTTGCCCAGCACATCTAGGTCCAGGATCTTGCCTCACACTGATTCACTTCCTGGACGTCTCACCGCCAGTCACTATACGTTTCTGGCAAAGGTCCTATTGTCACCCTTCCTACCTCCAAATCTGAAACCGTAACCAAATGAATGCTGTTATTTTCCTGGAAACATCGGTGGCAGCACTTGCCATTTCTGTACTTTCAAAGCCAAAATAGCCTCCTCCATAACCAGCACATATGAGTTGTGGGGCAATGAGCGTTTGGATTTGAGTCAGTGAATTCAAATCCTGCCTAAGATGTTTACTAGTTTCATGATCCTGGGTCTGTCTGTCTGTCTTTCTTTCTTTCTTTCTTTCTTTCTTTCTTTCTTTCTTTCTTTCTTTCTTTCTTTCTTTTTCTTTCTTTCTTTCCTTCCTTCTTTCTTTCTTTCCTTCCTTCTTTCTCTTTCTTTCTTTCTTTCTTTCTTTCTTTCCTTCCTTCCTTCCTTCTTTCCTTCCTTCTTTCTTTCTTTCCTTCCTTCTCTTTCTTTCTTTCTTTCTTTCTTTCTTTCTTTCTTTCTTTCTTTCTTTCTTTCTTTCTTTCTTCCTTTCTTCCTTTCTTCCTTTCTTCCTTTCTGGAGTGCAGGGCAATTGGGGTTAAGTGACTTGCCCAAGGAAACACACGGCTAGTAAGTGTTAAGTGTCTGAAGTCACATTTGAACTCAGGTCCTCCTGATTCCAGGGCTGGTGTTCTACTCACTGTGCCACCTAGCCGCCCCCATTCAACATTTCTTAGACTCAGTTTTCTCATGCATAAAAGGGGGAGGTGGAAATCACTGACCTCTATGATTTCTTCCAGTTCTATGCCATGATCCTATGAATGTACACTTCCTGAAGGTAAGAATTATCTTTGTTTTTGTAGTCATATCTCTAGTGCTTGGCAGATAGTAAGTACTTAATAAAAGCTTTTTCATTTCTTCATCCCTGTTTCATAGCATTGCAGTTTATTAAGAGGGAAGACGTCTGTGATCTAGTTTTAGTTCAATGCTTGATTTGCTACTTGGCCTTGGGATCTGTCGAAGAGACTACAAGGCAGGTAAATGGTGCATTGAGTAAACCCCTGGACCTGGAATCAGGAAATTCAAGTTCAAATATGTCCTCAAACACTTACTAGCTGTGTGACCCTGGGCAAGTCACTTAACTTCGATCTCATTTTCCTCATGTTACCTACCTCCTAAAGTTGTTTAAAGGATTGAATAAAATAAACTTTATAAAGTGCTTTGCAAACCTAAAAGCAGTATAGAAAAAAGCTAGCTATGGTGACTTCTCAGGTACAAAATGGATAGTTATGTGAATAAATGCAGTAACAGATGATAAAACAGTTTGGAAATAAAATTGCTAGACAAATATACTCAAGCCTCGTCAGAAAGACTATCTTTATTCTTTTACTGAAAATGACAACCCCTCAGTCTTAGTTCCCTAGTCTGTAAAATGGGGGTAATAATGCCTGTAACCATATCTTCAAAGGGTTATTGGGAGGATCAACTGTGGTAACTAATATGTACAGTGTTTTGCAAACTTTAACATCTCTTAGACGTAGTTCACTCATCTATAAAATAAGGAGGTGAAGCTCAAAAGGCATATAAAGGCTCTTCCAGTTCTAATCTTTGGGCTATGGACCCAGATGTGGCGGACAACGGGGTGACCACCAATCCACCAATTAATGAAGAATTATCAATAAGCACTATTGCTCTCTATTACTGTTGAGTTAGCGTGGCACGTGGCTAGACAGCAGTCAGAAGACCTAGATCCACATCCTGTCTCTAATACATACTGGCTGAGCGACACCTGAGGAAGTCATTTAACCTCTCAAACTCTCTAAGCAATAATCATAAGGGAAAGTGCTGACCTGCATTAGCACATGGAACTTCTAAGTCAATGAAGTCGCAGGTCTAATTTCTATCTGTCTCTTATTACTGTCATCTTCCTATTTATTTCCCAGACCATACTTGGGCACAGAGTAGGCAGTTGCACAGGTGGGCAAGTGGGAGGGAGGGAGAGCGTGTGTGTCTATATTACAAAACCAAATACAGGTTATTTAAACTCCCTTGTTTAGAGGCCCTAACTTTTCTTTCTGCCAATCATTTTTAATAGAAAGGTTTCTAAAATTTATTATACCTTTTGTACCATCTTAAATGGAGAAAATCATACATAATTTAATCGCTCCTCGATTCTCAGGATCATCAGTATAAATGATAATGATTGTACTATGCTGTCAGCTTAGCGATATCCTCAAATATTGCTGAGGTGCAGAGGACTGTCTGCCCTCTGCTAAATGGTCCCGTACTGTGTGCCATATTTTCATAGCTCTTCTGCATAACTCTCTAAAGATCAGGATGTCCACGATCACTTCTCCAAGACCGCGATGTACTTTTAGCAAGTCTTTCCTCCTTCTCTTTTGCTGATTCTTAAATGCTGAGTATTTTTATTTTGTTGTTTTTTTGGAGGGGGGGAAGGCAAGACAATTGGGGTTAAGTGACTTGCCCAAGGTCACACAGCTAGTTAAGTGTCAGACTTGCTCTGTGAGAGCACCTTTAAATGGCCTAGCACCCCACATGGTGAACTTGAACTTTCAATAAATTTTACTTTTTCCTTGGCTGAGAAGACTTGAGTGGAATTCTTTCCACAGGACCCGGTATGTTGGTATTTTGGGGTCTCAGGCAGCCCTAACCCTCTTTGGGCACCCTCTTCATTTTTATAAGCCTGGATTTGAACTCGGGTCCTCCTGACTCCAGGACCGGTTCTCTACTTACTGAGCCACCTCACTGCTCCTGCTGTGTACTCTAAAATCAGATGGGCAAATTTATTAGAATTGTGTGAAAAATAAAGTTACTAATTTAAGTCAAAAGTCTCTGGAGGTACTGAGAGATTACTCTGTGGATGAAATACATAAGCTTTAGTTCATGGGCTTTGTTACAGCCATGTCATTGTTGTATTCAATATTGAGACAACTAGTGGCACAGTGGACACAGCGGTGGGCTTGGAGTCGGGAAGACTCCTCTTCCTGAGTTCAAATCTGGTCCCAGACACTTACTAGCTTTATGACTCTGGAGCAAACTACTTAACCTTGTTTACCTCAGTTTCCTCATCTGTAAAATGAACTGGAGAAAGAAATGACAAACCGCTCCAGTATCTTTGCCAAGAAAACCCCAAATGGGGTCACAAAAATGTGACTGAGAAATGACTGAACAACAACAGCATTTTGTTTTTGTTTTTCAGTGGGGGGTGGAAGGAAGTGGGAGAGAGAAAATTAATACTGAGTCACTGAGAATAATTTAATTAAAAGAAGCTGAATAGTGCCATGCTTGGTGCTGTATAGAAAGACCTGCAAAGACAGAGGCCTCACCCTTTAGGAGCTCACATCCTGCCCATTTCTTTCTTCCTTCCTCCCTGTCTCATTAGTTCAGATCAAATGAAATTTGCCTCTATCATGTGAATGAGATTTAGATCCACTGGATCTCCTCACCTTTCTGTGTCCTTGCTGAACTGTCCCTTCCCCACGTCGTTGACTGCGCAGAGACGGAACTGGTAGGAGCGGGCTGGAACCAGGCCCTTGACCATCACTGACGTAGCCTCAGGATCCACGTTAGGCAGAAGTACGGTCCAGGGGGCATCTTTGGGGGCAGAGGGAGAACAGAATGGAGATGAAGGTTCCAGTGCAGCCCTGTGATTACTACCCAAGCCACGGTTAGTCTAGATATGGGGAACGACAACTGTCTAGCATGTTAACACCACGGTTAAGTCTGGGACATCGAGAGGCGCCTGACTAGATATGGGAAGGGTTGGAATGGGAGGAGGAGCACTAACTAAGGGCTGCATTTTTACTAACTGAATTGCATTTTACAAAGTGGATAGACTCCATGTATACCGTGTAAAAATCCCTTTTCAAATTAGTGGACATTATTTTAGAATTTATAGCTCTGACGCTTTGGGAGAGGAGACTGAGACTATGGGAAAGGCATCCCTGACTGTTTGCATCATGCTTTTCTTATGGCAGAGTCCTGGGCAGAGGAGGATATGGGGAAGTGAAAAGAGGAGGGGGTCTTACTGTTCTCCGACATCTCCAGGACATAGTGTATCAGGGGGCTGTTGCCATCAAAGGGCTTGGCCCAAGTCAGATTGATGGAACGTCTCTCGGCTGTACTCAAGGTGGCCACGGGATGCTCAGGTGCATGGGGCAACTGACTGGAAGAGAGAAAGCAGCATAGGAAGTATGACCATGACACATAATACTGTATGGTGATGGTGGGTCATTGGGGGTTCTCAGATGGATACACACTAAGCTTCCAGACAGATACAATAGTGGATAGGGTGTTAGACTTGGAGTTAGGAAGACCTAAATTCAAACCTCACATCAGATATTAGTTGTGTGATTCTGGATAAGTCACTTAACCTTTCTCAGCCTCAGTTTCCTTATTTGTAAAAATGAGGCTAATAATAACACCCACCTCCTAGGATCATGAAGATCGGACGAGATGATGAATGTATAATACTTTGGCAACTACATAAATGCTAGTTATTATTATTATTGTTAATTATTATTACTATCCTGGGGTGGGGGATTATGTTAAGGCAAGAGAACTCTCTTATATTGGAAACCAGTTGCCTTGCCTATCCACAATGATGCCTGGTTACATCATTACAACTAGTCTATAGTCATTAATGCATAACTGCTTCGTGAGATATAGACAGAACTAGAACTAAGCAGAGGCAAGGTAGGTAGCTGCTTAGGGCACAACATACAGGGGGTGCAATAATGGAAATTTTTAATATTACCTAACATAAATGTGAAATCAGAAGTCAAGTTTCCCTCTGCTAATACAGTGGGCACAGGGCTGTTCCTTAGAAAAACCACCCATCTGGTGTGGGTGGGTGTTACAATGACTTTTTACAAATACACATATTTTTAATGCCAAGAAATCTCATCCTCCAAGGCAAAAATAAGTGTTGAGACACAGTGAAAGCTCTAAGCCTCTAGTAGCAGGTAACATAATGAAGGGACAATGCACAAATTTTGCCTGGGATGTACTAATGCCTTATCATGGTGAGGGCACAGATAACATGATTTGGGTAGCTTTGGGGATAGAGGCAGACTAGTACTGGGAGCTGGTCCATGAGAGTTTGGCAAGGACCTTGCTCCAAGTCTTCCTCAAGTTACCCAAGCCCAGTTTCCAGGAGGAGGCGGGGTATCCTTACCGGACTCTCAGGTAGGCACTTCGGGAGTCGTTACCTCCTGCAGACAGGACCCTGCAGGTGTAGGTGCCAATGTCACCCGACCAGGTCTGAGAGATGTGCAGAGAGCCGTTTTTGTCCAGGCGCATGCGGGGAGTGCTGTCCACACTAATCACTGCTCCATCCTTTTCCCAGACGTACCTAGTAGAGACAAAAAAATGGACCTGTCAGAGTCAAGTGATGGGGATGATGTTGTGCTGGCATCCACTGACCCGTGGTCCTCCTGCTAAGAGATCTGCTCCAGGCTGGGATAGTTTTCCCAAAGCAGGCTGACTCTATCCTACTGGCATTGCTGGGCGGTTTCCATGGGCTTGGTTTGGATATAATTTAGGGCCAGAAATTATTTTAGAGATTACCTAATCAAATCTTATCATTTTATAGAGGATGAAAATGAGGCCCAGATAGGTGAAATTGATCAAGGTCATATGTAACGCCATAGCCAGTATTCAAATCTGGGCCCTTTAAGCTCTCGATTCAATATTCTTTAGGCTATGCTACATTATTCTTTAAATCTAATCTCAATTCCTCATGCTCAAATGCTGAGTTGGTTATTTCTTCTTACCAGAAATAGCTCTTTTGTTGGTAGGTGGCTGAAATTCCACCATCAGAGAAGCTTCCTTAACCAAGAAACTCCCCACTGTAAAAATGTAAATCTCTCTGGAAAGCTGCCACATTGAGATAGTACGTGTGCTTTAGGTCTTAATTCAGACTCTGGGCAAAATGTCGCTGTTTCGGCCAAAGGCTACCACAGAAATTCCCCAACGAAGATCAGAAAGAAATTCTTTTTAAATTAAACACTTTGGAGAGAGCAGGATGAAAACTTCTGAGTGTACAGGGAGGTGACACTTTAGACTTGGTTTTAATTCTGAAATCATTAGACCAATTCATGGCACCATCTGGACAAGGGGTTGGGGCTATCTAAAGATAACTATTGTTTTCACTTTTGAGGTATCTGGTAAAAAATCAATCAATTCATCCAATAACAACTATTTATTAAGTCTACTATGTGCCAGATGCTACAAAGAGAGAGGTTTGAGAAATTACAAATGTGGCTGTGTCAGATAACCTGTAACTTCTTTTTTGCAGAATTGTTTTGTTGAGTATCATCAGCAAACTCAACACTGATTGCAGGTCTTATGTATCTGCCTAACATGTGTGGTTTTATTGTAAAGTGACCCAGAGAACTTCTGAATAAACCAAAGATAGAACAGGAGGCAATACTGAAGCTTGTCTAATTCAGGGGCCCTAAAAATGCAGGTTTGGGGGCTGCAAGTGTATTTCCTGGGGTACAGGTTGTATTTTCCTTCAGCTGTGACTGTGTGGATAGAATACAACTGTCATAAAAATATGAGGCCACAGACCCCTCATTTGCATTTAGGAATGAGGAAGCCAAGGCTGGGAGAGAAGAGACTGAGGGGTACCTAGGTGGTGCAGCAAATAGAGCACTGGCCTTGGAGTTAGGAGGGCCTGAGTTCAAATTTGACCTCAGACACCTGCCACTTAGTAGCAGGGTGACCTTGGGCAAGTCACTTAACCCCAATTGCCTTGTTTCCCCCCTCCAAAGGAAGAAAAAAGGAGAGACTGACTTAAAGTCATTAGGTGGCCAGTGGTTCAGCTGAACCTGGAACTCCTGCCTTCCTAGTCTTCTGATCTTTTGGCCACACCAAATTATCTCAACATCTGAGCTTCATATAAAGGAGTTGAAGTTAAAGGATCCCCAGATTTAGAGCCAGAGAGCGTGGATCAAAATCTTGTCTCTGTTATTGGTGCCACCCTGGGCCCTCACCTTCTCTGGGCCTCAGTTTACTCAAGTTCTCAGCAGAACATTCTACGTTCTCTGATTTTATGGGGATAGTTGGCTGGCAAGTCAATCAATGTTTCTGAACCTTGCTTTCTTGACCTGGAAAACGGGTAAGATAATACCTGTCCTACCTACTACAACAGACTATTGTGAGGAAAATGCTTAGGAAACCAGAGGGCTGTTGAGATGTGTGCTGCTGTTATTGATCTTTGAAGGGATGATGATGATGATGACCCTCAAGAACACAAGCACTTAAATGAGGGGAGAGGGTGGTCCATGGATAGATCTCAGAGCATCTGCGAGCTTAGATGGAAAAAATCTAACTGTACTTACTGTTCATGTGACCTTGAGCGAGTCACTTAATTACTTTGGGTCTCAGTTTTTTCATCTGTAGTCCACCAATAAACATTTAGTAAGCTCTGCTGTGGATAGTGTCAGACCTAGAGTCAGGAAGATTCTTCTTTGTGAGTTCAATATCTGACCTCAGATACTCAGATGAGCTGTGTGACCTTGGGCAAGTCACTTAACCCTGGTTGCTTCTGTTTCCTCATCTGTAAAATAAGCTAGAGAAGGAAATGGCCAACTACTTCAGTATCTCTGCCAAGAAAACTCCGAATGGGGTCACAGAGAGTCAGACATGACTGAAAAATGACTGAACTTAAAAGCCCTTACCCTATACTAGACTCTGTATTAAGCGCTCCAGGTACAATGAAAAAGCAAAAGTAGTCCCTGCCCTCAAGAAGCTCACATTCCAATGATGGAAACAGCACATCTGTAAGCATGAGACAAATATAGAATACATCTAGGTCACTATTAGTGAGAATAATGAATATTCTGAAGTGGTCACATGATTTCAATTTGCACTGCCTATTTCCATTGGGCTGGAAGCAATGACCATATCTTACCAAATTATAACTTCGAATAGTGTAAATTCCAATAAATGTGACCCCTTGGGGGGATTCTGTCTTCCCTCTAGCTATTGACAGAAAGTAGCATTAAAAGGGAAGGTACCAGCAGCTTTGAATCTTGGAAAGGTTTCTTGGATTCTAAGATGAGGAGTGAGAATATAATGAGGCAGGGGATGGAGCATTTGCATAAGGAACTACAAGTAGCCCAGTATAGCTGGAGTGCAGGGAAGGTTGCAATATAATTAAAAGACTAGAAATGCAGGAAGTAGCCAAGTTGTGATAGGGCTTTGAATGCCAAACATGGGTTTTGGACCTTAAAGGTCCCTTCCAGCTCTCAATCCATGATCCCATTATCCTACATATATATCAAAGATTACATTTGGCTATTTTTCAGTATGAAAACAGAATTAATTTTCCTGATTCTACATTAAAATGTCTGTGACCTCCCATATATTCTATAAGTCCTACTGGAAGAAAGCTTAGAGAGCATCTTTTTCAGACTCTTTGTTTTATAGATGAGGAAATGAAGGCCTGGAAAAGTTAAATGACTTGTCCAAGGTCACATAAAGGTTAAGTATTAGAGCTGGGATGCAAACCTAGATTTCCTGACTCCAGGTGCACTATACCATCTTGTTTTCCCATTCCATGCCTGCCAGATTCTCCAACCTCCATTCACCTTTATGCCTTTGGTTAATATATCTCAAGCTCAAAGTTGTTCTTGGGTCAGAGTAATCTGGGAAACTGCTGTAGACTCAAAAGACCAATGCCCCCAGGCTCCCACCTGTTAGCCACGAGCTGTCATTTGCTAGGCGACCACCAGATGGTGCTCCAGTGTTGGAGTTTTCTCTGGGGATTGTTCCTAAGAAAGATGGGGAGAGGAGGTGGGGGCTTCACAAACTGGTCCCCGCTGCCCATCCTGCCCTGCTGTCCACTGCTGCGGCGTGGATATTGCCCCATAAAATATTCAGAGATGTAAAATCTAGGGAGTATTAATTTTTAAGAGTGGAGTTAAATTTTTTACTGGGTTTTATGAGATGGAGGGAGAGGCACAGATAAGTGGGATATTTCTTCATGATTCTGAGCTCCTGGCCCTGGGAGGGTTTATCTTTCTGGCTTGTTTACCATAGATAATAGGATCATAGGTTTATAAGCTTACAGGGTCTTAAATACTGAGCTGGAAAGAAGCTCAGAGACCACTGAGTCCAATCCCTGGTTATACAGTTGAGGAAACTGAGACCCAGGGAGGTTAAGTGATTTGTTCAGGGTCACCCAGATAGTAGGTTATCTGATATGAGATTCGAATACAGGTCTTCCTGACTCCAAGTGCAGGGTGCTATACACTGGATGGAAGCAACCAGAGGACCAATGCATCACCGTTCTGGAGTTAGAAGGAGCATTAGATCACTAAGATTGGGAGAGGTTAAGGAAATTGTCCAAGGTCACACAGGGCTCAGCAGAGGCAAGATCTGAACCCAGATCTTCCAACTCCAAATCCAGCACTCCTTCCAAATACCATGCTGGGTTGAAGAGGAAGGGAGGATATTGACTTCAGGCCCTTCTTGTCCTATAGCCAAAGCCAAAAAAAAAAAAAAAGTAACAGGAAGGAGAGACGGAGAAAAGAAACAGAAACCGAACCATGGGATTTAGAGTTGGACAAGGTCTTTGGAGACCATGAATAATTGTGCTTAATATATGTTTGTCTCCTTCTTTATATTATTTAGCATTTGTATGGTGCTTTGCAAACATCTTATCATCTGATCCTCCCAACAGCCCTAGGAAGTAGGTATTATTATTATTATTCCCATTTTATGGATGAGGAAACTGAGGCAGACAGAGGTTAAGTGATTTGTTCAAGGTGACATAGTTGGTAAGTGTCTGAGGCTAGATTTGAACTCAGGTCTTCTGGACTGCAGATCCCTCCCTTTTACTTGAGCCACCCACCTGTTTTTCTTTTTTACTGTCCTATTCTTTTTCCCCTTTCGTTCGGCGGAATGCAGTGTCTTTTGGTTCAGTTCAAATCAACTCAATTAATATTTATTAAATTCTTACTAGGAGCTCAATACTGTGCTTAGTTAGACCCAAAGCCCCCCCACTGGAGACACGACTGTTTGACTTCTGCAGTATCTGGGCCACCCATCGCTCCACTGCCCCTGGAGGCTTCTCTTAGCCCACCCACTGCCAGTCATTGACGGGGGTACCTGACAGTCACGCTGGGGTCATGGGTCACACCGCATGTCATGAAGGCCTTGGTGCCCTTGATGACACTCTGGTCCTGGGGGGCCATGGTGATGCGCGTCCGGGCTGAAAGGCAGAGGCAGTAACAGAGTGAGCAGAGATGCAGGGGTACAAGAAGGAGAAGGCGCTCTTTGACGTGCCGGGTGGGTGGGCGCGTAGTGCAGACGCACGTAGCTGTACCCTGTGTGAGCCTGTATCTGGACGCTGCGTATAAAGGGCTAAATTAATGAGAGCCACAACATTCTGGATAAGTAAACCATTTTTATATACTGCTTTTACTTTCAAAGCAATTTTACAACTATTTTCTCTTCTCATCTTACCCATCCTTACAAATTCCTTGCTGCAGACTGAGACATATATTTTTTGGACATGGCCAATGTGGGGATTTGTTTTGCTTGACTACGCATATTTGTTATAAGGGTTTTCTTTTCTTTTTTTTTTTCCACACGGGGAAAGTGGAATAAAGAAAAAACAGATTTTTGGTCATTGAAAAAAATTTAAATTAAATGAGAAAAAAAATGAAACCAACACCTGCCCGTCCCCAGCCAACAAGTTTCTTGTTGTCATAAGTTTTTTTTAGGGTAGGACAGGGCAGGAATGCTTCCCTCCATTAAAGGCGGGGAAACCAAGAGAGCTAACAATTACAGAGGACAGAACCTGAAAGACCTGAGTTCAAATGCAGACTCAGATACTCACTAGCTGTGTGACCTTGGGCAAGTCACTTAACCTTAGTCTGCTTCTATTTCTTCAACTGTAAATTTGGGCTAATAAAAGCATCTACCTCCCAAGGTTGTTGTAAGGGTCAAATAAGATTATATAGTAAAATGATTAGCACATAGGAGGTGCTTAATAAATGCTTGTCTCCTTTCTTCCAACTTTCCACTCCAAACCAAGACTCCTTTCTCCAATTCATTCAGATATAATAAGCATTTATGGAGCACCTACTATATGCCAGGCACTGCCAGAGTTACAGTGATGAAGCAAACAAAAGAAGAAAACCCGCCCTCAGGTAGTTTACATTCTACCTGGGGACACAACATTTTTTTTTTTTGGAGGGCAGTTGGGGTTAAGTGACTTGCCCAAGGCCACATGGCTAGTTTTTTTGTGTTAAGTGTCTGAGGCCGGATTTGAACTCAGGTACTCCTGACTCCAGGGCTGGCGCTCTATTCACTGTGCCACCTAGCCGCCCCGAGGGACACAAGATTTAACTGGGCCAATGTTGTATGTCATTATTTTGAGGCACAGAGGATACTAACACCCAGCTGCTGTTCAGTCATTTCAGTCACGTCCGATTCTCCATGACCACATCTGGGGTTTTCTTGGCAGAGATACTGGAGTGGTTGGCCATCTCCTTCTCCAGCTCATTTTACAGATGAGGAAACTGAGTCAAACAAGGTGAAATGACTTATCCAGGGTCACACAGCTAGTAAGAGTCTGAGGCCATATTTGAACTCAGGGGCAGGAGTCTTCCTGACTCCAGGGCCAGAGCTCTATCCACTATGCCACCCAGCAGCCCTAATTCTCTCAGCAGCCCCTTGTATTTTTGGACAGTTCTAATTTTCAGAAAATTTGTCCATGTACTGAGTTAATAACGGTGGTTGTGAAGACGATGATGATGATAAGAATGCCTCACATTTCAACAGCCTCTGTTGTATCTCTCCGACTCCATTCAGGGAGTGTCCCTCTGTCTGTCGAGGTTAAACAGCTGGAGCAAAGTTGCACCCATTCTGTAGGCCAGACCTTTGAACAGTTGAGGGCAGCTATCACAGCCCTCCTTTAGAGGCTAAGCTTCTCCAAACTTTCAACTGTTTCACATATAACACGGCTTCATAATAACAGGGGCAGCCAGATGGTGCAGCGGTTAGAGCCCTGACTCTGGCATCAGGCAGACCTAAGTTCAGATCCGACTTTAGATACTGATTAGCTGTGTGACCTTGGGTAAGTCACTTAACTCTATTTGCCTTGGTTTCCTCATCTGTAAAATGAGCTGGAGAAGGAAATGGCAGATCTCTCCAGTGTCTCTGACAAGAGAATCCCAGACTGGGTCACGGAGAGTCAGACATGATTGAACAAGAAGAAGAGCTTTCTGACAGCTCTTCCTGTTTGATCCTGGGCTAGTCACCTAACCCAACTGCCTTCAAAATAAAGAAATGATAATAACAGCTAATATATAGCACTTTAAAGCTTAATAAAGTGATTTTCATATGTTATTTCACTTGATCTCTACAACCATCCCATCAGGTGGGCACTTTCATTATCCTGATTTTTACAGATGAGGACACTGAGGCTGAGAGAGGCTAACCGACCTACCTGGAGTCAGACAACTAGGAAGTGGCTTGAGGTGGGATTTGAATTCAGGTCTCTTCCTCTGGACATATACCCCCTGAAGACGTAGCAGCCCCCAGAACAGGAGCGAAGAGATGAATTCTGCCGTCTGTTATCATCCTACTGACTGGAACAAACACTGAGCCTCTCTTCCCTGTTTCCACTTTGAATCCAGGCAGCTCAAAAAGCCTTTTAAAAAATTCTTAGCATATTCAGCAAATCATAGCTCGTTCTGGGCCTTCACCTCCCTGATATTATTCTTACAGGCATATGACATTCTTTTGTATTCATCCTTCTAAGTTAGATGGCCCTCTTTCCACCTTTTGTACGTACGGTATGTGTTCTTTCAAAATCTGAGCTAATGTGATCTTGGGCTGAATTAAGATGGGCATACTGTCCAGAATGAGGAAGGTCACAGTCCTGTGAGTGCTGCCTTTGAGACTCAATCTAGAATACAGTGTGTAGTGCTAGGTAACACATTTTAGGCAGGATGTTGACAAATTTGAGGACACCCAAAGGAAGAAGACAAAAAAGGGTAAGGGGCTACAAACCATGCCATATGAGTACTGGTTGAACTGTCAAGCCTGGAGAAATGAATATTTAGAGGGAATGTGGTAGTTGTCAGCTATCTGAAAGGGCTTAAAGAAAGAGAACAAACATTTTTGTCTTTTTTTTTTGGAGGGGGAAGGTAGGGCAATTGGGATTAAGTGACTTGCCCAAGGTCACACAGCTACTAAGTATCTGAGGCCGAATTTGAATTCAGGAACTCCTGACTTCAGGGCTGGTGCTCTATTCACTGCGCCACCTACCCGTCCCAGAAAAGCATTAAAAAAAACCCAAAATTTCTAAAATTTTTTTGAGGCAATCTAAGTGACTTGCCCAAGATCACACAGCTAGCAAGTATCTGACTTCAAATTTGAACTTGGATCCTCCTGACTCTAGTACTATTGTTCCATCTACTGTAGCACCTAGCTGTCCCAAATGAGCATTTATTAAGTGCTTACTATGTTCCAGGTAGGGACAGCAAAGGTGACTCAGTGAAAAGAGCCCTGAGCCTGGACTTAGGTAGATTTGAGTTCAAATCCAGCCTCAGATACTTAGTAGCTGTGTGACCCTGGGCAAGTCACTTAACCTTTGTTTACCTTAATCCACTAGAGAAGGAAACTAGCTTTGCTAAGAAAACCCATAGGATCATGAAGAGTCAGACAAGACTGTGTGACTTAACAATAACATGTTCCGGACACTGTGCTAAGCCCTTTACAAATACCACCTCATCTGATCCTCCCAACAATCCTGGGAACTAGGTGCTATTGTTATCTCCATTTTACAGATGAGGAAACTAAGGCAGGCAGAGATTAAGTGATTTGCCCAGGGTCATACAAGCAGTAAATGTCTGAGGTTGGATTTGAACTCAGGTCTTCCTGACTCTGACTTAACCCACTGTGCCACATAGCTTCCTGCTCTGCTCTTCTGTTGAGGGCTCTCTTAGGAGTAGACACTGCAGAGAGGCAGATTTTAGCCTGATGAAAGGAAAAACCTCCCTAAGACCTTGAGCTGGCCAAAGGGTTCCCTTGGGAGATAGCGATCACAGGCAGATTTTGAGCAAAGTCTGAATGAAACATCACAGAAGAGATCCCTGTTCACATCCTGGTTGGAAAACCGTAGGTGGCTTTGGGTTATAACTAACCTCTGTCACAATTCTGCCTGGGTCCTGCCCGGCTCCCCTCTAACCCCGACCTGAGCGCCTGTGACTCCATTCTTCCCCTTGAGCAGCTGGAGACATTCCTTCAGTCACAACCCTCTTTCCTGCCTCACTGGGATCATATGTAATCTTCTTGTCAGAATTTCCACTTTGTGTCCTTCCCTTCCTTCCTGAGCCACATTTCCTTTCAAAGACTCTACTTCTATCTTTGCTATGAGCTTTTGGAAGTCTTCTCTCCTAAACACTAAGCTATGTGTTGAACTACGGCCAGCACTCCCTTCCTTTGCTATCATGAATTCTAAGCTGACGCGGTCACTTTCTTCTAAGGTTCCTGCCAATCTGACATCTCAAGGCAGTTCCTCCTTCTCCTTACCCTAATTCCCACCACCAAGTGTCCACCCTCAGGTCTGTGGATTTCCTTACAGGTGCAGATTACCCTCCTTCTGTCAGACCTATTTCTTTTGAATGAGGTTCAGATTCTTCCACTGCTACGTTATGGCCAGGAATTACATTCTATACAGCCTTAGGGATGTCTATGAAAGTACTTTCTTATATTAAAATGTCAAGTTTGCTCTGTTGGCTACTCATACTTTGGACATTGATCCACATATGAGGTTATGTAATTATCAATGCCAACCTAATTCCAATTAGATTACAGACTCTCTGAGGGAAGGATTAAGTCTTATTGTTTTATTTATTTGTCAAGTCAATTTCACAAGAATTTATTATGCACTATGATTATGTGCCAGGCAGGCACTAGGTGGTACAGTGGATAGAATGCTGGGCCTGGAGTCAGGAAGACTCACTGTAGTGAGTTCAAATCCGGCCTCAGATATTTATTAATTGTGTGACCCTGGACAAGTCCCTTAACCCTCTTGGCCTCAGTCCCTCATCTGTAAAATGAACTGGAGAAGGAAATGGCAAATCGTTCCAGTATCTCTGCCAAGAAAACCCCACTTGGGGTCACAAAGAGTTGTACATGACTGAAAAATGACTAAACAAAAAAAGTGCCAGGCACAATGTGTGAAGCCTTGGAGAGAGAAATACAAACAAAAAGACAGTCGGTCCTTTAGGGAGTAAACCCTTAAAGAGCTTACATTCTAATGGGGAAGACAACACCTAAAGGAAATCTGAAAGTGTGTGTGTGTGTGTGTATGTGTGTGTGCACACACGCATGTGTGTGTATGTGTGTGCGTGTGTGTGCACATGTGTGTATGTGTATGTGTGTGCACGTGTGTGTGTGTGTGTGTGTGTGTGTGTGTGTGTGTGTGTGTAAGTGTCCAAATGGTAGAGAAAGAAGCCTGCAGAGTTGAGAGTGGAGTCCAGACAGGAATGAAGGAGAGAATACGGCTTCCTTGGGCAGTTTCCTTAAGATGAAAGCTTTGGGAGGAACTGACCAACTGGAAGATGAGGCCTACTCACCCATTATGCACCTACTATGTACAAATTGTGCTAGGCTCTAGGGAAGTGGTTCTTAAACTGTGGGTCGCGACCCTTTGGGGGGGGTGTTGAACGACCCTTTCACAGCGGTCACAGAGGTCGCCTAAGACCATTGGAAAACACAACGGAGACGGGGTCCCTCTATCCGTCTCTAGGCGGGTCCGCCCACATGCAGACACACCGATATATACGAGTATTAAAGGATTGCAGCATTAGGAAGGTTCAGAACCACTGCTCTAGAGGATCTAGTTTTTTTAAACTGAATTATTCAAGTTTCACTTGAGAATTCTATGTCACATCCGTTGACATTATTAATACAATTAGAGATGTGGCAGGAACTTAGAGGTCATCTAGTTCAATTCCCTTATTTTACAAAGTAGGAAAACAAATCAGAAGAGGTAAGTGATTTACCTAAGTAGGATTTGATTCTCTGTCTCTGAGTTCTTTCCAATATACCCTATGTTTCCTTAGTATCCAGACTGACAGCTTATCTAGACATCCCCCCCCCCCCCTTTCTCTCCCTTTCAAATTTCAGCTCTAAGTTCTCTTGATTAACTCGGCAGGTCTCCTGTCAAACATGTTCTTTTCCTTCTTCATGAGATGCATTGCACCCCCACATTCCCATGGGGTTGCCATTGTACAATATGGTCCAGAAAAAGAAACCCTGTTCTTTGACTCCCATTTTAAAACTAGTTGGCTGTTCATTTCCTACCGTCCCTCTCTGGTTTAACAACTTCTCTCTAGGACAACAGTGAAGAAAAAGAAAGTAAGTCTGATCCTTCAAGACCTCTCTCAAAAATAGCAACAGGAACTCTCCACAAAAACAAAACCACCAGGAAGACTCAACAGAAAATGAGAGAGAAAATCACTAAAAACAATGAGTAAACCAAAGAAGGGTTCTCATGCAATGAAAACAAAGTCTTCATTTCCTTTCAAATGTTATGACCTTCAACTGAAAGATGAGGATTCCACCTATGTCCTCCTAAACTTTATTCTCCTAACCAACACATCAAAGTCATTAGCAAGACATTGCAAGTGTTTTCTTAATTTCCACATAAATTTGTCCTTATCCCTATTCCAGAATCCATCAGGGATAGCTGAGCAGTGGGAAGAACCGTGTGTATGTGTGTGTGTGTGTGTGTGTGTGTGTGTGCGCGCGCGCGCACATGCGTGCGAGTACAATTTTTCTCTTTTCCCTTCCTTACTTTTTCCTCCAACCCAAGGCCATCTTGCCCCAGGAAGGACTCTCCCCTCCTCTTCCCCTATTAATCTGGCTACTTGACTGCTCACAGGCCTTGGATGAGATGAAAATCATCAGCTCCATTCCTTTTGATGAGATAGAGGTCCAGCAGCCCTTACTATTGGCCCTGCTACTGCCTCCTAAGGTCTTCTAGGCCTTCTCACCTGGCCTGCTTCTATGGTCTGAAGTCCCCCCAGCAATAGCATCTGACCTACTCATGCTACTTCACATGAGCTGATACATTTATCTTCTCAACGGGAAGCCATCACCCATAGTTTTATGTCTTACTTCTCTATTCTTTGAATAAGAGTCATGGAGGCATCTGCTGAATCCTCATAGTTCAATGCCTTGTCTATTCTCCAAAACGTTAAGTTTCACCTTCTATCTGAGTAGAATCATGCTTGCTCCAGTGGTGCAGAACGTTTTCTTCCCTTTCTCCTTTGTTCCATTCTCTTCTCAATACCACCCTTCCCCATCACTAGTTTTCCTTCATCAAAATCTTCTCAGAATCTTTTTTTTTTAACCTGGCCACCTCCCTAGATTATTCTTTTCATCTTGTGTAGGAATTCTTTGTCTTCTCTAATAACTCAAAGCATAAAGAGGTGCCCCTCAAGCCCTTTCACCTTCTTCTCTAGCAGGAAAATCAGCTTGTATTTACATCACCCCTAACGGTTGATCACCCTTGGGCAGGAAGATACACATAACCCATGCCTGCTAAGTCACTGGGACAGTTCTCTTTTAGACCGTCCTTCTTTGTCCCTCCTTCTCTCAATGCAAAGTGCAGCTGTAGATGAAGGGAGGGACATACAAAGAATGGAAGGAATGGAGATGAGGGGTCAGCAGAGTATAGTACAGGTCACAGGTCTGGAAACAAAGAGAGAAGCCCTAGCCAGGGAAGACAGAGTCTAGTGACTGGTCCCAAGCTTAATTTCTCTTGCTTAGATGAGTATAGTTTTGTGTGTACCTAAGATATAATGAGGACATTATAATCGCCACAACAAATCGACCTCTTCACTGTTTTTGTTTTTCTGGGAGCTCCGAATTCTAAGGGGCTCCAGGGAATGTTATTTTTAGGTCTGCTTGGCTGTTCTCTTTCTTCCCACTTCTAACCTCTGCTAATGTTAGGTGTTATTAAGTCACACTGATTTGCACAACTTAAGCATCAAGCTTAGCCTCTTTCGACAAGCATGTACTCTGGAGAAGCAATATTCTAACACATTTTACTTGCATCTTCTTATGGCTTTTGCCGTACATGTCACCTGGGAGCTTCTGGTTGTCCTAAACATTATCAGTCCCTTCAGCTATTTATCATATAACATCGGTTGCACACCAATCACTGATCTGGTTGTCTTCCATTAAAAACCCACTCCAATTTGTCAATTTTTTAAAAAAATGTGGCAGCTGAGATCGAATACATTTATAAAGGTAGAGATGTTGACTGCATCTGCAAATACCCTATATGATCATGTGTACTAGGAGAGGGAGCAAAGAGCTATATGCCTCTATCTACCTATAGAAGGTATATATTTGTGTATGTCCATTGTGTGTGTAGATACAAATGGGGGACATATACACACTTTGCATTCTTATTAGTCAGAAATGCCAACTTACCCCACACAACCAAATCTGCTGATGCCTCATCTACTCCCCGTGAATTGGTGGCCAAGCACGTGTAACTGCCGGCATCTGAGATTCGGGTGGGACTGATGAGCAGGCTGCCAGATTCCAGGAGAGTGAAGCGGGGTAACTGAATGGAGCCACTAGCCAGGATCCTCTCACCTGCAAGGAGATACAGAAGAATATGCAGCCAGCACAGTCCCTGATTCCTCTCACTCGGCACTGCCAGGTTCCCTCAAGATTGAAAAGGCCACAGAGAGAAACATCGCAGGAGAGTGGCTTGTGGGCAAGATGACCTAATATTCCTTTTGTAGGCCTAGTTTGTCTCTATCTTGCCTTTCTCTTCCAGAAACACCCCACTCACTCGCAGATTCACAGTCTCATAGCTGGAAGGGACCTTAGAAATTATCTTTATCTAGTTTCATTTTATAGATGAGGTAACTAAGGCATAGAAATGTGGAAAAATGATTTGCTCGAGGCCACATAGCTAGTTAATGGTAAAGGGAGGACAAGAATCCAGGTCTCCTGATGCCCGGTTCAGTGCTATGTCTACTATATAGCACTTGCTTCTTAATAGATAAATATTTCTCATTCTTTCCTAAGCCCTAGTGCTCAAACTCCAGATTCCATCACTGCCTTCAGGCCCCAGCACCTTCCTTCTCAGTCTCTCACAAACACAGAGAGCTCAGAAGCAGCTGGCACCTGTGAATCAGGTAGAAGCACATAATTTTGATGAGGTGATGACGGGCATCCTGATGCTTCAGGAAAAAGTCACCTTGGACAAGTGCCTAAGCTTTGGAAGCACTGGGAAGGAGGGGACAAGTGGAGGAAGTAGAGATGATGGCCCGGGAGAGGTTGGGAAATGCTTTTTGGCAAGGGAGACTGAAAGTCTTGCTGTCTTGCCCTAGGGTTCTCTCTGTCTACCTTTATGAGTGTACCTGGATGTGTGTACATTCAAGAGTATGTATTTGCTTATACAACTATCCATGTGTGGTTGGATACAGAATAAAGTATCCCTGGGTAGATGTGCATGAATAGATCAGTATCTGAATGAAAAAAGGCTTTAATTAAGGGCTTACTATGTGCCAGACTCTGTGCTGAGTGCTGGGGATGTAAATACAAAAGCAAGACAGTCTCTTGTTTCAAAGACCTCATATTATAATTGAAGGAGAATGCAACTGAAGGAAAAATGGGGGGGGGGGCGTCTGGTAGTCCTTCAGGTAGAGTGGCAGGGGTCCAGGAGCCCTTAGGGTGTACCCCAGACAGGGAAACCATTTGCCCCAAGTCACAAAGATTGATAATTAGAGTCAGAATTTTAGAATCCGAGTCTCAAAAGCCTCAATCTTATACTTTTGTTACTATAACCCATTACCCATCTGCCCTCCTAATTATCATCCCTTTTACCTTTTTGCCAAGTGATAGCTGGCCGGGGTGCCCCAGATGTCTCGCATGCCAGCACCACAGACATGCCATCAATCACTGTGCTGTCCAAAGGGCCTCTGGTGATGTTGGGGGCAATGCCTTGGGAAAGAGATGGACAAACTCCTTAGTAAGACTCCATTTGGGCTCCCCACAGCTGGGAGGCAGTAGCAACTCTAAATCCTAAGCAGACAATTTCCTATTTGCCCCTGTCCCATTTTGTTATTTCACTCATTCATTCAACAAACATTTATTCATACAATACATCATACTAGGTACTATTACCTGGTTCCTTTTCAGGGAAGCAGGAAATCCCCACCATTCTCAGATAGCTCAACATATCCCAACAGTCTTTGAAATAAACACATTTTTCTAGTTCACCTAATGCCTTTCTAGTTTAACCTCCCCTTGTTGAGGTTCATTGCCAGGAAAATGAATGTTATCAATCATTCTTTCCTATTTGTTCATAGGGCCCAATGAGGGGAAAGATCCAGACCTCCCCAGGCACTTAAGACCTGGTATTATAACTGACAAACCTGTCCCATCAGAATTTTCACTATGTTCTTCACAACAGAAAGAAACTTAATCATACATAAATTGGGATTTATTATTGTTGTGATTTATTAGTATTGTTACTGTCACTGCTGTTACTCCTTCATTAACCTCATCTTCCAATGAATACTTCATTGTCATGTACCAGATCCTGGCTCTCAAAAGCTATGCTAATGGAGGGCAAGCTCTGGCAAGTTCGACTAAGCCAAATGGACCATTTGGTAATGGACTGTGTCTCAGGGTGGTTCACCCTACGTTTAGCTAAACCGGGAGAAGTTTATCTTTGAAAAGCTGTCCAAGAGATCTATATATGTATGTATATATACACACATATGTATTTGGTGTGGGAGGCACAGAAATTCATGAAGAATCTTAAATTGAAGTGGGGTGGTTGGATTGAGAGTCAGCTCTTTAGAGGAGGTACAGATACTGATGAAATGATAGATCTTTTGACAATTCAGGAGAATGTCATGAGAGAAATGATTCTCTCATATTAATAGCCAATCTTTAAAACTGGGGAGACCCTAGCTTTCCCCCCCTCCCATTTCCTTGCCTAATCTCTCAAGGACAGGGCTGATGGAAGATAGGATTAATATTCTTCTTCATGCCTAGTATTGCTACTCAACTCAACTAGATCTAAGGTAAAACTTCCTTCTGCTCTGGCTTGGTAGAGGATAAATTCTTTCAAGGTTCATCTAGAAATAAATGATATAATCAAAGTTCAGATCCAGCCCCTCACTGTAATATTAATTCTCTCATTAATTGTTAACCTTTCAAAATTGACTGCCACCCTTAAAAACACCCCTCTTTTACTGGGCATATAAGCTGTGCTTCCATTGCCATGATTGTCTTTGGTCTAAGAGAGAGACGGCCAAATAGACATCCTTTTATTAAAATGCTGGCATTCCACTCCAGAGAAAGAACTATGGGCTCAGAATGTAGAATGAAGGAGGCTATTTTTTTCCCCTCTTGTTTTCCCCATTCATTATAAATTCTTCTATGTAACATGACTAATGTGAAAATGTGTTTAATATGAATGCATATGTAGAGCCCATATCAGATTGCAAGCCATCTTGGACAGGGAGGAGGGAAGGAGGGGGAGAAAATTTAAAACTTATAGAAGTGAATGTTGAAAACTAAAAATAAATAATTTAGTATAAAAAAAGAAAAATGCTGGCATTATTAATAAAATGATTAAATTACCCAGAAATTATATCTCTTGAGCCCTTTTAAATGCTACTGTTTCACTTTTTCTTTTAGCCCAGTGAATGCACTAGGTGCTTAATTAATGTTTGCTACATAAATGAAATCTTTAAATCTATTACGATGATGAATATTATTACTTGTTGCTGATAATGTAAAAGACTACCAACTGAATGGCTTCATTCAAGTCTTTTCCTTGGGTAGAAATTTGTGATTCTCCCCAAAAGGTAAATGAGTGGTTTTTCCTTCAGCATGATCACCTCTTTCAATTTAATTTAACCCATTAAGCATTTATTAAGCATCTACTATACAAAAGGAGCTGTGCCAGAAACTGGTGATACCAAAACAAAAAGGCAAGGAGCTTACATTGTATTATAGGAATATAACACATATACAGAGAAGCAAACACACACATATATCTACACACGTACACATATATATGCATATGTATTTATGTATATCTATCAAAGTAATTTTGAAGGAGAAACTCTAATAGCTACTGGGATATAAGCAAAGGCCTCATCTAGGATATAATGCCCAAGCTGAACCTTGAAGAGAACTAACAATTTCCCGAGATGGTGGCAATGAGGAAGTCTGTGTTTCAGATATAGAGACCGGCTTGTACAAAGTAATGGAGGTTGGAGATGGAATGTAGAGAGAACAATGAGTTCCTTTCCCTCTCTAAAATTGGGACATGTTAACAACATGGTCAAGGTGAAATGAAAGCCAAGACCCAACATTGATAAAATCAGTATTTTCATAAATAGTCAGCAAGCAGTATGACAAGATCAGCTTTCTGAACAAAACCATGTTCTCCTTTCTGGATCCTTTGGGGTCAGTGCAGTGTTGCCTACTGGCACCTAGATGCATTGCTGTAGCATCGCAGGTGGTAAATACTGCAATGAGTTGTCAAAGGAAGCCAGTGAATGGTGTTTTCATAGAATAAAGCACTTTCGAGGTTTAGAGATCATGTAGACCAAATTCTTCATTTTACAGATGGGAAAACTGAGGCTCAGAGATGTTTAAGTGACTCAACCAAAGTCATCTAGCAGGAATATGGCAAAGTTGGTACTCAAATCTAGCTCTCCCAACTCTCAGGTCAGCTCTCTTTCAAATTTTGCAACACTATCTTATTTTCAAAATAAAACAGTGTCTGAGATGGGTTATAGAGGCAGGGAATGGACAAATTGCCTCATTAAGGCCTGAGGCCTACATTGGACAACCTTTTCCAGTAGATGTGGGTAAACCCCTGCAAAGAAAGAACATCCAGGGGTGAGGTTTAAGGGACTAGATACCTCCTGAGTGATGAAAGTTGGGAATGGAGCAGCAGTAATGTCTAGAAATTTACGTCAAAATAAAAATAATATTCTACATTCATGTGTTACAACTTAAAAAGTGTTCTCCTAACAACCACCTCAGGAGGTAGAAGGTACAAATATTATGACCATTTTACAGATGAGGGAACTGAGGTCAAATGCCTTGCCCATAGTTACACAGCTAGTAAATGGTAGATCTGGGATTCAAACCCAGGTTTCCTTATTCTAGGTGCACTATATCATACTACCTCTCAAGTTCAGGTTATCATAAAGGCCACTAGACAAATGACTGTTATCCTTTGGAGTAGTCCATCCTTAGGGGGTCTAAGTTGACAGCATGATTCTCAAGAGGGGTCTTCACCTTTGGAAAAGCTAAGGCTTCCCTTCTCCCTCTCCCACAACTCAGCTTACTGGTGACAGCGAGGTAGGTGGAAGTCTGCACTTCTCCAGCCGAGTTTCGGGCGAAGCACTGGAACATGCCTGTGTCATCGGGCACCAGCCCACTGATCTGCAGGCTCCCATCTCCATGCAGCCGGAACCTTGACAACTTCTTCACATCAATGACAGTGGCATCTTTGTACCAGGTGGTGACAGGAGATGGCACACCTGCAATAGGAGACAATAATAACTACAGCATGTCCTCTGTAAGCTATACTTGCACTGAGGGATTGGGTTCCCAAGTGGGTGACTACTGTGCAGGTGCAAAGCTACTCTATGGGTTTGCACTCCCAAAATTATAACGCATAAGCCCCCACTGGTGCTCTTACCTTTAACTATGAGTCAGTATGTACAAATAGCACAAAACAAGGCATTTACTCGGATGGCATAGAAAGAAGTAAGAAAATTAGCTACACCTATATCACACAGCATGCCATCTTGGGGAGGGGGAAAATTGAGAACTCAAAATCTTATAAAAGTGAATGTTTAAAATTAAAAATAAATAAATAAAATTTAAAAAAATTAGGTATAAAACATTCTGTCTGTAAACCTGAGGTAACACCGCTACAAATACACATAGTTTCAGTGGGAACAGTGGGCACAAACTTTTTTGAGCTTGCTACTAGTGAGGCACATGTCTAAGGAACACACGGGGCCAATTCATGACTCTGAAACTTCCAAGTCCAACATTCTTTCTTTTTGTGGCGTCCTTGTGCTTCTCTCCCTGGGCAGTGTCTGTGCTGGGAAGGGCATTCAGTTGGGCTCCCTGGGCCTACTCTTCTCCACAGCTTGATTGCCAGGACTAATTCCCTTGAACTGGTTTGCTCTCTTCTCTGTTGCCAGGGCTCATGTACTCTGAGGCTACTTTTTACCCTAAGATTCTTTCTTTTCTTTGCTGGATGTGATATCTCCTGCATAAACAGCTCTGCTTCAATAGCCCATGGATGATTAGGGGGAAGGAGAGGGAAGAAGAGAAGAAGACATTGCTTTGCCCACTGGCAGGGGTTCAGGAGTCACATTCCACAAAGCAGCTCTGTGCCTCAATTATCACTCAGGGCTGGCAAGCTTGCTTTTTAAAGGCCAGCAGGGTTATAAACAATAAATATTCAGCTCTAATTACACCAGGAATTCCAGCCTTTCACACTTCATAAAGGAATAACAGGTTGTAGACTCCCCTTTGCACTTCACTGAACACATTAATACTTTCCTATTTCTGTTCCTTCTGTGATTTCATTAAATGGGTCAGCCCTGGATGGAACTAGGGGCCAACTGCTCACCCCTACATCACACACACACACACACACACACACACACACACACACACTCTACTTGAATGTTTGCAAATTGATTTTATAAACATCTTATTTGATCCGTTATAAATTCTGGAAGTTTCTTCTTTTATACTTTCATAGATGAGGAAGCTGAGGAAGCTCCAAGAGATTCAGTGACTTATGGTGGTGTTTGAAGGTATCTAGTGGTGTTTGAACAAGCTTCTTTCATGAAGAATCCACACTCTTTCCATTATATCATACTGCCTCCTCATATAGGGTCTTTGAGCAAGAAAAGAAGGAAGGCAGGAAGGAAACAAGAATTTACAAATGTTAACTTATTTGATTCTCACAATAGCCCTGAGAGGTAGGCACTATTATTATTCCTCCTTTACAGCTGAAGAAACAGACAGAGGCTGAGTGACTTGCCCAGGGTCATATGGCTAGGCTGCATCTGGGACCAGTTTTGAACTCCTGTACCCCCAGGTCCAGTGGGCCACGTGCTGTCTAAAGACTGCACCACAAAGAAACATTTTTGGTCTGAGGTATTTTTAGGCTGATGCTTTACTCTATTTTGAAGACAATGCAAAACATAAAAGCATGTGATAGTTCTTTTTAATCCCAAAGTTGACAGCCAATGATTGTACAAGATCATGAGTGGAGCATCAAATGCCCACCAGTAATCAGGCAGGCATCTGAGGAAAGACAGAATTTGAATCCAAATAGGTTTGGAATTGAGTTGGCACTGAGTCCTTATTTCTTCTGTGGTTGGTCAGTTGTTTTTCAGTGGTGTTTGACTCTTTGTGCCCCCATTTGGGGTTTTCTTGGCAAAGATACTGCAGTGGTTTGCCATTTCCTTCTCTAGTTCATTTTACAGATAAGGAAACTGAGGCAAATAGGGTTAAGTGACTTGCCCAGGGCCACACAGCTAGTCAACATCTGAGACCAGATTCTTCCTGACTTCAGGCATAGCACTGTATCCGTGTGCCATCTAGTTGCCCCTTCCTTATTTCTAGAGTCCAACTACCCTAAAAGACCTTTGGTGGTCCAAGTCTATTCCTATACAATCTGAATGCAACTGGTACTGACCTATTTTCTCTGCTCCCCCTCACCCCTCAATTTACTCACAATTTTCTCCTTTCTCTTCCTAAGCCTTTCCCGGTGGGGATTTGCAGCTTTTCCATATCTTCACCTGCCCATCATTCCACTGGGGAAAAGCTGTGCCTGGCTCTTTGTTCAGTACCATAATATTGTCTAGAGCACACACTGCGCCTTACCACTATGCCTTTTGTATAGTCTTATAAAGCTCATCTGCCTTTGGATTATCTTTTGATTTAGCTACATCTAAAGAAGGAAAGGAGATTTGGGAACCAAAACTGTATGAGAATTCATCACTAACTTGGGGAAGACAGAAGAGGTGGGAAAGTGGAGAGTGCTGTCTTGGTGACTGAACAGAATGGCCAAGAACTCAAGTACTGTTCTATGAGCTGTATCTTAGCATAGACACACCTAAGGCCTTAACACTGCTGGTGCTTTCCCCTCTCGACTAGTGTAGCTCTGATATTATGGTAATTTGGCGTTGTCAGCAACTCTGAAATTATGGGCAATTTGGCTGTCAGTAGCCTCAAAATTACGGTAATTTTGGCTCATTTGTAACCCCAAAGTTACCATAACTTGGATTGATTTATAGCCCTAAAATTACGGTAATTTGGCTTCTTTGTTTTCCTAGGTGCCTGCTGACGGCTAGATTGATTCTTTTCCTAGTAATATGTCCACTTCAGGGGGACCTGGGAGCAGCAGACACAATTGAGCAAAGGAAGCTGTGCCCACGATGGGGAATGGGGAGAGGTGTGGTATTCTTCCCCCTCTTCCCAACACACTCATGCCCGTTACCTTTGGCCTGGCAGGGTATGTCCACCACCTTCTCCATCTCTGCAGTGATGTGTCTCTCTGGCTCTTTAACAAACTGGGGTGGCTCTGGGAGGGGGAGAAGGAAGAAGACAGCATTGGAGGCTTGGCTTGCCTTGGGCTGGACACTCAGTAGGAAGCTCTGATGAACGGGAAGCTTCCCTGCGTCTTTCTGCTCCCCCACAGTTCAGGCTAAGAGGGTGCCGGGATGCCTGTGTAGTCTCTTCTCTCTCATCCTCATCCCCAGCCCATCTCCACCCTGTGTACTCACCCAGCACAGAAAGGACAGCACCCCGGACCACGGAAGGGACACTGCTGCTGCGTAGGACAGCCTCGCACTCGTAGTAGCCGGTATTGCTGCCTTTGGGATTCAGGATAGTGAGTCTTCGGTTGTGGTCACTGATCCCCCCTGACACTGGCACCCCATCCTTCTTCCAAATGATGTGCAGTTTGATCAGGGGCCTGGCAGGAGGCAAGGGAAGCAGAGAGGTTCATTTGCATAAATCTGCATCGGTTATGCACTAATTTGTACTTGAGAGAATTGGACTTTTAAAATTCAGTTAAGCACCTTAAAAGTTGTCTCTTGGTATTTCCCTTTTCTATTTTTTTCTCTCTATTCCCCTTACTCTCCGATCCACTGAATATGGAGGAGAAGGAAAGGGCGGGGAATTGAGGGGAAGACAGAAAAGGCATGAGAAACATGGATAAATATGAAAGACGCACCAAAAATGAGACACATGGAAACAGAAAAAGAGCCACACGAGCTTATACGCAAAAATACATACAATGAAACATATGTATAGGACCAACAAATAAAGAAAAGAATTGTGAGCATCAGTCCAGTTCTCTCCCCACCCCGAAATGTCTTTCCTTGTATTTTCTTTTGATGGTGATATGGTATTTTACGTATGTACATTATATTATCTGATCCTCACAACAGCTCTGGGAGACAGGATCACAGGAAAATCACCCTAGGGGGCATCTCATTCAATACCTCCATCTCACAGATGAGGCCTGAGAGAAGCGATTTTCCCAAGGTCACATAGTGAGTGGCAGAGTTCGGGACTTGAAACCAGGTCCTCTGATTTCAAATCCAATGCTCTTTTTATTGACCCATGAAATATTTTTATTTCTACTCCTTGATGAGGCAAATGAGGCTCAGAGAGGTTAGCCGATTGAATCATGACCACCTATCTAGTAAATTTCAGACCTCTTTCCACAAAATGCCCTTTCTCCCCATTCTGTCTGCATGGGCCTCGCAGACTCTGATTTTCCATACTCTTTGTTCTAGTCCCTTCTTAGTTATTCAGAGGCATGCAGTTATAGAGGCACAGAAAAGAGACATCAATTAGCGTTAGATCAGGAGTGTCCAGCAGAACAGCAGAGTCAACCATGATGGGGAACATAGGAAATTTGGGAGGTCAGTGATTAAATTTGGAGAGGAAGGAACAGGGGAGATGGCTACTGACCTGGCATTGGCCACACATTCCATGGTCACCTCTGAGGTCCCAGCCACCACGCTGGTATTCTTGGGAGGGATGATGATGGTTGGGGCAATAGGGTCTGCAGGGCCACCTACATCTGAGAAGAAGGCAAAAATTAGTCCAAGAAACAGACCAGAAATTGCATCTATCTCTTAACTTCCTCTTTGAGGCTGAGAACATAGAGGCCTAGGGGCCATAATAATATTAATAATGATAGCTGACATTTATATCATACCTTCATGCTTGCAAAGCACTTTAAATAAGTTTCCTCACTTGTCACTTCCAACACCCCTGTATTGTTTTTACCCCCCCATTTTACAGATGAGGAAACTCAGACTCAGAAATTAAAATGATTTGCCCAGGGTCATGTGGCTAGTGTCTGAGGAAGGATTCCAGCTCAGATCTTCCTGAATCCAGTGCTCTACTCACTACTTTCCCAGAGCAATGGGCAGATGAGAACAATTTGTTCTTTGTGGTGATGAAGGCAGGTGAAGCAAGAGCTTGCTAATCATTAGGACTTAGTCACTGGACTTTGATGACTGGAAGAGAGAGTAAGGCTGATGACTTTGTACTGCTCTGTCTCTCTTAAATCCAATCCATGTGCAAGTCAAGACATCAATGGTTCTCTTTGGAAACAAATGATGAACAATAACACCCACTATTATATGCTTACTTTATAATTTTAATTTTTTGCTTTTTGGAAGGGGGAAGGCAGGGAAATTGGGGGTAAGTGACTTGCCCAAGGTCACATGGCTAGTAAGTATTAAGTGTCTGAGGCCAAATTTGAACTCAGGTCCTCCTGACTCTAGGGCTGGTGCTCTATTCACTGGGCCACTTAGCCACCCCAGATATGCTTACTTCTTAAATGTGAGAGCATGACGGGATCGCCTCTGGGGGAACAAAAGGGGTACCCACCTAAAAGGCATGGGGGAGAGGAAGGACTTGAAACATGACAGTTAAAGCCATGGAACCTTATTCTTCAGCTGCCAAATGAGATAATATATTTACAGAGCTTTGCAAACTTTAAACGTTATATTAATGTTAGTTATAATTGTTTGTTGTTGTTATTACGAGCCCTTCCTGGCAATGAGTACCTTCCTCTAATCTCTGTTATCTTCCTCATTTTATATTACTTGGAGCACATCACTTTCTCTCCCCCCCCTCTCTCCCTCCCTCCTTCTCTCTCTCTCTCTCTCCATTCTCTCCCTCCCTCCTTCTCTCTCTCTCTCCATCTCTCTCTCCCTCCTTCCCTCCTTCTCTCTCTCTCTCCATTCTCTCCCTCCCTCCTCTCTCTCTCTCCATCTCTCTCTCTCCCCCTCTCTCCTTCTCTCTCTCTCTCTCTCTGTCTCTCTGTCTGTCTGTCTGTCTGTCTCTCTCCCTCCCTCTCTCCCTCCCCCCCTCTCCCTTCCTCTCTCTATTATGGGTTTGTACTTGGCAGTGAGAAGGCATGTGGTCAGAGTCCGTGCGTGTGCACACAGCATGATCACGGAAGAATGGCTCTTGAGCCTGGGAGGCACAGTACAATAACAGGGTTGATGTTTAGTCCAGGGGTCTCCTCCCTGGTGGTGTTACTCTGGAGTGTGGTATTTGTTGGCATTTGGCTCATTCCAGTATTATAACTTGTGCTATTTCAGAAACAATCTACTCTTTGCACCAGAACTGAGGATATGAGAAATGATGAAGGTTACGGCAGACCCAACCAAACGCTGCTTTGTCTTACTTGTACCAACTGAGCTCAGTCCCTCTTTCCCATCCTCGGCAGATGGTGTCCAGACATGGGCCCTGGATCAGCCACAGCTAACAACCTAATGTAAGGGCAGGCACTGCTGTCATTCATCTCTGCATAGCCCCCCAATATCTAGAACGATGCACTGCACGGAATAGATCATAGGGTCACATCGGTAGTAAGGGTCAGAGTTAGGATGTGAATCCGGGTTCTCTGAATTCAAATCCAGTCTAGCAGCACAGATATAGAACCTTCAGAAAGCGGCTTAGAATCCAACCTCCCCATTTTACAGATCTGGAAACTCAGGCTGAGGGAGGTTGAACAACTAGTTCAAGGCCAGGTATTATGTGTCAGAGGTGAGATATGAACCATCGTAACAGCTGAATCAATATTAGTTGAAAGAACAGATGATATTATTTCCCCCACTCCTACACTACTGTCTACAGGCAGGATTAGATTGCCTTCCCAGAGGATAAGTCACATTCCCTGGAGATTGGATTTAGAGGAACAGCAGTGGCCTGGCATCTTGGACATATGTTTGTCCTGATTTGAAGAGGTCATCAGGCCCCACGTTTGGGCCTTCCTGGAAAACTCAAGAACAGGAATAAAATGCAAAAAACGGAATAAAATGACAGGAGAATAGAAAGGAAGAATATAAACCAAAATAATTACAACAATATAAAAGCCTCGTGTAGGGGCTGTAAAAAGGGAACAGACTGAAAGCTGAATCCATAAAAGGGTTCTCTCTGTTGTATATTACTTACAGGGATACGTTAGGGCCTAACCTGGAGCGGCTAATAGAACAAGGGAGTAAACAGAACCAAGAAGATGGCTAGCTCAGACATTATTAAAAAATACAATTGCTATAGGAGGACTCAGGGGCCATAATGTTTGTTTTTACAGAGCCGTGGATACCTTTCTGCAAGAATGATAAAAGCAACATGTTCTCAAAGCATAGAAAAATGCCCGTGTGGGGCTGTGGGGCACATGGAGGGAACAGCAGCTGTCTGAGCCGCTGGGCCACACTTTGCTGTGGGGTCAATGGATGGGTTTCCTGAAATGTGCCCGGAGAGTGGTAGGGAAATCAAACCTTCCCCTCTCAAATACCCCAAACAAGTTTTTCTAGGTTTGGGACAGAGGGGAATGGGGCACCATGGGGACTCTTGTGCAGGGATTGAGTAGCCTTTTGTGTAGGGACCTGTTCTTGGCCCTGATGGGAAAATAAAGTATCGTCCTCCCCATCAGGAGAATTCCTTGCTTTTCTATTGGTATCCCTTGAGCTTAGTCAGTCAGGGTCAACAGACATTTATTATGTGCCAGGTAATATGCTAAACACTGGGGATTAACAGAAAAGGAAAAACAGCTCATACTCTCAAGGGGCTCACAGTCTAATGGGGGGAAATGTTCAAACAGCTATGTGCAAACAAGATATATACAGGATAAACTGGAAGTAATCACAGAGGAAAGGCACTTGATTAAGGGGGAAAGGCTTCTTGTAGATGGTGGGATTTTAGCTAAAGGCAGAGAAACCAGGAGGAAGAAAAGAAAAGTAAATATTAAATATAGAAAATAATTTTCAGGGGGAAAGGCACTAATAACTCTAGGTGGGTGGGGGCATAAATCAGGATGAGTAGGAGGTGGTGCTGAAGCTAGGTTTTGAAGGAAACTAGAAATTTTATAAGGTATAAATGAGAAGGAAATGCATTCCAGACATGGGGCACAGCCTGGACAAAAGTATAGTGATAGGAAATGGAGGTTCGCTTTTACTGATCGGTAAAGAAGGCCAGGAACAGTGTTATGCTAAGCCCCACAAAAAAACAGGCTATAGTTAAATAGTAAAGGATTTCAAGGGTTTCTCCTAAAGGCGAGGGGGAACCACTGGAACTTCCTGAGCTGCAGAGTGACGAATACTTCTGAATCTCACAACACCCAAGTGAGGTAAGAATTATTAGTATTATTTTGCATTATTTTACAAATAAGGAAACAAGTTCAAAATAATTTGATTACTTTCCATTAAAAGTTCTTGTCATGTTAATGCTAGTGTCAAAGGTGGCAGGCAAACCCACAATTCTCTTGGCTCCATGGTTTTCACGTTGCTTCAAAGCGTTTCCTTTTTATACCACGATGACTGCGTTTCCGTAGGATAGCAGAAGAAGAAAAGACTGTATATATAGGCTGAAATGAGATTTCAGAGGCACCTAAATGCTAGCATAAAACGTTTAGATTTTGTTCCATAGGATATGGTGAGTAGGTGAGGGGTACTGGAAGCTCATACAGTTATCCCTTCCATATCTCGGCTTTCCCCATCGCGGTTTCAATACATAGTGGGTCAGCATAAGAAATTAAATGGGAATTTGGAGGGAGTTTTGTGGAAGCCACAAATGACATGTGAAGGCTAGCAGATGACGCAAAAGTTTAGAAACTCAGAAATGCATAAATATATGTATAGTACTGTATAATATCAACACATTTCATCTTTTAATACCACAATAATTCTGACTTCTTCTCTGTTATGAAGGGAGGGTCAAGAAATTTTACACAGGTTTTCCAGAAGGATATGGAGGGGAAAAGGCACTAAAGTGGAAAAGGGGTTAGGCTTAAGTTAAGGGAAGGGGAAATCACATGACAAGAGGGGAGTTTTGAGACCAGGAATCTGGCAGTAGTATGAGACTGAAAGTGGAGGAACTAGTTAGGTTGTCAGAGTCCAGGCAGAAAATGAGGAGGGTCTGGTCTAGGGCATTATGGAATGGAAAGGAAAGGATGGAAAGGGAGGAATTTTTCAAGGAAGAATCATTGGGTTTCTTGACAGTCTGGCATTTCTCTTTCCCAGCAAATCTGAGCAGTACCACTTATTGGTACTAGTGACGGAAGCAGAAGAGTCAGAATGGGAGGCCATTTGTAGGGAAAGAAGAATTCTCTCTCATCTGTTTGGAACTTGATGCTATAGTGGGAACCATCAAAGCAGATGAGTCTGGCTGGCCGAGAGAGATGTGGAATTACAGCTTGTGAGACAGATTAGAGATATAGACATAGATTTGAGACTTATTCATGTAGACTCTTGTGGTTTTATAAGAGTAGGTGAGACCAAAGAGGGAGAGAGAATTTAGAGAAAAAAGCAGAGGGTCAAAGATTGAGTTTTGAAGTATGGTCACATTTATGGGGTGAGAGAAAAAAGCAGAACCAGTGAAGGAGCACAACAAGGAACAGCCAAGAGGAAAAGCAGCATAAAGCAAAGGCAGAAGAACATTTAAATAAGCAGGTGGTTGGACAAATGCTGAATGCAGAGAAGTCAAGAATGAAGATTTATTTTTAGGAGATCCCTGGTGACCTTGGAGAGAATGGCATTGCTTCAGACAAACTGAAACCCAAGAAAGACCTTAGCTTAAGAAGGCCAAGGTCTCCCACTGCATCCTGGACTCTGGATCAGCCACTGGACTCTGATGACTCTGGAAGGAGACAGTGAGGCTGATGACTCTGCACACCTCTGCCTCACTTAAATCCAATTCACTTGCAAGTCAAGACATCGCCTTCCTGATGCCATTGGTCTTCTTTGAGAACATAGGACAAACAATAAAAACAATCTGAACACAGGACAAACAATAAAAACAATCTGTGAGGGGATGAAAGCTAAACTGCAAGAAAGTGAGGAAGTGCAGAGAAAAAGGTGATAGGGAAAGACAGTTAGATAGTACAGTAGATAGAGCGCTGGGCCTCAAGTCAGGAAGACTTGAGTTCAAATCCAGCCTCAGACGCTTACTAGTTGTATGAAGGTGGGCAAGGCACTTAGCCCTGTTTGCCTCAGTTTCCCAGTCTGTAAAATGAGCTAGAGAAGGAAACAGCAAACCATTTTCGTATCTCTGCCAAGAAAACCCTAAGTGGGGACAGGAAGAGTCAGACGTGACTGAACAATAACTGGTGATAGGAAGCCCAAGGGGACAGCAGGATCAAGGATTATTATTATTTTTTAAATAGAGGAACAGAGTATATTCACACACATACATGTGCACACACATGTATGTGAATACATGCATGCACACACGTAGGCACACAGTGCATATACACACATGCATGTGCACATATGCATTGTGAACCCACACATATATGCAGGTATATATATTCAATGTTCTCCATTTTATGTTCTCCATAGCTGCCAAAGTGAGATTATTAAAACCCAGGTCTGATTATGTCACTACCCTGCTCAATAAATCCCAGTGACTCCCTGTTACCTCTAGATTGAATAAAATATAAAATCATCCATTTGGCATTTAAGCCAATCTGACTCCAAACTAATTAAAAATCTGGGTCCAACCTCCCTTCCCATTCTTATTATTACTTGCTTTTGTTCCCTCTTCATCATTCTCTCAGTGCCTCTGCAGAGGATGCGCCCCATGTCCGCATACCCTTATTCCTGGAATGCGCTTCCTCCCCTTCTCTGCCTCCTAGCGCTCCTAGTTTCCTCCAAAGCTTAGCTCATACTGAACCTCTTATATAAATAAGGTCTTCCTCTAGCTGCTATTGTCTCCTCCTCACACCCAATACCTCATATTGTTTTGTTATATGTGTGCATGCTATATGCTCCTTTAGAAGGTAAGCTCCTTGAGGGCAGGGGCTGCTTCACATATGCCTTTGTAACCCCAGTGCCTAGTACAGTGTGTCATAAGTGTTTAATAAATGCTTACTGCTTATACACTAAAGGAAGAAAACCAATGGAAAGGGAGAAATAGAATATGTACTCCCTGTTAGTTCAGTGGTAAGTACTCCTGTCTGTCACGTGGGAGACTGGGGTTTAATTCCCCTATGGGGAGACAAAACAAATTTTTCAGTGACTTTGGAAAAACATGGAAAGACTTGCACGAAGTAATGAAGAACAAAACGAGCAGAACCAAAGAACACTGTATACAATAACAGCAATATTGTTTTTAAGAACAACTTTGAGAAAAAAAGAAAAAAAAGAACAACTTGGAACGAATAAGTTATTTCGACTATTAGAATACCCAAATTAACTATAAAGGACAAAGAAAGATGCTTCCTGTATCCAGAGAAAAAACTGTTAAACAGAAGTATGTATAGAATAATTTTATACACACACACACACACACACACACACACACACTTTGTGTCTAATGGTAGCCATCTCTAGGGTGGGAATGAAGGGGAGGGAAGAAAAAAAAGAAATTTACATGATCATTTTGTTGTATATTTGAAAGAAATAGCCAGTTGTACATAGCAGATTTGCAGTTTCATATGCAATCATCTTTTTATTGTACTAGGTTATGGAAAAGCTTGTTTTATTCTATAAATTAAAAATAAAATTTAATAATAAGAAAAAAGAGATAGAAGAGATAACATAGCTGACTAAATGTTATTAGAACATGTTTCCCTGCAACGGGGATAGGCTGTTCTGAATAATTTGTCTTCCACCTAGTTTTCCTCATGACCAAAATTAATGTATTTTTGAGATGTTTGGCCCAAGGGGAAGGATGCAGTTCAATTTTAGAAAATAACTTTTCCCGGGATAAAACCTACTGACCTGTCTGAGGACTCAACTGGCAAGAATCCATTCAGTTTGATAAACACCTTTGAAATGCTGACTATGTGCAAGGCACTGTATTAGCTGCTGGGGGTACAAAGAGAATGAATCTAAAAATTAGAAAAAAAAAAAACCCCTAGAGATTCCTTGGTCTAAATATTGAAATCCCTTTCAGTCCTATTTCTCATTATTTCCTTCCACGCACACTGCATTCCAGGCACACTGGAAGACTAGCTCCCCTTCAATCTCATCCTGTTTTTGCAGGGTCATATCTCATGCCTGGAGCACATGCTCTCCTCATCTCAGTCAACTGAAATCCTTCCAGGCTCAGTTCAGATGTTACCTCTTCCATAAAGCCTTCCTTGATCTCCCTGGCTAAAAGTATTTAACTTAAATCTCCACTCCCTCTCTTTTTCAAATTAACTTAGAACGCTTTGTAGTCTCACCTTTGCCCCTATTATGTATGCGATTACCTTAATATTATATACTTATCTGTTCAAATAGCACCCATGGCTTGCTTGCTCTTCTTTGCACCCCCGGCCCTCAGAAAAGCCACCCCAGAGTCGAAGTAATCTACTCAAGAAGCTGTTCAATTCAACAAATATTTATTGAACTGAACATCCACTGTATTCTTTAAAAGCCCGCATGGGACAGGAAGATAATGTGGTGGTAGAAGGGACCCGGAGAGGAAAAACACCAGAGAACATGCGGTGTGTAGTATACAAGTTTTTAAACTGGAGTTTGTGAAGTTTTTTTTTTAAAATCTTTTGTTAACTGTATATAATTGATTCCCTTTGTAATCTTATATAATTGATTATATGCATTTACAAACATTATCCTGAGAAGGGGTCCAGAGGCCTTGCCAGACTGCCAAAGGGGTCCGTGATCAAAAAAATGGTTGTAGCGGAAGGCTGACACTTAGCATTAGGAAATCCAGGCTGGAACTCACACTCAGACATTATTGGCTATGTGGCCGTGGATACGCCGTTTCGTTTCTTTCAGCCTCAGTTCTCTCATGTGTGTATAACGGCGGCAGGATCACATGTACTAGCTAACTTCCTCACAAGACTGTCGGGAGAAAAGTACTTTGTGAATCTTCAAGTTTCAAATGTGAGTGATTATCATTAACCTGCCGAGCACAAAACCCTACATGTGGGCAAAGACAGAGTGACTGCGCACGTGATGGTAGCTCACCCAGATCCTTGGCTCCTCTAGCTGGAAACTCATTTGGGATTTCACCGAAGCCTCCTGGTCTTCAGCAAAAAAGAGTTAGAAGGCTGGGGAGTGTGTCATGATAACCCAGGCCCTGCCAGCTGCAATGACACGGCCAAAAGCGTCCAAATAAATTTCTCCTGCAGTTGGGATTGTGAAGTCAGCACAAGCTGGAGCCTCAGAGATTTACTGCAAATTAAAGTTGGGCCTGAGCCAACCAGAATCGGCCAGGGGGTGGGGCGGGGGAAGCTGATGGGTCTGAATTCTAAGCCGTTGATGAGTCCACACAGGACTGGAGTAAGAATGTCAGACCTGTGGAAACCTAGGGCTTCTGTGATGACAGGAAGTCAGGGGCACAGAGTTATGCAGATGAGGAATTTGCATATATTCTTATCATTATCAAGCAGAAGCACAGTTGGACATGCTCTATTCAATGAAACAGACACAATCCCAGGATAACAGGCCACACTTGGGCTGTCTTTCCAGGAATTGGTAACAGCATGCATTATCACCATGGGAGAAGTCTAAAGTTGGGATAGAGGGTGGATTGGCTGCAACGGGCTACTGAAACTGCTCTGGATTGGAGAGGAGAGGTAGAAGGGGAAGGGAGGAGAGAGAGAGAGAGAGAAAGGGAGAGAGAGAGAGAGAGAGAGAGAGAGAGAGAGAGAGAGAGAGAGAGAGAGAGAGAGAGAGAGAGATGGCGAGGAGACAGACAGGGTTGGTAGTGGGAAAAGTGATGATTCCTCCTTGTAAATTGGCAGGCAGTCTGGAGGATTTCTGTCAGTGACAGGAATAGGGTTTTGAAGTGTAGTCATTCGTGGGAGGAGAAATTAGCTAAAAAAAAATATCGGCTGATTCTGCTCTCAATCCAACACAAATCACTGAGTGGGAGAAGGAGGCAAAGGGCGCTTGGAAATGGGAAAACAGAGAAATCTGGTTTGCAAGTTACAATAGGAGTGCCTGCTTTATCCTTGTGCCTGTCAGTTGGGGCTTGAGGGGTTTAGGTGGGTTTTCCCACCTCCTCTGAGCTGTTGGAGGGCTCTGGGGAGGAAAGGCACAGTTAAGAGATATTGTGATGCTTGCTTTTCTCTTGGGGGCAAAGCTGCCTGTGACAGCTGAGCTGGGAATACCTACATTCCATCTATATTAGGGTGGGAGGGTATAGTTGTTTAACGTCCCATGAAAAGCAGGCTCTGATGCCACCCAGGGACTGAAGAGCAGAAAGTACAGTGGGTAACTTCATTCTCTTCCATTCACTCCTGTCCAGGGTGAGCAGAGACCCATAAGATTAGGAGGTAGGTTGGTCAATAGAGCATTGGGGTCTACACATTGGCATCTCACTTTATGCAGCTCAGTTTCCTTCCCTACTCTACACCCAACTCCCCCAATTGTTTTTGGCTCTTGTTCCATGACAGATAGTCAAATGTAAAGATTTAGTGACCAGGGGGAAATTCAAAGGAAAAAGGAATCTCCTTCAGATTGTTAAAACCTTATTCTTCCTACTAAGGAACTTCAGCTCAAACCCATGAAGCTAGAAATTAACATTGTATCATTGCCCCTTGCATGATCAGAGGGAAAAAAAAAGAAAGAAAAATTTCCTTCCTTGGGGCAGGAAGCAAATTAGACAGGAGAGAATGTCACCACTGCAGCAATGAGATGATTTCCAAAGTTGTTTTTTTTAGCTCCAAAATGTTATAATTTCTATTTTTAAAAATGCTAAACTGTATGGCTTTACTTGGGTTTGGGCACCAGTAGGACTATACAATTCCCAGGGTCCTTTCCAATTTGGGGATGGTGTGTTCTTCTTGTTATAGGACATCTTTTCTTGGAAGGGTTGGTTTGGATTCCAAGTAACCTTGAGTTGGGAGAAGCAAATAAATTCCGGGATAATGAGGAGGAATTCTTGTGGGAACCTGGGAGGGTCATGGATTGCAGAGCCTAGCATCCTAAGGCTATCTCATACTTTTCTTCTGGTTTGCGGGAATATGGAAACCAGAGATAGGATAGTCAAGAATGCAGAAACAATTGGCACTGCACCTTCTTCTTGGAATTATCAAGAGTCTCAGTCTAACCATGGATGATTAATGAGGTTTGCTTTTCTAAGCAGGAGTTGTACAGATGTGGAAGGAAGTGAACATCTGGCTCTTCCAGCTTGCAGCTGCTCTTTTGCTAGAAAGAAGTGTTCTGCCCCACATCAAATTCCCTTTGTGATTCCTTCTGACCTCTTCCTAGCCATGGTTCTTGAGTCAACCACCTCTTTCTGGACACTAAGAATGGGATAAGGAATCAGAATTCCTGGGATCTATCTATGGATGGGGAAAAGGTCCATGTAGGACCATCCCCAGGATCTCATACACTTCTTTGACTCATGGCTTAGTCTTACCTTAATTTCTCATTCTTTCCCCCTTAACCCATTTACTCTGTTCCTCACCTTCTCTCCCAGATTCTGCCTATTCAGAGAAAGTAAATCCCTCTCTCCAACACTCAGTTGTCCACCATTTCTCCCAGCATGCAAAAGTGGCTCTGTTCATGGTTAATGAGGAGATCCAGGACTGAATAATATTTGTATAAGGACTCTGCCTAATGATTCCAAGGGCCATTCAGGGACTTAAAATAAGGAGTCTTACAGGGCATCAAGTCCAATGCTATTGTATTATAGATACAGAAACCCAAGCCTAGAGAAGTAAAGGTATTTGTGCAAGGTTCAACAGGTACTGATTGGTAGAACTGGGCTTAGAACCTAGGTCTGACTCCCTGCCCCATGTGTAACATGCCTGCTGGTAGAGCTCCAGCAGTCTTACCCATATACTGGAGCTGGATACAGAATCAGACCAGGCTGGAATAGGATGTTGTGACAAGCTGTACTCAGGCTGCAATGGTGCTGACACCATGATTACTCTAAGAACTCCCGAGTTGAGCTGTTCTCTAGAACCCTCCATTATCAGCAGAGTAACCCATCTACTGATACTCTGCCCTGACTCATTCTCCACTAACAATCCCCTATCCCACTCTCCCTCTTCTACTCCTGGTGTTGCTGATTTCTTGGCTGTGTAAGAGTAATCTACTTTCCTTACTCCTACTTTACCTTCCCTCATCCCCATCTACCTCACCTCCCAAGTCCCATTCTGGCTCTGCTTGCTCTTTCCACGATGCCCTCTATACATCCTAGTCCACTATTAATAAATTTCCCTTCAATTTCGATGTTTTCTTCTTACGCTCCTTCTATCTTACGGAGCTTACAGAGACCTGGATCCTCCCAACATGACATTGATCTCCCTGGATATCCTTTCTAATAACTGTTGCGCCTTTCTTTTCTCCTACCTCCTGATATACTCATCTCAAAGGGGGAGTCAGCATGCCTTTTGTACTCCTTTGTCATTTCCAGACTCTCCCTCTGCTTCCATAACTCAGAAAGATTACATCCTTTGAGAATCACTATATCCAAATTTATCACCCAAACCAGATCCTAGTGGATGTTCTCTAGTGATGGCCAGGTTATTCTCTCTTCTTCTTTAATGACTTTAGTGCCAGGTTCACAGTATTCCTCTCCATCCCAATTCTTGCTTTTATACTAGAAGACTTTAACATATATACTGATATTCTCTCAAATACCCTAACTTCCCATTTGGTCAATCTGCTCAAATCCCATGACTCATTCTTTTATTCCACCTGAGTTCCTCAAAAGAACAGCAAAACCTTTTGATCTTTCCATCATATACAAGTGTTCTACTTCTACAGCCAAGAAATCTGATATTCCTTTACTCTATCATGATCACCTCTCAGTCCATCTCTCCCTATTCTTTACTCATCTTAAATCTATTTTTTATCTTCCCTATGACTTCCAATCCTTCCACTCCTCAGTTCTTTCTCAAGACATTGCCTTTTCATAATTCTCCAAATCTTGACCCTTTCCAAACCATGGAAAAACCCTAAAGTTAACCTTTTCAACTCTACATTATCTTTTGTTCTTGAATCAGCTGCTCTCTTGACCTATTGCTACACAACTCTCTGCCTTGGATCCTAACCTTGGAATACTCCTACCATTCACCTCCTTCTCTCCTCTTCACATGCTGCTGAATAGAGCTGAGGAAATCATACAACCATGTTGATTAGATTCGCTACAACTTTGTATTATCTAATGTCAACAGGGCCCTCACTGGAGAGAAGAAATCTTTTTAATCCTCCCTAATTGAATTTCTAGCCCATTCGCCAACCTTAGTCTTTAAGTCTCCTATAACACCCCTCCCTCCAAATCTCTCAGCTGAGGATCTTGACTCACACTTTATTGAGGAAATAGAGGTAATTGGCCATGAACTCCCTCTTCTCTCCTCTTCTCACAACTCCTTGACAACATGTTCCATTAACTCCTCCTTTACTTAAGTCTCTGTTGAAGAGGTGGACCTGTCAAGGCTAACCTGTCTACATGAACCTTTGATCCCCCCCACTACTGTATTTACCAGAAGATTGTTCTGCTTATCATCACTCTTCTCTTTCTGATTTTTAATCTTTTCCTATCAATTATTTCCTTCTCTGCCACCTAAAAACACTCAGGTCTTTCCCATACTTTACTAAATCCTTCACTGGATTCTGCCATTCTCAACAGCTATCTACTTATATATATGTTCTTTTTTCCCCCCAGCAAACATCTTGAAGAATCCGTCTACATTTCTTTTCTCCAATTCCTCTCACTCACTAATCAACCCTCTGCAGTTTGGCTTGTGACCTCATCTTACAAATGAATCTGCTCTCTCCAAATTACTAATGATCTCTTACTTGCCAACTCTGATGACCTTTTCTCATGAATGTGCTGGTAAATGTTTAGCAACTAGCTCTCTGGGAAAAAAAAAGAACACAGGACACACTTTTAAGTTTAATCTCCATGATTAACATTTTTTCCACTGTCTTAAGACAATCAACAAAACAATAAATCAAGCCCTGACTTTGCCAGTTTCTGAGGTGTAAAT
>CM053593.1:168919739-169037239 GCA_028646575.1 Pseudocheirus occidentalis | reverse complement strand
AATCCCCCTCCCCAGCTCCTTTCCTGAAGATTGAATGGCCCACTCCTTTATCAGTCCAGTCCCCAGGCCTTGTGCTTACTTTCCACGGTGAGAGTGATGGGCTGGCTGGTCTTGTTATCCCCGTTCTTGTCATTAACGGCCTGCACGTAGTACCGGCCGGCGTCAGGAGCCACAGTTGACAGAATGACTAGGGTGTTATCCAGCGTGATGGCTCTGAGGAGGACAGAGAACTGATTGAGAGATTCTGTCAGGGTCACCCCCAAGCCTCCCTCTGAAGCAATGTGGGGCTGGGGAGGTGGAGAATTCTGGGGACTCATTGGGAAGAAAGACTGAAGGAAGAGAGGAAGAGGGAGAGGGAAGGAGAAAGGGAAAGGGAGAGAGAGCGAGAGAAGAGAGAGAAAAAGAGAGAGAAAGAGAGAGAGAGAGGAGAGAGAGAGAAGGGGGGAGAGAGAGGGAGAGGGAGGGAGAGAGAGAGAACGTGCATATGTGTGTGTGTGTGTGTGTGTGTGTGTGTGTGTGTGCTGATGAGAAACGGGAAATGATAAGAGGAGGGCATAAAGCTAAAATAATCATGCCTCACATCGATATTGAACATTAACATTTTCAATTCATTTTCACAGACATTATCTTTTCTGATCCTTACAACCCTGTGAAGGAAGTCTGGATGAAGAGTATAATCCTTATTTCTCAGTCAAGGAAATCGACATGCAAAGATATCTAGTTATTCCTTATCTATCTCGTCTAGGTATTCCTTAACCTTGGCAGGGCTGTATCTTTCAGCCCCCATCCCCTTAATTTCACCTTATTCCTGAGGCCCAGTGTTGCTATAACTGATGCCAATGGCCTCCAATTCTTTTTCCTCCCATGGCCCCTCTGTGCCTGTAGTGAAAGTCATACCCTCTACAAGGTCCCTGGATGTCAGAATCAAAAATAGATGTGTGTGTGTGCGTGTATGTGTGTGTGTGTGTGTGTGTGTGTGTGTGTTGGACAGGAGAGGGGGATTGGATTATGTCTGACCACTAATTTCACCTTCTTTATGGAATTCTATCTTCACAAGGTGATGCATGAATTCCCAGTATGAGGCACTTTGTAGTATGGAAGGTTTTGAAAAGCACTTGGGGAGAAATCTCATGCTGTGAATTAATGCTTCCCCCAGTACTTTTCAAAAAATCCTAGTTACGACGACAGGAAAATTATCTGGGACCAGACAAGTTCCTATATATAACATGAGTTCACATATTAAATGACTGCTGAACCAAATAATGTTTGATCTTTAAAAAAATATCTATTTGTATAACATCATGTAGTCGATGGTTTGATTCAATTAAATTCAACCAATATTTATTAAACACTTAATATTATATGCACAAGGTACCATGTAAGGGCCTGGGGATAAAAGGATAAAGAGGTATCCCCTGTCCTCAAGGGCATAGTAGATATTAATGTGATAATTTAGTTGGAAGCTCCATGCATAGGGGGTTATTAGCCAACTGTCCTGTTGGATTCTATCTGTCTCCTTCTGCTAAGAAATAACAGCTCCTGTCCCTGTGCCTCAGTTTCCCCTTGAAGAAAAATTAAAAAACAACAACAACAAACTTGACTTTTTCCATCTAATGACGTATCTTCTCTCCTTGAGGATGGCCAGGTGTCTGAAAGGGTAGAGTGGTACAAAGCTAGAACTATATTCCTAATCTGAATTGTTTTTTTTTTACCTTGGAACCAATACTGGAGACTCTAGAACACCAGACCCAAGTGAGGTTGTATAAATCCCAGCTGGGAATTCACTGAGCCTCATTATACCCCTTAAAAGTCTGACCATCAACAAATTTTCCTCTTTTCTTGTTTTCCATCTTCTTTTATTCGTTTCCCCATTGACAAACAAAACCATTAGTTTGTCAAGTCTAGCTCCAAATTTTAATGTGATGTGCATGAGACAGCTGTTAAACATCCTTAATGTTAGTTTAACAAGGACAAATCCCGTTGAATCCTTTTCAGATTTTCCCATAAGGTGAATGTTACAGAGTTTTAAAAAGAGTCTCTCAAAGGAACCGCTTCACAAATGTCTCTTTTGTTTATACTTTCACCAGGGCTAGGGGTTTTGCTTTTTTTTTTTTTTTTGCTGTTGGTCTTTTATATGTCAGTTCTCTTGCCATCAACAGAGCTCCAGGGAATTTCAGAGAAGGTTCATCCACTCTGTTCTTCCCCAAAGGTTCCTTTCCTTCCTGAAGAGTCTTCTCTCTTTTCTCTCAGTTTCTTCCAGTAGCCTGGGCAGTGGAATTAGAGGTAGGGGGTGGCCCTGGACAGAGGCTTGACAAACTGGTGGTATGCAGTGGTAATGAATAAAGAATCAGGAATACTTTCTGAGCTCAGATTTGGCCTCTGACACTTAGTAGCCGTGAGACTCTGGGCAATTACTTAACATATTCTTACTTACTCTGAACTTACTCTTTTGATCAATTGGTCAGTTAGCATATGTTAAATGTCTACTATGCACGGGCAAAAGATAGCCCCTGATCTCAAGAAGCTTAGTGTCTAATGGCCTCAGTCTCCTCATCTGCAAAATGGGGATAATAGCACCTGTCTCCCAGGCGAGCTTCTTCCATTGGGCAGCTAGATGGTGTAGTGGATAGAATGCTGGGTCTGGAGTCAGGAAAGCTCACCTTCCTGAGTTCAAATGTGACCTCAGACACTTAGTAGCTGTGTGATCCTGGGCCAGTCACTTAAGCCTGTTTTCCTCAGTTTTCTCATATGTAAAATGAGCTAGGAAACCAGTCCAGTATCTTTGCCAAGAAAACACCAAATGAAGTCACAAAGAATTGTACACAGCTGAAAAACAACCTAACAACAACACTTCCCCATGGTTGTGGGAGGATTAGATGAAAAAACATAAGTAAAGGGTTTTGCGAACTTTTAAGGACTGCATAAAAGCTAGCAATTATTACTGGTATTGCTTCTGACCTCAGCACCTCTGTCCCTCGTCCTAGAGCTTCCCCTTAGAGTGCCACCATAATTTAAAGGCTAATAAGGAGAAATCTTTATTTTGCCAAAAGCCAAGAGAGGAAGTGTGGTGCCATGAAAAGAGTGCCAGATTTTAGAGTCAGAGGTGTAGAGTCTGCAATCTGGCTTTAATGTTTCTAGCTATGTGACCTTGGACAAGTTACCCAAGTCTCTCTGGGCTTCTATAAAATTAGGGAGTGATATAAAAATTAGTATAGTAGATTGAAAATTAGTAATGATAATTTATTTATTATTTGTCAGATTTATTATTTTTTTTGGTGAGGCATTTGGGGTTAAGTGACTTGCCCAGGGTCACATAGCTAGTAGGTGTCAAGTGTCTGAAGCCATATTTGAATTCAGGTCCTCCTGACTCCAGGGCTGGTGTTCTATCCACTGCACCACCCCAGCAGCCACAATAGTTCACATCCTGTTATTGTCAAAGGCACCATCTTCTTTCAAGTCTCCCAGGATGGTACCTAGGATGTCATAGTGCCCCCCATATCCAATCTGTTGCCAAGTCTTATGGATTTTACCTTTACAACATCCCTCAAATATGCCCCCTTCTCTCCTCTGACACTACTACCACCCTAGTACAGGTCCTCATCACTCCACACCTGGGCTAATGCAATAACCTGCTGGCTGTTCTCATAGCCACAAGTGTCTCCTCACTCTAGTCCATCCTTCATTCAGTGGCCAAAGTGATTTTCCCACAGTGCAGGTCTGATCATCTCACTTCCCTACCCCATCCCCCCAAACCCCTCTCCAACCCCCCCCCCCCCGGCAAAACTCCAGTGGTTCCCTGTCACCTGCAAGATCAAATATAAAATCTTCTGTTTGGCGTTCAAAGCCCTTTAAAACCTAGCCCCTAGCTGGCCTTTGCACTCTTATATCCCATCTCTCCCCACCCAGTCATCTCCGATCCAGTGACCCTGCCCTACTTGGCTATTCTAAAACTCTCTGTCTTTGGGTTCCTGGCATCTTCTCTGGGTGGCTCCCACATTTGAAATCTTCTCCCTCCTTATGAAGCCCCTTGGCTTCCCTTCAAATCCCAGCTAAAATCCCATCTTTTGCAGGAAGTTTTTTCCAAACTTCTCTTCATTCTATCTATCAGTGGTTCTCAACCTTCCTAATGCCGCGACCCTTTAATACAGTTCCTCATGATGTGGTGACTCCAATCATAAAATTATTTTCGTTGCTACTTCATAACTGTGATTTTGCTACTGTTATGAATCATAATGTAAATACCTGAGATGCAGGAGGTATTTAAATTGAACATAACCCACAGGTTGAGAACCGCTGAACCTTCTCTCTTATTTACTACTTAACCTACATATAGCTTGCTTTGTATATCATTGTTCGCTTGTCATGTCCCCTTATATTGTAAGTTCCTCGAGGGCAATGACTGTCTTGTGCCTCTTTCTGTATCCCCTGTGCTCAGTACAGTGCCTGGCACATAGTACTTAATAAGTACTTTTTTTGTTGTTGTTGCTTTTTTGGAGGGGGAAGGCTGGGCAAATGGGGTTGAGTGACTTGCCCAAGGTCACACAGCTAGTAAGTGTTAAGTGTCTGAGGCTGGATGTGAACTCAGGCCTAATAAGTGCATATTGACAGGCAGAACAACTCTGTGATATAGGTGCCAAGTATTATCCTCATGTTATAGATGGGAGGCAGGATGGCCGTAGTGGCTAAGGATTCAAGAAGACCTGTGTTCAAGGTCTGCCTCTGAGAAATAGCGGCTGTGGGCAGCCAGTCATTTAACCTTTCCCTGGGCCTAGAGCTAAGACACTAAGCAGCATAACCTGCATTGTTAGAGTCCCTTACTAAAATCTCCCTCTACCTGTGAAATCTAGTGACTGGTCAATTCTTTCTTCCCTACAAATGAAGAAATCAATGTTCAGAGAAATTAAGTGACTCACTCAGGGTCACAGAGCAAGAATATATTGGAAGTAGGATTAGAATTCAGATCTTCCTGAGACTGAGTCTGGTGTTCTAATCTGCAATGCTAGGCTGCCTCTCTAAGCCTCAGTTGCTTTATGTATAAAATGAGAATGTCTATCCCACAGGGTTGTTGTAGGATCCAAAGAGATAGTGCAGGGAAAACACAAGAGGATGGTTGAGCTGCCGGCTAGTACTGAATCTATGATCATGTACGTCCTTCCCTGCTGTCTTCTCTCTCTTAGCATCCCTCTTCCCCATCCTATGTGCAACAGAGTACATGCACACACACACACACACACACAAGAGAACACACACACACACACACATGCATGCACACGTAGACTTTTGGTGCACAAACGACCTTGAGAATAAAGCTAGGAGATTCTAGCATAAATATTATTTAAATTCATAACTAGCTCAGGTCATGCGGATTTCAATGTTCCTATTCAATTGTACTGCCCCGGTTACGGTTTTTGGCTCAAGTTTAAAAGCAATGCCATACCTCTGATGGCCAAACTTTTGTCTACCCTCACTCCTTTCAGGGCTACAGAGGCGAAGCTGAAGATCTGGGCTGTAGTCAGTCAAACAGTCTGTGTGACTTCTGTGGCCGCTAGGTGGCGCCATAGTGCACGGAGCCCTGGGTTTAGAATCCCAAGATTCTAAAGTTCAAATCCCACCTCAGACACTTACTGGCCATGTAACCCTGGGCAAGTCACATAACTCCTTTTTGCCTCAGTTTCCTCATCTGTAAAATGAGCTGGAGAAGGAAATGGTAAATCACTCCAGTATCTTTGCCAAGAAACCCCCAAATGGGGTCATGAAGAGTCTGGACACAGCTGAAATGATTAAACCACAACATTAACAACAAGACTTTAGGCAACCTATTTTCTCTCTGTTCTTCAAACAACAACAACAACAACAACAACAACAACAACAACAACAACAACTTATACAGTGCTTTAAGATTTGCAAAGCACTTTACAAGCATTATTTTATCCTTACAACAACAATGCTGGTGGTACTATTACTGCCTCCATTTTACAGATGTGGAAACTGAGGCAGGCAGCAGTTAAGTGACTTGCCCAGGGTCACACAGCAAGGGTCTGAGACCAAATCAGAACTTAGTTCTTCCTGATTCCAGGTCCAGCATTCTATCCACTGAGCTACCTTTATAAAATCAATCAATGAACACTCATTAAACACCTCCTATGTGCCTGGCACTATGTTAACACTGGGAATACAAAAAGACAAAACACTGTCCCTGCCCTTAGGGAGCTTATGATCTAATGGGGGAGACAATATGGAAACAAAATATATACAAAGCAAGTCTTTGTATATATTTATATGTACAAAGTAAGTCTATATACATGGTAGCATATACATATAGTACATATTATATATAATATATACACACACACACATAGTAAGTCTATATACAGGATAAATATACAAAGTGAGCCTATATACAGGATAAAGAGGAAACAATTAAAAGAGGAAATGCACTGGAATTAAGAGGGGCTAGGGAAGGCTTCCGGTATCAGGTGGGATTTTAGTTGGGACTTAAAGGAAGGTCAGTAGCAAGGGAGTTAGATTAGGTGACCCTTAAGGTCCCTTATGTCTCTAACATTCTTTATCTTGCTTAACTTTTTGGCCTTTGCTCAAAGTTTCTTTGTTTGGTACTCAGGTACCCCCTTGTAGTTTCTGGTTGAAACTGAACTGGCTTTGAAACAAGTTTGTTTTCCATTAAGTTGGTGCTCTTTTGGCCCTGGCTGGAGGAAATCCCATCCTCCATCCACTTCCTACCCAATAACCTAGTTCCTCCCTTCCTTCATCTGTCTGTACTTGCAGTGTGCTCTCTCCTCAGCTGGGACTTGGGAACTCTACCAAACATCTAGGCTCCTGTCTACTCTTAGAATGTCAGAGCTAGAACAGAACACTGACCTTATCTCCAGTCCAACAGAAGAGGACATGGAGGTCCAGGGATAAGACAAGACGGCCAAGGTCCCATGAACCGTTAATGGTAGAGCTGCACTAGAACCCAGGTCTCCTGGGTCTCGGGTCAGCCTTCTTTTCACTATACCAAAATGCCTTACTCAGTTACTTGGCAAACTGTCATTTCCATCTCTACATAATACGGACCTATATATTTTTTTCAGAGCTACTTCTGAAGACTCCCAGTGAACTCTAAAAATACTTTTAATTTAGGGTCAGCTAGGTGGCACAGAGGATACAGTACTAGCTCTGGAGTCAGGATGACCTGACTTTGAATCTTGCCTCAGGCACTTATTAGCTGTATTTCAGTGGGCAAGTCACTTAACTCTGTTTGCCTCCAAAAAATTAAAAACAAAGACTTTAATTCAATAGTTTGACCAAACATTTAAATAATGCCCACTATTTAAATATATTTATATTTAATTAATTTAATTAATAATAATTATTATAATTAAATATATTTATAGCCTATGTGTAAGACTATATACTGGATGCTGTGGTTATGAGTAAAAAAAATCAAAGATCTGCCCTCTTATTAAGACCCTCATGCGAAAACTAGGCTAATTTAAGGACACATTTCTTCAAAACCAAAATGTCAGAGCAAGAGTTCCAAAGTCCCATTCATCTGCTCTGAAAACCCTAGAGTTCCCAGAAGTAAGGAGGCTGAGATGACCAGTGAAGCTTACTTGATACTCAGATGGTTTTGACCTTACAAGAAAGATTCCCTTTTCCCTTGTGATCTCCATTGATAGCTAAAGAGAAGATAATAAGAACTCACATTTGTATAGCCCTTTAAGATTTACAAGGTACTTTTATGATACACCATCTCATTTGATCTTTACAACAGCCTTGTAAGGTAGAAGTTATCATTAATCTCATTTACAGATGTAGGAACTAATGCTGAGAGAGGCTGACTAGGAGACAGGATTTGCACTCAGATCTTCCTGACTTCACGGTCTTTCCTCCTTAGCCCAAACACTGTGCCACTTTTCCTGACTCCAAATTCTTCGTTCTATCTGTTGGCCTTATAACCACGGGAGCATCCCAAGGGAAAACATATTAGCATCTGACTGAAGTTAACAGGTGATCAATTAATTTACTCCTATGCTTTACTCTCCAAAATGTACACAACTGTATCCAAGCTTTGTGACAAACTCCCAGACAATTTAACCCCAGAGATCAACGCTTTTGAAGAAAGCGGCTAGAGTTCTAAGCGCTGGATTCCTTGGGAATTTCCTCAGGACTATGCCTCAGGATGTGGGAGGCAGCGAAGTAGTTTGGTGGACCAGCGAGGGTCAGGAAGATCCAAGGTCAAATCTGGATTCAGACTTGCTACCAGCTGTGTGATCTTAGGCAAGTCATTTCCCCACTGCCTGGCTCCGTTTCCTCAACTATGAAATAAGGGTAATAGTTGTATTTAACTCCTTGGGTTGTTGGGAGGATTAAATGACGTAATATTTGTAGAGTACTTATCACAGTGCCTGATATGCAATAGATACCTAAAGAATGTTTCCTTCCTTCCTGGCCAGGGCTGGATCCCACAGCTATGACCCCTCTGAACCCTTTTTGTAACTAACTCCTTCATACTATCCTTTGGGGTTAGTTTTGAATGGCCAGGCCCCCACCTTCCAATCCTCTACTCCATGACAATACCCTTCATCTGGGCTCATGGTGTTCTATGCCTGGGGACACTTGATAATTTAATTAGAGAACTGAGGAAGTCAGATTGAAAGCTCCCCAACGGCTTGTACATTCTTCCTATTGTTACTCCTCTTGCCTCCTTTCCCACAATACACAGCCAGGGGATGGATAAGGTGTTACTAATCACTGTTTAGACCCCAGGAGCATGTAGCCCATAGATAGAACTCTTTCAATCCCTCCTCCCTCCTCCCTTCCAGCTCTCTATGGCTGATAGCGCTCATTGGATATGTATCCCCTGCATACAGATGCCAGAGAATTTGCTTCCAGGGGTCCTGTCTACTCAGCTATGAATATTAATCTGCTGTAATTGTGAAGATAAAACCATTGGAATGGTTTTCTTATATATTCAGCATGTAGGATCAAGTGGTGGAAGAAGGGGGAAAGAGTGTCTGTGTGTATGCCAGAATCATGGGGCAGGATTGTGTTGTGAATTAGAATAACCTGAGAGGAATTTGGTGAATGAGACTGGGATGATGGGAATGAGAATGTAGGGAATGAAGATATGATAGAATTGTGGTGCTTCATATTTACAGAGAATAAACTCCCTATTGTAGGGTAGTATTGTATCATGACTCTCAGCTTTGTAAAGTTAGACAGTGGTATAGGAGAAAAGAATTAATATCCATGTTAACTGTGCACTAGCAGGCTTGGGCAATGTGGAAAAGAATAATTGCATAATCAGAAAACCTAGGTTTGAGTCCTAAGTCCACCACTGTGACCTTGGGCAAGGCAATTCACCTCTATGGGCTCTAGCTTTCTCAAGTGTAAAATGGTAATAATGATTACAGGACCATAGATTTAGAGCTCAGGCTCATCTGTATCAACCTTCCATCATTTTACAGACGAAGAAACTGAGGGTCAGAAAGGGGAAAGGACTTGTCCCAAACCACACAGGTAGAACAGGAAACTGAACCAACATCCTTTGACTGAGAATCCAGCATTTCCTTTCACTGCCTGCCTCACAAGGCTCTGGTAAGGATCAAATGAAATAATGCTTATGAAATATACTGTAAGCATAGCACGCTACATGAATGTAAGTATTCACTACCATGGAGAGCATGACTAGATTCAGTATGATACATTTTTTTTTAATTTTGCTTTTTGGAGGGGGGAGGGTAGGGCAAATGGGGTTAAGTAACTTGCCCAAGGTCATACAGCTAGTAAGTATTACGTGTCTAAGGTCACATTTGAACTCAGGTCCTCCTGACTTCAGGGCCAGTGCACTATTCACTGTGCCACCTAGCTGCCCCCAGTTCAATACATTTCTAAGATGTCATAACTGAGTCTTTCTCCTTAGTTGTAGATCTGCATTACAAACTGCCTACTGGGCATCTCAAAATGAGTATCTTGTAGGCATCTCAAACTCCAGATGTCCAGGATAGAATGTGTTGTCTTTGCTCCAAATCTCATCCCTCTCCAGAACTTCCTTACTGCTACTGAGGGTGCTACCATTCCTTCAGTCACCTAGGTTCACAATCTTCTCTAATTCCTCACTCTCACTCTGCTTACATATCCATTCAATGGCCAAATCTTGTCCTTCCCACCTTCATAACGTCACCTCATCATCACTCACACAAATGTCACATTAGTTCATTCCCCTATGATTTCTTGCCTGGATTATTACAAGTCTCTTATTTGATTGACTTATCTCTCCCCATTCTGGTCCATCTTCCACTTATTGTTGTTGAGCCATTTTGGTTGTGTCTAACACTTTGTGACCCCATTTGGAGTTTTCTTGGCAAAGATACTGGAGTGGTTTGCCATTTCCATCTCTGGCTCATTTTACAGTCTGGGAAACTGAAGCAAGGAGTTTTAAGTAACTTGCCCAGGGTCACACAACTAGTAAGTGTCTTAGGCTTGATTCGAACTCAGAAAGATGAATCTTCCATGTCTGGCACTCTATCCGCTGTGCCACCTAACTGCCTCCATAATGGCTACAAAAGAGATTTTCTAAAAGTGAAGGCCTGACCATATAATTTCTTATTTTTTCCAATTACATGTAAAAACAATTTTTAGTATTCATTTCTTAAAATGTTGAGTTCCAAATCTCTTCCTCTCTCCCCACCATTGAGAAGGCAAGCAATTTGATATTAGTTATACATGTGCAGTCATGCAAAACTTATTTCCATATTAGTCATATTGTGAAAGAAAACCCATCATTCCTTATTTAATAAACTTCACTTTATGTTTAATTCTTCAGAGATGGTTGTTTTCCACATCTTGCTCCCATATAACAACACTGGTAAAATGTTGGTATTAAAAAGGTGAGCCTTTGCTTTCATAGGGTATGTGGACTCAATAAAAGAATGTCACAGTTTTCCAAATGTAACTGAGCCTGCTCTGTTCCTATTCAACTCTAGGCCCAGCTTATTGTCCACCTCTACCGTCTGTCCCAGATATACATACTGCTGGAAAGCTTTATAGGGTGTCTATCCAAATGCATTTTGAAATCTGGGCCGTATGACATGCTTCATCTACTCGTTCTATTGCTGTGTAGATGGCCAAGCCAGAATCCTTTGAGTGATTACAGATATCTTCCAGGAGGCCCTTCAGCGTTCCAAGCCTTGATATAGTCGGCACAATATCAGCCACCGACAGGAGGACATGGAGGGTTTTTATCATCCCTAGTGAATCCTGATGTAACTTGGGCTCTGTGATATGTCTCCTTCATCACAGAGGGAAACGTCTTTGGTGAACTTTCATCTCCCTGTTTAATGCCTCATGTGATGACTATGCTCAGAGCATCATTGAACAGGGTAATCTCTGTTACATCTTTCAAGGAATCTTGAATGAGCTTGACGTATGGATGGGAGACACTTTGTAAACAACACTCTGAAGCATTGTTCTATTCTTCAAAATCAAATACTTTTTTTGTCATCAACAAACAATAAGCAAAAGGGGAGCTTATATGCTTTAAGTGTTTTGCTCAATTGTGAAACGGTAAAGATATAGTTCATTGTTGAGTATCACCTCCAAATGCCTACCGGTTCCCTATTAACACCCTCACTGAGTATGACTTTGATTTGTACATGGATAATTCATAAAGATTTTACATAGAGGGGGGAGTAGGCACATGAGGCAGGAGTTACTGATTTTTATTTTGTTGCCTTTTTTTTGGTATTAGCAAAATCTGAGATTTTTTTTCTCCATGCTTTTGGTGTCTTCCCTTTCCTCAGAAACTTCATATATTAGTGACGTGGCAATTGTTTCACTTCCAGGATGGATTGTCCCTGTGTAAAACTGGTCCTAACTGGCTTCTTTTCCTCTCTTTCTCTTTAGGGTCATTTCTACCTTCTTTACAAGCACCCTGAGGTCTCTGATATTTGGATCCAAGTATGGTGGTTCCACTGTCTTTGATGGAGAATGTAGTTTGCTATAAAGATTTTTGCAAATCTTTTCGATTTTTCTTCCATTTGTTGACCTCCTTCCGTCTTCATCCCTGAATGCCCCTGGGATGAGTTTTCTTAGCTGGATCTCTCACAAAGCTTTCTTTAAGCTGGTTTTCTCTCCCACTGCTTTTCTCTGCTTTCTGAGATACTGCTGCTTATAATCTTCCAACATCCTTCTTTGTAAGATTTTTACAAATAAGTTTATATTCTAACATGATAGGATATAAGTTGAATATGATGAACTCTAAGGCATCTTCCAACTTAGTTACTTAGAGATGCCATAATACTGTCCAGGCAGGGCGGGAAGGTTTCAGGGAGGTTCCTATATTGGTGGATGAAGTAAGTCCTTTGCTCACAGCCTTTTTCAGAGGTGTTGGGTGTTGTTTTCAATGTTCAGTTACCCAAGAGTCAAAGTGCCAAACCAAACCCAGGGAGTGCACAGAGGGTCCTTGTTTGAGCTGAAAGGGCCTGTGTATTTATTTAGCCTACCAACCACAGCCAGCCCTGGTTCCTCCCTGCCACACCTCCCCTCACACAGCCAAAACACACATGCGCCAACGCATACATGAGTGCAAGCCACAAATGCACACATCCAAGCTTGTCTCCCTTTCTCTTCTGCACATACCCCTTTGCTTCAGGGTTCCCTTCTCTTGGCTCAGCAGAGTCTTTTCATCCTTTGGCATGGGAACTGTCCAGGCCCTCCGAGATTCAGCAAGCTTCACTGGCATATCCGTAGCAACAACTCTAGTCCATGGAGAAACTACCTTCACAATATCTCTTGCATCCATCCATCCATCCATCCATCCATCCATCCATCCATCCATCCCCTTTTCTCCACTCCACACAGCCACCACCTTAGTTTAGGCCCCCATCACCTCTTACCTGGACTATATTGCAAGAGTATCCTAATTAGTCCCCCTGCCTCCAGTCTCTCCCTTCATCAATCCATTTTCCACCCAGCTTCTAAATTGATATTCCTGAAGCACAGACAGTCTGGCCATGGTACTCACCTATTCAAGAAACTCTTAGCAGTTTCCTTTTGCCTCTAGGATAAGATATAAACCTTTCTCTTTTTCTTTTAAAGCCCTTTACAACCTGGATCTAGCCACTTTCCAAGTTTATTGTACTCTACTCTCCTTCATACACTCTGTGTTCCAGGCAAACCGGTCAACTTGTTGTTCTTTGTATGCAACATTCAATCCCTTATTTCCATGACTTTGACAGGCTGTCCCCCACCCTACCTCATGCCCAGAAAGTATCCCCCTTTTCACTGCTATCTCATAGAATCCCTAACTTTCCTCAAAGCTCAGTCCAAAGTGCTGTTTCCTAGGGGAAGCCTACCATATCCCCTGACTTGCTTTTCCAGCATGGGCTGCATTTTCACTCACTCATTTCCCCTCACTCATTTCCCAGCACCTCCCACCTGACCCTGAACTCACTGGTTGAAGCAGAGGAGTTGGAATATTCCTTGCTCTCCATCTCTACTTCCAGGTTATCTCTCTATCTCTATCACTAAACTTTCTTCCTTTGAGGTTCATGCTATTCATATCTGCAACCCAATCAAAATCCTGGTGGCAGTTGTCTACACACCCCTAAGACACTCAAAATCCTGATGGCAGTTGTCTACACACCTCTAGGATGCTCCCCTTCTTTTCTCAATGAATTCAGTGACTGGTTCCCAACCCTTCTTTCTTCCCCAACTCTTGACCTCATACTAGAGGACTTCAACGCACAAACTGATACTGTACTCTCTCAAACAACCTAATATCTCAGTTCATCGACCTACTCATTTTCCATTACTTACACTTCTGTCCCACATCAACCACACACACACAAAGGCTGGCATAACCTTGATCCTGCCATCACATATAAATGTACCACCTCCATGTCCATGAACTCTGAAATTCCCTTATCTGATCACAGTCTACTGGCTTTCCACCTCTCCCTTGGTCTTCCCTTGCCAAACTTTGTTCTTTTGTCTATACCATGACCTCCAATCTCTTCATCTCTCATTTCTCTCCCAGGCCATCACCCTTTCATAAGCCAAGTCCTCCTCCTTTCCTCATCTTGTCCCCTTGGTGTGCCAGTACAATTTTATTCTGTCCTCTTTGCTTGCTCTCTGGCTCCCTTATTATATTGTGGATTTTGGTTTGCCACGTCTCAGCCTAATATCATTCCTACTGTCTACTACCTTTGCTGCTTTACATGTGCTACTGAATGCTGGTGGAGAAAAAATTGTGCAACTTTTCTTACTGAGTCCACTATAGATTTATGTTAATACCCTCAACAGGGTCCTAACTGCTGCAAGGCAATCCTTTCACACCTCACTAATTAACCCATTATTTCACTTTCTATAGTGAATCCTCCAAATCTTTTCATCCCAGCTCAAAGTCTACAATGGCTTCCCTATCTGACAACCCTTCCAGCTGAGAATCTTACCTTATATTTTATGGAAAAACTTGAGACCATTTGCTAAGAGCTCCTTCTTCTCCCCTCCTTATCTCTTATCACCCAGACACACCCTTTGCCACTATCTCCTCTTTTATCCTTGTCCCCCATGATCTGCTTCTTGCTAAGACAAACCCCTCTACTTATACAATCAATCCTATTCCATCCCATCTCTTCCAGCCTATTGACCCCTCTATTACCTCCACTCTTAGTTATCTTCAATCTCTGTCTACTGCCTATAAATATACCCATCTCTCCCATCATCAAAAAACACTCTCATTGGACCTTCCATTCCTACTAACTATTGTCCCACATCCTTCTTGCCTTTTGTGGCTAAATACCTTGAGAAGGCCATCTCCAATAGGTGCCTTCATTTTTTTTCTCCTCTCATTCTCTTTTTAACCCCTTACAACACAAGTTCCCACATGATCATTCCACTGAAACAGCTCTCTTCAAAGTTACCAGTAATCTCCCAATTGCCAAATCCAGTGGCCTTTGAGAAATCCTCATCCTTCTTAACCTCCCTGCAGCATCTGACTATCAATAATAGTCTTCTTCTTGATACTTCTCTCTAGGTTTTCAGCATGCCCCTTCCTTCTGCTTCTCTTCCCATATGTCTCACTGCTCCTTTTCAGTTTCCTTTCTTGGATCTTCATCCAGGACTTCCCCTTTAACTGGTGGGGTTCTTCTTGGGCTCTCTTCTCTTCTCCCCCTATACCATTGCATTTGGTGGTATCATCAGATTCCATGGATTTAATTATCATTTTATGGTAATGACTCTCAAATGGACGTATCAAACTCTAAAAACTCTGCTGAGTTCCAGTCTCACATCTTCAACTGCCTTTCAGATATTTCAAACTGGATGTCCAGTACACTTCTAAATGTCTAAAACTGAGCTCATTATGTTTCCTCCCAAACCCACCTCCTTTCCAAACTTCCCTATTACTGTTGAGGGCACCACCATCCTTCCAGTCTTCCAGGCTCATAACCTAGGTGCCATCTTTGACTTCTCATTGTGTCTTACTTCCTCTCCATTACCAATCTGTTGCCAGGGACTGTTGATTTTACCTTTCCAAAATCTCTTGAATTATAGCCCCTTCTTTCCTTTAATACTGCCACCACTTTGGTAGAAGGTGTTTACATGCTGTCTTTCCCATTATACTGTAAACTCCTTGAAGGCAAGGACTGTCTTTTGCCTTTTTTTGGTGGGGGGTGTCTCTCTCTAGTGCTTAGCACAGTCCTGGAACACAGCAAGTGTTTAATAAATGCACAGCGATCAACTGAAGTACCCTCCTCTTGGAAATTATTTTGTACTTAATTTCTTATGTATTGGTTTAAACTTCTTGAGCTCTACTACCCTACCCTCTTTGGGGATTAAGCCCTCTTAGCTCTGGTACTCAGAGTTGGCCTGACTCATTCCCATTCCATACAAGCCATTCCCTTCCCTTTCACCCTGCAAGGTGACACAGCTTCTGGACCACTGAACCCTGTCATTGTACCTTGTTGGAGGTCTAAAATGCCCCACTTCTGGAACCCAGAGACCCATCAGATCCCAGAGGCAGCTGGTGACAAAGTAGATAAAGTGCTCACCTGGAATCAGGAAGATCTGAGATCAGATCTTACCTTAGACAATTACTTGCTGTGTGACCCTGGGCAAGTCACCTAAAAAAGGCCCCACATCTGTCTCAGTTTCTTCAACTGTAAAGTAGGGAATCACAACTGCACCTATGTTGCAGGGTTGTTGTGCAGATCAAATGAGATAATATTTGCCAAAAGTGTTTAGCACAGTGCCTGGCACATAGTGGATGCTTTATAGATGGCTATTTCATTCCCTGATTGATGAGTGCTGTTGCATGGACTTCTGGGTAGCCCCAGCCATGAGCCATGCTTCATATTCTAGATCAGTTTCTATTTTTTTTTTGGCCATCTTCTGCATCTATGCAAGTACTCATGCCCAATCTTTCCAGCTTCAGAAGCCCTAGTCAAATTAATACTGCCACAGCTACTAGAAAAGACTGCCCTTCTCCCTTGGCTCTTCTCACCATCCCAACATCATCACTCCTATACATGCCATTTCTCCACCAATTAGAATGCAAGCTCCCTGAGGGCAGGAACTGGGTTTTGGTTTTGTATTTCTATTCTGAAGTATTTGTATTTGTATTCTGAAGTATTCACAGTGCTTGGTCCTAGTCAGTTTGATGTTTGTGCTTCATAAATGCTGCTGAATGAAAGAATGAATCCAAGGCTAGCCTGGGGTTATCTCTGTGTCCCTGACTTTATGCAGCCCCCCTTTCTTTCTGTCTCTGTCTCTCTCCCCTTCTCTCTCTCTCTCTGTCTCTCTCTGTGTCTTTTTCTCTCTATCTCTCTGTCTCTGTCTCTCTCTGCTCCCATCTTTGTATTTCTTCTCCTCTCCCCTTATCCCCTGAAATTCCCCACGTTGGGTAAAATGCAATCTCTACTCTGTAGCTCTCATTCCAGAGCAGCTCATTTCTCTCAATAACTTCTTTCTTTGACCTCTCCAACACCCTTTCACCAATAACCCAAGATGTGTTCCCTCTCTTCCTAAAGTCAATAATGACTGAGAAGAAATTTCCTTGAGAAGGTTGCTCTATTGTTCCATCCAGATGTCTGGTCTGTGCCTGATCATAACTTGGTGTAAATGCTTACACCCAACTTGACCTGCCCCATGAGGACAACTGTACTCACATTCTGCTGCTGGGTGGAATCTTCCGGCCATCCCGGAACCAAGTGACTTGTGGTTGGGGGAAGCTGGAGATTCGAGGGGCTTTGATGACAGCTGCCTCTCCGTGGGAGACACTCTGGTGCTTCTCACCCTCTTCAAAACTCCCCATATCTGCAGGAGGAAAGAGGAGGAGGGGAAAGTCTGTGAGAAGGGGTTGGGGATTGTGGTGGAATGGGCCAGCCCTAAGGAGAGTCTGGGTCCTGTGATGGAGGTGGGGAGAGCAGAAAGGATAATGGACAGACAGCATGATACACAATGAAGGATGATGGACAAATAGAAAATAGGATGATGGAAAGGGAAAGGCAATTCGGAAGCTGGGTAGTACCATCCCTTGTAGTCTGGTTTATCCTTTCCCAATAGTTTTGTGTCCAGTACTCTGTGCTAACTGGAGTCAGGTCCTGCTACCTGGACAGTAGGGAAGGGGGGAAGGGTAGGGAGAGATAGGGTGAGGTTTAGTGAGGTTCAGCATTAGCACTAGGGATACACATTCAGGTACTGTTGGAAGAGATTCCGTTCCCTTGGCATGCCTCTAAGGAGAGAGAAATTCTCTCCTCTGCTACCACGACTTGCTATATTTCAGAAAGTAGATAGGAAAATGTTCTCCTTCCTAGATCACAATATTAGCTGACATTTACACAGTGCTTAAAGGTTTATAAAACACTGTCCATACATTATCTTTTATGATTCTTACAACAATCTTAGGAGACAAATCCTGTTATAATTCTAGTTCGACAGATGAAGAAACTGAGCCTGGGACAGATTAGTGACTTGCCCACAGTCACTCAGCTAGGAAGTATCTGAGGCAGGACTTTTCAACCATGCTGTCAACTGTCTAGATATGGGGGTAGGGGGAGAGATGTGAACAGCATCCATCCAACTTCTGACAAAGCACCCTTGCTGATTTTGGCACATTGCTGGGGTAAAAACACTTATCCTTGAACTGATGAGCTGAAAGCCAAGAAGGAAATGGAAGAGCAAATGAGGAAGGTGTGAGACTGCTCTGGCTGACTGCCCCACTGGAGACCTGGGGGGAAACATCTGGGAGGCCTGCATCTGCTCCCCTTCCAGAAGGCAGAAAACAGAGCATTACAGCAGTGCAGGCCCCAGATAAACCTGGGAGACTTTGTTTTTTTTGGAGGGAGGGAGAGAAATTGGTAAATGAAATCCCTTCAATCCCTAGAAAAAGTAAGGAGATGGGAGAAGAGGGCAGCGAGGTGTCACAGTGCTGGGACTGGAGTCAGGAAGACCTGAGTTCAAACCCAGCCTTAGACAGTTACCAGCCATGTGATCTGGGCAAGTCACTTAACCCTTATTTGCCTCAGTTCCTTATCTGTAAAACGGGGACATACTGGAGAAAGAAACGGGAAACCACTCTAGTATTTTTGCCAAGAAAAGTCCATAGGCTCATAAAAAGTTAGACACAACTGGACAATAACAAATGAGAGAGGAATTCTGGAAGGTGAGGTGGGTTAGCATTTAAGAGATGTGTCAGTATAGAAATTATGGTACCTGGGCAAAAGCCTAGCACATTCCTCCTGATCTGCAGCCAGTCACTTCTACGATTAGTTTTTCTTTATTTTTTATTTTATTTTAAATTTTTAAATTTTTTAAATTTAATTTTTAAAAAAGTTTTTCTTTATAACATGCCAAGCTGGGATGAGTGGTTCATAAAGAGCAACGAAAAAAAAAGATGTGCCCACAGCACCTCCTTTACCTTTTCTTCCCTGTTCCCTGTGATCCAGGAAGGATATCATATTCCCACCCTCTTTCATAGGGATGCCAGATCTTGGCTTGAACTTGCCAGCTGCCCTCTGTCCCTCCAAATGTTCCCACTCTTCTTAGTGGCAGGGAACCCCCTCCCCTTCCCAGGAAGACCTGATCTTGGATCCTCTGTTTAATAAACAAGAACCACCAGGGATTCACTCATTCACAGTAATGCCCAAATGACTGATGAGCACTCCTTGTGCCCTAGACTCTAGGATACCCAGAGGACCAGGGATTTAATCAATGAAAACTTAACTCCACCAAGAAGATCAGATTGCAACAACCTGTAATGATTTAGGGTTTTTTTTTTAACCTTTAAAAAAAATGTTACGATACCCTTGGGCAGCCTGGTGAAGCTTCTGGACCCCTTCTTGGAAGAATGTTTTTAAAATCCACAAAATAAAATATATATTATTTCACAGAAAACCAATTATATTGAAAAAGTTATCAAAATATTAAAAGAGCAATTTCATGGACATAAAGTAATAACCCCTGATTCTGGTAAGTCCTACAGAGCTGTCCAGGGTATGCAAAGGTTAAGTGACTTGCTGAGGGTCACACCACTAACCAATTCTGTCACAGGCAGGATTTCAACCCTTGGAGTGTCTTACTCACTCCAAGCCCAGCACATTTATCTACATATTCGGTTGCCTCTAGGCAGTTATGGCTTCTTGCATTTTAAAAACAGAAAATTCCTTAAATGAAAAATCTCTAACAGTGAACTAGCCCTCCTAGACCGTGCCTCCTGCAAGCTGAGGCTGCCTCAATTAACATCTCACCTTCTATAAGAAGCCTTTCCTATGCTCCCTTAATGGATAGGAGATATAGCATACAGAGTGCTGAACCTGGAGTCAGGAAGACCTGAGTTCAAATCTGGCCTCAGATACTTTTTAGCAAGTCACTTAAATTCTTCCTGCTTCAGTTTCCTCTTCTGTAAAATGAAGGTAACAACAGCACCTACCTCCCAGGGTTGTTGTGAAATAAATAAAATGTGAAAGAAAATAATATTGGTAAAGCACTTTGCAAATCTAAAAGTGCTATGTAAATGTTTTTTTTGCTATTTAGCTGTATCTGACTCTTCATGACCTCGTGGACCATGCTGTCTGTGGAGTTTTCTTGGCAAAGATATTGGAATAGTTTGCCATTTCCTTCTCTGGTGAATTAAGGAAAACAGAGGTTAAATGACTAGCCCAGGGTCACACAGCTAGTAAGTGTCCTAAGCTGGATTTGAACTCAGGTCTTCCTGATTCTAGTACCAGTGCTCTATCCACTGAGCCATCTAGCTGTCATATAAATATTAGCTATCATTATTATTATTAATGCTAGTGCCCTTCTTCCACAATTATCTCTAATTTATCCTGATTTATCTATCTTGTATATTGTTAGTTGCATGTTTTCTCCCCATTAGGTCATGAGTTCCTTGAGGGTAGGGAACAGGGCAGCCAGGTGGTGCCATAGAGGACAGAGTGTTGGGCTTGAAATGAAGGGCACTCATCTTCTGGCCTCAGACACTTGGTAGCTGCGAGACCCTGGGCAAGTCACTTAACCCTGTTTACCTCAGTTTCCTCATCCGGAAAACAAGCTGGAAAAGAAAATGCAAACCACTCCAGTATCTCTGCCAAGAAAACCCCAAGTGAGTGGATCAGTGGAATAGATACACAAAACACAGGAGTAAGTGGCCACAGTAATTTAGTGTTTGATAAACCCAAAGACCCCACCCAGCCCCTGAGATAAGAACTGACATAATATAGGAACTCACTATTTGCTGGGAAAACTGGAAAACAACAGGGCACAAGCTAGGCATAGACTAACATCTTACACATGTACCAAGATGGGTATATGATTTAGACATAAAGAGTGATATGATAAACAAATTGGAGAGCAAGGGATAGTCTACCTGTCAGAGCTATGGAGAAGGGAAGAATTTATGACCCAACAAGAGAGAGAGGGCATTACGAAATATAAAGCAGGTCATTTTGATTATATTAAATGAAAAAGTTTACAAACAAAATGAATGCAATCAAGATTAGAAGGAAAACAGAAAGCTGGGAAACAATCTTTACAGCAAGTGTTTTTGAAAAAGGTCTCATTTCTCAAATATATAGAGAACGGAGTCAAATTTAGAAAAATGTACACCATTCCCCAACTGACAAGAGGATATGAACAGACAATTTTTAGATGAAGAAATCAAAGCTATCTAGTCATATGAAGAAATGCTCTAATTAGAAAAATGCAAAATAAAACAACCCTGAGGTACCACTTCACACTCATAATATCGACTAACGTCACAGAAAAGGCAAATGACAAATGTTGGAGAGGATGTGGGAAAATTGGGGCACTAATGCACTATTGGTGGAGTTGTGAACTGATCCAACCATTCTGGAGAGCAATTTGGACAAACTGCATACCCTTTGATCCAGCAATACCACTTACTAGGTCTGTCTCCCAAAGAGATCATGGAAAGAGAAAAGGATATATATGTACAAAGATATTTATAGTAGTACTTTTTGTGGTGGCAAAAAAATGGAAATTGTGGGGCTGCCCATCAATTGGGGAATATGAATGCCATATGAATGCTATAAGAAATGATGAGCAGGCAGATTTCAGAAAAAACTTGGAAAGACTTATATGAACTGATGCAAAGTGAAATAAGCAGAACCAGGAGAATATTATACCCAGTAATAGTAATACTGTGTGATGATCAACTATGAATGACTTTGGTCTTTTCAGCAATACAATGATCTAAGACAATTACAAAGGATGCATGATGGAAAATGCTATCCACATCCAGAGAAAGAACTGATGGACTCTGAATGCAGATCAAAGTATACTATTTTCACTTTCTTTATTTTTTGTTTTTTTCCCCCTTGGGTCTGTTTCTTCTTTCACAACTATGACTAATATGGAAATGTGTTCTACATGATTGCATCTATATCAAATTGCTTACCATTTTAGGAAGAAGGGAGGGGAGGTAGGGAGAAAAATTTGGAACTCAAAATTTTGTAAAAATGAATGTTAAAAACTGTCTTTACATATAATTGGAAAAAAGAAAAAAAAGAAAACCCCAAATGGTGTCACAAAAAGTTGGAAATGACTAAGCAAAATGGACTGTTTTTGATCTTTTTGGTACCCCAAGAGTTTAATATCGTGCCTGGAATATAGTAAGCGCTTAATAAATGCTTGTTGACTATTTAGATATTAGCAAACCCCAAAACCTTTTGTCACTTATGAGCGCTATATAAGTATAAGCTATCATTGTTGATAACCATAAGACAAGGCCAATGCTTGAAACACATTTTTTTTGGCAGAGGAGAAAGGGGTAGGCAATGGAATGACAAGGATCACATCCCAGAGGGCTATCTCTGCTCAGCAGGGATTGGTGGCTATGTCCAGCTCTCAGGCTAGAAGGGTTGACATCCGTACTGCAGACAAAGTGTGCGAGGATGTCTGAGTGGTGTGGACGGTGCCTTGGGACTCATTTAAAGGATGAGAGTGGCTTAGGCAGGATCCAGAGTAATCCTGAGCTGATGACAGGGTGACAGTACAACCTTGGCTAGCAGGGTGAGGAAGATGACTTCTGGGTCAGCTCCCAGGCATCTCAGTCATCTCTCCTCATTTCCATGTGCTGCAAATGTATAACAACTTTAATAAAAAAAAGGAAAGAGAAGTTGAATGGGAAAAGGACAGAGGGGATTGAGGGGGGAGATGTTTTATTGACTTGCCTTTAATTGCTGTAATTAAAAACATGTAAAAGAATCTTTTTTAAATGACTTTGCCATTATCATTAGTTGCTAGCACAGCTGACTTATTAATTTCTCATTAGGACTCTGATTTGCATTCTCTTTTTGGGAAGGGGGAATTCATGCTGGGTAGGAGGCAGAGATGGTACCTGTCTTGCCTATTCCCTCCTTGGAAAAGTCCTAGAGAGCACTAGTCTGGCAGTATTGTTCACTTGGAGACTGTAGGGCCACCTAGGGAATTTGGGATCATAGATTTAGAACTGGAATGGATATCAGAGGTAATTTTACAGATAAGGAAATCGAGGCTTGGACAGTAGATAAATATAGAGCCAGAAAGGACCTTGGGAATAGCCTAGTTCAATACTCTCATAGGTCAAACCAAGGTCAAGGCAAGATTGGACATGGGATGAAACCTGGGCCCAGGGAGGTTTTGGTTTGTTCAAGGTCATGCAGGTGGTAAGTATCAGAGACACTCTACCCTGGCCTAGCGGAGGCAGAAAGAAGGAGGCCAGACTGGCGAAGGGAGTATCTTCTCCATTCCCATAGTTAAGAGCCCGATCCACTTGAGTTTTAAAAAGTGCAGCTGCTGTAGGGACCTGGAGGTTTGGGACTGGGAGAAAGGAGTGGGCAAGAAGCCTCTTTTCATGGGCTAGAAGAAGAGAGCCATATGGTAAAAGATCAGTGGAGCCTTCTTCCATAAAGCCCACCTAGATTAATCCCACACAAGGAGCAATCCCCTAGTCAGCTTTTAGAAAATTCTGCTTTTACTATGTGGATCTGCACTTTTGGATATGTTTCTCTGGAATCATTCTTAAGTTACCTCTTATTGAATGTGTGTATGTATGCAGGTGTGAGAGAGGTAGAGGGAAAGGAGGAACAGGTGTCCCATTTTTCTTTGTTGCTCACTTCTGTCCAACTCTTCCTGACCCCCATGGACCATAGCCTGCCAGGCCCTTCTGCCCTCCACTATCTCTCAAAGTCTGTCCAAGCTCATGTTCATTGTTTCCATGACACCCTCTATCCATCTCATGTTCTCCCATTCCCAGCATGTGGCCAACTGTCTCCTCTTTTTACTATATTCACTTTCATTACCCAGTATAAACAGAGAGAATCTGAGATTCTCGCCTTGGACTGTTTTTGCCTTCCTTTCTATTCCCACTGCTTGACACAGTGTCTGGCAGACACTTCACAAAAGCTTGTCAACTTGACTTGACTTGGGCATCCTCTAACCCGCTGACTTTATCCCACATAAAACTCAAGGCTCCAGGCCCCTCAGCAGATTAACCACTCAGGCTTCTTACCCCCAACTCCATAGATATCTGTTTGGAAATCTTCCTTCTACCATCCTCCTTTCATTCATTTCAAATTCACAAGATCTTCGAATCATAAATCAAGAACAGGAAGGAGCCTTAGAGACAGGCCATCTCTATCCAACTCCCTCATTTCACAGATGAGGAAACCAAACCCCAGAGAGGTTAACGAACATTTATCATGAGTCTATTATGTGAGAAGAACTGTGATAAATACATAGTTGGAGAGAGTGCTAAGTACAGTGCCTACAATGCAAATCAAGACCACCCTCATGATGTCATTGGTCCTCTTTGAGAAACAACAGATGAGCAACAACTCAAGAACATGTGAAAATTTATTCAACATCAAGAAATGTGAAAGTTTATTCTCTACCAGGTTCCTTCTTACCGAAAGTTGGTACAAAATGGATTACATTGGCCCAAGATGGCAGCACGCTGTTGGTAGGGTCAAATCTGTGCTTTATGTGTATCCAAAATGAAAGTACTACTGATTTGTACCACTTACCAGGCAGCTAAGTGGTGTAATAGGGCACTGGGCCTGGGGTCAGGAAGACCCAAGTTTAAATCCAGCCTTAGACAACAGCTAGCTGGGTGACCCTGGGTAAGTCACTTAAGCTCTCTCTGAATTCTCTCAGCTGTAAAATGGGGAACATAATAGTACTCATCTCAAAGTGTTGTTGTGTGGATCTAAGGAAATAATAATTGTAAAGAGCTTAGCACAGTGCCTAGAACATGGCTGACGCTTAATATATACTTATGCCATCCCCCTTACTTGGAGAGAATAAGTACCATCAAACCTTTGGGACGTGTGTGTATAGACTTAAGAAAGAATCTCTGGAAGGAGAGAGGGAAAATGTGAACACCCTAATGGGGACATTTCTACTAGGCATGTACAAACATAAGCATTCAATAACGAGAAACTTTCTACAGTTGCCAAGGTGTGATGTGAGTAGCATTTCTCTGTGTATGGCCGGCATACAAGGAGCTATTCTGACGATAATGGAGAATTTAAGATTAAGTTATTCAAGCTTTAGCAGAAATCAAGACTAGAGCTACACTGTTTTCAAGGAGACTTTTTTTTTTAAATGGAAGGCTACTAAAAATACTGAGGCCTGAGCAGAAGGCATAAAGGAATCAGTATGTACCATATGGAGGGCACTCACACAATGCTACGAGAATGACCTCACAAGCTTCTTACCCTATCTGATGATATTTAGGTGAGAGCCACGTTAATCTACTCATTTATGCTTTAGAAGCTCAAAGAAGAGAGAAAACCCACAACTAGCACATCTTTCGACTAAGACCAGCTTTAGCTTTCTAATTTCTACAGCCTAGCTATGACTTTAGCTCGTAAAAGCCCACAGAGAAATAATTAGTAATATGAGGCTCGAGGTCTGTTCTAGGAACCCCTGTTAGGGGTGAGTGTCCTGCTACAAAATCTTAGTGTCCAAGGAATATGTCAGCTAGCAGAAAAGGTAACTGATAGCAGAAATCATCTAAGAAAGAGCCCTTGGGAACAGCTGGGGTCCTGCAAAGAATATACAACCACTTGTTGTCCAAGGTGTAAGTTAATTATTTCTTCAACATCAAGAAGATAAGAGTGTTGAGGTTTAGAGTTGGGAGAGCTGGTTCAGGTGTGAAAGAATTCACTTAGACCTCCTCTTTTAGCCAATAGGAACTTTTTATTTTATGTGGAAAAAACACCATGAGCCTTCTTAGCAAGAAAGCTATGTGAGACTCTGATATTTGGGGGAGTTATGCTTATATAGAGGTTTCAGAATGATAACATGAAAGGTTTTTATTGGGGTTAAAGATTAAAGACAGGACAGGATGACATAGGATGAGGGAGACAAAGGGTTTAAACCTTTATGGTTTAAGGGTTTAAACAGGACAGGGCAAGAGGATACAGTTTAAAAATTACAGGACCTTGCAGTGGATAGAGCACCAGCCCTGGAGTCAAGAGGACCTGAGTTCAAATCCGGCCTCAGACACTTGACACACTAGCTGTGTAACCTTGGGCAAGTCACTTAACCCCAATCGCCCTGCCCTCCAAAAAGCAAAAAAATAAAAAAATAAAAAAAATTTAAAGGACCCAGGGAACACAGGACAAGGGAGACAAAAGTTATTTTTTTCAGTACAGGTTCAAGACAAGGGGGAAAGGACTTCAGTTTACAGAATAATCGAAGGGCTTCACAAAGCACTGGAAAAGAAATCCTTAATATTACTTTTGACCCTTAGGGTACTGCTTGTATCCACATCATTTCCCCACTCAACCACTAGGCAGAAGAAATCCTTGGAAAAGGGGCAAAGGTCACTGTCTTCTTTGATCACTTTTCTGGCTGGTCACATTCCAGTCTTATCTCCTGCTTCCTCCAATGTCTCAAACACTCTTTTCTACCTCATCAAGCACAATGCAAAGTCGGCCTTGTGGGCCCTGAGAAGGACCCACCAAACAATTACAAAGGGAATACTGGTCTATTTGAAGATGAAGGAAACATGTATTTATTGAGTACCTACTGTATACCTGACACAGTGAGTTACAGATATTACTTCATGTGATCCTCACGACGAGCCAGTGAGTCACAGCCTATTATTATTCCTATTTCATAGCTGGGGAAACTGAATGATTTACTCAGGGCCCCACAACCAGTAAGTATCTGATCATCCTGACTCCAGACCCAATGCTCTAGCCATAATACCACCCAGCTACCTCTAGGTAGATGAGGATCCTGACAGTGAAGAAAGAGATCATGCATTCTGGTATCCTCCTTAGGGTCGGGGCATGACGGGAGTTGAAAAAAAGAACGTTTATCCAAAGTCAGATACTAGAGGGAGCATGGACAATGGCAGCCTGGATGCAAGCTAAGGAGTTCAAAAGGCAGAATTACCTTAGCCTAAGGGATTTTGCTAGCTGGCTAGGTACAACTGGAGGTCTGATGTGCAAAAAAGCTGAAATAGCCCCTGAGGCTATAGGCTTTAAAGAACTGAGAATCCTTCCCAGCAGGGAAGTGGTCTCATATCACCTACACTTAAATAGAGCCCCAGCAGACTATAGTGGAGAAACAGCAGTAAGTAATTCAGAGTCAAGAACCAACAAATGGTAGGGCAGGAGAGTGAATAGCCCAGCAGAAAACAGACGCAGCTCACAGCATGATGACATCACAAGACATTCTATAACATCAGCACTTCCACAGGGAAGTGGAGATTGCCAGCCATGAAGGCAGAGAGGGGTTCCAGCAAAGGGGTCAAAAACCTAGGAATATGAATTGCTTTGACTAAACACGTACTGTGTGTAAGCATGTACTCTCTTACACAGGTGTTCCCTGCACATGCTCTCTTTCCCACAGGTGTTATGGGAATCAATGAGAGAGGAGACCCCAGCGTTTATGGGAGAATTGGAGAATTTTCCATCTCATTTTACTCTTCTATTCAACTAGACTTATCATTTTGCTTATCTGGCCCTCAAGTTTCCCCATCTACAAAATGAAGGGGTTGGATTACATGACCTTTGAGTTTTCGTCCAGCTTTGGATACATGATTCTATTATATTATGATCCTACAAATGATCTTGTTAGAACGCCAGTTTCTTGAGTGTAGGGACTGCTACATTCTCTGTAAATTCATCCCCAGTCCAGTTGTTGCCCATTCTTCGTTTTTGAAGAGGATCAATGACATCGTGGGGTGATGTCTTGATTCATATTTGAACTGGATTTAAGTGAGGCAGAGTTGCACAAAGTCACTAGCCTCACTCTCTTCCAGAGTCACTGAAGTCCAAGGGTAGGACCAGGATGGAAGAACTTGGCTTCTTTAATGTCTGACCAAGTTCTATGCACAGTGGTTATTTCAGCCACCTTTACGGTCACTGGAACCAATTGGTCTCATTCTCCCATTCTGCTGGGGAATGTCTTCATCTGTTTGGGATAGACATCCCTCTAACTCACACATAGGTTTAAGGCCTGTCATTTATCCATTGTAGAAGCACAGTTCCTAGCACATAGTAGGTAGTTAATAAATGCTTGTTTTTTGGTGGGTTTTTTTTTGGAGGGGGGAAGACAGGGGAATTGGGGTTAAGTGACTTGTCCAAGGTCACATGGCTAGTAAGCTTTTAAAGTGTTAAGTGTCTGAGTTTGGATGTGAACTCAGGTCTTCCTGACTCCAAGGCCAATGCTCTGTTCACTTTGCCACCTAGCTGCCCCCAAAATGCTTTTTGATTGATCAACTGTAATCCTATGATCTCAAATGTCATTTGCCCTGAATGAATATATTTCCTAGCTGGTCTGCTGAAAGGAACATTGGTGGGGGCCTGTAAGTTTAGTTTTTAATGGGTGTAGACTCAAAGCATGCCTTGAACTTGGGGTAGCTTAAACAGGGTCTATGTTTGAAAGGGGAGGTAGTCCAGGCTATATAGGGAAGAATAATATATATTCTCTAATATGTTGGGCCCCTTAAAATGCAAATTAATTATTCAAGGAGAGGGGTTATATCCTTAGCAGAAAAATTAAAGTGGTATACAAGAAAAGGACCCAGAAAACAAGGCCATAAGCACTTTTTACCACCTGGTCTTGCTCCCAGGAGGGAAGGAAAATGGCAGGAAAGGAAAGATGGCGGCAGTATGGTATATCCAATGAAAATTTCAGAGACCTAATTCTAGCCCCAGCTCTAGCCGGATTTATAACTTTAAGAAGATGAATTCATTCTTTTTTCTGGCTCTTAGTTTCTTCCTCTGTAAATGAAAGGGTTGGACTAGGTTCCTTCCTGTTTGTTTGGCATGAAAAGTTGTTCACAGTTGTTTAGGGGGTAAACATCCATTTTTAAGTGTAGATGAATTGTCTAGAAACACCTCAGTAGGAAGGTGGTAGATTACAGGAACTTGGTCAATGTACTGATTTGCTCCTGTAATAAAAGTTGTATAATAGGAGTAATCTAGTAATCTGATGGACTGGGGCACTTCCAATGGAGCGGGGCTTAGGGAAAGTAATGGTCTTTGTGACTGTGGGACTCTATTGAAGATGATTTGCGGGTTTCCCCAGGACTCAGCACTCAAGCCCAGAACTGACGTCCCTTTATAGGAAGAGGACACCACTCCAACCTCCTCCCCTGGCTGTGGGTCACATTTTTCATAACTGTACATTGTTGTTATGAGGCAGGATGGGGGGGGGGACAGAAAAGGGAACAGAAAGAGTATGATACAGGAGAAATGGTAATGTTTAAATCAAGCATTGAAAAACCATTTAAAAATTGATCACTTGGCTCCAAAGGTATCCTTAGCTCCTATGGATGTCCTTGGTGCTACTGTAGGTTATCACCTTCTTTCTTCCATTCACTCTGCCTCATCTCTCACACACAGGCTTCCAGATCTCTCAACAACAGATCTTTCAGGTCTCATCTTTCACCCTTTAATTTACAAGCATTTATCATATACCTCCTATGTGCCAGGCATTGCACTAAATGAAACAATACCTTCTCACAAAGAGCTTACAATCTAATCGGGGAGACAAGTATGTAAGTATATGCAGTATAAATACAAATACATTGCCGTGTGACCTTGGGCAAGTCACTTAACCCCAACTGCCCTCCAAAAAAGCAAAAAAAAAAAAAAGTACAAATACATTCAAAGTACTAGAATTTGAGGGGACCAGGCTTCAAGAAGCTGGTGCTTGAGCTGCATCTTAAAGGAAGAGAGGATCTACAGGGCAGAGGGAAGAAGGAAGAGCATTCCAGGCATGAGGAGAGTGCTAGAGAGTGCAAAGGTAGAGGTAGGAGATGGAGGACTGGGTTTGAGGAACAGAGAGAATTCTGGTCAGTCTGGCTGGATCCTGGAGGATGGGATGGGGAGTCACGTCCAGGAGGTTGGAAAGCTATGTTGGAGCAAGGTTGGAAGGGCTTTTAAAGCTAAAGAGAAGAGTTTATTTTTGGTTCGGAAGGAATAGAATTTATTGAGTAGGGAGTGACATGGTTAGATCTGAAATTACGGTAAATAAATAAAGAGCTTTAAATGCCCCAAATCACTAAAAAATTAGCCTTAAGCAATATCACTGGAAAGTAGGGAGAGGCTGGGATGGATTATCTTCCATCCATGGCTGGGTTAGCTGAGGCTCTGGGCCAATTGATTGCATCAAATAAGAGCACACAGTGCACAGAGAGATAAGGGAGGAGCAGAGAATGGGACCAGACCTCCTTGCTGCCTCTCAGCCTGAGAACAGGTTTCCATCTCCTTCTTGATCCTACCACCTCACTTACCATCATCCCCAGAAGAAGCAAGCCACTCAGAAATATTCCTTAGCTTGTTAGAGCTTTCTCAGCTCCAGGAATGGGCTTCCTGGGGACTCTCTAATTCCCCAGGCTTTTCAACTAAAGAGGCTGCAAAGAGCTCTTTCCACTTTAAGATTTCACTGAGAGGGTAGCTGCAAGCTCTTTCATTAAAGAGAATGACAACTTCTGGAGAAAGAGAACTTCTAAAAGTGTAAAACAGTTGAAGGATCAGAGGCCCAAGTGTCAACAATTGAGGCTTGAGGAGCTGCTGTTGGTGGCTGAGGAGAGGTTAATGCTGTGGCTTTCCAGGGTTATATGCCATCTGGCCTTGGGGAGAAGCCTGTAGTCACCTCTCCTCTGGCTTTTTTCTCCCCCCCCCCCTCCAAATCCTCTCTGGTTGGGGCCTTGTAAACTACATTCCTCCTCAATAGCTGGCCAGTTTAACATGATGCTAGCCTGGTGTGTTTTCTACCTAGCCTGGTGACAAATACGGTGATAATGGAATGCAGTAACTTCCTGGACGTCAGACTTCTAGGCATGGGCATCTGGTCACTTGGGTTTGAGAAATGGGAAAGGAGAGAAAGGGAAATCTTTAACACCTCTCTCTGGGGGAAAAGTAAGAAGGTTTGAAGTGGGCATTCTAGGCATCTAGGTGGCTCAGTGAAGATGGTGCTAGACTTGGAGTCAGAGAGACCTGAGTTCAAATCTTGCTTTAGCTTCTTGCTAGGTATGTGACCCTGAGTGAGTCACTTAACCTTTCTCAGACTCAATTTCCTCATCTGTAAAACAGATATAATAATAGAATTTACCTACCATGGTTGTGAGGGCTAAGGTTGAGATAATATAGGTAAAAGGGATTTTTAAGCCTCAATGCGCTATATAAATGTGTGTGTATATGTATATAAAATATTGTAACATATAACACACATAATATATTATCTATATATAACTATATCTATTATAATATATATCTATATATAAAATAAATTAACTGCTATTATGGTGACAAAGGGGGAAGGGGAAAGAAATAACCATTTGTCTACTATGGCCATGGGCCTACTATGTGCTAGGCACTGTGCTAAATGCCTTACAAATGATCCCATTAGATCCTCACAACAACCCTGGGAAGTACGTGCCATGTATAATCCTACTATTTTGGTCCATGTCAGATTCTCATTAGGCAGCCATGGCTGGAACGAGCCAAGTGGCTCACAGCATTGTTTGTTTTTCTTTACAAGGGGAATATTTACATCCCTGTGATTTGTCAGTCTTGCAGAACAGTCATACTTTTTCCTTTCAGATTACACCTCAAACCCAAAGCCAGAGTTTGAGGATGTCCCCTCAAACTTTCCTGTCTCCTGGGTTCAGGCCTCTCTGAGCTAAGCTGACAGTGGTTTTAGACCTAGTATGTCATTTATGATGAAGGAGAGGCCCAGAAATACTTTGCTCTGCATTGTTAAAAAAAACACAAAGGATTTTAGAAAAGGGAGAAGGGAGAGGTCAGGTACTAGGAAAATTATATTATAGTAATTGTATATTATTATACATTATGCATATATTATTATAATTACATCATATTACGTATTGTATTCTTGTCCCAGGTCCCTGCTTTTCACTTCTTCCATCCCTTTCAACCCCAAACTGAGAACTTCTGGAGGGCAGAGACCACGTCTGTTTCAATTTTTGCATGCAGCAGCACCTAGCTGACGCCAGGATCCCAATGTGCTCTTTAGCAAAAGTTGTATGATGGTGATTAAAAGGTAATAGTTCTGTTCAAACCATAGCATGACCTTGGTCCTGTGACTTGTTGGAATACCAGGAGCAGCAAACCTGAGTCTTCTCTAAAAAATGGAGAATGGCATTAGCCTGAGGGATAACCTGTACATTTTTCAGTTTTCCCAGAAAGGTGGGAATGGATGACAGATAGGTAGGAAGTAGCAGAAATCTGAGATAAGTCCCTGGACACCTGCCTGGTAGCCTGACATCCTTATGTGTATGACATCCTTCTGGTCAAGCAAGATGAACTAAAGACCCTAACTCAAAGAGGCATTTTTGTTCTCACAGGCATAACTGAATCACTGAGACTGAATGGGATGGAGTGCATGACAGTATCTCCAGAGTTTAGACGGCTTCTCCCCACCTTTTAGATGTGGCCATAGATGCTTGATAGGATAGAAGCATATTTACTTGGCAGGGTTTGCAGGTGCAAGGTACACTGTCCCTTTTAGTTTCTTTTCACATAGTGTAGTTAGTGATGAAAAAAGAAAAAAAAGTATTTTTGTATAGACAAAGATTTATATTTATTTTAACTGTCGGTGGATGTAATATATTGCTGCTGTTATAGATGAACATTTTGATAACTAAAAGGAGTAGGAAAGTGACTTTGTTTTAAGATATATTGCTAAAATACATAGTATCTCAGAGGACAACACAATTTTAAGCTAATCTTAAAACTGTGCTATAATCATGTGTATGAAAAAACAACTTTCCAGATATGATTTAAGGGATTTTTGGATGGAAAATGAACTGCGGTATAAATATAAAAACTCAAATCACCTTATGAATCATGTGGGATGATATCTTATTTCTGTGGGAAGTTTATTGTTTTAGAGAGGTAGAAGGAGAACTTTTTTTTTTTAAATAAAAGACTGGATAAATCTGAGTGTAAAGAATCATTGTTTCAAGGACACTAAAGAAGATGTCAGACCATGTTGGAGATTGAGAACTTCATGGGATTATGGGAACTCAGCTGTTTTGCCGTAAGGAGGACAAAAGAAAAAAAAAAGGGAAATCATATAAACATTTGAAATCTATGGTATGATTAAGAAAGGACTATTGACATTATTTGGGAAGATTTGCTGAATTGTTACCTTTTAAATGAAAGATAAGTCACCAAGAGTCAAGAGGCTCTCATTCATTCCATTGAAGATATAGGAACCAAAGGCAAGAGCCTGATCTAGGAAACTGAGAAGAATTGAAGCTGTTAAAGCTGTGGAAGCTAGATCTAGTCAGATGAAAGAAGATGCTACAGTTAAGTGATTCCAGATTGGTGGCAGAGAATTAAATGACTGCATTAGTTTCAATAACCACCCTGGTCTTCCAATGCCACCTAGAGTTGGTATTTGCTGCTCCTTGCTGCCTGCCACCTCTGGTTTGAGAGGAAAAAGCAGGAGAAGGCCTTGTGACTGCTTTGAATGCAAGTAATGAGTTGGGTTTGTTTGCATGGTATAATGCATCAGATTGATTTGTGATGTTGTGAGTTTTGTTCTGATTGGACAAAGCAGCATTTGGGTGAGGGAAGAACTAAATGGCAGTGTATATAACCCAGAGATAGCTAGTTGGATGAGTTTTGCTGTTCTTTGGCTTAGAACAGTGGTTCTCAACCTTCCTAATGCTGTGATCCTTTAATACTCGTATGTGAGCGTATCTGCATGAGAGCAGACCCACCTGGAGATGAATAGAGGAGCGATACCTCAGTTCCTAAGGCCATCAGAAAAATGTGTTTTCTGATGGTCTTAGGTGACCCCTGTGAAAGGGACATTTGACCCCTAAAGGGGTCGCAACCCACAGGTTGAGAACCACTGGCTTAGAGGGAAAAGTTTCACTTGCATCAACAAGTAACAATTTCTAAACTATCTGAGATGACTCATTGGAGAGAATTCTAGACCTGGGGTCTGGAAGACTGAGGTTCAAATCCAGTCTTAGACACTTAGTAGTCATACATCTCTAGCTAAATTCATTTAACTGCTGCCTGCCTCAGTGTCCTCATCGGTAAAATGGAAATAATATGGCACCTATCTCCCAAGGTATTATGAGGATAGACATATTTGAAACCTTAAAGGGCTACCATAAATACTGGCTATCTATTATTAAACAACTTTTAAAGAATGATTTTAAATTTTAAAAAGCCTGTAAATGCTATGACTTGAGTAAATAAGAGATAAGAACTTTTCCCGTTGGACTGTGAGGACCAAGGTACAAGCAGTAAGCAGAGAAATAGCTCCATATAGTACAAATATTCCTGAATGGACCAATGACATAAAAAGCCTGTATGAGTATTACTAAGCACATAGTTTTCCTTTTCTCATTTGTTTCACTGCCAGGTCCCTATAAGCGGGTTTCTTACTCTTTCCCATAGATATTAAGTGCACTGGAGGGAGACTGTGACCTAGGTTAATATGTGTATCATGTTACATTTAATAATTTATACATCTGTTTTAGTGTAAAAGAATCTACGATGTTTTTTTTGCCTAATTGTTAAATAAATGGTTATGTTTATGATTTGAAGGTGTCATTATTGTGAGTGGCTGGCTGTGTAAATATTAGGCACTCTGTATTACATTATAAGTGACTGGCTGTGTGGATAGGAAGCAAATCAATAGTGGCTCAAAAACTAGATTAGTGAGGAGGGGGAGTGTATTTTTCCTAGGGTTATCCCTAGATTTTGAAAGAGTTTTGAGTTGTGACCCTGTGGTTGTGGTATTTCCCTTTGTGTGAGGGCAGCTGGAGGGAGCAAATTGGTGTAGAAAATAGTAGATCAGATTGTTATAATTTGTTACATTCTCCCACTGCATCCACGGCCATCTCTAATCTTCCTGATCTATATCATGTCACTACATCCAGATGGCTCTGGAGAAGAAAGTGAGGCTGGTGACTTTGAACAGCCCTCCTTCACTCAAATCCAATTCACCTACATGTCATGGCATCACCTCCCTGATATCATGGTCCGCTTTAAAAATGAAGGAAAAACAACAACGATTTGTTACGTTAGTAGGTGGCTAGTTCACATCATGAGACCAACACTGATGACCATTACATTGTCATTATACATGCATTACCCAGAGTTTCTGGGGCTTATGACCTTGACGGGACTTCCTTCAGGGAGAAGTCATGTAGTGATACACAGGAAAAGAAAGATGTATAGCCAGGCTCAGCTCTATGCTTTTCCTGCCAAGCCTAGGTAGGAGCTTCAGATCAATACACGGCAATTTTGCTGTTGGAGGCAGGGAACAGTAGCCATCAGACTGGGAATGGAAGTTAAGTTCCGATGAAATAGCAGTAAGAGCTAAGAACAGCCACTCATGGACAAACGGGAAGTAGGCAGGGGAGTTGACAGCAGACTGTGCCAAAGCAGCAATCACATAGTGAGATACAGTCCCTTCCCATTTTTTCTCCCCCTTCTTCCCTGGACTGCTGCCTGGGGAAACTATTACCTCCTTTTACCTCTCCAGTCATCTTTCTTCCCCATTTTTCCCTCTGGTTTCTGGGGAGGAGGGATAGAGGGTGGGGGAAAAAAGAAAAGAATTTCAACCTCTATCTGGAATTCATATTGTGGCCTTGACATTTTTATTTTAATATATATCTTTTTAAAATATATATGCTATTTGATACTGATATTAAAGTATGTGGCCACTCATGAAGGCTTTTCAAGGTTAAGAGAGGAGCAGTACATCAAAAATAAAAATGGATTTTACCCAGTTCAGACAATGGTGAGAGTGAGCCAATTAGAGAGTTTAGGTGTTTTGGGTAACTTCTGAACCTAACTACGCCCAGGAGACTACTTTTGAACCTGGAGAGAAACTTTACAAGGAAATGAGCCTGTAAGAAAGGTTTGTAGGTTATAAAGTTGTGTTCAAGTGGCCCTTTCTGCAATGCTGCTAGAACCTATCATTAGCTAGCATTAGATGACTCTCTAAATCCACATTGTCCCTACTCCGCATGTGAACTCCTCCCAGTATTGCAATTATGATATGGATGATATGGCTCTGGATGGGCATACAGTACAAAAAAGTAGGATGGTAAGTAAAAGGGTGCTAGAAGAGGAGATGTGAAGAAATCCCAGAACTATGAAAGAGACCACTTGGGTGAGGCTCATCAGGGTAGAAATATAAATGATACTACATTACAGACTATTTAGATAGGAAGAGAAAATTGCAGAACAATTCCAGAAATAGAACACACACTGTCATGAAGGCATAAAACTGAAGTGTTGGAGGCTTCAGTTGTCAATATATTCAGTATGCCTCTGGACCCAGATGGCTCCAGAGGAGAAAGTGAGGCTGGTGATTTTGTGCAGCCCTTCCTCACTTAAATCCAATTCACTTGCAAGTCATGGCATCTTTCTGATGTTATTATGGTCCTTTTCAAGAATGAACAACAATTACACATTCAATATATTTACTAGGGATCTTTTTCTCTTTAAAACAAAGTAGTTATTACATTTTTAACTTGCCCTAATTATAACTTTAACCTTTGAAAGATGACGTCACAAATAAAATAAATTTTTGCTCTGAACTTGATTCTTACCAACAAGGATAATAGCTAGCATTATTATAAATGATTTTTAGGATTGCAAAGTACTTTACAAAAATTATTTCATTTGAGTCTTACAAAAACCCTACAGAGTTGGTGCTATTTTTATTACTAGTTACAGATGAGGTAATTGAGACAGACAGAGATTATGACATGTTCAAGGTCACACAACAAGTAAGCACCTGAGGCTGTATTTGAACTCAGATCTTCCTAACTTCCCTTCTAGTACACTCTCTCTACTCTGCCACTTTGCTCCGAGGAAGAATTAATCTCTTTAGTAGAAAGGATGGGAGAGGGGAGGGGAGAAATGATTATTTCAATTTATATTCTGTGAAAGAGGAAGGCTGGGAGTAGTCTGACATACATTACATATTTTGGAAGAGTGTATTTGGAAAAAATATAGGTAGGACCCCATGGGCTGAAATTCTAGCAGGGAAGTCATCTCAGGACTAATGAGAAGCTCTCAGTAATGAAATTCTGAAGACATAAAGAAATAATTCAGATGGGGAAGATTGTTCAAAGAAAGCAATGTGGATGCCCAGGGAACTCACCAACCAATTTAGATTTTCAAAACATATATTCAGAAAATGAAAGTTAATATTAGGTTGTGAAATATGTGTACAAAACCACTGCATGGTCCTGTAAGAATAGTTTAAGGGTGCTCAAGATTTAAATGAATTGAGGCAATGAGAAAAGCCAAAAGAGGATTTTTAAAACTTTGCACCAATTTTAAGTGAAAAAAATTATACTTCAATTCGCACTCAAGAGTTTATCAGTTCTTTCTCTCTCTAGAGGTGGATGGTATTTTTCATCATGAGCCTTTGGAACTGTCTTGGTTCACTGTATTCACCAGAGCAGCCAAGTCTTTCAGTTTTTCATTGTTACAAAATTGCTGTTGCTGTGTACTATGAAATCCTGGTTCTACTCACTTTACTTTGCATCAGTTCATGTAGGTCTTCCCAAGAAAAAGATTTTTTTTAAAGGCTATATTGCATCCCACCCCAAACTATATTGGTGGAAATAGAAGGACTAAAGAAGGATACGAATACTTTCATAGTGGACAGGATAATGACAACTGATGCCATTTGACCCTTCCGTAGTTTTGTTTTCTCTGACAAGGAGAATGATCTTTGGGCTGGAAATGATAAAACAAATTGGTTTAACAAGATGATATGCACTCTCTCTTACTATAGTGATAGAACAGGAGAGCACTAAGCTGTCACTGATGAATTCAAAGCTAGATGGACTGTGTTCTTGAGTCCTGAAAGAGCTGGCAGATAAGACTGGTGAGTCAGTCACTGTTGACGATCTTTGTAGAGAATGGGAAAGGCATAAGTGGACTGGAGGAGGGCAAATAAATATCTTGGTTTCAAAGAAAGGAAGACAATAGGCCCTTCAAACTAGAGGTCAGTGAGTTAGACTTAGATCCCTGGCAACAATCTAGAACAAGAAAGGAAGAGGAAATGGTGATCAAAAAGCACAAAGTGAACCACTCAGACAAAGAAATAGCCACTCACTAATGTAAAACAACAGCTTACACTTATTACTCATTGGGTTAGCTTACTCACTCCAACCTACTCTCACGCTAGCAGGTCTAGGTTCCCAAAGAAAGATCGTACTACATGCTTACACTCAAACTCTCTTAAGAGTAGTAGGAAATGGGGTGGCTAGGTGGTGCAGTGAATAGAGCACCGGCACTGGAGTCAGGAGGACCTGAGTTCAAATCCAGCCTCAGATACTTGACACAAAAAACTAGCCATGTGACTTTGGGCAAGTCATTTAACCCCAATTGTCCTCCAAAAAAAAAAAAGAGTACTAGGAAATAATACTAATAAAAGGAAATACACTCTCTGTACTCATGGCTCTAGCCCTTGAGCTCCCATCAATACATTCTGCATTCCCACAGAATAAGTTAAGCCAGACTAATTTCATTTTCTTTTTTGATGGGGTTACTATATCAATACATTATAGGGAAATGATATACATATACTCTGCTTGGATTTTAGAAAAACATTTAACAAAGTCTTTCATGTTGTTTTTGTGGAAAACATACAGAAATGTAGGCTACAGTGTAGTACAACTTAGTATATTCAGAACTGGATAAATGGTCAGACCCCAAAGTAGCCATTAATGGGTTCAATGTCAACTTGGGAGGAAGTCTCCAATGGAATGTCTCCGTACCTATGCTAGGAAGGAAGGAGGCATCTCCTATGCGCCAGGTACTTTGCTAAATGCTATACAATATTATCTCAGTTGATTCTCATAACAACTGTGAGAGGAAGGTGCTATTATGATGATCACCAATTTACAAGTGGGGATACTGAGGCAGACAGAGCATACGGGACTTCTTCAAGGTCACACAACTACTAAATTCCTGAGGCTGGATTTGAAATCAGGTCTTTGTGACTCCAAGTACAGTAATTTATCCACTTCACCACCTAGCTGGTTTTGCTCTGTTTAATATTTTTGTCAATGACTTGGATAAAGGTATATGTGGTGGGCTTATCAAATTTGCAGATGAAACAAAACAGGGAGGTATAAGTTACACACTGGATGACAATAAGGATGAGAGAAAACAGATCAGAATACTGGGCTACATTAATAACATGATATTGAATAGGAAGAAATGTAAAATTTGACATGAGGGTTCAAGTAGTCAACTTTACAAGTACAGGATGGGGAGGCTTCACTAGGCAGCAGGCTGATAAGATCTGGGGCTTTTCGTAGGCTGAAAGCTCACTATTAGTTAAGAATATGATATAACAGCTGAAGAAGCTAATGTAATCTTAGGCTACATTAAGAGAGGACTAACCCTGGACTAAGGAGGTAATGCTCCAATGGGACTTTATCTGAAACACGGTGTTCAGTTCTGGTACTATGTTTTGGGCAGCTAGGTAGTGCTGTAGTGGATAGAGTACCACGCCTGGAGTCAGAAGGATTCAGCTTCCTGAGTTCAAATCTGGCCTCAGATACTTACCAGCTGTGTGACCCCGGGCAAGTCACTTCAGCCAAGTAAAATGAGCTGGAGAAGGAAATGGCCAAACACTACAGTAACTCTGACAAGAAAACCCCAAATAGGGTCACAAAGAGTTGGACAAAATTAAAAAACAAGTTAATACCACCACTACTACCACCACCACTGCCACCATGTTTTAGGAAACACATTGATAACCTGGAGGGCATCCCAGAAGAGAGGAATCAGGAAGGTGACTGGAGATAACCCTATATGAGGATAGAGCAAAAGAAATGGGATTGACTTGGGGGGAATGTGATAGCTCTCTTCAGCTATGTTAAAGGCTAACATAGATAATCCACTTTGGTAGCCTGTAGTTGCTCCTGTGGGGTGCCCCCCCAGAGAGCTTAAAGGCCTCTGTGGTACTGTTGATAGCTCCTAACCCCTCACCCACAGGAGGAGGCAATGTGGAAAGAAAGTGGCAGATGGGAGGATGAGGTAGGCAGGGGAAATTGAGTCCTGGGTAAAGGCAACTGGTTACAAGTCTGAGACTGGTTCAGGGCATGGGTGGAGTCATACGGTGGTAAGGAACCAGTAGAAGACTGTCAGACTGTGAGGAATAACTGTGGGGAATAACCATGCTCCCCCTTCCCGTGTTAGTACCCTCATTGTCCTTCCTTCATTTCTCTGTTCTAGTTATGACTCTGCTTGTCAGACTGACCCTCGAGAGAAGAACTAGGAAAAAATGAATAGAAACTGCATATTTAGGCTCCGTTTATGGAAAAACCCAAGAAACAGAGCTACCCAAAAGCTTAAAAGGCCAGAGGATCATAGGGGTCATAGATTTAGAAGTAGAAGGGAGCTTAGAGGTCATTGACTCTAATCCCCTTGATGAGGCCCAGGGGTTAGCTATAACTTGCTCAGGGTCACTCTGCCAGTATGTGTCTGAGGGCAGTTTCTTCTTCATTTGAAGTCTTCAGTCACAGGCCAGATGACTCTTTGTTGGGTATAGTAGAGAGGGAATTCTTGTTCAAGTGTGAGTTGGATTAGAGGGCTTTTAAGGTCTTTTCCATATCTGAGATACTGTGATTCTTCTCTTGGGAGGGACTACTATCTTTCCTGCATACTGGAGGTTTCAGAGATGAGGTCTTTGTCCAAGGTAATGGAAAGAAAGGGACAGAGGTTGGCTCCCTCAGCAGTGATGGCAAGCAGGGGGCAGGGGACGTGGCTGCTGAATTCCCAATTGCAGCACTAAAGAGAAGCATTTTAGTTAGAATAGCTGGAATACCAGACCAAAAATGTTCTTTTTTTCCCCTCTCCTTGACATGGAGTAGAAAGTGCCTAGCTGAAGGACCGTTGTTCTCTTCCGGAGTCTCTTCCAGAAATAGAAAGCTCCCTGTTCCTAATTTCCTATGAGCTAAGGCTTGGAACAGACTTCCCTGACAGGCTTGGCTCAAAAGGATCTTTCCACACACATGCACACATGTACACAGGTTGACACATTCATATGCATTAACTCACACTTTCTCTCCTTCCTCCCTCTCTTTCTTCTTTTTCTCTATATCTACTGATATATCTAGATCTACCTGCTCCTTTCTTCTTTTGTTCCCTTCTTCCTTCCTTCCCTCCCCTCTTTCCTTCCTTCCTTTCTTCCTCCCTGTCTCTGTCTCTCCCCCGACTCTCCTCTCTCTACCCCTGCCACCCCCTCTCTTTCTCTTCCTCCTTCTCTCTTCCCCTTCACCTCAATACTTCCCTGCCTCACTGATGAGCGGAAGTCAACCAGCTTAACAATGCTGCACAGAAGCCACTCAGGTGATGCTGGCAGCCACCTGAAATCCATCATTTTAATTCTGGGCATTTCCGCCTTTTGTAATAAGTTGAGGTGCCTTAGTGTTGATTTATGGCCCATTTTTTATTACAGTTGTTGCCCACAATTATTCTAAACTCTCTTTTCCTGACTTGGAATTTCCCTTTGCATCAGTTCCCCTTCCTTCAGAGTAGTCCACTTTTGCCTGTTATACCAGAGGGAGATTTCTCTTATAGAACAGTGACTCCATTTTCCCATTTCATGGCCTACCCAGGTGCTTGTGTTAGGATGCTTAGGCTTCATAGAAAGCCCTTTCATGAAGAACTCTACTCCTCCCTCCACCCCAGACTCAGCTTAGAGGTGAGGGTCTGTCTTGGCACAGAAAGAGATCCCTACACAGTGAGAATGACAGAGGCTGGGGATAAAAGGCTGGAAAAGCAAAAGAAAGGCTAACTCATCCTAACAGCATCAGAAAATATTTTTTGTTTTGGGTACCATCAAATGACTGTTAGGAATAAAGAAAGTCTTTGGATCTCTTCTGGAGTTCTTCCATAGCACCCCGAGTAGTTTGGAAAACTGCCAGTGGAAGGGAAGGTCAGAAGATCTAGAGATGGGTTTTAGTATCCCAGAGGTCATCTAGTCCAACCCAGTCCCTTTTACAGCAAAGGAAACTGAGGCACAAGGGAAGTTAACTGACTTGCCTAAGGGTAACCTGGTGATAAGTGAGATGATTGAGGTACTCAGTAAAGGCTTAAGCAATGTTATCATTCTGCTAAGGAATACCTACTCCAGGAGTAGGTCATTAGAGGTCATTGATTCTAATCCCCTTGATCTCCAGGAGATTAATGGCATCCATGAGCAAGATCCACCCCCTGGATTACACTCCTCTCCCACCCCCAGGTGCTCATTTAAGGCCATAGGAAAAAAAAAACTATGGTATTGGCTGGGCTCAGAGATATAAAAGACAGAGATGAATCAATCTGTAGAGGATGAAAATGAACTTAGATTGCAGTAAGTGAGATTTAGGTTAGACATCAGGAAATGTTCTGACGTGAAGGACTACAAAACATAAAAAGGAGGCCAAGGCTTTGTCCTTCCTCTTTTAAGCAAAGTCAAGGAGAGCCACCTTCCTGTGACGATGTGAAGGTAGTTCTCCTTGGGTTTGTAGAGATGTAGATGACTTCGAGGCATTCTTCCCTACACTTGCCAAAGACTCCAATTCTACTTACATGCCACCTGGACTTCTGTTTGCCGTTGCAGCAGGGCACCCATCCGGTTGCGTACAATGCAGCGGTAGAACCCAGCATGGGTACGGTCCAGGCTCGTGATCATGTACCTTCAGGAGAAAAGACAAGGATAGATTCAAATGGCTTTAGTGATACTGTCGGATGAGCGGGGGTGCAATGATGAGGATCCCTGATGGTGGGACATCAGCTCAATAAACACAACCTCTGCTAAGTGCCTACTGTTTACAAGGCACTTAAACTGCATCAGGAGAGCACTTTGCTCCTCTCTGTCCATTATATGGGGTCTGGTTCCTCTTGGTTATGGAGCTTGAAGGCTGGGAGAGAAGAGACTCACCTATCATTTGGGTGGGTTGCTCCCAAAGTGGTAGCTGGGTAATCACATACTGAACTCTGAGACAGGATGACCTGAGTTCAAATCCATATTCAAACACTTACTAGTTATACCACCTAGCTAGCCCCATAATAATATATGATAATGTATTATATATGCATATATACATATATCATATTATACTAAATATATATGTATCTATATTATGATCTACATAATAGATAGATAATCTACATATAGATCATAACAGTGCCTACCTCACAGGACTGCAGGGAAAGTCAAAGGAGATAAGATCTGCAAAGTACTTAAAATAATGCCTAGCACATAGTAGGTGTTAATAGTTCCCTTCCATCCCTCCCCAAAGGACAATTAAGAATTTGTCTGGTAGGCTATGGAATGATCTCTATTATATGCAAAAGGAATAGTAACACTTTTGGCCTCAGGCCCTGGAAGCTTTGCTCAGTGGTCTGACATCCCAGGCATTTGTCTGGTGTGTTGGGTGGATGTTATCCTGCGTTGTCTATCATTTATCCAGCAAAGAAATGAGTGGATGCCTCTCAGCCACCAAACAGAGGAGCGCTCAGTAAATATTAATTGATGATGTGAAGTGACAAGAGAAAAAGCATTTGAATATTTCTCAAAATACTTTGCAACCTTAGAACTCAGGCAAGTCTGTGGTGGATTTGTGTGAAATCAGAGAGAATCTTTTCAATAATATTTGCTGGCTTTCTCCCTTGTGACTAGCTTCAGATCAGGGAAGATCCCTTAGGAGACAGGAACTGTATATCACCAAAGGTGTAGCAGAGATTCCTTTAAGACCAGCGGTAGAAGAATTAACATAGCTCTCTCTGCTAAGCAGGGCTGTTAACTATCATCCCAAGTAGGGCAGAATAAATCCTAACAGAGTCCAAATCCATCATTTTACAGATGAGGAAACTGAGGCTTAGCATAGGAGGGGGACTTGGTCAAGGTGACAGTGTATTATAATTTGGATTTCAACCAAGTCTCTTGACTCAGCCCTTTTTACTGCTTCTCTCTGAGGAGATCTGCTGGGCCAGACCTGTTTCATAGACTCTCTGTGTGTGAATGCTAAGGGTGCTCTTGTCCAGGCAGGAGAGTACAGAACTATTTGGCTGCCAGAGCACTTTATCGCTGCCTTCTGTTCCAGTTCTTATCTCTCCTCAGCTCCCATGCACAGAAGTGATGTTAGAAGATAGGCAGGTTGCCTGAGCTTATTCAAAATTTCCTCTGTTCTCCTTTGACCAGGCAGCTCTATCCCTGAGGCCTTTCATGGGGGCTCAAGGCTGTCCCTTTCCCAGCAGTTTTCTCTAGGAACAAACGTGCCAAGAGATGTATAGTTTCTTGGAGATGAGGTGCCATGGTGACTGTGTTTGGGAAACGGCTTGGTGCTGCTAACGGGATATGGAGAGAGGGTGTGGGTGGAAATACTCTAATACTTGAAACCGAATCAAGTTCGAAAAAGTGCCAGGAACTTAGAGGATCTGTGTTGATGCTGCTAATATATGGCTCTAATGAAATTTTAATAGAAGCGTATTTGCTAGGAAGAATCAACCTCAATATTGCCGATAAGATGGAAAAACTCCAAGCTCCTTACTAGGAGCCAGGAACAATAGTAATACCTGCTCTCATGACCTTGCTTCCTTAACTTTTTTCTCTTATCCATGACTGGAAACTGGGGGTGTGGGGAAGTGACACCTTGACCTCTCCAGCTCCAGTAAGGGGAGGTTAAGAGTATAATCGACCTTGTTTGGCCTGGAAGAGCCATCCTCTCTCTTTTCCACTTAGCATCATAGATTTAGAGCTGGAAGGTATCTCAGAGACAATCTAGTCCAAAGCCCTCATTTTTGAGATGGGAAAACATGGGCCTAGAAAGTTTAAGTAGATTTGCCTAAGTCACTCAGGTGGTGAGTGGCAGAGCTAGGGTATGAATCTCTGACTCCAAATCTAGCAGTCTTTCTACCGGCAAATCCAGCCCTCTTGCCAACGGGTCACACTGTCTCCCAATCGTCATCCTCTCAGGCTTGCTCCTCTAGCCCCTCTTCACTCTGAGCCCATTTCTCTTTCCTACATGTTTCCTCTGCCTCTGAGGTCTATTTCTGGCCTGGTAGACAAGACTATTTAAAGTAACAGCTTCCACCCACTACCTTCCTCACTAAGGCAAATTCTCTGGATTCAACCCAAAGTGTAATCCTCCCTTCCCCCAGCTTCCAGAGGGAGGGGAAGAAACATTTAGCCAACAAGGTAGTTTGCAAATATAAATTACCATATGCATGCTGAGTAATAAAAATAATAATCCTTATTATACTCAGAATGTTCCCTGCTAGGTCAAAGGGGGCACAATTAGCACAAAACCTTGCTAAACCTGACTCAGGAAGGGTATTTCACTTCTGGCAAAGAGCCTCAGGTCTATGAGAAGAAGCCATCCTAGTTAAGTGGTACAGTGGATGAAATATCAGGCCTGGAATCATGAAGACCTGAGTTCAAATATAGTCTTAGATATTGAAGTAGCTGTGTGACCGTGAGCAAGTCACTTGACCTGTTTGCCCCAGTTTCCACCTTTGTAAAATGGCAGAGAATAATAGCATCTACCTCCTAGGGTTTCTGGGAGGATCAAATGAGATGATAAATATAAAAAACTTTAAAAAGCCTAGCACATCCAATCAGTTGTTTTTTTAATCATGTCATACTCTTCACCTGTTTGGGCTTTTCTTGGCAAAGATACAGGAGTGGTTTGCCATTTCCTTCTCCTGCTCATTTTACAGATGAGGAAACTGAGGCAAACAGGGTTACATGACTTGCCCAGGGTCACACAACTAGTGTCTATTTAAAAGAACACATTTGGAGCTTAGCTCTTGCCTTGTTATTGCAAATATACAAACATCTTTACCTAACAGGTCTTTTGGTCCATTCCTTTGCCTCCACGAAGTGAATCACTTCTCCCTGGCCTTCACTGGAGATGCTACAACACCTCTTAGTTATGGGACAGCTGCTATGTTGATCTTCTCCTTGATAGGGAATTCTTATGCCTAACCTGAATCTCTCGTACATCAATTCAAGTCCCTTTCCCCTTGCTCTGCCCTGTATGAGAATGAAATAATGGGACCTCTCAGTTACCATGTTCAACAACCTTTCTTGCCCCCATCCACCTTGAGCCTCTATTCATTGCCCTCCCATACTTGAAATTCTCTCCTGTCTTCTCTTGGCTTTTCTCGAGGCTGAGCTCTCCTGGCTCACCTCCTACTTCTGTGATTCCCTTCTATCTCCTCTGTCACTTCTTTCTTCTCCTGCTCTTAATGTACCCTCCATCCCTACTGACATATCTCTAAGCTTCCAACCTTAGCCCTCTTATCTCCTTTCTTTGCATAGTGGTTTCCACTAGCTTCAACTTTTAATCTTCAATTCCACATCTTAAAACATACCCTACATTCTCCTACGTGGTTGTCCTAAACTATCTTTCTCCTAGTGACTCAGGTTCAAAACCTTCCTTTTCCCAAACTCCACAATTGTCAGTGCTTGTATCTCCCTCTCAGCAGTGTTTTTATGTCCTTTTTGTGCACGTATGCAGCAGTTTACAAGATCCTTGAGGGAAGGGATTGTTTTCATTTTTCTCTTTGAATACCAGTCACCTCAAACATAACAAAGATTGGGGCAGCTAGGTGGTGCAGTGAGTAGAGCACCGGCCCTGGAGTCAGGAAGACCTTAGTTCAAATCTGGTCGCAGACACTTGACATACTTACTAGCCGTGTGACTTTGGGCAAGTCACTTAACCCTAACTGCACTCCAAAAAGCAAAAAAAAAACAAACAAATCCCAAAACCATAATAGAAGATTAAATAAAAATACTTAGTGAATTGGAGTTCTCTTCAATTTCTCCCTGTCTTTCACTGTGCATGTTAATTCAGGGGACATTGATTCTACTTTTATAGAATCTCTCCTCTATTTCCACCTTCCCCTTCTATTTGTACCTTCCCATCCCATCAGGTCCCTTTTTCTTCCTTCCTGGACTCTCATAAGAGCCTCTGGTTTCTCTGACTCCAGTGTCTGCCTCTTCTAGTCTGTTGGACATATTCTTATTAGAAACAGCATAAAACACTGACTTTATCATGTCGCTCCTCTGTCACAAAACCTCCAGTAGCTCTCTAGTGCCCAAAGGACAAAATCCAAACAGTCTAGAATTCAAAAGTTCTACAATGTGGGCCCCACATATGTGCCAAGCCATATTTCTCACTATTTCTTTCATGGACACTCTAATAATGACTTTTATGAATGACTAAAATGTTAGAAAGTTATGTTAAACAGTTATACAGTTAATACGTAGCAGTTACATAGTCTAATTCCCTCATTTTACAGAGGAAGACAATGAAGTCAAATTGGATTATTCACTGGAGTCTGAACATGCGCCCCACTTTGCCAGCTTGCCTCCTTTGCTTCTTCTGTTCCCTTTGCTAAGATGGTATTCCCCTGCATTTCACCTGCCTAAATCCTAAACCAGAGAGGCAATATGACACGGAGGATAGTTAACCAGACCTGAAACCAAGAAGATCCAACAGGATATTATGCTTACCTCTTCTGAACCTCTCCCTGCCTAGCATGAATATCTCTGTTATGACGCTTTTCATATCCTTTTCAGTCATTTCTGACTCTTTGCAACCCCATTTGGGGCTTTCTTGGCAAAGATCCTAGAATGGTTTGCCATTTCTTTCTCTAGCTCATTTTACAGATGAGGAAACTGAGGAAAATAGGTTGAATGACTTGTCTAGGGTCACACATCTATAACTATCTGAGGCTAGTTTTCCTGACTGCAGGCTCAGCATTCTATCCACTGCGCCACCTACTCGCCTTCCTTTAATATCCCACCTTGTACTATATCAATCAATAAACAAACATTACTAAGTACTTACTATGTACCAGGCATTATAGTAGGTGGATATACAAACTTGTGGTTAAATATAATGCAGTAGATTTGCTGGTAGGGAAATTTGATGAAAAAGTAGGATGTTGGTGCAAAGTGGAAGGGGATGAAGGTTGTAGTTGTAGGATTGTTGAGAAGAAAGAAAGGAAGCTCAGTAGGTTATGAAGTTATTAAGAAGTGGTCAGTGTAAAAATTTTAATTAGTTAAGGTGATAACACCCAAAAGTAGTTTGTGCGTATTTGTGTATTTCTACAATTCTTGCTACTCTTTCCTAAGCTCCTTGATGATAGAGACAGTATCCCTACTCATTTTTGCTTCCTCCTCACCAGTTCCACATGTAATACACACCCAATAATTATTTATTGAACAGAACTGAATCTGAAATCAGAATGGGGCTTTAGTGGCTATCTGCTCTAACCTCTGACCTATATATGGATCGCCTCCACATGGTATCAGTGCAGAACGTTGGATCTGGTAAGGATTTCAAGATGATCTTGACCAGAGCTCTGACGTGCTATATAAATGTCAACTGTCATCATCATCATCACTACCATTATTATTCCCTTCTATTGCATTCTGGCTGAGCTCAAGCAATATTTATAGAGCAATTTGAAGGTATACTGGTAAATATTTAACAACCAGGCTCTCTGAGAAAAAAATGTACACACATATACTTTTAAGTTTAATTATCATTATTAACCTTTCTTAGGTCAGGATAACCAACAAAAGAATCAAGCCTTGATTTGCAGACTGCCAATTTCTGGGGTATAAATGCTCACACTTATCTTAAACAATCAGCCAGTGAGAGCTGGCTCCAGCACACCTCTCAGAGGTCCCCAAAGTCCCAATCTAATGTTCTTTTCCACTGCATTTCTGGAACTTAATAATGTGTGACATTTACATAGGGCTTTAATATTTACAAAATGCATCTATTATCTTCTTTTAACCTCCAAACAACCTTGTGAAAAAGGTATTTTACATTTTACAGATGAGGATACTGAGAGTCAAAATGTTAAGTGACCTGCTACACTTTCACACAGTGACTATGTTTTGGAAGCAGGATTCTACTTCCAGCTTCCATAGGAGAAGGAAATCATGGAGGTTATTTGAAGGGTTTGGACTAGTAAAGAAGACAAGGGATTGAATTTGGATGGAGAAGATCAGGGTAATTTGGGAGAAAGTGAGGATTATTTGAAGAACAATTTCCAGGTCATGATACTGGTCCAGTTTTTACTCTAATGTTATGTGAAAGAAAGTTGAAGGAATTGGAGAATTATCATGGAGGATTAAAGAGGAGACAGAAGGATTTAGGAAAAAGGCCCTGGGAGGAAAACTCAAGAAGGGAAAGGAGAAGGTAGTTGGCAAGACAAAGGCAAGGTAAGTAAGAGAAGTCAAGTGGGTCAATTGCTGGGTTAAGTATATTAAGACAGTAGATTGATTGGCAGGTACATTTATAGGAGGGTAGTGCAAGGCAGAAGGAGATGAGTGATGTGTCTGTAGGGTTGTTGAGAGAATGGAGGGGTTATGAAGTTATTAAGAGGTGACCACTGATTATAAACATTTTAATCCAGTGCTTATGGTTAAAGTGAAAACATCCAAAATATTTTGAAATAAAAACAAGGCTGATAATTTCAACTGGGATGGAGATTGGGAGAATTATGAAATGACCTTCACTCAAGGTGCTATATATTTCTGCCACAGTACAGTGCCTCTTTTCTATGTTGCAAGTACAGGCTTATTTCCCTTCTAAAGAAGAAGACAAAGGGACTCTAGTAATGACTCTACTCTCCAGGTTTTAAAGGACAATAAAATACTCCCAAAGGAGCCAGAAGTAAGGCTTCAAAGGGGGAAGAAGTAACTGAGTGAGAGAAGGGAAGATCTTTGTCCTGATGTTGGAAAATGGAGGAATATTGCCTAAAAGAGAAGGGTACAACTGGGCTCGAAAAGAGATTTGAGGCTTCCTAAAGATAAGAGTTGGATGTTCTTAGGAGGAAACAGCTGCTTTCCCTCCAAAGAATGATTATATATAGAGTCACTGAAGCTATTGGTTGATTTATCAATTAACCAAAATCAATGGAAGAAGCAGAGAATAGTTGTATAATCAATGATTTCCTGCTCAGAGGTACTGAGGTAGGTATTTATCCACATGATAACTGCAACAGAGAATACCATTACCTTCCCAGGCTTGCATTCATGACAAAACAGAGACCCCACCAATACCTATAAAAATGTATGACAACTTCTCACTTTTGGTGATACACATAGACATACTGCCAGATAATGCTAGAAGGAACTTAACAAGCATTGCTAGAGATTATGGGGTACAGGTTAGGTTTTCTTCAACTAATGCCCCTTGAAGTCAAGGGGTAAAGAGGAAAAAATTTGATTTAGGAAGAGAACGGCTGGCTAAGGTCTTGCCTGAGAATGGGATCTGGACTTTTGGACCATGTTTTAAAAGACAGGAAGAGGGACAACTAGATGGTGCAGTTGAAACTTAAAAACTTTGGCCACATAATGAGAAGATGGGACTCTTTAGAAAAGACCCTGATGTTGGGAAAGATTAAAGGCAAAAGTAAAATGGGTCATCAGAGGATGAAATGGATAGATGCTATCATGGGAACAATAAACATAAACCTGGACAGAATTCGAGAGATAGTGGAAGACAGAAGGGCCTGGAATGCTATGGTCAATAGGATTGTGAAGAGTTGGACCCAACTGAAAGACTGAACAACAAAATCCTCTCTTTCTTGTAAGAGTCCCTCAAATACTCAAACATCCTCCCTAAATCTTCTCTTCCCCAGGCTACAGTCCATGTTTTGCTCTTGTACTAATAGTTGGCCCAAAGGTCAGGGTCTAGCAGTACATAGTAATCTCAGTTCTAGAGTCTGATATTTTCTGTCCCTGATCATTCCTAGGGGTATAGGAGTTAAATAATATGAGAGAAAAAGGGGAGAGGAGCCAGAAATATTCTTTGTGCCTTTCCCAAAAGAACACATTTTTTTTCTTTCTTTAACCCTACAGGACCCTGCTGGCTCAGACAAACCCACCTGCCCTCAGATGAGGAGTAAAGTTTGGGGTAGAGGGCAGGAGAAGATAACAGGCGGAAGAGGCAGGACTGATAATTGGATTCTGGGAGACAAGAGAGGCGCAGGGGAGAAAATAACCACCTAACAAATGTGGCATCTTCACACCCACATGAGGGAAACACACAATGCCCTTTTTGGTTCTAGTTCTTGAATGTCACAGCTGATATTTAAAATGATTCTTACTCACATTAAATAAGATATTTCAATTCCACGAAGCTGTCAGGAGCTGATGCGGACACCAGAAATAATAGGCAGACTCTCCTTGTATTGTCCTCATTAATAAATCATATACCCAGAGATGCAGGCTGTGATGCACTCACACAATGGAGTGCATGCACCCACATGGACACACCAAACCACACATAGATGAGCACACACAGGTCCATCTATACAACATACACACACAGTCAGTCGATCATTCAGAAAATCACACAATCTTTTGCTCTTTCACTCTCTCTCACCTACTCTTACAGACAGGCTCACTCAGATGCAAAACAGAAAAATGTACACAAGTATAAACTATGTGCATCAATGAATGAAAAAGCAGTTATTAAGCATCTATTATATCAAGAGCCCCAAGAATACAAATAGAAAATCAAAACAGTGCCTTCTCTCAAGGAACTCACATTCTTATACTAGGATGCCACCCATAGAGGAACAAGTCAGATGGAAAGGCCCACAGAGGTCCTAGAGTCTGGTAGCAGGTAATGGTAATGCCTTTACTTTAATGTATTTACACTGATAAAACCTTATCTATTACTAATGCTGAAAATTTGACAATGTCAAGGACTTTGGTGACAAAAACTTGCTTTTCTGTATCTTTCAGGGGATTGCTGCATCTGCAGCAGTAATTGCTAGGGCACTAGGCTGGAAGACAAGTTTAGTGTTCAGGGAGTGGGAGGAATAGGGAAGGTTAGCTCTGCTCTTCCCAGAGCCCTTGGGTTTACTTGTCCACTAGCAGGTGGCTGGTCTTGGTGGTGGTGGTGATGATGGGTACTTCCTCTATAGGACTGCTTCAACTGAGGTATGGGGGTAGGGTTAGATTGTAAGGAAGGCTGGTGGTCTGGAGAGGAAGCAATGGCATTACTATCCTTAGGGCTCTTGGGATCAGGGACTTACCAGGATCTGCAGGGAGATGGGCGTTGAGGTGCTGGTGGCAATTGGACCTGCTTGGCATATGTTATTACTTATCTGTCTCTCAGGATGACTTACTGCTTCAGCTAGGCTAGCTTGCCTGCCCTGATGGATATTCTTTTTAAAAAATTATTTATTTTTTAAAACATTCTTTTCATTAAAATTGAGTTCCAAACTCTCTCCCTCCCTTCAACTCTTCTCCCACTTATTGAGAAGGCAGGGAAATGATATCAATTATACATGTGAAATCATCCAAACATATTTCCATCTTAGCCATATTGCAAAAAAAAGGTTGAAAATGAGAAAATTATGCTTCAATTTGCACTTAAGAGTTCATCATTTCTTTCTCTTAAGGTGGATGGCATTTTTTCCTCATGAGTCTTCTGGAACTGTCTTGGATCTTTCTATCGATTAGAGCAGCCAAGTGCTTTCACAGTTGATCATCATTACATCATTGCTGGTACTGCAAACAATGATCTCCCACTTCTTTTCAGTTCATTTTGCATCAGTTCATATAGGTCTTGCCATGGTGTTGTTGTTGTTTTTAAACCCTTCCCTCATCATTTTTTAGATAGCACAACAGTATTCCATCAAAATCATACGCCACAGCTCAACAGAGTCATTCCCCAAGTGTTGAGCATCCTTTCCTTCTCAATTCTTTGCAACCACAGAAAAAGTTGCTATAAACATTTCTGTACCTATAGATCCTTTTCCTTTGATCTCTTTGAGGTAAGACCTGGTTGTGTGGTATTGTTGGATTATAGAGTATGCACAGTTCTGTGGGCATAGTTCCAAATTGTTCTCCAGAATGTTTAAACTAGGTCAAAATTCCAGCAACAGTTTATTAGAGTTTATTTATTATAACAGCTTATTATGTTTTCCTTCATCCCCTCCAATATTTGTAATTTATGAAAGGTATGAGGTGATACCTCAGAGTTCTTTTAATTTGGATTTCTCTAATTAATAGTGATTTAGAGAATGCATCATCTTTCCATATAAGAATGTAAACAGTTGGAGAGGATCTAGGGAAGATTGTAGCATAGGTCTGAAAATTTCAAGCTCTCAAGATTTTCCTCCACAAAAGAGATAAAATAGTACCTCTGTGTGAACATAGAACTGTGAAAACAAATAAGAGTAGGGGTTGAACAAGGGTCCTCTTGGGATAGCTGGAGAAGGCCTGAAGAAAAATCCCAGGACTAGATTTCCAACCTGTGAAGTATAAACACATCTAGGCTAGGGTTTGCTTTAACACCTAGCAACAAGCCCTAGGGTTAGTTGCGCTGGGAGGATGCCTCTGTCCCAGCCACAGGAGTTTTTACCCCTGAGACAGTAAGGGGGAGCTGGGTGTCTGACCTTGGGAAGATCTAGGGAGCCTCTGTTGACAAGGAATGTCAGACCCAGCTGTGTGCAGAGAGCAGTCAGTAGGGGTAAGAAGGTACCAGCACACACCTGGTGAGTGTAGAAGCAGGGATGTCATGGGCTGTGAGCACTTATAGGAGGCTGGAGGTCTTGGTTTGAGCTAAAAGTCAAAGGGGAGAACTGAAGAGAATCAGAACCATGTGCAATCTTGACTCTGGCTACAAGATATTTGAATAGTTTCTTTCTGGATGCTTGCAATTTATTCTTAAACTGGGAGCTTTGGAATTTGACTAAAATATTCCTGGGAGTTTTTATTTTGGGATCTCTTTTAGGAAGTAGATTCATTCAATTTCTATTTTATCTTCTGGATCTATATTTGGGTAGTTTTCCTTGATAATTTCATGAAATATGATGTGTAGATTCTTTTTATCATGGCTTTCAGATAGTCTGGTAATTCTTAAATTATTTCTCTTCAATTTATTGTGTAAGTTGTTTTCCTGATGAGATGTAATATTTTCTTCTTTTCAAAAATTATTTTGACTTTGTTTCATTTTTTTCTTGATATCTCATGGAGTCATTAGCTTTAACTTTTCCAATTTTAATTTTTAAGAAATTATTTTCTTCAGTGAGCTTTTGAACTTCTTTTTTCCATTTGGCCAATTCTGCTTTTTAGGAAATTCTTTTCTTTAGTGAATTTTTGTGTCTCATTTACCATTAGGCCAACTCTTTTTTTAAGGTGTTATTTTCTTCAGTACTTTTTGTGCCTCTTTTACCAAGCTGTTAATTCTATTTTTTTTCAAATTTCTTGCATGATTTTAATTTCTTTTCCCAATTTTTCCTCTATCATTCTTATCACTCTCTTTAACTCTTCCAGGAAATATTATTGGGCTTGTGTCCAATTAGCATTCTTCTTTGAGGCTTTTTATTGTAGTTGTTTTTTACATTGTTGTCTGTCTTCTTCTGAGTTTGTTTTGGTGGCAGGGCCATTATAGTGGCTTTTTATGGTCAAGTCCTTTTTTGTTGTTGTTTGCTCATTTTCCCATCTTATTTATTTACCTTGAACTTTATGTTAAAGTTATGTTCTGCTCACTTCAGAATGGTGAGGCATTGTGCCAAACTTTGGGCTTTTTTGTGCTTCTGTTTTTAGAGCCAGTTCTGTTTTTTTTTTTTTTTTGATGCTTCCAAAGTATTGTGATCCAAGGAAAGATGTGGTCACTGTCTCTCCTGGTCTGCACTCTGGTCCTTCCACAGGAAGGGCCCCTGATCCCCTGCAGCTACAAATGCTAGTGTTTCTCTTGACCCTGGAATTGTGTGATCAGGTTCCCTGCTCCCCTGCAACCATAAGTGCTAGTGCTCCAAGGTCTACATATAGGTTGGCAGCCATCCCACTGTCATTGACCTCTTCTGCTAACCTCCTAAGTAGTCCTAGACTGGAGAAAACATCTCATTCTAATATCTTGTTGGTTTTGCCACTACAAATTTTGATTTGAGGAGTTATTTTAAAGTTGTTTGGAGGGCTGCCTGTACTCCACCATCTTGGCTCTTCCCAATGGATACTGGACATTTAAAAAATAATAATTAATTTATTTTAAGTTTTCAACATTCACTTTTATAAGATTTTGAGTTCTAATTATTCCCTCTCTCTCCACTCCATCTCCAAGATGGCTTGCAATCTGATATTGGCTATATATGCATGATTATATTAAACATATTTCCATGTTATGGTGTGAAAGAAGAATCAGAACAAATGGAAAAAAATGAGAAAGAATACGCAAAAAGCAACAACAAGAAAGAGAAAATAGTATGCTTCAATCTGACTCCATAGTTCTTTCTCTTGGATGTGGATAGCATTTTCCACCATGAGTCTTTTGGATTTGTCTTAGATCATTGCATTGCTGAGAAGAGCTAAGTCTAACAAAGTCAGTCTTACAATAGTATTCCATTACATTCGTATATCGCTTGTTTAGTCATTCCCCAGTTGATGGGCATCCCCTCAATTTCCAATTCCTGGCCACTACAAAAAGAACTGCTATAAATATTTTTGTACATGTGGGTCCTTTTCCCTTTATTATGATCTCTTTGAGATACAGCCCTAGAAGTGGTATTGCTAGCTCAAAGGGTGTGCACAGTTTTATAGCCTTTTGGGCATAGTTCCAAATTGTTCTCTAGAATGGTTGGGTCAGTTTACAACTCTACCAACAATGCACCAGTGCTTCAATTTTCTCATATCTTTTCCAACATATATAATTTTCCTGTTTTGTCATGTTAGTCTATCTAATAGGTATGAGGTGGCACTTCAGAGTTTTTAAAATTTACATTTCTCTAATCAATAGTGGTTTAGAACATTTTTTTCCATAGGATTATAGATATCTTTAATTTCTTCCTCTGAAAACTGCCTGTTCACATCCTTTGACCATTTATCAAACCAATGGATATTCTTAAAAAATTCCTTTGCAGGAATAAATTTAGATCTAGAAGGGATCTCAGAGACCATGTAGTCCAACTTCCTCATTTTATATATGAGAATATAGGCTGAGGATAAAATGGGAGGGGAATGGAGAGGAATACTTGGAGAAATTTAGGTGCTACAAACACAAAAGATAACAATAAAATGTTTTAAAAGACTGCAAGTTTTTGAAGGTAGGAACTGTTTTATTTTTGTCCATGCTCATCACAGTAGATGCTTAAGATTTACTAATTAATGGATGCAAAATGCTTCATGAACTGAAAAGGGCTATATAAATGCTAGTTACTATGATTATTGCCATGAATAAGTAAGAAATCCCCAATGATATTTGGAAATGTAAAATGTAAAATGACTTTGTAGCATTATCTTCTGTTTTTCAAGGATGGGAGTGACAGCTCTGTTGAGGATGATGTAAGAGCAGCTCTGCCCAGAATCACGGGGATAGACCAGATCACAATTTCTAAAGCACTGAGTTGTGACATGTGGGCACATTGAAAAAATTACCTTGTTATTTTGAGACATCCTCAGTTTCCTCATTCTTCTTTGCCAGTTTTTGACAGGAAGGGTAGTGGGTGGTGGTAACCATGTAGAGACAAAGGAGGGTGGTTGGGGCATGTGTGTATATATATATACATATCCCTACACACTTCCTGGCTATCTCCAAGCAATGCTGCCTATACTCTGCCCTTCTCCTACCAGGACTTAGATTCCTGCTTCTTGGGACTTAGGCTCCAACTGGTGAATTTTCACCTTTTTTTTTAACCCAGTCTCAGCACAAGTACAAGTACAAGTCTCCAAGCACAAGTACCCCCTGCCTTTGTCTCCCCCACTCCTTGCTCCGCAACTCTTGTTCTCATGTATTGTTTTCCCTTGTCAGAACCTAAACTCTTTTTTTCCCCAATTTATTACTTTATTTGTTTTCAGTTTTCAACGTTCACTCCCATAAGTTTTAAATTTTCTCCGCCTTTGTCCCCTAGGTGGCATGTAATCTGATATGGGCTCTACACATACATTCCTATTAAACACATTTTCACCTTAGTCATGTTGCATAGAAGAATTATAATGAATGGAAGAAACATGGGAAAGAAAACAAAACATAACCCCCCTCAAAAAAAGAGAGAAAATAGTCTCCTTTGCTCTGCATTCTGACTCTATGGTTCTTTCTCTGGATGTGGATGACATTTTCCATCATGAGTCCTTTGGAAATGTTTTAGGTCCTTGCATTGCAGAAAGGGCTAAATCTATCAAAAGCAGTCCTTGCACACTGTGGCTGTTAATGTGCATAATGTTCTCCTGGTTCTGCTTATTTCACTCAGCATCAGTTCATATAAGTCTTTCCAGGTTTTTCTGAACTCCACCTATTCATTATTTCTTTTAGCACAATAGTATTTCATTGTATTCATATACCACAACTTGTTCAGTCATTCTCCAATGGATGGGTATCCTCTCATTCCAGTTCTTGGCCACCACAAAAAGAGCTGCTATAAATATTTTTGTACATGAATAAGTAAGAAATCCCTTTTCCCACTTTTATGATCTCTTTAGGATACAGCTCTAGAAGTGGTATTGCTGAGTCAAAGGGTATGCACATTTTTGTTGCCCTTTGGACATAGTTCTAAATTGCTCTCTAACTCACCCCTCCACCAGCGATGAATTAGTAGGACCTAAACTTTTTTTTCTCCTTGTTTTTTTCTTTTTGGCTGGGCAACTGGGGTTAAGTGACTTGCCCAAAGTCATACGGCTAGTTTTGTGTTAAGTGTCTGAGGTCAGATTTGAACTCAGGTCCTCTTGACTCCAGGGCTAGTGCTCTACTCACTGCACCACCTAGCCGCCCCAGAACCTAAACTTCTTGAAGGCAGTATTGCTTGCTAGTATTTGTATCTCCAGATAATTAGTACAATACCTGGCACATAGTAAGCAACTGATAAATGGTCTTCCCTCCTTCCTTTTTCTTTCCTTCTTCCTTTTTTTCTTTTCTTCTTTCTTCCCTCCCTCCCTCCCTCTTTCCCTCCCTCTCTTCCTTCCTTCCTTCCTTCCTCCCTTCTCCTTGCCCTCCTTCCTTCTCCTTGCCCTTCTTCCTTTCTCTGTCTGTATATCCTTCCTTCCATGTTGTCTCTATCTATATAATGCACTAAGGGGCACACAGATGTCTAGCTTCTTTCCTCACTTTATCTACAGAATCATAGAACAACTGAAGGTGAGAGTTGGATCATCTAGCTAGCAATCTCATTTCATAGTTAAGAAAACTGAGACCTAGAAAAGGGGAATTGACTTGGTAAAGGTCAAAAAGTACTTGCTGGGCATCTTTAATGGATGCATATTTAGTGAATGCATCCTCCACTAAAGGCCTCTTCTAATGCCTCAATGCAGTATAGAGGTGACTGTGAGTCCTTGAAGGTTGTGTCAATAGTGTACAAGCTTTTCCCCAGTTTGGTTCTGGCATTGAACTCTGAGTCTCTGATATGTTGAGTGAGCTACCTGATATATCCTGGGTTTTCAGGGAGATAACCAGTTATATAGCCGTAAGCCAAAATTCCTAAAAGATTATCAGAATAATTTCTAGGAACTATATATTTATTAAGCGAGGGGAAAATTTGTGTTCCGGTGTGTGCAATGTTAATGGAATAGGAAGATCTTTGGCTCCATAAATAGGCCTATTTGACCACATGTGTCCCCTTTTCCCTTCAAACAGGAGGTGCGCTCCCAGGTCCAAAGGTACACAGGTATTTCGATCACAGCTGTGATACATTCTAAATCATATAGAGCGCAATGGGGAAAGAACTTGCCTAAGGAAGAGCTTGCTTAGGGGGAGGCTTGCTCACAGGGAGGCTTTCACACTTTTTGGCACTGAGTTAATTAGGCACTGAGTCAGGAGGGTTGTGGTGCCTTCTGGCTCTGGGCCTATTATTTGAATACCATATATACTGGGAGGTTTGTATTGTACTTTGGGGGCTTGTTCAAAAGAAAGATCTTTTGATTCCCCGTATAGGACTCTGAGTAGTTGTTTGTTAAGACCCCCTCCCTCTGCTACTCAGAGGTCTGTGCTCTCCTAATCCTGTGGTGTATGTAAGTGGCTGTATTAATTTGTTCGGACAGTAGGAGCCCTGTCTGTTGAATCCCTGTACTAATTTCTCTGCTTGTATTTTCTAATTATTTGTGTGAATTAAAGTAAGATTGTTGACCCCTTTAAAAGTTGTCTTTCCTTTAGCAAAGCAGATCAAAGAACCTGTGCTAGCAGACCATCCTGAGTGTGCTAGGGTGCTTGCTACTACAGTCTGCTATAAAGGCCACTCCTCATCTTACTATTTCCTGAACAAGGTGTGAAATTCCCTGGAAAGGTATGATTTTATCTGCCCTCCAACTTACATTAAACTCTGAGGTTTAAGTGCCCTGTGAGGGGGCAGGGGTTGTGGGTTCTTAAACAGTAGAACCCTGCCCCTTTCCTTGAACCGTTGTAGTTGATAGTACCAGTTAAGGACAAGGTGTAGATTTGCCCCTCACTTCTGCCCTGTGCCTCTTCGCTTCCTAGTTTCTGCTCCTGAAGCTTGAACCGGATCATTACCTCCATCTATGACATCTTTCTTTGCTCTGTCCCTGCCTCTCCATCGGCTGAGATTCATGAAGATTCTAATAAGCATCCAGCTCTTCTCTGAAGCCCCTTAACATCTTGATGCAGCCTTTGTACGCTTCCATCCCTAGGGCCACATAGTTTGCTGAGAGAACTTGAAGAAGTTTCCCTGCAGGGCTCTATCCAGATTCATATATAGCCCTTCTCCTCTAAATGTTTCTTTTTTAGCTCTCCAGACTCTGGAACTAGCTTCCTTATAAAGGCCATGCCCAGGGAATGTAGCTGATGTGTAAGAAATGGCCATCAGCTTCATCAGCTGTGTCAGTGCCACTCCACCAATACAGATCCGGGGCAAGGCAAGTCAATACCTTATCAAAGAATCAATCTTATTTGGAGAATTTTCATGCCTTGTTCAAGAGATCTGACTACTAACTTCTTCAGATCTTAGTTTTCTCATCTGTTAAAGAGTGATAATGACATCCACTCTACCTAGAGAAAAGAGAGGCACCTCTTGAAGTATACCCGGGTATACTCACAATGTTAAATTCTGAGTTTTTATCCTCAGAAGGGCCATGTTGTTGTTGTTGCTTAGTCATTTTGGTTACGTACAACTCCTCTTGATCCCATTTAGGGTTTTCTTGACAAAGACACTGGAATGGTTTTCCATTTACTTCTCCAGCTCATTTTACAGATGAGGAAACTGAGGCAAACAGAGTGAAGTGACTTGCCCAGGGTCAGACAACTATTAAGTGTCTAAGGTCAGATTTGAACTCAGGAATATGAATTTTCCTGACTTCAGGTTCTATACTCTATCCATTGTGCCACCCAGCTGCCCTTAGAAGGGTCATAAAGGGTCATCTACTAAAATGCACTGGGGGCCAGTGCCAGGGGCATGCCTGTAATTGCTGACACTGGCTAAGTCTGAGGCGGTGGATTACTTGAGCTTCAGAAGAGCTAAAAGCTCATCAGATTTCCCCACTAAATGAGCCCAAAGAACAAGAGAAGGGTGGGCACCAGGCTGCCTAGGGAGGGGTAAGCTGGTTCAGGTCAGAAAATGAGCAGGTAAACATTCCATGCTGATCAGCCTATGAGTGGCCACTGTCCCTCCTGCCAGAGCAAGATAAGGGGATCTGGTGTGAATAGTGAATCAACCAACCAAACAAGCAATGATACCCTGGGGTTGTGATTTGTAACCATTAGCATAAGTACCCACAGTGACAGAAATATTTAAGAATTCGTGCAAAAATACCACGAGATGCTGTAGGAGACACAGAATTTTATTAAATTCTAAAACCCATGTTCTGATCTCAAGCAGCTTATCCAAGGACGTGTCATTTTGTAATATTAGTTAGCTTTGCATTATGTGTGTGTGTGTGTGTGTGTGTCTATGTGGAAAATATCTCCCAACTATTAACCTCTTCTCTCCTCCAAGGCCACGACATCAGTGCAGGCCTTCACCGTCATCTTCCTGAACTGCTGCACAGCCTCCTTCCAGAAGGCCTTCCTGTCTCCCCTGCTGCATCGTGCCTTATTAACGCTGCTAGAACCGTCCTTCATGCCCGTGCCAGAATCTACATCAATTTGGTGACTCCCCCATCTTGCTATATCACCTGTGGCTCCCAACGGCCTTCAGAATAAATCTCCTCTTTTTCCCAGGCCCTCCACAATCTGATTCTATCCTACCTTCATGGTCTTTTTTCTAATTAGTTTTCTTCTATGTCTTCTGCGGGCAGCCAGGTGGTGCAATGGATAGAATGCCAGGCCCGGAGTTAGGAAGGCTCATTTCTCTGAGTTCAAATTCAGCCTCAGATACTTATTAGTTGTGTGACCTTGGGCAAGTGACTTAACCCTGTTTGCCTCAGTTTCCTTATCTGTAAAATAAGTTGGAGAAGGAAATGGCAAACTGCTCCAGTATCTATCTTTGCCAAGAAAACCCCAAATGGAATCACCAAGAGTGAGACACGGCTGAAAAAATGACTGAACAACGAATATAGATAACAGAGGCAACCTGGGGTAGTGAATAATTCTGGATCTGAGTTCAAATCCTGCCTCAGACCTTTCCTTGGCCATGTGACTTGGCACAAGTCTCTTCAAGCTCTCTGGGCCTAAATTTCTCGTCTGTCAAATGAAGGAATCAAGTCCCTTCTGGCTCTAAATCTATTACCTTTTGAAATGTAAGATTTGAGAATTTGGGAAGCTAGAGAATGCTTGCAAACAGAGAAATCAGGGAGGGCTTTATGGAAGAGGAATTTGAAATGAAGGTAAAGACTCTGATAGGTAGACACAAAGAGACATGATAAACATTTGCTGAATGAAAGCTACAAGAAATATCACTGTGTGGTACAGTGAGCACCCGCCCTGGAGTCAGGAGGATTCAGGTTCAAATTTAACCTCAGACCCTTACTAGCTTACTCAGACCCTTACTAACCTCAGACCCTAGGCAAGTCACTTAATCCAGAATGCCTCAAAAAAAGAAAGAAAGGAAAAAAATATCACCGGGCTGTGACTAAGTACATAATGATGATGCTGTTAACTTACAGTTACATAGCCCTTAGCACATAGGTTTGACAAGCTCTTTACACGCATTCGGTCTTTGATCCTGACAGAAACTCCATGACAAAAGGTGCTATTATTCTCATTTTATGCTGAGGAAAATGAGCCTCAGAGAGGTTAAGTGATTTTCCTACGGTCACACAGCAGGTTTGTGTCAAAAGCTAGATTTAAATCTAGGTTTAGCTGATTTCAAGTCCAGCACTCTATTCACTCCACTGGACTGCCTCAGAGTGGTCTAGAGAAGCACGAGGGCTATGATTTCCCAGGAGAGAGAAATCACTGTGGGCCGGGCTACTGGAGGTAAGGTCTCCTTTCATCCTGTCAAAACTGCAGCTGTATGTATGCCAGACTGAAATAAATGGACTAGATGACCCTTCAGTCCTTCCCTGAATGACTCCATGTATTTCTGCCAGTCCCCACTGGGTACTTTGGGTAACAAATACCCTTCCCCAAGTTGGGAGCTCTCTGAACTCTTGACTCTCAGCAATCATGATCCAATCACTCAGAAGGACTTCAGCTCCCACTCTTTAGTGACACTGTGCCCACTCTGGCCAAGCTCCACAGTAACAGCTCTGGCCTCTTTACTCTGTCAGCCCCAGGATCAGATGGGTTCCTTTGGGACCTCCATGCCCTGTCCTGGGGCCCTCTCTTTCCTCTACCTGCTATGGGGAAGAAGTAAGAGCTTTCACTGGCTCTGCAACCCTTTCTCCTTTGCTGCTCCCTGATCATGGGCTCTCTGATGGGAGACACCTCCAAAGGCCTAATTAGGAGGCTGTTCTGCCCAGCCTTTGGGGGTATGAGGCCATTAAATTCTGCTTTTTCCCTTTGTAAACAGAATGGATGAAAATAGCCTTAAGAAAATAAATAGGTTTTCCGGCTTGGCCTTGCCCACCAGTGATTAACCAAATCAGAGGGGGAGGCTTTGCTCCTGGAGGGTTGATTCCACCGAGGCTTTTTATCAGTTTGTTTTAATTTGGTTTCTTTTTTGTTCTCACTCAGCAAGAAGAGGATCAGGGCTGATTTTAGACCTGTGCCAGGAGCCTGGGACAAAGGAGCCCTGGAGGGCTCCAGTACCCATACAGTTGAATGGTATTTTTTTTTTTTTGTAAATTTCAGTGTAGAGAAAGAAAGGAGAAAGAGAGAGGTTGAGAGAGAAAAATAGGAAAAATTTTGAGGGGGAGACCGGTGTGATTGAAAAGTGGCCTCTTTTGTTCTTTTTTCTTATTGCTTAAAAAATACCACACACAACCACAACTTAATACTCCCACTGCATTCTAGACTGATCCTCAATAGTCTTTCATCTAAATCATTAAAAAACAAACAGAATAAGAATTTTTTAAAGTGAAGGCAAACCCAGCGGGCCCCAGTGTCTAAATCCATGCATCCAAGACCTCGTTGAGCTTTTCTGTTGCTCCTTTTCCATCAGATGCTGATAATAAAAATTGTCCTGAAACAGCTGAGGATGAGAAAGAGTCAGTCTGTTTTAGGCACCATCAAACCACCACTACCACCACCTATATTCAGTGGAGACAACCCAACACCCAAGAGCCTCGGGGATAGCAGTGCACCCCATGTTATTAGCCCTGCTTCTGGCCCACTACCCAGAGCTGTCATGGCCAGGAACCATCCCTTTGGATTCTCATCCAAGACAACAGACAAGTTAACCCAAGAGTGAAAGCAACCCTCCCCCCCAATAATGATGATAAGAGTGATGATATATAGCTAGCATTTATATAACACTTCTGGGTTAGCAAAGCACTTTCATATGTTGTTCTCATCTGCTTCTTACAATGCCCCTGTGGGTTAGTTGCTATCATTAGCTCCATAGTACAGATGAAGACACTGAGGCTGGTCAGTTATGTGAGTCAGGATTTGAACTCAGATCTTCCTGACCCAAAGTCCAACACGATCCATTTTGGCACCTAGCCGCTCCAAACCACTTGCTTCCATCGAAGCCCCCTTGGCCATCTTCCTAGGAAGCAACTTCTACAGAGCTGACGCCTAGCATCTGCTTCTATGGGTGCTGCAGGTACCGCTACCAAAGACCCCCGAAAAGAAAGTTCTCATCACCACGGTTCTAGGCATTGTCAAGCGCTTCATCATCAGAAACATGCACGATTTTATCCATGGAAATGTCACTGAAGAAGAGGCACGGCTACCTTTGCTACTGCACCCTCAGGATCATGGGACCTTTCCATCTCACTTACAGCTGAAACGTTGAGCTCCTTGAGAACAGAGATTGTTTTATTTTTCTATTTCTATCACCAGTGCTTAGCACAGAGCTTTGCATACAATAAACACTTAATAAATACTCTCATTCATTCATTCGTTCATTCATTCATTCTTTGTTCCTTCGGTTCGTTTGTTCATTCATTCATTCATTCATTCATTCATTCATTCATTCATTCATTCATTCATGTTTCTATAAACTTAAGGTTTACCAAGCACATTCCTTATAACCCTGCAAGGTAGTTTTATCTTCATTTTACAAATGAGGAAAATGATGGTCGTATAAAATGACTTGCTCATGGTCACAGCCTAGTTAGGGGAAACTGATATAAAGTTAACATGCATTGGTGGTTGACTGCTAGGGGATCAGCATGGGGGGATGTGTTGACTTAAGATCACTTGGAGTTGCTGGGGGAAGTGGAAGACAGTCAGGTTGGGCCCATCTTTAGGTTGAAGGGATGTGGATTGTGAATCTGCTGTGGTCAAGGGGAGAATGAGCCAACCAGTGGATAAAAATCCCCAGCAATGGGCCAACAGAAGCTGGTGTGGGTGAGGCCCAAGTATTACTTTGGGGGATGTTTCAGAAAGGCTAAGGATGGCCATGTGATGCAAGATGGCTTTTGCTTTCTCCCTCCTCTCATCCGCTTGAATATATATCTGGGCAGACTAGCCTTCACAGCCATCTCAAACTCCAGGGCTCCTCCTTCTTACCCAGTTCAGTTACTGTTCTGTAGAAAGTTAGGTCTTTCTGAAAGGCTCTTTCCCTGCCTGTCTTTAGTTCCATGAGGTCTCCATAAGAATTGCCAAACTGATGGATAATAGTTTAATGAACTCCCTATCCCTCTTCATTGAGGGTAGCTAATTGACCCAGAAAGTCACAGGGTGGGTAATATCCCCCAGGACCTCCCCCCGAACCAAGGGCTTTGGGCTGTCACTGTGTTAAATGCCCCAGGGTTCAATAAGGCTGCCATCGATCTCATTGACCACAGGCCTTATCCAGATCAATAGGAACAGAAGAAGCTCTTTCATGGCAGGGCAGGCTGGGCTTGGCTCCTGGCCATGCTCACAGGAAGTAGGGCAGGTCCAGGGAATCAGGGATGTTAATGAGAGGGCACTGAGCTGGGGGACTCACTTCTCCTTCAAGCCTGTCAAGGGAGTCATCTGTCAGTAACAAACAGTACTCCTAAACAGAAACACTACACTGGGGGAAAGGGGTCATCTTTAAGGCTGGATTGTATCTAACCCAGTTTATACCTTTGACAGCCTTACTCAAAAACACATACCATACCACCACCACCACCACCACCACCACCACCACCACCACCACCGTTAAAAAACCACACAGTAAGTGTCGTTGATATTTTTATACCATTGTTTTTGTTATGATTAAAAAAGTTTGAGAGACATAACTTCTGGTTAATTTAATCACTGTATTTATTAATAAGGCTAGAAGGTTATTAATAAAAGGCAGGTCATTTGGCCATCTCTCTTAGACCAAAGACAATTATGGCAGTGGACTCAGAGTTTATATACCCTTTGAAGCAATGAAGGGCTGCTAGTAACATCATGTCATCCTTGGGACAAAGAAATTAACTCTACTCAGACTACCTGCAGCCTTGGGCTAACTAGACAGAAGGATCTGTCTCCATCCAAGCTTGAGCAGAACACAATGGGCTCCCCCACTTTAGACTGAACTCCTTGTAAGGTTGGACCTTACAGGTCTGAACAAGATCAAGGACAGTTAATGTAATTTCATTATCAGTAAAGTCCTGAACTTTTTAAAATGGGGAATTTAGAAGAAGGGGAGAGCTCTGAATCTTTATAAGATATTGGTTATTAATAATCATTTCTCTCATTTTGTCTGGAAATAGGACTTCTCTACCCATCCCCAAAAGGGACTTTCCTTTGTAACAAATTAAAACAGTTAACTGAAAACACCTTAAGATATATACTGCATTCTGACCTACTAAATCCATTGTCTGTCTGCTGAGAGAGGCTTCATGGTATAGAATGAGCTACTGGCTCTTAAAAATCAGAAGATGGAGGTTAAAACTCTACCTCTGACATGTATTGTCCTGTGACCTCAGAAAATTTGCTCAACATTCCTGGGCCTTAGATTTATCATCTGTAAAATGAGGGAGTTGGTCTAGATAGCCCTTTAGGGTCCTTCTCATTCTAGATATATGATACCTATTCCGGATCATTACTGTTATTTCAGTTACTCAAAGTTCAGTTTCCTTTTGGTGATCTTTTTATTTACAATGTAATCGTTGGGTATTCTGATGTTTGGGTTCTGCATCAGTTCACAGAAATCTTCCCGCCTTTCTCTAATTTCCCCGTATGCATCATTTCTTAGAACACAGTAATATTCTATGAAATTAACATACTGTTGTTTGTTCATCCATTTTTGATTGGTGGGCACCTAACGTTATTTTCCACTCAATAAACATCTATTACATGTCAGGTATCAGGCTACGAATCATGATGAATATTTTTTTGTGTTTATATAACACACACACATATGCACACATGAGTATAAATGAGTACATACAAGCAAGAGTATACCCTTTGTTGCTGACTGACTTTGAGTTTGGTAGGTCAAAGGGTAATGAACAGTTTTAGTCACTTAAAAAAAACAATTGAATTCCAAACTGATTTTCAGAATGGTTGGACAATTCATAGCTCTATCAACAGTGTATTAGTATACTTGTGTTTAACTAGTCCCACCAATATTGACTGTTTCCATTTAAAATACATATGTGTATATGTATGTGTATACATATATGTGTATATTTCCTACTTTACTCTTAAAGGAACTCCATTGAAAAAATATCCACATTCTTCAGCCACCTAGTCCATACTCTCACAGTCTTCATTGCTAACAAGTCCCTCCTGACATCTAGCCAACAAATCTCCTGTTGTTGTCATGTCCGACTCTTGGTGACCCTATTTGGGGTTTTCTTGTTAGAGATATTGGAATGGTTTGCCATTTTCTTCTCCAACTCATTTTAGAGATGAAGAAACTGAGGCCAACAGGGTGCCCAGGGTCCTACAGCTAGAGTCTGAGGTCAAATTTGAACTCAGGAACATGTCTTCCCAATTCAAAGCCCAAGGCCCTTTCCACTGTGCCACCTACCTGCCCAAATCTCTTACTGTAACTCAAACTCATTTTTTCCCCTTGTTTCATGGACTCTTCCTCTGAATTCAGAATCCGCCCAGAAACTCACTATTCACTAGCCCTGAGCTTAATGCTGAATTGCTTTTGCACCAAGAAAATCTTCATGATATTTCTGTAAAAACAGGTCACAGTTGAAAGGGTTAAATATTCAGTGGCACAGCACTCTCAATCAGGCTCATATTTGGGTTGGAATAGCTTTGCCTCCAGCTTCTTTAATTACCATAAAGCATAATGACTAATTCATACTAAGGAGTGGAGCAGGCAAATAGGGTTTTGAAACATTGTTTTATGATCAGTGAGTACCAGGCGGGTATTGAATGGATGGGCACTCAGTGAGCATAGACAGTGCCAGGGCTCTGCCCACACCCAGTCTGAGCTCAGCGCCAGGCATGATTTGATTGAGTCCCATTCTATTGATCTTTACTTATTTCCTGATAAGCTGGTACCAGATGTTCAGGGGATTAATGAATGTTGGTGAGGCCCAAGAAGGGGCTGCAGCTACATTTCCCTGTCTGACCAGGAGGCAGTGCCATAAAGGGGCTATCTTGTAAGGTTAGTGGGGCAGGCAATCAGTTAAGAAACCTCCATTTCAGCCCTTCTAGGACTTTTGGCTCTTTAGAAGTAATGATAATTCATGTTTTGCAATATTTTAAGGTTTACATACAATAACTCTGGGAGGTAGGTGGTCAGTGTGTCAAAAAAACATTATGTGCCTCTTTTTTATTTGGAGGCAATAAACAGAATGTCAGCTTTGGATGCAGAAGAACTTGGGTTCAAGGCCTGCTTCTGACATGTACTAGCTGTGTGATTATGGACAAGTCACTTAACTTTTCAATTCTCTCTATGACTCTGACTTGCAGGTGAGTGGCTGATCTGCTTTGGTGGAGGGGGTCTCCATGGTGGGAGTCCCCTTCATTGATGAAATCATAGGTCCAGGAAAAAAAGGGCAAAAAAAAAAAATACTGTGTATATCTTGTCTCTGTTTTAACCTATGAGAGCACAGATTATGCAGTATTATTTTATCTTCTCCCACAGTGCCTAGGACCACTGTCCTTATACATTTTAGGTACCCAATAACTGTTATTGTGACTTCTCATTCCTACTTCTAAGAGTTGTTATTGTCATTCAGTTGTTTCAGTTGTATCTGACTCTTCATGACCCCTTTTGGAGTTTTTGTGGCAAAAATACTAGAGTGGTTTGCTATTTTCTTCTCCAGCTCATTTACAGATGAGGAAACTGAGGCAAACAGGTACAGTGACTTGCCCAGAATCACAAAGCTAGCTAGTCAGTATCTGAAAGCAGATCTGAACTCAGGAAGATGGATCCTCCTGACTCCAGGCTCAGCACTCTATCCACTGAGCTGCCTAGCGGCCTTTGTAGAATTAGGTGTACTGGAAAACAATGAAGTTAATCTCTTTGATTCCTTCTAAGCAGCTTTGGCATAAAATTTTGGCATAAAGATTTTTGGATTCTCAACAGATTTTACTATCTACATTCTATCCTTTTCTCTAAAACTTTCCCATGGAAAGCTGAAAGGCATTCTCACCACTGAATATCTAATAACTGCCTACATAGCTCATTCTCAGGAGCAGCCATATAAAGGGGAAGCCAGCCTGTGGGTCTTGCTTAAATAGCTGTCAGGATCTGTGGTACCTGCTGTATTACAGAGACTCAGGTCTATCCATCCTGGCTTCTCCACTCTCCAGTCAAGCCTCTGGGCCTCCAGAACAGAAAAAGACTTAACTCTTTCATCATTAGTGGTTGGTTGTCTTGGTGGCCTTCTATGCATAGGCCTAGCCCCACACATGCTTTTCACTTCACTTCCTGGTCATCTTCCCAACAACCACCATGCCATAACCTTACATCCCACTTTCCTTTCAGTTCTGCAATGGCAATCAAATCAACTTTGTCTTAGAAAGGGCTTGTCCACCTCTATGGTTCTACTCACCATTCCTGTAACTTTCTAAACCAAAACACACCACCTTGGCCACCACTTTCTAAATGTGTTATCTTCCCCTATTTGAAGGTAAAGTCCTTGAAAGCATGGATTGTCATTTATGTGTCTAGCACTTAATACAGAGATTGGCACATAATAAGTACTTATTAAATCCTTCCTTTCCTCCTCCTCTCCTCTTCCTCCCTCCCATTCTTTCTTCCTTTCTTCCATTCTTCCTTCCTTCCTCTTTCTTTTTTCTTCTTCTGTTTGAATTCTCGGCTGAAAGAAGTCATTGTTACTCTAGGAAACTTCAACTTCTTCACCCTACCCTCCACTCCCAATTTCTGTATTATTCTACTTTGGTCCCTGATCCATACACTCTTGTTTTCTGAAGACCCTCCTTCCAATACAGTCAGACTAATAAACAAAGTAGAAAAATAATGATATGATGAGATCCATGCTTCACATTCCCTGTATCTAGATAGGTCAACATATGCAGGTATTTGGAGCAAGAGTAGGAGTCTGAGTGTGAGAGACCTTGGGTCCAGGTTTGTAAATAAATTCAGAGCTGGATACATCTTAAAACAATAAAGCATGTCACCTACTCAAGGGCCTGTGGAAATCTTTGGACATGCCTGTATTATTCTAGAGTACTATGGGGTAGCAATGGCTCTTCTCCCACCCTGACCCCAACCTTTTCTCAGTAGCCTGGCATCCTGACTGTCCATCTAGCCTGCTTTGGGACAATCAGCCTACCTTGGCCACTGCCTATAAGGGTCCTAATCATCCTACTGGGAAAAATGGCTTCTTAAAACCCTTCCACACCTCCCCTAGCACAACCAAGCTCGCTTGGTACATTGTTTTTGGTCTGGATCTTCATGGGGCATTCTGGAAAAAGTGCTGAGTCAAAGAACCTGGGTTCGAGCACCAGCACTTCCTAGTACTAATGAGACCTAGAGCAAGTGAGTTAACCTCTCTGGGGCTCTTTTTCCTCAGCAGTAAAATAAGGGTACTAACTTCCTGACAGAGTGAGGTGAGAGACTCAGGGTAAAGAGTAAGACATTAATCTTTTAGATTGCAGGAAGGTGTTTTGCTTTACTATTATTAATATCTGTTACAAGGTTTTTCTTTTTTTTCAAATGGGGAGAGATAAAATAGACTTTTGTTAATTGAAAATAATAACTTTTTAAAGGGCTAGATGACCTCTGAAGTCCCTTCTAGGTCTAAATTCTGATACAACAATTTCACTGGTGTAGGGATTTCCCTTCACCATTTTAGATGGGTGATCCACATGTAATTTATGGGTTCAGAGAGTTGCCTGGGGTCCTGGAGAGGTTAAGTTACTTGATTATGTTCACATAACTAACTTATCAGAGGCAGAACTTGAAACTGGATATTCTTGATTCCAAGACTGGTTCTCAATCCACGATGTCATGTGGCTCCTCTGCTTTGTTCACAGTATAAGCTTAATAGATATTTGATGAATGAATGAATGAATGAATGAATGAATCCTATCATGGTCCAAACACAGCAGCTTGGAAGGAAGAACTCTGCTTCTAATCAGTCCCAGTCATTTCTACTTGTTTAGTCCTTCCCCACATTTTGCCAAGGAGCACCACCCAGCGTCTTGATATCTCTGGGAATTGGTTAGTTTGCTGCAAGAAGACTACCACACAGGGAAGGAGAGACTCATTCACATTGATAGAGACAACAGTTCATTCCTCAGTGGAGTAGTGGGAAATGGGTAGTCCAAGACTAATCTTAGTTTTATAAAAGGAATGGGGAGAGAGACAATTCCTTTATTACATGCAGTGGAGAAGTGACTAATGAATGAATTTGAGGGAGCAGGAGCAGAGGGCATAAAGAGCAAGGAACCAATGGCTGTTACTAACTCTCCCAGTAGTTCTCTGAGCTATATGCTTGATGGAGCTTATATCTGAATCAAAGATCTAATTAGTTTCCTGGCCTCTGGCTGGGATCCAAGAGGCTTGCAGAGAGGCAGGGGCAAATCCTCAAGGTGGCTAGGAATTTCCAGTCCAGCTGTGTGGGGAAAAGAAATGGAGGCTATATTTACATATATTTACATATTCTAGATATAATACATATGGGCATACACTAAGAGGCCCTCTCTCCCCCCACATACAGACCCCAGAGGATAGAGATATATCCATTTTATATGCATGCTTTTAGATGCATTAGTTAGAGATTCCATAGGACCCCAGGATTTAGGACACATTCAAATAGGTCCATTACAGGTGATAAATTATTAGTCCTTCTTAATTTGCATGTTAAATTTTCTTGCGGTGGAAATAAATAGTCTCTGTTCATCAGAGAAGTATTTTCCTTGGGAGACTTTCATTACAGACATCAAGCATTTTCATTTGCATGTTCTGGCCTGGTCTACAGAGCTCTTATGCTCTAAGGAGTCTGGGAAGCAGTGGCTTCCTGTGCAGCTGAGATTAAATGCGGAAAATACAATATCTCCTGAAAAGCAGGATAAGGAAGCAGGGCCGTTCTGTGTCGTAGGGGATGCTGACCTGAATTGGGGCATCTAAACCCCACTTAACTGGCTATGTGACTATGACTAAATCACTGGGCTTCAATTTCCTCAGATATAAAGTGGGGGAGAGGGGAACAATTTGGCATAATGGATGCTGAGTCTTAGAGTTCTGCTTCTGACATATACTGCTGGTGTGACCATGGACAAGTCACTTAATCTCTCAGGGTCCCAGGCAGCTCTTTAAAATGATAAATTACATTAGACAAGGATCTAATCTGCATGAATAGAGGGAATTAGTCAACAAGCATTTGTCAAGTGCACAGTGGATAGAGTGCTGGACTTGCAGTCAGGAAGACCCATCTTCCAGAGTTCAAATCTAGTCTCAGACACAAGCTATGCAACTGTGGACAAGTCATTTTCATCCTGTTTGCCTCAGTTTCCTCATCTGTAAAATGAGCTGGAGAAGGAAATGGTAAACCACTGCAGTTATCTCTGCCAAGAAAATTCCAATGGGGTCATGGAGAATCAACAATAAAATGTGTTATGCACTGAACTGAACTCTGGGGAAATGAAAAGGGGCAAAAAAAAAAAAAGTTCCTGTACTCCTTAAGACATATTCTAATGGAGACAATATATAAATAAGGATATATACAAGTATACACAGAAAAGATGGAAGGCAATCTAAAAGCAGAAGGCAGTTGCAGTTGGGATGAATGGGGAAGTCCTCTTGCAGAAGGGAGGATTTGAGCTGATTATTCAAGGAAGTCAGGCAAAATAAGAGAGTGTGTTCAGAACAATTGTTCTCTATATTGATAAAAATCACAGGTCTGGCCAAAAACAAAGGGGGGAGGTGATGGGGAGGATAATACTTGTACTATCTACCTCACAGAGCAAAGGAAAACCCTTTCTAATCACTAGAAAATTATAGAAATTTGAGTTATTTTTTATTTTATTAAATTACTTAATAAATATTAGATATTTGTTATTATTTTACTTATTATTATAACTAGTAATAACTATGGGGGGCATTTATCTGGGTAAGATGTTAATCTATTTGTAGTTATATGTGTGTGCATCAACAAATATTTAACTTTAAAACGATTTTTTTAATTTAAAAATTTTTTAATTTAAAATCTACTTGTAGTCATATGGGTGTGCATCAACAAATATTTATTTAACTTTTTAAAAAAAATTTCATGAAGCTTCACCTTCTTTCTCTCCACCCGTTCTAATTCATTGAGAAGGCAGGAAAAAACATGTGCTGTCAAGCAAAACAAATTCCTCCATTAGCCTTGTCCTACCTCCAAAAAGTTCTCACTCTGCATTCTGAGTCCAAACATTTATTGTGTGCCTTCTCTGTAGGTTCATGATAAGTACTGGTAAAATAAAGAGACAGAAACATTCCCTGCTTTCAAGGACCTTAAATCTAGCAAGAGCAACTATGTTTCCAGATAAAGATGACAGAGATTAGAGGATGTTCATGTTGTAATATATTATGCTATAACATTAGTTAAGGGAGGAATTCTTTACAGGTGTGTGGATGGGGACAGGTTGCATTTGAGATGGATCTTGAAACCAACTTCTAACAGCTCTATTCTCCCGCTACAAACATTAAAGGGAACTCATGAATTTTGGGGAATTCTTCATACACCATTTGCCTTTGGAACCCTGTGACGAGGGCTGGAATAGTCTCTAGTAGGGGCCTTCTGAGTCAAAAGCTGAAGAGCAGGAATCTCTCAGGGCCTCCATAAACTGGGATGAGAACTGGGGATGGGGGGGAAGGGGAAGATCCGGCAGAGCTTTGGACCTTCCTCCCTTATCCCCAACCTCCAACTCTCTCTCCCTCCTCTTTTTCCTGATCCCTCCTCCTAATGCTGCTGTTTAGAAATTGTTCTCCATCCCTTTGATAGAAAACCAAAACAAAACAAAAAAAGCAACATTTGGGCTATGGCCTAAGACACACACCAAAATGAACTACACGCTCACAGAACTTGACAATAACAAGAGTAACCATGCAGGGCCCACGCTCCTTTCCTGGATCCCTACTGTGCCAGCCTGGCCTGGTTCAACCTTTGTGCCCGGCTCCAGTTGTTCTTCTAGGGCCCCCCTGCTTCCTACTTAAGCCAGGGGTCTTGGAAGAGCAGCTGAGATTCCTGGCTTTGTAACAGTCAGCAAAAGGGTTGCTATGGAAACTGAACAGACGCATGTTTAGGGACTTTTCCTTTTCCCCTCTCGCCTTATATTTTGAACTTATTATTCTTAATAGCATAATTACTACACAGCTATGGGAAGGAGAAAATGAAAGCTAGAGAGCTGCATAGACGGTCTCCATAGCTCCCCAGCCCCCTAATCATGGAGCCCCATATTTTGCTTGATTTTTTTCTCCTGTTTCTTCAAAAACCCTTTTCCCCAAGTCCCCCAAGAAAATAATGACTCAGTCACATAGAATTTTAAGCTTTACAAAGCACTTTACATATATTAACACACTGGTTCCTCAAAATCTCTGTTAGTAGATACTCAAGGTCTAAAAGCAGCCATTCAATGTGCAGCGTGTAGGGGGGTGCGCCTGCATCATAGCAACTCCCAAAGATAAGTGTTTCTTCTGGGGCTACTTTTATTGAGATGTGTACTTCTTGATAAAAAGCATGCTTAACTAAAAGCTTCTAGCTGGTCCCCAAGTACCATTTTTTTCTCTACTCTTTGAGGGCTGGGACAGTGGGCTATATTGACGAGCCTGGCTTGGGACTGACAGCTCTTGCTTGGATTTTCCATGATGAAGGGGGTGATTTCTTTTACCCTTCTTCCTCAACGGTTTTGGTAACCACTCGTATATGGCAGAGAGGAGGATGGCCTTGTACAGATAAGCCTAAGATTCGCTTTCAAGGCCTAGCAACCTCTTCTGCTTTGTATTTCTTTCCCTGAGCATAGGTGACTGAACAGTAATCCTGAGAGGCGGCCTCTTCAAGCCTGATGTAGTTACTTTTGGAGTTCAAGACTTCCTGGGTCAGTGCTAGATGCCCTGTAGTTGTTACAATGCTTCTCACAGGAGAGAAATTATTATTTCTCTCATATTAATAACCAATTATTGAATCAGGTCTATGCTTTTTTCCATTTTCCATTTGCTCATTGGTAAATTAGCCCCTGTAGGCTATTTGAAGTGTAGGGCTCATAATGAGAAGGAAAACTCAGATTTGTTCAAAAGGTAAAGTAATTTTAGTTTAGGTGAATTGATATATTCTAGCTCATTCTGTTTTACTTGGACAGGTCTGGGTAAAAGTAGATTCTCCCTTTTGTTTAGATTACCCTAGATAGGGTGATATGGATATAGATAAGTCTCTTTGACCAAAACTGAGTGATCAGAGTCATATCCCCCCTCATTAGAATAAGCCTATCTCTTATTATAATATTCATTCTCTTATTACCTGTTAACCAATTAGAGTTGATTGCCACCCTCAGGAACGCCTACTCTTCCAAGGACATGTAAGTGTTGAGTGGGTTTCAGAAGGGGTCTTTGGCATTTGAGAATGTCACTGAGCTCTTTTATTAACTGTTGCTAGTATAATTAATAAAATGATGAATGACCCAGAAACTATGTCTCTTGAACCTTTTATATGTCACACAGAGGAGAAGATGACCACAAACAGGAAGATGAGCCCATGCCTAACCTGGACTTTTAGAAGACATGGAACTTGGGTGAGTTATTAAAACAGTGCAGAACTAAGATGAGGATGAATGAAATAGCTATTCAGGCCTCAAACTGTTTCACTGATGTTTTTAAGTATAAACCTCCCATAAGAGTATAGTAGGACTAGGACTTATTGTTTTATGTTTTAAGAATTGGTCAATGTGCATTTATGACTATTTTGTGTTTTAAGCATTTCTTTTGTGGCAAAGAAAATAAAAATCTGTCTTTCGTCTAACCTTCTTTGTATACTCAGTTCCTTACTTAAAAGGAACAGTACTTCTTCTTTGGAAAGGCCCTAGACACGATCCAAGCCTAAGCTTTGCTTAAAAGATTGCTCTCAGAGTAGAACTCTGAGGTGGGAGCATAATAAGCATAATAAGGAAAAGCCTGCCCTCTCTCTTTAAAAACCAGTGATCGCCAGACTGAACCTGGTCTATATGGGGATCCTTAGAGAAAATGTACCTCAGTCTCCTAGAGCAGAGATGTTTTTCATCATTTTATTAATGACATAACTGAGATCCAAAGAAGACTCAAACATTTGATTTCGATGATCAAGCTGGTCTTGGAGTTGGGATTTGAATCTAGGGAGCTTCTGATTTTGTCCAGCATTCTTTCTACTAGGCCACACTGGTTCTCCCACAATGGAGAGAGGAGCCTTCAACCTAGGGACTCATAACAAAGGTTTGTTATTATTCAGTCATGTCTGTGGGTCCTAATGATAGGCCTAAGTGACTCAAGTCTTTGGGGATGGGGAACAGGGGGAAGAACAATTTTCTATAGGTGATATCTGTAGCCTCCTCCATAAAAACCTTTAACCTATGCTTTGAAAGGTAGACTGGCTTAGGTTTTACCTAAGCCCACCTCCCTTCCCTCAAAATGAAGACAGGAGGAAGAGGGTAAGAGAATCGGGACTGGGGGAAAGAGAGATTACTACCTCATTCTCAGGCCTTTGTCCACCCCATACCAGGAAGGAAACTGAATGTTATATGTTAGTTTAGAGACCCTGCTTTAGGGGGTTCTCTTCCTACGCTATACAAACAGACCTGCTGAAAAGAAGATAGCATTCTGGGGTGGCTAGGTGGTGCAATGAATAGAGCACCAGCCCTAGAGTCAGGAGTACCTGAGTTCAAATCCGGCCTCAGACACTTAACACACACACACACACACACACACACACACACACACACAACACACACACACAAACTAGCTGTGTGACCTTGGGCAAGTCACTTAACCCCGACTGCCCTCAAAAAAAAAAAAAAAAAAGAAGATAGCATTCTTCCACCTCCAGCTAGGAAAGACTATACTGGATAGTCAGGAGACCCAGGTTCTAATCTTATCTAGGATAGAATGAGAATATTACCTGAGGATAAAATAAGGCAATATTTGCAATGTGCTTTGCAAACCTTAAAGTAGTACATAAATTCTAGGCTATTACTATTATCTCTGCCACTAGACTTGCTTCCTACGTCTCTATTAAAATTCAATTAATGCCCATCTGTGCTCAGCACAGTGCCTGGCGCATAGTAGGCCCTTAATAAATGTTTATTGATTGACTGACATCATAACTAATTCTAGCTAAAGACCTGTCAGCCCCAGCAGCCTTCAGTTTCCAGACAAGATGTCCAAACTCTTAGCTGGATCATGTTATATCTCCAAAGAGACTTGGTAATAGTCAGATGTGAATGGCCTATATTAAGTACAATATACTGGAAACCGGAAAGAGTTTGGGTAAGTTCCTTTCAGAGCTTCAGGTTCCTTCTCTGAAAAATGAGGCAAACAGATGAGATGAAGGACTTTTAACCCCTTTGTCAGAATGGCAAAAAGTAAGGGCAATCATTATGGTATGCGCTGTGGATAAAAAGCTAGCTCTCATGGATTCTTACAACATCTCCTGGTAGAAACATGATGAATAATTCTGAGAGGTGAAGGCCAAGGGGACTGGCCGCAACATGGGCTAAAAAACTCACAGATTCATAGGCTGCTAGGGTTGAAAAGGATAATCAGAGTAGACAGAAAGCTGTCCTTGGAGTCAGGAAGAAGTCTTTCGTCCAGGGTCTGACACTGACTAGCTCTTTGACCAATGTAGCTCTATCTAAGTTACTGAGAAGTTGTGGATCTGGGTCAGAGGGAGTGATTTTCCCTCCACATTTCTGGACATCAGAATCTCAGAAATTTAGTGCTTCAAAGTTCACAAAATGTGTTACATCTGCAGAACCGTACAATATCCCTGTGAAGTGGGCACTTCAAAAATTAGCAGCACCATTTTATAGATGGAGACTCTAAGGCTCAGCAGTTAAGTGGTCCACAAATGGTCATAAGGACAGTCAGTGCCAGAGGCAAGAACCTTGACTCCTTATCCAGTCTTATCCATTTTGTCTGTCAAACCACCTCCAAGGGATCTTAGAAATCAACTCATTAAGCCCCTTCATTTTATATGTCTGTCTGTCTGTCTATCTATGTATCTATCTATCTATGTATCTATGTACCTATCTATGTATCTATGTACCTATCTATGTATCTACCTATCTATTATCCATCCATCTATTATCCATCCATCTATCTATCTATCTATCTATCTATCTATCTATCTATCTATCTATCTATCTATCTATCTATCAGCTAGGTAGCACAGTTCATAGAGCACTGGGCCTGGACTCTGGAAGATCTGAGCACAAATCTGGCCTTAGACATTTACTAGCTGTGTGACCCTAGGCAAGTCACTTCACTCTGCTTGCCTCAGTTTCCACATCTGTAAAATGAGTTGGAGAAGGAAATGGCAAGTCATTCTAGGATCTTTGCCAACCCCCAAAAAACATGGGATCATGGAGAGCGAGACATGACTGAAATGACTGATCAACAAATATATACACAAATATATGTATATATTTATATACATACATGCACATTTATACAGACATCCATATATATATAATGTATATTATGTATATTTTACATAACTTGAGAAACAGCAAAAACTAACATTTCTATATACAAAAAAGAGAAAAAGAGGATTGTATATGAAATCATAAATCTTTAGGTATAGCTTGTTTTTTTAAAAAGTATATAATTATATTTTATACTTCGGTTTTAAATCTGTCCTGTTTACATCTTCCTTCTGCTTTCTACTGTGCATTTTTAAAATGTTTCATTGATGCTCTTTTCTTGGCGTCGCTATTACTAATCTCTGATGAGACATTCACCATCTCCTTATTTTAAAGATGAAGAAACTCAGATCCAAAGAGTACTAGCTATTTGTTCCAGTTTACTGGGAAAGGTTATATCAGACCAAGGACTAGAAACACAAGCCTTTCTAAATTAAAATGAGGCCATCAGGGGTTTTAACCCATTTTGTGTCACTGGACCCTTTTCAAAGTCGGGACCCCATCAAAACTAGCATTTCCTAGTTAAGCACCTTGATTCAAGTCTCTGATTCTCCAAAGCAGGTAGAAGAGTGAGAAGGGGGATGTGGTTTCAGTGTAATGGGTACATTTTAGCTCAAAGGAGCTCAGTGAATCTCAGTATGAAGAAAATTGCCCAACCCTGAAAGTGAGAATGGAAATTTCTGTTTTGAATTGAAAAGAATATCTTCTTAAGGTTATGATCAAAGCTTCTAGAAGGCATTCTCAAGTTGGCATTAAGGTCCAGGGGATGTCTTCTTGGTATTCACATCTGCTTGAATATATTCAAGCTTTTGGACCAAATTTGGTGTCTTCCTTCTACTTTTGAAGCAGATTCCTCCCTAATATTCTTGTATTTTTACTCATCTCCTGACTCCCCTAGCATGATCTGACATGTGGTCTCACCACTAGTCTATTTTGCAGAGCAAGTTTGTACAGGTAGCTTTCCTGGGGGACTACTTGGTCCCCTTTGTGCCCATCACCTTTCCCATGTGGCTTGGCAGTGGGAGGGAGACTAGTCCTCGGTCACTAGAAGGATAGTACACTTGATAGGAGGGAGGGAGGAACCTCTCCCTTCCCTCCAGTCCTTCCTACCTTACCATTCCTCCCTAAGGTTTAGTACATTTCTAAACTTTTAATTACAACTTTTCCTTTGCCTGAGTACACTGGCTCTGTGCCATGTACATCTCTATTAAAATTTGATTTATGCCCATCATAACTAGTGCTAGCACCTCAGCTTCCCAACCAGAAGCCTTCAATTTCCAGACAAGATGTCCAAACTCTTAGCTGAATCATATTAAATCTCAAAAGAGACTTGGTAACAGTCAGATGTGAACAGGTTATATTAAGCATGCTGGAGGTCAGACTTCAACAATGATGGGGATGGGGCAGCCATGGGAAGGAAGAATTTGGGAAGAGCCTGCCCTTGTTCCTGACCCCAGCCCACTGAGACAGATTGGACTCTTCCAGAGGGCATCTGGGCATTTGTACAATGGACCTGAGGATATCTCCCTGATACTGAGATGAAACTGGCTGTCCAGGTCCACCCCAGGGATCGCTTTGAGAGAAGCTTTGCTCAGCAGAATCAACTCTCATATCTCAGTATATTAAGTTGACTAATTTCCAATTGACCGGAATCATTCTCTTCTGTACCTCAGCCCCATTCCTATTTTTGAGAAGAGGAAGAGCTGACAACTGGGAACTTGGGTAAATCAGACAATGGTGGGACAGAAAGAGGAAAGATCAATTCCACAAATCCCCTCTCTTATACAATCAGGCAGTGTGTCTTTTCATTACATCCAAAGTTGCCGCTTTTTTCACTATGGTACTCCTTAGCAGTATCCCTCTTAGGACATTCTTTTCATTGGCATACTGGAGTGGGTTGCAATTTCCTTCTCCAACTCATTGTACAGATGAGGAAACTGAGACAAACAGGGTTAAGTGACTTTCCCAGGGTCACACAATTAGTAAGTATGTGAGGCTGAATTTGAACTTAGAAAGATGAAAGATTTCCTAAGAGTTTATAATCTACCAAAGAACATAAAATATGGGCACATAAAACAGTCAACTTAAAATTCAATTTAATAAACATTTTGTGGAGGGAAAGAACTGTGCAAAACAACAACAGTGAACCTTTATTAAGTACTTTATAAACTACAACACCATATATATATATTTTGTAAACTATAATATTATAAACTCTTACATATATATACTATATGCATATACTATACAGCATTACATATATATATATATTATATATACTTTGTAAACTACAACATTATAAACTCTTAGAAGGGAGAGTACTCTGCCTTGCTTTTTTTTAAAAAAATTTTTTGCATCTTCCTGACTCCAGGCCAAAGAGTCTGAATGACTCTTATATATATACATGTTATATATTCCTCACTCAAAGCTTGGCACTTTACCCATTGTGCCACCTAGCTTCCCTCTATAGGTAGTAGGGAGTCACTGAAGGTTTGTGAGCAAGGGTAGTAATGTGATGAAAGTAGTGGTTAGGAATATGAACTTGTCTGTGATGGGGGGGGGGAGCAAAATCCAGTTATCAGACTGCTATAACCATCTAGGTCTGAGGTGATAAGACTCTGAACTAGTGATACAAAACTCAAACAGAAACAGAGCTACTAGCATATAAGGATCCCTGCTGCATAGTGATAAAAAAAAACTACACAATTAACATTATCTGTGTTGCATTGTATTTTTATTTATTTTGTTAAACATGTCCCAATTACATTTTAATCTCACTTTGGCCATATTCAGGAGTGTTGTGGGCAGGGAACATATGTTTGGCGCATCTGTTCTAGATTTAGAATGATGGCAATTGGAATGGAATGGAAGAGTCTCTACAGCGGCAGGGGGGAGACTCTTGGTTTTATTGTGAAAGGTCCTAGACCAGGAATTCTTTACTCTTTTTGTGTCATGGAACCCTCTGGCAATTTAATGAACCCTAAGGAACTCTTCTTACAAGAGTCTTCTTAAATGCATAAAATAAAATGCATAGGATTACAAAGGAAAACAATTATACTGAAAATACAGTTATAATTTTTTTTTCAGTTCACAGAGCCCAGGATAAGAAGTCATTTCCTAGGGCAGCGGTTCTCAACCTGTGAGTTATGTTCAATTTGTAACAATGAAAATACATCCTGCATATCAGATAGATTCATAACTAGCAAAATCACAGTTATCAAGTAGCAATGAAAATAATTTTATGTTTGGAGGTCACCACAACATGAGGAACTGTATTAAAGGGTCGTGGCATTAGGAAGGTTGAGAACCACTGTCCTAGAGGATCCCAATCTTCCCGACAAAGATCTAAAAATGAAGCAAACAAACAAACAAACAAACAAAAACCCAAAACCCAAAGCAAAACACCAATTAGCTCTTCTACCTAGCTCAGGATGTCACAAGAAGCCAGCAAGCAACGAGTGGGAACCTTCCAGGGATGGGGGAAGCCAGTCTCAGCTCTGGCAAAAGGTAGTGTTTCAGAGCCACCACAAGAAAAAGGATCAGTCAAGGGATTCTGGGTAGGGGTGCCCAGAGGGCCCTGGCCCTGCCATTAGGCTGAGATAGGAAAGGACCCTTCCTCTACCTTCAACTTAAGTCACATTGTTTTCTCAATGGTTGCCCCACACGTCACTCAATATCATCAGCTTTTCCAGTTCTAAAACCAAATGGAAGGATTCATTCCAGCAATGAACCACAAAGAGCTAGAACGAGGTAGGGGCCATCTGTTCATGCTCAGCTTTCCATGCAGCCCCCAGAGTGCCTGTGGCTATTGCATGTTGTCCTTCCCTATCTCCCTTATTAAAACCTGAGCGCAGGTAACATTTTTGCCTTTCTTTGTATCCCCAATGCAAAGCGCACAGGAAGTGCTTAATAAAGGTTCACTGTTGTTGTTTTGCACAGTTCTTTCTCTCCACAAAATGTTAATTAAATTGAATTGTAAGTTGACTGCTTTATGTGCTCATGTTTTATGTCCTTCGGTAGATTATAAACTCTTAGAAGAGTCCTCTGCCTTGCTTTAAAAAAAAAATTGCATTTGCCTCAGTGCCTAGCAATGCACGATGCAGGTAGCAGGTGATCAAGAAAGAGGTTCTCGGTGAATAAATGAATGTCAGCTTCACCCTCTGCCTGGTCAGGCCATTGTTGTCTCTGTTCTTCATTCCCTCTTTCCCTTATTTTCTCTCCCTCTTCCAAGGAAAGGCACAGACAGAAGGGCTAGATGATGAGGAAGGCTGCATAAGAGGTGGAAATTTCCTTCCATCATTTACTCTGATAATTTCCAAAGAAGCCTGCCTGTCGTGCCTCTTTGACCCCATTTTGGCCTTTTTAGAACCAGACAGACCTCAGGAGTTTCTCTACCTCTGCCGATCTTAGTAACTTGCTTAGTAACAATGTCACAGACAATGGCAAATGGTGGCTCTGTTAGGATATAATATGGCCTTGACAATGGGGCTGAGGATAAAACCACGGATAACCAGGAAGATACCAAATTCAGGGGTCACTCTGTCCTTCCCTTTGCCCCCATTATGCACCTCTTCCCCTTGACAGCACTCATATTCTGGGGTGGATGTGCCTTCCGTTTTGGGGTGATTACTGGGTAATTTGTGGACCATATAGGAAATAAAGACTGTGGATAAAATCTGGCCCCAGACACCTCTAGAAATGAACACAGGAATTGGAAGCTGTAGAGAAAAAGCAGCAATGAGAACAACCAAAGAGACTCATACCCAAAATACCGTTTAATGCCATGAGGTGAAGAATTTTCATGGGAAAATGAGAAGGGTCTGTGACGAACAACTGCTAACTACCAAGAGCATTGGAGGGATGCAGTTGTTCATTACAGACCCTTCTCATTTTCCTGACGTGTGCTGGATGATATGATTACCATCTCTCTCTCTCCCTCCCTCTCCTCTCTCCCTCTTCCTCTCTCTCTTTCTCTCTTTCCCTCTCTCTGTCTCTCTCTCCCTCTGTCTCTCTCTCCCCCTCTTTCCTCTCTCTCTCTCTCTCTCTCTCTTTCTCTCACTCTCACACACACACACACACACACACACACACACGCTAAGTCAACACTGGCCATTTTTCAGTGGTTCTTCCCTTTCTGCACAAGACCTTAGGGAGTGACTTCATATATTCAACATATATTTTTTTACCCATAATCATAAAGAGAGGGAGATTGGTACTGCATTCCTTATGAAGCCAATTGGACAAATGAGATGGCCTCTGGACTTTTACTTTTAAAATTGATAATGTACTTTGTCTATTTTTCTTAGCTTTCAATTTTAACTTAAATGAAAAGAATATGTGCCCATTGGGCCGGATTATGTTCTCCCCTTTTCTGTGTGGTGCTAAGTGTAATTCTAATGGTGGAAAACAGGAGGAAAAAAGGAATGTATGAAATGTCTCCCGTCTTTTCCTAATCTTTACTTGTCCTGCCCCCAACCTAGCCTACCCCACCCCATAGAAGAGTCCTACTAGACCTGTGACATTTTGTTCTCTGGAGCAAAAGATGAGGAAAAGACTTGGTTACAACACACTGTGAAGATAGTGTGTGTGTGTGTGTGTGTGTGTGTGTGTGTGTGTGTGTGTGTGTGTGTGTGTGTTTGCCATCCATGCAGGGTTATATATGTGGATGTAATTTAGTGTGTATAATGAAATGTGTTTAACTTTTAGCACAGTGCCTGCCACATAGTAGGCACTTACTGAAGACTGGTTAATAAACCGATTGGAGAGCAACTGGGAGACTATATGGGGACTCCCCTCACCATATTTATTGCAGACAGGTCTTTATACAAGAATTAGTTGTGACAGGAAATCCCAACTTCCTCTCATTTTAAGGATAGGAAAACTGAGACCCAGGGAACTTAGGTGACTTGCCCAGGGTATTAAACACCAGAAGTGAGATTTGAACTCAGGCTCCCTCTTTCCAATGTACCACAATGTTGCCACTGTTTGTAACATGCTGGGAAATGGCTTCAGGACAGTGCCTGGCACATTGTAATTCAGTTATTTCAGTCATGTTTGACTCTTCATGGCCCCATTTGGGGTTTTCTTGGCAAAGATACTGGAGTAATCTGCCTTTTGCTTTTCCAGATCATTTTACAGATGAGGAAACTGAGGCAAACAGGGTTGTTTTGCCTGGGGTCACAAGCTAGTATGTGTCTGAAAAAAAATTTGAACTCAGGTCTTCCTGACTCCAGACCCAGGATTCTATCCACTGTGCCACCTAGTTATACATATGTGGCACATAGTAGGAACTTAATAAATGTTTGTTGCCTTCTACTTCCCAGAAAGTCTTTATGGTTACACTTCATTTTTAACCAATAATGCTATTACCTAGTTCTGCCAGCTTAGTTCAGCATACTTGACTGCACGACTTTTACTCACTGGGGGAATTAGGAAGTTTATTGTTGAAGATATGCCAAGAAATCTACTCTGTACTCTGAAAGCTGGAAAATAAGTCAACAACCATCCCTCGGTGATTAAGAAATGGATGTTCAAATTCTGGTACGTTTGTTAAAAATCAATCACAATACTTTATTGTGACCCCAGATAGTGAAAATATCACGTAAGGGAACACTCAGTGTGAGAATTCCCTTCATCAATGCAGGTCACACTCATCTCAGAATTAATCAATTAATGAACAAACATTTATTAAACTTCTACAGTGTTCCAGGCACTGTGCTAGTCATGGAGGATGCAAGTATAAAAAAAGGAAATAATTTCTACTTACAAGAAGCTAAAAATCACTGAATTTCAGAGTTGGAAAGGCAGTCACTCACCATACCTAAAGTCCAAACCAGAAAAACACTCTTCCCTGCAAAATATCAAACCAGTAGTCTTTGGAGAAGTCCTCCCATGAAGGGGAGTCTATTCCCTTTCTAGGCAGTTCCTAAGACTTAGGGAATTGCCTAAGAGCTTACCTGAATTTCTCAAGGTCACATAGCTTCTAAGTGTCATAGGTAGAATTTGAACCCAGGTCTTCCTGATGACAGACCAAGCAATCTACCCACTATGCCTTGCTGCCTCTAACCACATACATATACACTAACACATAATTACAAAGATATAGGCATGCATTCTCATAAATCATATATAATTATATAGTTATCCCTTCCACATTGCAACTTTCTCCATCACAATTTTGATATGTTGGGGGTTAGCCTAAGAAATGAAATGAGAATTTCTGAGGAGTTTTGTGGAAGTCACAGATGATACAGAAAAAGTTGAGAAACTCAGAAATGTAAAAAATAAATGTATAGCATTATAAAATATCAATATAGTTTATCTTTCAATACCACAATAATTCAGACTTCTTCTCTGGTGCAAAGAGAGGGCCAAAAATTTTTACACTGATTTTCCAGATCATGGGGGTACTGTACCCCTAACTGTCATGACAAAGAAAACTGCAATCATATACATGCATACATACACCTATATAACACATATACACATCTACATGCTTAGGAAAAAAATACTAATTTCTTTCTTGGTCATCATCTTATATCCCACTCTGCCATTTCCCACTGCAATCTTGGACTCTGCCCCTGGATCTCCCCTGCTCTGATAAGGGAATTTTTGACTTATCTCTCAGGGAAGCAGGCCCTATCCTCTATGCCACTTTCTGGTCATTTGTAAATCATGTTGCTGAGCTCATACTGTCTTGGCTTCCCCTACCTCCTACAAGATGTTTTTTTAATCTTCTGAAAAGACACGTAAAATAATTTTTCCTTAAGTCAACAACAAAACAAAAGAAAACAAAGAGAACTATGTATCCGTAATGACATATAAGCCTTCAATAAATTCTTCACTTTCCTTAGAACCCTTACCTATTCATCAAGCCAGCCTTAGATTTGTAAAGGAAAAGCTAATAGAAACATGACCATAGCCCTGGCATAATGGGTTCTGCTTCCTGATGTAAAAACAATTTAACATTCATTTTGTAAAATGTTGAGTTCCAAATTCTCTGCTTCCTTCCCTTCCCTCACCCCCTCATTGAGAAAGCAAGCAATTTGATATAGGTTATACATATGCAGTCATGCAAAACACATTTCCATGTTACTCACATCGTGAAAGAAAACACAGACAAAAAAAAAACAAGAAAAAGAAAGTTTTAAAAAAAAAGTGTGCTTTAATCTGCATTCAGACTCAGATTTTTTTTTTTAATCAGTTCTTAACCTAGAGATGGATAGCATTTCTCATCATATGGCCTTTGGAACTGGCTTGGACCATTGTATTGCTGAGAGTAGTAAGTCATTCACAGTTGATCATTACATAATAATTACTGCTTGGTTCTGCTCATTTCACTTTGCATCACTACATGTAAGTTTTTACAGGTTTTTCTGACAGCATCCTGTTTGTCATTTCTTATACAATAGTATACATCATAATACAATACTATAATATTATTAATATAGTACAATAGTGTAGGGATCAGTGTGAGCCTAAAAGCACCTGTGGTGCTGAGGGTAAAGTTGCTAAGTTCACGGGGAAGACCCTCACAAGACCGCTTGCCTGATGAGCAGTAGCTGGGACGGCTGGCTCGGCCTGTCCTCTATTGGCCCATTCTTCCAGTGCATGAGTGGATCATGCTCTAAACATGTTGACCATAGCATATAAGAGGAAAATGCCAACAGCTGCTGTAAGCTTCTCTCGCCTGTGGTCTCATCAGTCCCTCCTGAGAACACAGCCTGAAGCTGGCCCTTAGGCTACTGAGTTAAGTGGGCCGCTACACAATAGAATTCCATCATAATAATATACAACTTGTTTAGACATTCCTCAGTTTATTGGCATCTCCTCAATTTCCACATCTTTACTACCACTAAAGGAGTTGCTATAAATGATTGTGTGCATATAGGTCCTTTTCCTTTTTTAAAAAATCTCTTTGGGATACAGATCTAGTAATGATATTGTGGAGTTAAAGGATTTTACAATTTTACATGATTTTATAACCCTTTGGGATCCAAAGTCCTTTTTATGTGTTATCCTACCCCATTAGAATGTTACCTTGTTGAGGGCAGGGACCATGTGTCTTACATTTTTATTCCCAGCACTCAGCCTCACTGAGTAGTAAATGCTGAATAATCTATTTGTCTGTAAGTCTGTCTGTCTGTCTATCATCTGTCTGTCTATCATCTATCTATCTATCTATCTATCTATCTATCATCTATCTGTCTGTCTATCATCTATCTATCTGTCTGTCTACTTATCTATCTCTATCTCTGGTTTGCTTATATGTATAGCCGCCCATTTCTTAGATATACTTGTATACAGTTATACACACATTACCACTACCCCATCATATACACAGAATTTGTCTTTAGTAGATTCCATCCCTACTCCCAACCTAGCCTCCCCATTCTCTACTCCAAGAATAATAAATCCACATATATGAAACCTGATGGCAAAGTTCTTTCTTCAGAGAGTAGGAGTAGGAAATGCAATTGAATTTAATGCAGTTTAACCAAGAGGAGGATGTAATTGTCTAGGAATCAGGACTTCTGATTTCTAATCCTGCTCCCCCTATGTCTTCTCCAGCTAACAGCAAATTTGATCAATTTTCCCTTCTGTAAATTGGGGATTACTGTCCCTGCCAATCTCCTTGTTCACTGGGGAGCTTGGAGGTACTGCCTGTAAAAAGAGATGATCACAGAAATATTGAATGTCAGAACTAGAAGGGACCCTAAGATTTCCATCTCCTTGTTTTACAAAAAGAGAAAGCCAGATCCTAGAGAGGACAGTGACTTGTCTAAGGTCATACAGCTTGATGGGGACAAAGCTTTTGCCAGAACCTGGTTCTTCTGCATCCCCAGGTCATAATGTTCTTTTTCATCTACTTTGTCATGAGCTACTCTGCTGGTAGAGGAATAAACAGCCTAGGGTCCCACAAAGATGTGACAGATTCATGTCTCGTACAGATCACCCTCTGTTTCCTCCTCTTCTCCCAAAAGGACAATTTGAATCTACAGAAGGAAGCCCTGGAGATCAGGTATTAGCCAAGTCTTGTAGAGCCTTGGGCCAGGACTTGCCCCTTGGTTAGGGCTGACGATTGGTAGGCAATTGGCTATCCTGATGTATGTGTGATCCCATAATAAAAAAACGAGAGTTCACATTTATATAACTGGAGGCAGCATGCTATAGTGCACAGAGAATCGGCTTCAGAGCCAGGAAAAGCTGAGTTCGGGACCTCCCTGTGACACAGACAGGCAGTATCACTTTGGAAAAGTCACTTAACTCCTTAATGTCAAGATCTAAGATGAAAAGTTGAGGAGCAGGTGTTGACCTACGTCAGTAGAGGGATTTTCCTCATTTGGGAATTCCTAAAACCCATGAAATCACAGGTCCTGCCCTATGCCCTATTTACATAGTTCCTAAAGGACTGTAAAACCTCTTTAAACACATTTTCTCATTTGATCCTTACAACTGCCCTGTGAGCTAGATGCTATAATTCCTATTTTACAGATAAAATGAGGCTCAGTGTGGTTAAGTGAGCTGCCTAGGGTCATCTAACTATCATGTATCTGAGGTTGACTTTGAACCTAGATCTGTCTGACTCCCAATACAAAACGTCATCCTCTAGCTGATGGTGTTTTTAAAGTTTTGATTTTTGTATCCCTAGTCTTGGCCCAGGTCCCTCCCCACATTGAGCAGGATAGAAGGCAGCTTGCTTGCCAATAGCCTTTCCCATCACCTCAGAGATGTTTCCAATTTTACCCTTCTTCTTTTCTTGGGAAGAACTACATTCATTCAAGCAATTAAAACCCTACACCTCTCATTTGCATTCCCCTGGCCCTGGAAACCAACTTGTAACAACCTCTCCAGAGCAGGGTAATCACTACCCTGAATGATACTGACAGTACCGATTAGTGCACATCGAACCTGGGAATTAATTGCCTGCCACAGGTTGCCTGTGTCCAGGCAACCCTCTCATGGCAGAGTTGACAAGATAAGGGTGGGAGGGAGCTTAGACAGTCTTTAAGGAAGTGTTAGAGGGCCCTGGCTCAGATTTAGGTCCTAAGCCAGGGTGGGTAAGCTTGCTTTGGTCTTCCCTCTCCTCACTCTAACTTCCCTTAAGGCGTTCCTTTTCTGCCCAGAGAGGGAGGAGGGAAGATGCTTCTTTTTTCAACTGGTCTTTATGCCTCCCCAAATAAGCTTTCAGCTCCTGTCCGAGTGAACCGATGCCAGCTAGTGGTATCTTCATATAGAGAGGCAGCCTCCTTGGATATACGCCTCTTCTGCCACTTGTATCAACCTCTTTTCTGGACAGCAGCTGTTCTTCCCTTGCCTGAGATCTGGTTGAGAACAGGCTCTTGGACTGCAGTGAAACCCGGGCCTCCAAGTTTGTCATATGTCTTTGGACCTCTCAATGGAAGTAGCTAAGAACCCATGGGACTCTTTTTGGGTGAATGGATGTTAAGTGGAGGAGGAAACAGAATTTACAGATGGAGAGATAATATGAAATACAAAACTGTTCCAGTCTCAAGAATACCCTCAACAGACATATTACTAATATCAAGAGAAAGTTAGGGGGTCAGAGGGGGCTATAAGTTTGAGAAAAAAGTCCCCTTGACAAAAAGAGCATGTAAAGATTGGCTGACTGGGTCTATGAAGGAGAGAAAATGGTGAGGCTCAACGGGGAGTGAGGCTGTAGCTGAGCCATTGGGAGATGGCTTGCCCCTCATAAGATCAGGGGATTTAGGGCTAGAAGGTACTTTAGAGGTCCTCTGGTCCAACTCTCTCATTTTATAGAAGATGCACCTGAATCCCAAAGAGGGGAAATTCCTTGATCAATGTCATACAGTCAAGATGGTAGCACTTGAACCCACATACACCATCTCTAAATTTTGTGTTACCCTGAATTTACCCCTTAGACATCATGATGCCTTTAGTCAAAGAACAAGGTGGCCATTGATTGGCTGGAAGGAGGAGGAGACAAAGGAGGACACAGGGATGGAACTTACCTGTACTCCAGAGAGAATTTAGTTAGTTCTCGGTTGTTGTGTAGCCACTTGAACTCCAGAGGCCAGCTGCCCTCTGCCATGCAGGTAAGTACCAGGCGGTTCCCTTCCAAATGCACTTGAGTCCTGACAGGCTCTGTCTTGAAATATGGGGAGACATCATCTGCAAAGCACAGAGAGACATAAGTTGGCTTAAAGGGTCTTCTTTCTACCAGAGAAGAGCACAACTCCCTCATTCTAATCAAGTCTATTAACTTCTTTCTGCAACCCTCACAAAGTTACACTCCCTTTTCCCACACATTGTAATAGCATAATAAGGATCACAGTTTCAGAAACCATGCAATTTAATTCACTCACTTTATAGAAGAGGGAGTGGTGGCCCAGAATTATTAAGGGACTTGTCCAAGGGTCACAGGATTCTAGGCTGAGAGGGACCTCTTAGACTATATAACCTAAACTCATAATTTACATTTTAAATTCTATTTTTATTCTGAATTTAATAAATACCAAAATAAATGGCCATCCCCATATACACAGTAGAACAGAAAAACATGATTGTACAGAAAACTATATTACATATAGCTTGCTTTTCATTTTAAGCACATGGCAAGTTCAATTTGTAGTTTTCAAAGCTGTCCTGCTTGTCTATGTTCCTTTTTTACTCTCAGTTCTTTTCTCTGCTTTAAATCAACAAAAAAAGATGCTTCAGTGACGTGGCTCCCTTTTCTTTTCTTTTTTTTCTTTTCTTTTCTCTTCTTTTCTTTTTTCTCCTTTTCTTTCCCTTAGTTTTGCTTGTTCAGTTGTTTTAGTCATATTTGACTCTTCATGACCCCTTTTGGGGTCTTCCTGGCAAAGATACTGGAGTGGTTTGCTCACTTTACAGATGAGGAAACTGAGGCAAACAGACTTAAGTGACTTTGCAGGGTCACATAACTAGGGTCTGTGGGCAGGTCTTTCTGACTCTGAGGCTGCTGCTCCATCCACCGTACTATATGTTCGCCTTTCTTTTCCACTTCCCTATTATTCTTAGCTCTCTCATCATCCCATCCCACCACTGGGGGAAAAAAACGTAAAACAAAGCCCTTATAACAAATATACTTAGTCAAACAAAACATATTCCTTCATTTTAACCCACTCATGAAGTAACTGAGGTTAACGAAGGAAAATGCTGATGCCTGGAAATCACAGACCTAGAACTAGAAGGAATATATGAGACTACATAGTCCCACCCACTCATTTTACATATGAGGAAACTGAGGCTCAGAAAGGTTACATGACTTGTCCAAGGTCACACAGGATTCAAACCCAGGGCCTCTGGCTTCAATTCCAATATTTTTGGTCACTGCACCATGTTTTCCTCTCAGCTCAATGGGTCCAATCCCGTGGGAATTCAGCTTTTCAAAACACCAGCAATTAAGGATATGGGATGAATAGGGGGGCAGAGGATTTTATGAGACATCTATCTCACTATTCCCACCTCAAGATAGCTCATTAGGGGTTTTAGACCTCCTAGGCTGTCTCTTCTTGGGATCAAAGAACTTCAATCCATTGAACTGTATGAAAACAACACATTTAATAGATCCCTTCTCAGGATGATGACACCTTTGGCCTTCTCTCCCCCGATTTCTTTTTGCAAGACCTCAGACTGCCCATCTCAATCTTAGTCTTTACTCTTCCCTGTCCCCTACCTTGCCCCATCTCATTTTGGGAAGGCCTGGGACCACCCACCAAGTAGTGGTCAGACCATTTGACCAAATTTGCATCAGGGAGATGACTCTGTTCTCCATTTCCCCAAGGATCTGAGCTCTTGCTGTAGCTAAAAGCAAAGTCACTGCAACCCCTCTGACATGATTGAGTTAGCCCCTGCCGAGCACATGCTCCTCACCACTAGAGATAATGCAATTCCGGCCCCGAATCTGTCTCCCTCTCTGCTGACATCCTTCAAGGGATGGCAGACAGTGTGACTTGTTAGGATAACAACATTAGTTTGCAAATGAAGCTGTGGGGCCCCAAGCTCTCTAGTTCTCCCTCTTTCTTTTTTCTTGGCCAGTGAGAGGGAGGAAAAGTTGTCAAGTGTTAACAAAAGGGTGGGGAAGAGAGAATGTGAGGCAAAGAGAGGAACAGGAGAGGTGGTCATGGGCAGGTCACTTCACTGCCAGTCCCCAGTAGTGGTGATAGGGACAGAATTTCCCTCTATTTCCCATGTGGCAGTGGGAGTGAGTGGAAGGTGGAAAAGTTATAATGAAAGGATCCAGTTGGGGGAATCAGGGAGAACGATCTGCCCTTCATTTCTTTCTTTTTTTTTTGTCTCAGTACAGGTAACTCAAGGAAACATTAATAAGCCATAGTCAAGTCAACAAACATTTATTAAGCATCTAACATGTGCTAGGTGCTGAAGATCTAAAAAATGCAATAAGACAGTCCTGGCCCTCAAGGAGCTTGTAATCTATTAGAAGAACAGACAAAGCTGAAAGAGCCTAGGAATGTCTTAGAAAGGATCTAGTCGGTGGGAACAAGGTGGTACAATAAATGGAACACTGGCCCTGAAGTCAGGAGGACCTGAGTTCAAATCTGGCCTCAGACTCAAGCTGTATGACTCTGGGCAAGTCACTTAACCTTCACTGCCTCCAGAACTCCCCCCGCCCCCCAAGGATCTAGTCAAATTGCTATCCAAATTCTGAAACCTGCATCCACAACAAGCAGGCCATACAACCTCTGCTTGAAAATCTTGTTACAGGGTACTCACTACCCCCACCTGGAGGTAGCCCATAGCATTAAGGGGCAATTGGCTATTAGGAAGATGCTTTCTTAATTTGCCGTCTTGCAAAATCTATCCACTGGTTCTAGTTCTGTTCACTTAGGAGAATCAGGGTCTTGTAATTATTGAAGAAAATTCCACACCTGCCCATGATAGAGCCACCCTCAACTGGTCAGTGAGCTCTCTTTAATTCTGGAACTCTGCAGTGAACAGAGCAAAAAGAGTTTGCCTTCTTGGAATGGGGAAAAGAGCTAAGAAGAGTGAGAAGGAAGGTCATTTGGGTGAATCTCAAGGTTGGAAGGAATAGATAGAGAATCCATGCCAGACTGGTATGCCAGCTGTGGCTGGCCAGCTGTTCAAGGGAGCAGAAAAGAACACTGCAGCCAGTTTGGGAGAGGTTGACGGGGATTTCTGTGGGCTCCGGGGAATTCTTCCCTGGCTCTCTTCCACCTCAGTTAACTGCCTATTCCAGGGGTGGGGAACCTGCTGCCTGGAGGCCACATGGGGCCTTCTAGGTCCTTGGATACAGCCTTTTGATCGAGTCCAAGTTTTACAAAACAAATACTTTTTATTAAGGGGATTTGTTCTGTGAAGTTTGGAGTCAAAGGGCTGCACTTGAGGACATAGAGGGCCACTTGTGGTCTTGAGGCTGCAGGTTTCCCACCCCTAGGCCCTATTCCATAACCCCAGATGCTCTCCAGTTTGTTCTATTGGGAACTGCCCTCAAGGTGGGGCCTCTCAGCTCCTCTCCTGGTCAGTTCTAGGGTCTGAGAGGAGAGAGTAGTGTGGAGAGGGAGGGGGTGACAGGCATCCACTTACTAAGGAAAATGATATATTGAGGCAAACTCCACTTTCAGCTGAACAAATGGGAGCTTTTCCTACTTCAAAGGCACATTCATATTCCCCGGCAGCTTTCAAGAACCCTTTGAATCCGTTTTTAAAAACCCTCCTTTCATTCCTGTCATCGCTTGTTTGTTTTAAAACAATAATATTCTCAGCCCCCAAAGTGATTAAATCCCCTCGATATGGGGAATGACTCCATGCCAGGCATAGTTAGAGGTAGGCGCACACACACACACACACACAGGTTCCCCTCCTCCTCTCCTAATGCATACACGTGCACAGTCGCACGCGCACATGCACACACACACACACACAAAACCCACAAACACTATTAGCCTTTGCAAACTTGCCTGCTGGGCAATTTGCTCCCAGGTAAACACTGATATTTTATTTATCTGGCATGTGGGGAGTAGGCAGAAAGCTGAAATTGTCCATATCTGTATCTCAGACTCACTCTGTCCAAGTGAACAAAGAGGAGGAAGTGGTTTGTTCTCAGGAAACCCAAGGTGATACTAACACGTGTCTACCCTTTCCTATTGGTACCCCCCTCCAGCCCCTCAATGAAGTTGGTTTATACCAGAACCTACAAAAATAATCTCTCTTTTGGAAGCCATGGAGAAAAGATGTAGTTAGGGTTGAGTATAACCATTTGTTTTTCCAGGATGAGGCGGTTCAACTCAGAAATACATGGGATACGGATGTTTAAAAGGAAGAAAATGAGCACCCTACTATGTGCAGGCCTTGTGCTACGCCCTCTGTAAATCTCATTAGGGCTTCCTAATAACCTTGGAAAGTAGGTGTTATGATCCCCACTTTACAGATGAAGAAACTGAGTCAAAGAGGTGAAATGACTTGACTAGAATCACACAGTTAGTAAGCGTCTGAGGTCACATCTGAACTCGGATTCTGCTGACTCCAGATCCTTATCCATGGTACCAACTAGAGCCCCTATACCACTCAGCTGAGGGTGGATTGAGATTTACAGTTGTTCAGTTAGGTACAACTCTTTGTGCCCCAGTGGACTATGAGGCTTTGTAGGCAAAGGCACTGGAGTGGTTTGCCATTTCCTTCTCCAGTGGATTAAGATAAGTAAGTGACTTGCCCAAGGTCACACAACTTCTAAGTGCCCGAAACCATATTTGAGTTCAGGTCTTTCTGACTCCAGACCCAGAGCTCTATCCACTGAGCCATCCAGCTGCCCTCTTCTGAGTATCTGAGGCCAGATTTGAGCTCAGGTCTTTCTGACTCCAAACCCAGAGCTCTATCCACTGAGCCATCCAGCTGCCCTCTTCTGAGTATCTGAGGCCAGATGTGAGCTCAGGTCTTCTTGACTCCAAACCCAGCATTCAATTCACTGAGCCAATGTAGTTGCCCTCCAGGGTAGGAATACAGAACGATAAAGCTGGGTAGGACAGAACCATTGCTGGGAGTAAGGGAGCAGGACTGAATGTCTAGTTCCTGCCAAACTGCAAGGGGCTTGAATGCAGCTGGGTGATGGACTGGGTACTCCCTTGGAAGCCTATCACTTCTTGTCTGTAGGGTGCTGAATTTGTTAGGTATAGCAAAATCTTGAGAATTATCTAATAAATTATAGAAGGGTTATAATGTGTGTATGTGTATATGTAATACTCATGTCATTGTAATCCGAGATTTGATTAAACTCAGTGAAGGTTTATTAAATTGGTACTGTGTGCTGGGGCAGCTAGATAGAATTGTTGAGTCTAGAGTCCAGAACACTCATCTTCCTGAGTTCAAATCCAGCCTCATACTGATAGCTATGTGACCCTGGGCAAGTCACTTCACCTTGTCTGCCTCAGTTTCCTCATATGTAAAATGAGCTGGAGAAGAAAATGGCAAACCCCGCCAGTGTCTTCACCAAGAAAACCCCAAATGGAGTCAAGAACAGTCAGACAGGATTGAACAACTACAGGACTACAAAGATAAATGAAACCGTCTTTATCCTCAAGTAGATTGTATTTTACTGGGACATATAAAATGTGCATAGATTAGCATATGCAGAGTAATTTCAGGTTCAGAACACGTAAGTGTGCCTTTATCTGGGTCTTCATCTCCTAAGATTCGGTTCTTTGGGCTTTATTCTTATAAAATCAGGAGTTGGACTCAATGACCTCAGATGCCACTTCTTGCTCTAAATCTGTGATATTAATTCTGCATGTACATTTGGACATGAAGGTGGGTAATATTCAAATGAGATCTCAGGTATGTAAAACTGTCATTGATTTGATGGCTAATGGTTCAGACTCTGTGAAGTAGGTTGTGGATAAGGCCACTTTCAAAGAGAGGCAGGCTGTCATATTACTTCTCTGGTAAGGAACCTCTCTTGGTCTGGGAGGTTGTGAGACCATTTTTCCTGGAGGCAGAGAAAACGAAGGGAAGATTTTTGGAAGGTCTTTCCCCTCTTGATCTCCTGTGATCTTTCTTTCCCCCCGTACTCTGTTAATAAGAATTCTTCAAGAGTGAGGGTAGTTCAGGGAATCCTGATATAGGGTCCTTTGAATGATGCCCTCTCAAAGTCCCTAACTTCCCAATTCCTCAGTCTTCTCAACTCCCACGTCCTACTCCAGTACTTTCTCTCAGTTACATACAGGGATGCTCATGCCTTTGATCTTTACATCATCCACAAGGGCTCCATTGCTGTTTAAAAGTTCCAACAGCCTTTTTATCAGTTCATAATCTATCATTCCATCTCTCCCCCTCCCCTCCCCTAAATCTATTCATTGTCCTCACCATGATGTGCTTTGATATTTTCCCAGGCCATCACTCACAGGCTAACCTTATTTTCCATTCCTTTTAACCTTGACCTTATAATTCATCTCTACACTGTCTGCTGCTCCTGCATCTTTTGTCCTGATGTGCCACTGATTCTCATACCTTGTCAGTCCCTAACCCTCAATTATTCCCACCTTCTGCCTCCTCTATTCCTAATCAGAAATTGCTAAACAGAGTTGGAGTTAGTGAGTCTGAAACAAATTTTCATTATCTAATCTCACCAAGATAATCCCTTTTATATCTCCCTAATTGATCCCCTAGTCCATTAGTCCAGAGGACTTTCCAAATCTCTCCTCAAGTCTTCCACAGCATCTCTCCCTCTAAGCTAGGGATCTTTCCCCATACTTGCATTTTTTTTCCTTAAAATTTTTATTATTTATTTTTTACATTCATCTAATCTTTTTGAGTTCCAAATTCTCTCTCTCTTCTTCCAAAACCTCTCTCATTCATTAAAAAAGCAAGAAATATATCGATTATACATGTGGAATCATGCAAAACATACTTTCATATTAACTATGTTGCAAAAAAGAAAAAAAGCAAAAAAATAAAGTGAAAATTATTGAAAAATTGTCTGAAAATTATTGAAATTTATTGAAAAAATGTGAAAAATTATTATATGAAAAAATGCAATCAGAGTTTATCAGTTCTCTGTGGGTGAACAACATTTTTCATCATGAGTCCTTTGGAATTGTCTTGAATCACTATTAGATCACCTGGATACAGACTGATCAGAGTGATCAAGTCTTTCGTAGCTGGTCATTACAATATTATTGTTACTTTGTACAATGATCTCCTGGTTACACTCACTTCACTCTCATCAATTCCTATGTCTTCCCAAGTTTTTCTGAACCTCCCCCCCCCCCGGCACTTCTTATTGCACAAGAATATTCCATCACAACCATATACCACAAATTGTTCAGTCATTACCCAATTGATGGACATTCCATCAATTTCCAATTCTTTTTGTACATATAGGTCCTTTTCCTTTCTCTTTCATCTCTTTGGGATACAGACCTAGTATTGGTATTACTGATGGGTCGAAGGATATACAGTTTTATAGCCCTTTGGGCATTGTTACTAATTGTTCTTCAGAACAGGATGGTGAAGTAAAAGCAGAATGGTTGGATTACTTCATAACTTCATCAACAGTGCATTCCTTTCTCTATTTTTTCCACATCCCTTTCAGCATTTGTCATTTTCCTTTTCTTTCATGTTAGTCAATCTGATAAGTGTGAGATGGTACCTCAAAGGTTTCTGAATTTGCATTTTTCTAATCAATAGTGATTTAGAGCATTTTTATGTGACTATAGACAGCTTTGATTTCTTCATCTGAAAATTTCATGTTCATTTCCTTTGACCATTTATCAACTGCTTTTTCTATACTTTGTTGAGAATATTAAGCCTATTTGCCATGGGATCCCTCTTTTCCCTTTCTCCTTATCTCATATGCCCTTGACATAATTTTTTTATCTCTCCTCCTTTACTTCAACCTTTGAAGAAGAAATGAGCCTTCTCTCCATGGCCGAAGATGGCCAAAATGGCCATCTCTCCAGGTTGATGCTGTTCCCTCCTATCTTTCCCAAAATGTTACTCCCACAATCATACCCTCCCTTTCTCTAATCTTTCCCTATCCATTGGTTTCTTCCTTGCTGCTAACAAGCACACTTAAATATCCCTCACCCTTAAAACACAAAACAAAAACCCCATCATTAGATCCCTACCACCTCCTTAAACTATTTCTTTGCCCTTTATCAGTCAACTTTGTAGAAAAACTACACACATTCCCCCCACTTCATCTCCTTTCACTGACCTCTCATCCCTTTGCAATTTGGCCTTTGAACCCATCACTCAACTGAAACTGCATTCTCCAAAGTTACAAACAAATGATCTCTTAATTGCAAGGTCTGATGGTCTTTTCTTGTCCTTCTTGGCCTCTCTTCAGCAAATGATATTACTGACCACTTTCTCCTCCTAGACACACTTTCTTTTGGGTCTTTATAACATTACATGTCTGACTGCTTCTTGGATCACCATTCATATTGAACTTGTTAACTGTGAGTATATCCCAAGGCCCTGTCCTAGCTACTCTTCTATTTTTTTCTCCACACTTTCTTATTTGGTGAACTTATCAGCTACCATGGGCTTAATCATCACCTCTAGACAATTTCCAGAGTTATAGCTCTCCTGCCCTAGGTGCTTTCCTGAGCCCTAGTTGCATATCAACTCTCAGATATTTCAAACTGGATGTTCCATAAAACTGAACTCATCATGTTTCCACTCAAACTTGCCTCCCTTCTAAACTTCCCTATTTCTGTCAAGGACCATCTTTTTAGTCATCCAGGTCTGTATCCTCAGCATTATCCTTGAGCCCTGATTCTTCTTTCCTGTATATATCTCATCAGTTGCCAAATCTTGTCATTTTTCCTCCCATGATATCCTCCATCCTCTTCTTTCTGTTCCCAAAGTCACTCGCTTTATGCCCTCTCCTGTCTATTGCAACAGCTTCCTAGTTAGTTTTCCTGCCTCAAGTATCTCCCCTCTCCAGTCCATCTGACAAATAGTTGCCCAAGTGATTTTCCTAAAGTGAAGGTCTGATGATGTTGAGTCACTACCTTGATAAACTACAATGGTGCCCTATTGCCTTTAGGATCAAATATAATCTCCTCTGTTTAGCCTTTAAAACCCTTCATATCTGGCCAAAGAGCCCAGTCTTGATGAAAATTTGCAGTGTGTGCCTAATAAAATCCTATGTACAAACAATCTGTAACTGGTTCTTATTTACTAACCATGTGGTGAAGGGAAACTTTTTTGATTAGCCAAGGAATCAAAACTGGGCTCATTCAAAAGGCACCCACTTCCCAAAGCAAGAACTTACCATCATTATAGTAATATGGTTATAATCAAATGAAGAGGCAAGGACAGCAGGAAGAAGAGCTTCAGATCTCTAACTTATATGGCTCATAATTACATGGTCCTGTTGTTCCTTCTTTCTCTGCTGTGTTCACTCTTTCTTTCTTTTAGGTGAAGGAGATTGGAAAAGGCTACAATCTTTTGAGCTTTGAAAAGTCAGAAGGTCAAGTAGGGCTTTGAGAAACAGGCCATATTGATTTTTATAGCCAATGAACCCAGCATCAAGGTTCTAACGAACAACCTGAGGGACCCAGTCCAGTGGTAGTTCAGATTAAGAATCATTCTGAAGCTGTGCTGCATTTGGAGCAAACTCGGCAGATGAATGCTATGAAAAAACTGCTGTTGAGTTTGAGCCCACTATCCCCAGGAAACAAAGTAGCATGGGTAGACTGTACCCCCCCCCCCCGATGTGGGGAAACATTTCTTACCTCTGTCATTATTATGTTCTTAAAAAAAATATCCCTTTGTAAAAGCTAATTGAGTTAACTGATTAAATGGAGCTAGAGTGCTAATCATTGCCAGTTACCAGTGGAGAAAAATACTGAAGTGGGACTTCAAGCCAATTCCTCCTTCCTTCCTTCTTTCCTTCCTTCCTTCTTTCCTTTCTTCCTTCCTTCCTTCTTTCTTTTCTTCCTTCCTTCCTTCTTTTCTTCCTTCCTTCCTTTCTTCCTTCCTTCCTTCTTTCCTTCCTTCTTTCCTTTCTTCCTTCCTTCTTTCCTTCCTTCCTTCCTTCCTTCCTTTATTCCCTCTCTCCTTTCTTCCCCTTTGCGCATGCAGAGAATCACACCCTTGAATGCTCTGCCCAAAGGAATATGAATTTTGATCACAGAAACCTCACAAGATATCTTGGGATTTTCTGGCTAGATTTCTTTGTTAAGGACCATGCCTTAAACCCTTAAACTTAATCTCTCTGGCTCAAATTGACTGGCCAATAATAGGTCCCAGCCCAAGCCTCATTTGGTCATAGTTTGGGCTCTGATGGTTCAGAGTGAGTGTAAATAGCAATGTTTTTGCCAGAAATCCTGAGGATCTTCTCCTTCCAGAATGATTTTCTTTAACTAAGGAAAAGAGGTTATTCTTTGTCTCATTTCTTCTTACTTACTTACTTAATCACTGAATGAGGGTTGCCTCAGACAAACTGAGAACCGGGAAACACCTTAGCTTAAAAAGGTCAAGGTCTCCCAACTGCATCTGGGATCATCTCCAGTTGTCCTGATCTAATTCTTGACACTGGACCCAGATGGCTCTGGAGGAGAAAGTGAGTCTGGTGACCCTGCCTTGCTTAAATCCAATTCACTTTAAGTCATGACATCATGGTCCCTGTTGAGAACAAAGGACAAGTAACAACAACAAGAGTATTACACTCAGCTCCTTCAGAGCAACCCCAGAAGCCTAAGGGAAAATGTCAACAGCCTTGCTCTGGGACACCATCATTACACATATTGCCTTCATGAATTCTGCACTTCAGAAGAACTGCCCTTTTTCTTCCTCTTTCCGTGACAGTCCATCTCCTGCTTCCATGTCTTTGCATTGGCTGGGTGCCATACTTGGAATGAACTCCCATCTTACTGCTGCCTCTAATCCTAGTTCCTTCAAAATTGTGTTAAATTGACACTTTCTACTTAAAATTTTTCACAATCTTCTCAGCAGCTGCAATTTACATTGATATTTTGTTTATATTTATTTACATACATGTTATCTCCATGGATAGGAATAAGCTACTTAAGTCCAATTATTCCATTTTGTCTTTGTATCCCAAATGCCTAGTATAGTGACTGACACAATAAGTACTTGTTGATTGATTGATCTGAGTGATGAAAAGGCTTTCAGAGGCAAGGAGTGAAGGGTCTTCCCTCAGGTCTAGATTTCTTTTTAATTTTCTATAACAAGCCTGGGGCTTGTGGGCTGTCTTTTTTTCCTTTGATTTTCCACTAACTACTCTCCCATTATCATCTTCAGATACCAGGCTCTTGGGGCTAAATGGCCCCACAGGGAAGCTAATGTCAATTTTTTTCCCTTTAAGAAAAATAATCTAATCTTTTATTTTTTATTTTTTGGAGGGAAAGCCCAAAGGGTTCTTTCTGTACCATACTATAGTTCTTTCCCGGCACCAAACCAATTTCCTGGAAAAGCTCTTTCCTTGAATCTTGGAGCTTTTCCTTAGGGAAAATGGGGGAGGAAGCACAGTGGGTACAGGAAGAAGAGGAGAATGATAGTGAATGTACACATACTCTCAGTAGTTAGAGGGTGGTCTTGGGTGTGTGTCAATACATGAGGGTCTTGGGAATAAGAGAGGATATCAGAGTAAATGCTTATGCTCATTGTCACATTGGCAAGGGGGAGAATCAGAGCCATCCTAATTCTCCAAGACATATTCTAAGGGGCACAGGATACTGAAGATTTATTTTCTAAATTCTGAGAAATAAAATGCTCCCTCCTCCCTGGTCCAGTTCTCATTCATTTCTTAGAATTCTAGAGAACTTGGACAGGAGGTTGAGATATCCAAACTTTCAAATAAAAAGGGAAACATTTCTGTTGGATACCATCACCCTCCTGCTATGAGAGTAGTGGTGTAGATTGGGAAAAGAAATGTACTTCACCCTCTAACCTTTGATTTTCATGTCATTTACAGATTATTTACAAACATTTCATTAAACGTCTACAAGCATTGGAGCTATACAACAGGGTCATAATTAGGAGTCCTGGCATCTGGAACAAAATTAGTAGTGGGATGACATGGAATTCCGTATTCAGAAAGTACCTGAAATAGGTAGGAGAGGAGAATGTGGAAGACAGAGATCTTGAGAGTGAGGAGGGTGAGGGGGAAGGTCAATCCTGAACCATGAGCCATGTCTGTCTGGATGCTGGTATTCTCATACAATGCCATGATCACCCCACTCCAATTAAGGGTCTGCCTTCCAAGTTGTATAATATTCCCTGCAAACTTTCTGTGCCTAAGGGACCCTATTGGGTTGGCCCAACCTGGAAAAACAACTCTGTATACAACCAGTTAAACACCACCATCCAAATAAAAAGTATTAGAATTAGAAGGGACTTGGAGAGTCATTGAGTTCAAACCCCCTCTTTTGGGGGGTATGTATCTATGTGTACAGAGCTTCCTAGTGAGAAAGATGCCTCTACCAATGTCTATCTGCAAGTGCTCTGCAATCTATGACCTTAGAGAGTTACTTGGATCATTGGGAGGCCATACAGCTTTCTCAGGGTCACAGAGGCAGTATGTGTTCAAGCCCCTCATTTTTAAGATGAGAAAAGATTCAGACAGGAGAAGTGACTCTACCAAGGTCACCCAGACGGTGGCATAACTAGTACTTAACCAGTCTTCTGACTTTAAAGTGGCAATCCCCTCACTCACCGAGACATTACCCAAACTTGTGGGTAGCCAGGTTATCATATCAGTATCACAAAAGAAGGGGCATGGTAAAACGTGGCGGGGATCTCCACCATCTTTGATCTTAGCTGAAAGGTGCCCAGTGTACAGGGCTGTGCACTATAGGATCATTAAATATCTGAGGCAATGGGCTGTTAACCCAGGGGATGTTGTTACTGAATGCACTGATATGTCTCAGATACTTGTAGCTACCACCCAGAGAACTTGAACCTTTTATTTTTGTTAGCCCCAGGGCCCTGGTACCCAAAAGGTTTTTTAATGAGAACAGAAGTCTGGTTTGGGTGCAGATGAAAAAGTCTCTGCCTGCCTCCCCCCCCCCCCCCCGGGACAGCTCAAGGCTTACTAGGTGCAGCTTTTAGAACTGTTTTAGCTCTATTGTGGTAAATTAGTGTAGCAGGCAGTGAGCACTCAGAAATCAGTAAGATCTGGGTTCGAACTCCTGTCTCCCCTGGAGAAAGTATAATTTCTCCCCTAACACCACAGATATGGATCTTGTTGTCCACAGGGAAAGTCTGACCTTACATATGTGGGTCATAAACAAGCTGTTCAGAGGCTCCTCATTTAACTTAACAGTTAAGATGCTCCAATCTGGCCCTCCTAGCTACCTTACCTATCTAGCCTTATGACATTATTTCCTTTCATGCACTCTATGCTTCGGTCAAACCCGACTAACTTGTAATTTTCCAATCTTATTCTTTCCTTCCCACTTCTGTGTCTTTGCAAAAACCACCCCAAGTCCCTTGTTTCTACCTGTTAAACTTTTTGTAATTTCTTTCGAATGTTAGCTCAGGTACCATTTTCTCCATGAAGCCTTTCCTAATCTCTCACTCTTCTAAATCTGGAGATATCAGCTTCTATAAATCTCACTGAATACTGTTTGCACTTCTACCATGCTTTAATCTGTATAGGTGACTTATTTTTCCTAGGAACATACATATTGATGTTCTCTCAACTACCCTAACTTTGCAACTTCTAAATCTACAAAATTTTCATGACCTATTCTTCCACTCCCCCTAAATTTCACACAGACACAGTCATGCCCTTGATCCTGCCAACCCCCACAAGCGTTCCACATCTATATTCTTGAACTCTTAACATTCCTTTATCTGATCATAATATTTTATTATGCCAACTTTCCTTCTGCCTTATGACCCCTGTTTTCCATTCTTACTATGACCTCCCATCCCATTGCCCCATACCATTATCTTACCACAAACTATACTTTCTTTCCTTCCCAATCATGACCCCTTAGTGAATCCTCTACATTAAAATTTCTGGTTGTCTTGTCTTATTGCAAATCAAACTTTGACAGACCTTGGACCATACCTACCATCTATTTCTTCTACTTCTATTCCCTCACTTCTGAATAGAACTGCAGGAAATAACAAAACCCTGCTGATTAGGTCCACTATACGTTTATATTACATTATCTCAATGGACCTTCATAGCAGCAATGCAATCCTTCTATACTTCCCCAAATGATACACTATCCTGCCCACCACAGCGGCTTCTCCTCAACTTTCCACAGCACCATTGCCCCGACCTTCTCATACTTTACTGAAAAACTGAAGCCATTTGCTGAGATGCCCCTCTTCTCTCCTCTCCCTCACTCACATCATTCAGACATGCATCATTTCTTTCATATTCCCCCTTCTGCCTTGGTCTTGCCTGGCCTTTCTCCTTGCTGAGACAAATAACTCTATGTGAACCCTTGGCATTACTCCTTCCAATTTTTTCCAGCAGATTGTTTCTACTGTCATTTCCACTCTATAATGTTCATTCTCTTCCTATCTACTGGCTCCTTCCTTGCGGCCTACAAAGACACCAATCTCTCCCCTATTCTTAACAAACCATCACTTAATTCTACTACCCTTGAAATCCTCCAATATTTTTCCTCCCCATCTTCAAGAGGATCGGTATCTCACTTTCCTCTCCGCTCATTCTCTTCTAAAACACTGGCAATCTGGCATCTGACCTTACCAATCAATTGAAACTTTAGTCTCCAAAGTTATCTGTGAACTCTTAATCCTTTTTTTCCTTTTAATTAACTTTTGTTTGTTTTTAGTTTACATCATTCATTTCCATGAGATTTTGAGTTACAAATTTTCTCCCTGTCTTTCCCCCACCTACCACTCCAAAACAGCAATCTCACTGTATACCCCCTCCCCCAACCTGCTCTCTCCTATATCATCTCCCATCACCCCTCTGACTTTCTGGTAGGGCAAAATGGATCTCCCTACCACAGTGCCTATATGTCTCATTTCCCAGTTGCATGTAAATAATAATAATAATAAATATTTATGTTTAACATTTGATTTTAGAACTTTAAATTGTAGATTCTTTCTCTTCCTCCCTTGTCACCCACCCTCCCTGGAAAGAAAAGCAATTCAATACAGGCTATACATGTGTAGTTATGCAGAACATCTCCACAATGGACATATTATGAAACACTGAATATATTTCCCTCCTTCCTATCCCTCCCTCTACTTTGTGAACTCTTAATTCACAAAAGTAATGGCTCATCCTTCCTGATCTCTACAGCCTTTGATGCTGATGATCAACATATCTCCTTGAATACTCTCTCTTCTGTAGGTTTTTCTTGGTTCTCCTCTTACTTGTTTGATTATTTCTCAGTCCCCTCTGGTGCCTCTTTATCCAGATCATGCCTACTATCTTGGGTTCCCCCAATGTTCTGTCCCAGACCCTCTTTTTTCCCTCTATACTATCTCACTTCATTAGGTCCCATGGATTCAATACCCTCTCTATAAAGAGGATTTTCAGATTTACATTTTCGACCCTAATCTCTCTCCTGGGTCCACATTAATTGCTTTTTGGACATCTCAGCTGAATATTCTACAGTCCTCTCAAACTCAACAACTCCCCCCTCCAAAATAAACCAACAACATCTCATTATTTTTTTCCCCCATATGTTCTTCTGAATTTCCATATTCCTGTTGAGGCCACCACCATCTTCAGTCCCTCAGGCTCACAACTGTGGTGTCATCCTTGACCCCTCTTTTGTAATCCCTCCACATATCCAATCTGTTGCCAAGTTTTATCATTTCTGTCTTCATACTATCTCTCATAGATGTTACTTTTCCTAGACTAACATAACTGCCACCCAAGCATAGACCTGTATCATCTCACTCCTGGACTACTGCAATAGCCTTCCAATTGGTCTCCCTCTCTCATGTCTCACATCTCCCACTCAGCTACCAAACCATGAATTTTCCTAAAGTGAAAATCTATGTCACCCCTCCCCCCTCTATCCCCACCCACTCTCCCCCTCCCACAATAGATTCCAATGGCTCCATATTACCTCAAGGATCAAATATAAAATTTTGTTTGGCATTTAAAATCCTTTACAACCTGGTTCCACATCCTACCATTCTGGCTTTATACTTAATCCTCTTCCATTCATTCTATGTTCTAGCTACATTAACCTACTTACTATTGCTCCATTCTGCGCCTTTTCACTGGTTGTCTCCCACGTCTGGAATAATCTCTTTCCTCATCCCCATTTCCTAGCCTCCCTAAAGACCCAGCTCAAATCCCACCTTCTGCAAGGAGGTCTTTTTTTGGCCTCTTCTGTTTCCTTTCTCCCTCCACTGCCTTCCCTGTGAGATTACTTTTCATTTAAACTATAAATATCTTGCATGTATATAATCATTTGCTTGTCTTCCCCCACTAAATTATGAGTTCCTTAAGGAGAGTGTGTCTTTGCCCTTTTTTTGGATCCCCAATGCTTAGCACAGTTCCTGGCATACAGAAAGCACTTATTAAATGCTTGTCGAATGACTAAGCTCCTGGAGGTCAGAGATCCTGTCGAGTTTCATCTCTGCATCCCCAGAACCAAGCATGGAGCCTCACATGGAGGCGCCTTTTGTTAAATGAGCATTTAATTGGACTGAGTTAAACCAGAATAGAGGCAGTATGGTGCCCTGGAGGAGTAGAAAAATATAAAATAAACCCACAATAATCATCAGCCTTTCTGCACATTACTAACAAAATCCATCAAGAGGAGATAGAAAAAGAAGTACCATTCAAAATAACTACAAAATGTATAAAATATCTGGAAGTCAATCTACCAAGACACATTCAGGATTTACACAAGCACAACTACAAACTACTCTTTTCAATGATGAAGGATGAGAAATAATTGAAGAGAGAGAAATTTTTCATTGTTGGGCTGTTCTAATAAAATACAAATGATGATATTATTTAAATTCATTTACGGGTTTAGTGCTATACCAATCAAAACTATCAAGGGATTACTTTATGGAACTAGACACCATAAAAATAAAATTCATTTGCAATAACAAGATGACAAAGAATCTCAAAGGAAATAATGGAAACAATATAAAGGAAAGGGACCTGGTAGTAGTACTAGGTTTCAAAGTACTATTCAAAACTATTTGGTCTCAAAATAGAAAAGGACAGCTAGGTGGCGCCATGGTTCACAGAGCGCCAGGACCCTAGTCACAAAGACTCATTTCGCCAAGTTCAAAGCTGACCTCAGACACTTATTAGCTATGTGATCTTGGGCAAGTCACTTAAATGTATCTGCCTTGAAGAAAATGGCAAACTACTCCAATGCTTTTGGCAAAAAAAAACAAACAAACCCCAAATGGGGTCATGAAGAGTCAGACACAACTGAAAAATGACTGAACAACAACAAAACAGCAAAGTTAATCAATGAAACAGATCAACTAAAAAAGACTGAAGCATCTAAACAGTGGCACAGTGTTTATAAACACAAAGGCATCCATTACTAGGGAAAGATTCCCTATTTGATAAAAACTGCTGAGAAAACTTGAAAACAGCCTGGGAGAAAACTTCTTACCAACGTTTTATGCTGTGTGCCACAATAATCTCCAAACGAATACATAATCTAAATGTACGATGTATTGACAATGTACAGGTGTCTCTCTCTGTGTATATATTATATTAAATTAAATTATATTATATCATATCATATTGATATTGTATCGTATCATATTACATTACATTGTTTTGTATTACACTACACTACACTATATTATATTATATATGTGTATGAACACACTAACATATAAATGCATGTATCATTATATATACACATAAGGAAATTATGTGTATAATAATATATATAATATAATAACATATATATACATAGGGAAATTTAGAAGAAAAGCTAGGAAAATACCTTTCAAAACTATGACTAGAGGGTGTATTCTTAATTAAACAAGGGATGGAGGTAATCATAGAAAATGAAACCTGCATTTTGATTAGATAAAAATCAAAAAATCTTTTGCACAAGAAAAATTTTAAAAAGTTTAAAAGTTAATAGGAAAAATATTTTGAAGAAAATTTTTTTCAAAAGTCTCATAGCCCAGATATTTAGGGACTGAATACAAACATGTAACAGAGAGAATAGTCAGTGAAGTCCCAGTTCTTGAAGCTTTCCTTAGGCAAACATGTATTCTGAGAGGTGGTGCCCAGGTAACCCATGGGTGTAAGGAATCCATTAGGGCCATCAGAGTGGTCTCACTGATAACTGAAGCTGGTAGCAGCAACAGCTGAATTTGGTGAGGAGCAAGAATGACCTAAGTGACCTGCTAGATCTAGGCTAGGAATGTACTGACCTATCTCAGTATATTTTCCCAAGTGCCATCTCCAGTCATCTGGACGAGTATCTGGCCACTGGATTCAGATGGCTCTGGAGGAGAAAGTGAGGCTAGTGACTTTGCATAGCCCTGGCTCACTTAAATCCGATTCACTTCCCTGTCACAGCATCCCTCTCTGATATCATGGTCCTCTTCAAGAGTGAAAGACAACAATTTAAGGGATTGTGTGTAAAGAGGAACGAGAATGCTTCTCAGTTTCAGGGCATTGTTTGTAATTACTCTTCCTATCTTCTCAATAAATAACTTTTTGTAAAAGTTAACTGATGTTAACCAATTGGTTGACCGATATCCTGGAGCACATCAAATGGGGACTTGTGAATAACGGTATTAAGAGCTATAATCCCTCAAGATTACCCTTAGAATTCAGAGGTACCCAAAGCGGGCAATACTACCCCTGGGTGTGTGTATGCTGGAATGATCCTGGGGATTGGTAGTAGCCTCAGGTGCAATTGGGGGGCATTGAATAAAAATAAGGGGGTGATGGAAGCATAAGGAAAGAGAAAAAAATTTGAAAAACTGTACATGCTTCATCTGATGTGTAAAAGTTATAAAAGTCTTAGTGATTACATCATTTTTCAAATAAATATAAAAAATGCAAATTATAACTGAGCAGTGGTCAAGTCTGACAACAGGTCTTAACAGGTAAGTGTTGGAAGGCAGGTGAAGATATTGCACATTCTTGGGAACTCCAGCATGCATCATCAAGAATATGTGTGTCTAATGACTTGTTTACAATATGATACTATACATCTACAGGATGCAATATTCTAGCATCAAAATTTCAATGTAGGAAAAACCCCACAAATTAATAATAAATCATTAAATTTAAGATGTGTAATTTAAAAAAAATGACACATTTTTGAATGACATTTTTTGAAATGAAACAAATTTTTAAAAAAGCCATTTAAGAGTTAAAGAAAGTAGATTTCCAGGGAGATGCTGAGCAAATTTTTTTTTTTAAAGGGACAGTAGGCTAAATGAGTTTGGGAACTTATACCTTTGATCCATAGGAGTAAGAACAGTCAGTTGCCCTTTGAAGGTTCAAACTGCTAGTTGGGTTGACTGAGGGTTGGTTGGGTGAGTAAGCATATAAGGGATGTTGCATGTTTGTCTCCTGACAGTGAAATTATTAAATTTCACCAATGCATGTCATGGGGTTTGAGGCATTTTTCTTCCTGTCATGGTGTGATCTGTGGTTTCTCTTGTTCGATACTTTGTTGTCTATATTCAGATCTGAGTTGTCTTATACTATTTCTTGCGCAGATTTTTTTTGATGTATCATATTCTTCTAGAAAACCTATGTTCTTTAAGTTATCTCTTCACATCCTGCTTTCAAAGTCAGTCACTGCAGCTTCTATAGAATTTATATATTATTTTAACATTATTATTATTTTTTTTGTTTCTCTTCTGTCAGATTTTCCCACTTCAGTAGTCTTGTGTTCCAAATATGTTAATATCTCCACTATTTCTTTAAAGAAGACTACAGCATGGATTCAATTTTTCCTAATCTGCTAATTGAATTTTGAAATTGTGTTGAAAGCTGTAAGTTTTGACCTATATTCACTTTGAATGTCTTCTTTTTTATGGATTTCATTTTTCTTTTAAATGATTCTGCAGTTTCTTGTTGTTGCTCCATTCTCTCTTGGGAGTCCAAAGGATTCTGTATTTCATTAGCCGTCGGTTTATTTTTCCATTGTGTTATAATATTTGTTAAGAGAGCTTTATATTCTCTCTGTACTTCTCTGTTGTTCTCGTTTTAAGGTCCTCTCTACTGATTTATATCTTTGTGCAATAGAATTTTATGAAAGCTTTTTTATCCCTCTTAAAATCTTTGTTTTTTAAGCCTTGTGTTATATTTTTCCAAAAACTCATTTTCTGATCCTTCCCCATTTGTTAGAAGGGAGACTCAATGCTGTGATGCAAGGGCAACTTTAGCCTCCTTAAGTTGGGGTGTGTAGGATTTGCTAGTCTGGGTCCTTTGCTTTGAGTACCTCTAGAAAGATAGGACAAGACCCAGTTTGGTTTCAACTTCCATTTCTTCAAGCTCAGTGTATAGTCATATGTGTTAGTACTCTGTCTTGATCAATTCATCTGCTCTTCTGATGGCTGGGAAGAATCAAGCCCTGCAGTTTTTTTTTCCTTCTGGGTATGGGGAGATGATAGTTCTAGGCAGAGTCTCTACAGCTTTGAAGGATCCCTCACATAGGGCCTCAATCAAAAAGCAGCACAATCTCAGTTCACCTGCTTCCCTCCCCGTATCAGCTTGACACAGCTGGGCCTCAGAGATACAACTGGTTCTTAGATGGAAGAAGGGGTGAGGTCCACAAGAATTTCTGCAGCAGCAGGACAGTCCAAGATGAAGGTGTTCACAAATCTATGAGATAATTTGTGCTCCAGTTGTGAGTGGTTGGAGGCTGGTGGGGGAAGGGTGTTTACAGCTCTCTAAGGATTAGAACTCAGTGGGTGTGAATTCATGAAGATGTTACCTTGTTGGGATTCTTTTGCCCCCTGTGGATTTAAGTGTAATTTCATGAGGATAGGGGTTGGATCACTGATTTCACTGAACTTTCTCTACTAATACAAGTTGGCACCTTTTCTGTCTTGGACAATGGCCTAGAGAACTGAGAAGTCAAGTGATTTGCTCAGGGTTACATGGCTGGTATGTATCAAGACAGGACTTGAACCCAGTTCTTCTTGGCTTCAAGACTGACTCTTTATCTATTATTATGCCATACTGCATTTCTATGTCTGGTATATAATTCCATCCTCTTCCCCTCCTTTATCTGAGGGCCAGAGAGCTAAGGTGATTTGGAAACAGTGGCTAATATACCAAATTGCTGATAACTGAAATTTTCAGAAGAAGAAATGCAAGGAATCAACAACCATATAAAATGCTCAAAATAATAAACAAACAAATTAATTAATTAATAATTAATAAGGGAATACAAATTAAAATAACACCATGGTTTTAGCTCACAGCCATCAGATTGGCAGTGATGAAAACTGAGGGAAATGGGAGTTGGTAGAGGAGATGAGGAAAGGCAGATACACTAATGCATTGTTAATGGAACTGTGAATTGGTCCAAACATTTTGCAAAATGACAGCAATAACACGACTAGGTTTACCCTTCTAAAGAGACCAAAGAAAGAGGAAAAGGACTTTTATATATAAAATATTTTTAGTGAGGTTTTGGGTTTTTTTTTCCCGTAATGACTAGAACTAAAAACTGGAAATGAAGAAGGTGATAATTTGGGAGTGGCTGAACAAATGATGGTATATGTCTGTAATGGAACACTATTGTGCTATGAGAAATGATGAAAAATATGGTTTTAGAAAAACCTGGGAAGACTAGCCAGAACTAATGAAAAGTGAAATGAGCAACACCAGAACAATTTATACCATAACAACATTGTAAAAAAGAAACAATTTTGAAAGACCTGAGAAACCTGATCAATGCAATAATCCTCTGTGATTCCAGAGAAGTGATGATAAAAAATGCTACCCACATCCTGTCATAAAGGTGACGGACTAAAGGCAAAATGAGACACATATTTCTGTCCACAGACAGTGGGGATTTGTTTTGCTTGTCCATGCTTATCTGTTATGAGGATTTTTCCAATGGGAGGGAGAAAAATATGCTTAATAGTTGACAAATAAATTTTTTTTTAAAAGGTGCTGAGGGGCGGCTAGGTGGCGCAGTGAATAGAGCACCAGCCCTGGAGTCAGGAGTACCTGAGTTCAAATCTGACCTCAGACACTTAACACAAAAAACTAGCCGTGTGACCTTGGGCAAGTCACTTAGCCCCAACTGCCCTCCAAAAAGCAAAAAAAAAAAAAAAAAAGTGCTGAAATAATCCTCAAGAGTTAGTTGATCCAGAGTGCTAAGACTTGAACTACTGATTGAATTTCCTGATATCCTAAGTACAAAAGCAAGAGGATGAGGGGTCAGGAATTCCTGAATTAGGGAAGCTGCATCCAGCTGAATCAATGCCATGTCCCTGCTAAATATCCTTTTCATGTTATGATTAAGTAATCTTTGGTCAATTTTAAATGAAAGAGAGACAGGGAAAGAAAGAAAAAGAGAAAGAAAGGAGGGAGAGAGGAAGGAGAAAAAGAAAAAAGGGAGGGAGAAAAGGAAGAAAAAAAGGAAGAAAAAGAAAGAGGAAGAAGGAAGAAAGAAGGAAAGGAAGAAAGAAGGAAAGAAAAAAGGGAGAGAGGCAGGAAGGAAGGAAGGAAAAGAAAATAAAGGAAAGGATAGGCATAATTGGACCTATTCCCTCCAAAGTCACTAAACTCTACACCAGTGGTTCTCAACCTGTAGGTCACAACCCCTTTGGGGGTTGAACAACCCTTTTACAGGGGTCACAGGAGTCACTTAAGACCATTGGAAAACACATTGTTTCCGATGGTCTTAGGAACCTTCTCTATCCATTTCCAGGCAGGTCCACCCACATGCAGATATACCCACATTATGAGTATTAAATGGTGATGGCATTAGGAAGGTTGAGAACCACTGCTCTATATATCCTTTGACCTAGTGATACAACAACTACACTTGTACCTCAAAGAGGTGAAAAAACAGAGGGAAAGGGCATATATATACAAAAATATCTATAGGAGTACTTTTTGATGTTGTCTAATAAGAAGTGACAAATATGAAGCATTCAGAGAAAAAAGTACACGAACTAACATGGAACAAAATGAGGAGAAGCTAGAGAACAATTATACAATGACCACAATAATATACAGGAAATAAACTATGAAAATTTCAGAACTCTGATCAATGTAGTAATGAGTGATGATGAAACATACTTCTTGCCCATTGGCAGAGATATGATGAGTTAGAAGTTCAGAATGAGACATTCATTTTCAGATATGGGCAATCTATTGATTTGTTTTTCTTGACTATACTTATTTATTATAAGGGCACATTTCCATTGAGGTTAGGGATAATTTAGTGGGTAGCAATATAGACCTGGGTCAATAAAGTGGTACAGTGGATAGAGTGCTGGGTTGGGAGTCAGACTGATGTTCTTGAGTTCAAATCTGGCCTCAGACACTTCCTAGCTGTGTGACCCTGGGCAAGTCATTTAATCATGTTTGTCTCAGTTTCCTCATGTATCAAATGCAATAAAGAAGTAAATGGTGAAACACTCCAGCATCTTTTGCCAAGAAAAAACCAAATGGAGTAACAAACAGTAGAAACGACTGACAGAAGTGTAAAAGGAAAGAAAGAATAGAGCATCAATGAACATTAATGCACAGAAGAAAACAAAAAGTTCAAAAGGGAACACAAGGCTCGATCTTGTTAAACTGCATGTAACAAGTTCAAAGCATCAGATATCATTTTCTTTCCCCTTTGTACATTGAGATGCTTGTGTCTATTGATGTTCTATTGATGGTTAAGTTCATAACAAAAAAGAAAATGTAAGGAAATGTATATTTTCTGCATTTGGAATCACAAGATCTGAGTCTGAAATCCAGCTCTGCTATCGACTCACTGGCTCTGACATCGGGAAAATACCTTTACCTCAGTTTCCTCTTCTGTAAAATGAAGGGGTTGGACTGGATGACCTCTGAGTGACCTCCAGGTCTAGATTGTATAATACCATGAATGTCCAACCCTTTTTCTCTCTCACAACACATTTCTTAAATCTAAGTCATCCATTTTCATGGTTCCACTTCTGAACCCTTAACACTTCTGGTCCCAGGTACTAAGTTAAGGATAAAGAGTAAGGGGTAGACACAGAGTCCTCTCAGTGCAAACAGAGAGAACCAGGTACACTCAGATTGGTCCCACCATGCTTCTATATCTTCCTTATTCATGTCCTGGCCTGTCAATTCTCTAGCAGAATTAGTTCAGTAACAGGGCTGGGGGATAGTAACAGGTCATCGAGACCAGCAGCATCAGTGGGGACTGTAGACAGCTCGTGTGAATAATCTGAAGTCTGTGCACGAGACTGTAAGGGAAAATTGGAAAGCCTTTGTAGTCCAGGCAGCACATTTGGTATGTTGTGGGAGCAGGGAGATCAGAGAAAAAGAATTAAGGGTGGTGCAGGTGGAGGAACAGACAATCAAGCAAGCCAAATGGTTTAGTTACAAGTGAATGAGAAACCAGAGGAGATCAAATGCTAAGGTAAGGAATGGAAATTCCAGGGGCTAGGTACATTGGCCTGACACCAGGAAAAAAGGAACAGATGAAAGGCAGGGGCCAACAGCTGCCTCTATCTGCTCATCTCTGGTCTGTTGGGGAGAGACATGAAGAAACATGGAGAGTCAGAGAGAAGCAAAGAGCATTCCCAGCCTTGTCCTTTTCTTTTCCACACCCTTACCAATATCACCTCATGTCCTGTGAGAAAGCTTATCCATCCTCATAAAATATAAGTCAGATCTTTAGTGACATCCCCCACAAACCTCTGACATCTCTGCCTCCATGCTTGCCTTAACCCATAGTACCTTCCCCAGCTACCTGTTCTATCCCACCTTCTTTCCCTGCCTCCTTACCAGACTCATTCTCCCACAAATGAAATGTTAATTTATGCCTAGACTTATTGAGCTCATGGCTCTTCATCTCTCCTTTCTCCCCACCCCCCCCATCCCTTTTTGGCAGATGTCTCACCCAGTTCCACAGCCAGGTGCTGCCTGTATATTTCAAATGATTCATTAGCCAGGGAAGGAGCCATTCACCCTCCTTAATCTAATCTTCTATTGTGACCTTCAGGATCTAGGCCCCTTATGATGTTGGGGACCTGAAAGGATAGTGTAATCAATTATGCTGCTGCAGCAACATGGATTTCCCATTCAGAGAATAGTGTTTGAAAAGAATATAATGAAAAGAATCATCAATTTCTTTGAATGAAGATTTAATCTAATTAGGGGAGCTGACCACCTGCAGGACTGATAAGCTCAAAAGTAGGCAGATCTCTAGGGGAAGAGGAGGGGGCAAGGCATGAAAGTCCGAGGGGTGGGAGCTGAGTCTATTGACCCATTCAGGGGCAGCATCTGCTTTATGCCACTAGTGTTTCCTCCCCCAATTAAATCATCAGTATAACTCCCCTTCTCTCTTCCTAGTGGAAGAGATTATGTCTTTTATGTGGCATCTCCCCATAGTATTCAGAACAATGTCTTAAAATGAAAACAAGGGATGAAGAAACATTTGCTGAATGAATGAACAAAAAACTGGAGTTCTAAATGGATGAACGAATGAACCAGAATTGAACTGGAACTTAACGAAAGTTTGGCATTCCAGCAATTAGACTAGTTGACCTCTCAAGGAACTGGGGATTTATCATTCATTGGGAGGTAGGATGGGAATATATTGGACTAGGAGTCAGAAACTCTGGGTTCTGGTCCTGGATCTACCACTGCCTAATTTGGTTTCTTCAGCTGCATAATAATGAAATGGAGGGGTGTGTGTATGTGTGTGTGTGTGTGGGGAGTATCAATGAAATGTTCTGGAATGTTCCTCGCTGCTCTAAATCCTGCAGTTCTATGACTAAAGAATCTTTTTTTTGGAGGGCAATTGGAGTTAAGTGACTTGCCCAAGGTCACACGGCTAGTTTTTGTGTTAAGTATCTGAGGCCAGATTTGAACTCAGGTCTTCCTGACTCCAGGGCCGGTGCTCTACTCACTGCGCCACCTAGCCGCCCCAATGACTAAAGAATCTTGAAGAGATGCCTTCCAGCTCTCACATCTACGACTGAGTCCATCATGATTTTAAGACTGGAGTGGGGGGGGCGGAGCCAAGATGGCAGCGTAGAAGCAGCAAAGCACCACAGCTACCACACAAACACGCTAAAAAACTCATAAAATGGGACTCTAAACAGATTTTCAAGCTCCAAAACTCTCCAAAAGACAGAAAGCCCATCTGTTGCTACAGGCAGCTCAGCAAGTGGGGATGTTCACAGCAGTCTGGGAGCCGTGGCTGAAATCCCGGCCGGGTCAGGCCCTGGGGCATCGGGCAAGGAGCCGTGTCTATAGGAGAGCAGATCGGCTGCACTGGAGGCACAGTTACCACATTTATCAGGCCAGAAGAAAAAAAGGCTAAGAGAAAGGTCAGTGGATTTTGCTAACTCGAGAGGAGAAGAGCAGGTGCGGCCAAACTGCTCCCAGGGCAAGGAAGCAGTGGGAGGCGGCTGTAGCAGAAGGAACCGAGGAGCAGCAGTGACCTCCAATGGGCTGCTTCAGAGCCCTCGGCCTGCAGATAGCAGTGGGGCTGAAGTGATCCATCAGGGCCAAGGTCTCTTGTGTTGAGTGGCCTGGATCTGGATTGTGGTCTTGAGTAGTGGTCCTGGGGTGCGCTTTCAGTGAGCCAAAGCTGGGGGGAGGGGAACCTGCAGCATCCCACTAAGAGCTCCAGCAGCTGTGAGGACCCCAGCGATTTGGGACAGAGCTTTCCCCCTCCAGGAAGCAGAGTTCCATAGAGCTAAAAAACAAAGCAATTAATAGACTGGCCAACATGAGAAAAAGGAAGCAGGCTAGGAACAGCAGTAAAACTCTAGAATCCTTTTTTAAGGACAAAAAAGATCAAAGCATGGAGCAGGAGGAAGACAACTCAGTCAGAACTCCCTCACCAAATGCTTCCAAGACACTGGAAGAATGCCTACTAGCTATACATCAACTGAAAAAGGACTTTGAAAACCAAATAAGAGAAGTGGAGGAAAAATTGGAAAGAGAAATGAGAATGATGCGAGAAAG
>CM053593.1:168901927-168919239 GCA_028646575.1 Pseudocheirus occidentalis | reverse complement strand
ACTGCTGTTCCTACCTTGCTTCCTTTTTCTCATGTTGGCCAGTCTATTAATTGCTTGTTTTTTTTTAGCTCTGTGGAACTCTGCTTCCTGGAGGGGGAAAGCTCTGTCCCAAATCGCTGGGGTCCTCACAGCTGCCGGAGCTATTAGTGGGATGCTCCAGCCCCCCCCAGCTCTGGCTCACTGAAAGCGTACCCCAGGACCACCACTCAAGACCACGATCCAGATCCAGGCCACTCAACGCAAGAGCCCTTGGCCCTGATGGATCGCCTCAGCCCCTCTGCTATCTGCAGGAAGAGGGCTCTGAAGCAGCCCAGTGGAGGCTGCCGCTGCTCCGTTCCTGCTGCTACAGCCGCCTCCCACTGCTTCCTTGCCCTGGGAGCAGTTTGGCCGGACCCACTCTTCTCCTCCCAAGTTAGCAAAATCCACTGAACTGTCTTTTAGACCTTTTTTTCTTCTGGCCTGATAAATGTGGTAACTGTGCCTCCAGTGCAGCTGATCTGCTCTCCTATAGATGCAGCTCCCCGCCCAATGCCCCAGGGCCTGACCCTGCCGGAATTTCAGCCGCGGCTCCCAGACTGCTGAGAAGAGCGCCGCCTGCTGTGCTGCCTGTAGCAACAGATGTGTTTTCTGACTTTTGGAGAGTTTTGGAGCTTGAAAATCTGTTTAGAGTCCCATTTTATGAGTTTTTTTAGCGTGTTTGTATGGGAGCTGTGGTGCTTTGCTGCTTCTAGCCGCCATCTTGGCTCTGCCTCCTTGAGCTTTTAATTCCTATCACAACATCTCTGATAAATTGTCATAGAACACCTACTTCATAACTTCTAGTGATGAGGAACTCCCTTCTTCCCAAAGAAGCCAGTTCCCCTGTAGGATGGTCCTAATTGCAAGTTTTTCCTGCTCCTGAGACAAAAACATACTTCTCTGCAACTTTTACCCATCAGTCTTAGTGCTGTATTCCAGAACCAAGCAAAACAAATCTTTAAACCATTTAAAGAACCCAGCCAGGTGTCCTTAAGTCTCCTCCCAGCTGTCATTCATTCCTGTCCAACTCTTCATAACCCTTTGGACCATACTGTCCATGGGGTTTTCTTGGTAAAGATGCTGAAGTGGTTTTCCATTGCCTTCTCCAGTGGATTAATGCCCAAGGTCATACACCTAATAAGTGTCTGAGGTCACATTTGAACTCAGATCTTTCTGACTCCAGACTCAGTGTTCTATCTACTGAGTCATCTAGCTGCCTCTTTCCAAGCCAAACATGCCCATTTCCCTTAACCAACTGTTACATGGCATAGACTCAAGTTCACCTTCCTGTTGACTTTTCTCCAGATGTGCATCAGCTTGTCAATGCCCTTTCTAAAAGGTGGTGCCCAGAATGGACCACAGCACTCCAGTGGTGGTCTGACTAGGGTAGAGTCAAGTGGGATTATAAACTCTTTTGTTAGGTATACATTAAATGCCTACTAAATGCTAGGCACCATGCTAACCACTTAACAAATATTCTCTCATTGGATCCATGTGACAACCCTGGGAGGTAGGTGCTATTATGATCCCCATTTTACATATGAAGAAACTGAGGCAAACAGTGTTCAAGTGACTCACCTAGGGTCACACAGCTAGTAAATGTCTGAGGCCAGATTTGAACTTAGGTTTTCTTGACTCTGAGCCCAGCACTTTATCCACTGAACCACCTAGCTTCCTCTATATTTTTATTAATGCAGCTTAGAACTGTATTAGCCTTTTTGACAGCCCTGTCACACTGTTTGATTGTATCAAGTTTGCAATCGACTAAAACCCCTAGGTCTTTCCTCCCTAATGTTGTCTAGCAACACCTTTCCCATTCTTTGTGCAGCTGATTCAGTTGAAGTCTAGGACTAAATACTTACCCATATTCAATTTCATCATATTGGATTCAGCCTAGCACTCCAGCCCGTCAAGATCTTTTGAAATCCTGATTCTGTCATCCAACATATTAGCCATCCCTCCCAGCTTCATGTCAAATTTCATAATCATGCCATCTGTGCCATCATCCAAATCTTTGCTAAAAATGTTGAACAGAATAAACCAAGAATAGATCCCTGGGCTCTTCTCCTGGAGACCTTCTCTGTTGATATCAATTTATTAATCAAAATCTAATCAATCAATGAGCTACAAATCCAATAACTGTACCATCCCATGATCCACATCCTTTCTCCTTATCTTGGACCCAACATATTGTACAAGACTGTCTTATGCCATGCTGATATTCTAATATATTATGTCAACCAATCAACAAGTATTTATTCAGTGCGTAATGTGTGCTGAGAACCATGCTGGGTACCAAGGAAAGGGATAGAGACTGGACCTATGATTTTGTTGATATAAGGAATAAGGTGAGAAAGTCCTCTCTACTAATCCAGGTTATCACTTTCTCTGCATTTGATAGGCTTAAAAATTTGCTTAGAACCCTAAGAAGTTAAAGGGTCATAACAGAGGTAGAACTCAAACTTAGATCTTTCTTACTCCAAGACCATCTCCCATTCACTATGCTATGAGGCTTCTCTGAGATAAGGATGCAAAGACAAAACGAGATGACTCCTGCCCTTAAGGAGTCTGTGTCTATGCTATTTCCCTCATATACTAGTCTATTGTCAGAAAAGAAGATGAAATGCGTCTATAATAACTTTTTCTTGAAGTGGAGGGGGGAAGGAGCAAGTACCTACCATGTATCAGGAACTCCGTGGAGTACCTTATTTGATTCTCATAACAACCCTGTGATGTAGGCACAATTATGTTATTATTTTTTCTAGCTGTATAAAATAATTACATAATAATTTAGTTTGATTGGTATGGCACTGAATAAGTAAATTAATTGAGGTAGAATTGTCATTTTTATTATATCAGCTTGACCAACCCATGAGCAATTGATATTTTTCCAGTTGTTTAGATATGACTTTATTTGTGTGAAAGCTGTTTTATAATTATTTTCATATAATTGCTTAATTTATCTTGGCAGGTAAACTCCCAAGTATTTTATATTATCTACAGTTATTTTGAATGAAATTTCTCTTTCTATCTGCTGCTAGGTTTTGTTGGTAATATATAGAAATGTTGATGATTTACACGTTTATTTTATATCCTGCAACTTTGCTAAAGTTGTTAATTATGTCAAGTAATTTTTAGCTGATTCTCTGGGATTTTCTAAGTATACCACCATATCATCTGCAAAGAGTGATAGTTTTGTTTCCTCATTGCCTATTCTACTTCAATTTCTTTTTCTTCTCTTATTGATAAAGCCAGCATTTCTAGTACAATATTGAATAACAGTGGGGATAATAGGCAACCTTGTTTCACCCCTGATCTTATTGGGAAGGCTTCTAGCTTGTTCCTATTACAGATAATACTTGTTGATTGTTTTAGATAGATACTACTTATCATTTTAAGAAAAGTTCCATTTATTCTTATACTCTCATGTTTTTAATAGGAATGGGTGTTGTATTTTATCAAAAGCTTTTTCTGCATCTGTTGAGATAATTATATGATTTCTATTGGTTTTGTTATTGATATGGTCAATCATGCTGATATTTTCCTAGTATTGAAGTAGTCCTGCATTCCTGGTATAAATCCCTGTAGGTGCAATTATGATCACCATTTTATAGTTGAGGAAACTGTGGTAGATGGACATTAAGCAACTTGCCCAGGGCCACATAGGTAGTAAGTGTCTGAGGCCATCTCTTCCACACTCCAGGCTCAGTACTCTATTCATGTTAAACCCATATTAGGTTATGGTATTCATGTTTCCCTTTCAAAATATCTCAAATCATCTTCTTAATGATGTGTTCTAAGTAATATGGAATTATGCTAAGAAAGTTACTACAATGTCCATACCCCTTGACCCATAGATTACACTGCTAGCCATTATCTCCTGGGAGGTCAAAGATAAAAAGAAAGAGAGCAAAATATAGCAGCCCTTTTTAGTAGCAAAGAAATAGATGGAAAGCAGAAGTTGGACCATTAAAAAGTAACTAAACAAATTGTGGTACATGAATATAATGGAATATGAAAGTGCGGTAAGAAAAATGAATGTGATGACCACAGACAAGCATGAGAAGACTTATATGAACTGATGCAAAGGGAGCAGATACAGGTAACTAATATACACAGTAACTAATATACAACAGTAAATGGGGGAAAAAAATCAAAACAATGCTGCGTAATTAAAATGACTCTAAAGAAGAGACATAAGAATGCACCTGCTTGCCTTCTTTTAAGAGGTGAACTGTGGATGTGAACATTGAATGTAATGTCAGACGTGGTTGACATGCTGGTTAACTTTACCCAACTACTTTTTTTTAATATTCTCTTTCTTTTTTGTTCTTGATTAAAAGTTTGTCTCTTGGTAGAAGGGGAGATGAGGAGGGATATATTGGGGAAATAAAGGTGTTATAAAAATAAGAGACATCAAGAACAGTTTTTAAAATAATGCTTTTTTATTTTTAATTTTGTCAGGAATCAAAGTCAACTTGACAAAATTACCCACACTCCATAATCTGCCGCTTCATACCCCTTTCTCTACAGACTGGGGATTAGTTAGAAGAGGATTGAAAAGATTAGTGGAGCAGGGAGGAGGAGGCTGAATAAATGAGGAGGCTGGAGAGCAGGAAAGAAGGAAGTAGGCAGCTTGGCACGGGGCTAGTAGCATGAGACTCGGAGCTGTAAAGTCTTGGTTTAAGTCCTGGCTCGTCCATGCAGGCCTGGGCAAGTGGCAGTTCCCAGTTGTGGGCTTCACTTTCCTCATCTGTTTAGAGGAATGATAATAATATTTATACTTCTTGCCCTCTAGAGTGATTGTGAGAAAAGTGCTCTTTAAACCAGGAAGTGTTAGCGTTATGTAAATGTGAGCAATTATTATGCAGAGTACCTATGACTGCATCCAGCAAAGTTCCTTTCTAATAACTCTCCTCACAGCCTTTTTTTTTTATCTCCCCCCCCCCCAATTTTTTCTTTTTTCTTTTTTCTTTTTTTCTTTTTGGAAGGGGAAGGCAGGGCAATTGGGGTTAAGTGACTTGCCCAAGGTCACACAGCTAGTAAGTGTTAAGTGTCTGAGGCTGGATTTGAACTAAGGTCCTCCTGACTCTGGGACTGGTGCTGGTGCTCTATTCACTGTGCCACCTAGCCACCTATACCCCCAAATTTTTACATCTCCTTCATCTGGCAGTCTTGCCAGACAAGTTTTTGTCAATTTGACATTTTCCAGACTAATATTTTATATAGTTCTTAAAGGTTTGCAAAGTATTTTATATATGTTATTTCATTTGGTTCTCACCATAACCCTGTGAGGTAGATGCTATTTATTATTTTCACCCTCGTTTTACAGATGGGGAAACTGAGGCAAAGAGAAGGTAAGTGACTTGTTCAAGTTCCAGAGCTAAGTATTTGAAATGGAATTTGAACTCAGGTCTTCCTGCATTCCCTCCACTATGCCACCTAGCTGCCTTATATTTCTTCTGTTATCACACAGGTATTTTGGTTAATTTTAATCTATTGTCCTTTTTAGAAATTTGTAGATTTCCTATAAACTTCCCATTTCCACATACTTTTCTTTTTCTTTTCTTTTCTTTTTTTTTGCCTTTTGGAGGGCAATTGGGGTTAAGTGACTTGCCCAAAGTCACATGGCTAGTTTTTGTGTCAAGTGTCTGAGGTCAGATTTGAACTCACGTCCTCATGACTCCAGAGTCCGTGCTCTATTCCCTGCACCACCTAGCTGCCCTTATACTTATCTTTTCTGAGCTGTCCTACTTCCTTCTGACATCTCAGAGAATGACATGGCAATTAGAGGTCTCAGATTCCACTGCAATTTTACATTTTTCACCATCATCTCCTGTTGTCCAGACTCCATTTGTTTTCTACCATTCCCTCTGCCCTACCATGATAAGAACGCCCTAAACTCCCAAAGTTTCACCTAGTCAGTTGCTTCCATTAATATCACCTCACTCCCTCTGAATATGGGAGATAATTCTACTCATATAGATGAAGAAGGTGAGATCCAAAAATATGAAATGACTTCATTTTAGGTGACTAGAATGATAGGCCAAAATAAAATAGGGATAGTTGCAAGGAGATAAATGTCTAGTACTACAGTTTGGTTCAAATAACCCATTTCATAAAAAAGAGTGGGAGAAGCTGAGGAGTAAACATGGCTTTGATGGTAGTTCACAGGCAAAAATATCAGGGACGTCTAGGACATTTCAAGTTCAAAATGAGTCAACAATACAGTATGGCAGTCAGAGAAGCTAATGCTATTCTAGATTGCATTAGAAGGCATAGTGATAAGTCTTCCTGGTCAGACCGTATCTGGAGAATTAGGTTTAGTCCAAGGTGCCACCTGCTGAAAGGCAATAAATACACAAAAGTGTATCAGTGAGCAAGAGCATGATGGTGACGGTGCTTCAGACCATCTCATACAGAGATAGGTTGAAGGAACTAGGGATACTTAGGAAGAAGGGAAGAGGATGAGAAAGAGGAGAAGAAGCAGGAAGAGGAGGAGGAAGAAACCATGGGAGACAAGATAGCTGTCATCAAGTATTCAAAGGAGGTATCTTGCAGAAGATGAATTCAAATTCTTTTGCTTGGCCTCAAAGGCAAAACTGCAATCAATGGATAGCTATTGCAGAGAAGCAGGTTTTGGCTTACTAGTGGGAAAAACTGCATAATGATTTTTGTTGTTGCTTTTGTTCAGTCTTCTCAGTCATGTGTGACTCTTCATGACCCCATTAGGATTTTCTTGATAAAGATACTGGAATGGTTTGCCATTTACTTCTGTAGCTCATTTTACAGATCGGGAAACTGAGGCAAACAGGATTAAGTGACTTTTCCAGCATCATATTGCTGGTAAATCTGAGGTCCACTTTGAACTTGATTGGCTCTTACTGACTGTAGGCTTGGTGCTCTATCTACTGTACCACCTGGATGCCCTATATTGATTAGAACTATCCAAAACTGGAATGGACTGCCCCAGAGGGTAGCGAGTTCTAATCACTTGAGATCTTCAAGGAAAAGCTGTCTATTTATTAGAGATGATGTGGGGGGGGAGGGGAAATGGCATTCCTGACCATGTGTATGTACAGTAGAGATTCCTTTCAGCTATGGCTAGACCCGGATGACTTTTACAACTCTTAAATTTTGTGATTCTGTGGAAAATAGAGGAACTAGAGTACAAATTCTATTCCTATTTCAAAGAAAACCCCCCATGTGAAGAGCTGTATCTAGTAGGGTTAGGACTTCCAAAGTATGAGTTAGTCAAGCTAAATACTGCCCCCTCTACATCCAAATACCCAACTTGGTCTTTCTTTTCTAGATGAGGACCAGACACTAAGTAGAAAAGCACCAGTAGGTTAGGGAACAGTGTCCAGAGACTGACTCACAGGCATGGCTGCAAAGCATGGGAGTATGCCAACCTTAAGCCCATGTCCTGCCCCCCCCAAACTATAAGAATTCCATTGCAGACAACAGCCAAGAACAGCTCAGTCCCTTTGATGAGTACATGAAGGTCACTCTTGTCCCACTTCCAGGTAACAGAAGGCAAAGGCTCTGTGATGGTTCTGGTAGAGTGGAGGAGAGGACATCAGAACTGAAGTGGGGAGGAGAGGGTGGTAGAAGGAGATGCACTTTAAACTCCTAATCAAAAGATGAATAAAAGGAGGAGATGTCAGTTTTAGGGGACGGGGGGAGGGAAGAAAAGGTTGTGTTAGTCTCCTTCCCAGAAAAGAGCTGCTTCCTGGGAACGAATTAAAAAAGCCTGTTGCTACACTGCCCCATCAATCATGCTGACTTCTCCTGCCAAGGTGCCAATCCCACTGCTGCCCACTACTCCTGCTACAGAATGATGTCATCAGTCACTATTAGCAGGGTCAGAGTCAAGCTGGCGATGGGGCTGGCAGAATAGGCTGCCAGAGCCATAGTTGTGATGGAGGTCAGGCTTGGGGGCCCTTGTTTGACCTTGGTTTCCATAGAATCAGAGAGAGTTAATCGCATGTGGAAAGGAGTGGCAAAGATTATATACCATCATGTTGGTGTGGTCTGTTCAAGGGAAGAAGGGAAGGGCTTCTTTTTTTAAAAAAGTTTCATTAAATATTTCCCAATTACATGTCAGAATTTTGAAATTCATTTTTAAATGCTGTTCCAAATTCTCTCCCTCTCTCTTGCTCCTCCCCCAGCCCTTGAGAAGGCAAGCAATATGATATCGATTATACATGTGAAGTCATGCAAAACATATTTCCATTTTAGCTGTGTTGTAAAAAAAAAACACATACAAAAACCTAAAGAAAGTTTTGTTGTTTTTTCTTTTTAAAAAAAAGGTCCGTTTCAATCTGCACCCAGAGTTTATCAGTTCTCTCTTTGGAGGTGAATATGGTTCCTTTGGAATTGTCTTGGATCATTGTCTTAATTAGAGTAGCTAAGTCTTTTCGCATTTGATCATCCTTATAATATTGTTGTTCCTGTGTATAATGTTCTCCTAGTGCCATTCACTTCACTTTGCATCAGTTCACAGAAGTCTAAGGGAAGGGCTCCTTAACACTTGGGGAAATGTACAGATAAATCCATCAAAGTGGAGGGAAGCCAAGTCTACATGAGAGAGACATGGCAAAAGGGAGAATAATTTTCAGAATGAGAGGGAAAGGATGTTTGGTGAAAACAGTACTGGATTTAAGGTCAAAGGTTTGAATCCTGACTATATCACTTAATGCCTCCATGACACTGGGCAAATCACCTAACCATTCTGGGCCTTGGTTCAATCTACCAAATGAGGGGATTGGACTCAAAGTTCTCTAAGGTTCCTTCTTTAACAAAACTCTCTTTTCATTTGATTGGTAGTTTAGTCATAACTAAGCATTTCCTATTGAAATTAATGGGAAAGATAAGGAGAAATTATAAAGGTCAAATTCCATATTGGACTTTTTATTTTTCTAAACAAGGGAGGAAGTCTTTAAATAACGTTGGGGTACCTTTTCCAGGGGACAAGTCTGCCCAGGTCAGTGGCCCCTCTCTCCCTGAAAAAAATTTATTTATTTAAATTAATTTAATTTTAATTAATTTTTATTTAAATTTATTGCCACGCATTAGAAAAAAACACTAAGCTGAGAATCAAGAAACCTGGGTTAGAAATCTGTCTTAAATATGAATTAGCTTTGGATCTCAGTTTCCTCATATGTAAAATGATAAAAAAAAAAAAAAACCCAGTCTCACAGAATTCTTGGGAGGACAAAAGGAGTTGCTGTATGCAAAACATTTCCAAAACCTTAAAATACTACATAAGTGCCATCTTTATCGTCATTATTATTATTATCATTTTTGGTAGCCAACTGTGTGGCCTGGAGCAAATCCATTTGGCGCTGTGGGCCTCAGTTCCCTTATTTGTAGAATATCTCTAAGGTCCCGTCAAGTCCTAAGATCTATCTATAATCATGATCCAAGAGAGGAAAGGAACAGGAAAAGATCTGTGACCCCCTGGAGAAGGTATTTTAGCAAACCCAGTTCCCTCTTTCCCTTTAATTCTGCCCCGGCAGAAGAACTGCGTTTGCTAGTCCCAATGAAGTGTTTTCTTACTAAACCAGAATTATTTCCTCATTTGTGTGTATGACTTTCTCTCTCCCTCTTTCTTTTTAGTCAGCTGTTGGGTTTAGGTTCTTTTTCTCTCTCTCTTTCTCTCTCTTTTTTTTGGTTAGGCCTAGGATGTCCCGATTAGATCTGGGGACATGGCATTGATGGAGGGAAGCAGCTAACTATAGAAAAGGCCCACCTGACCTTCCCTGGCGGATAAGCATCCGGGGATCAATAGTGGAATAGAGATAAGCATCGCCTTCTCCTCTATGCCATTCGCCAACTTTTAATTCAGAACAGATGGGCTGGGGATTTTCTAAAGGACAAGAAAGAGCAAAGCTGGGGTTGCTGGCTGGCTGGAATAAGCCCAATGTTAATGGATTTGGGTTCCCAAGAAAAATAGGGACTCTGCAACCTGTTCTCTGCCCCCATGGTCCCAGACAAAAGGGCCTCTTCAGCACAAAATGACAGCTTCCTCTGGGTACAGGGTGGAAGGGCAGGGGATGACAGGTCCTGGATAGAGTCATCTCAAAGAGTCACCTGTTACCAAGGGCAGACTTACTGTATCATCTGGATTATGCTAGTAAGAGTGCAAGTAGGTGGGTGTGAGGAGTACAGCCACACAGGGTATCACATAGGATGGAATTTCTAGGCTGTTTTCAGCTTAACCTTATCCCTTCTTGGGCCTGGTCTACCTGGTTCTGCACCTATAAACTCCCCAAGGTCAGAGATTTCTTGTCTTTTTACAGCATTTCATTCATCCAACTCTGCATATGCTAGACACTCTGTGGGTTCTTGGAGCACATGAGAATTTTGGAAGGGTTCAGGTGGTTCAGATCTATAGAGCTGGGCAAGTGTAGACTGAGGGCTGGCTCTGGAGGTCAGTATAGACCCTGCTGTATTCCCAAGATTACTTAGCAACCTGTCCCATCTGCAGCTCCCTGAAGAAAATATAATAGTAGCCAACACTTTAATGTGGCAATCCAAAAGTCTTGTGCAGTTTTGAGCTTTCAAGCCTAATACTGTTCTACTTGGCATGCCCTATTATATTACAAATGACCCTGTGAAATTGGTAATACAGCTGTGACAAAAAGAAAGTTGTGACAATGTTGTTTTACAAATGAAGAAAGCTTTGTTGTTGTACCCAACTTTTCATGACCCCATTTGGGGTTTTCTTGGCAGAGATAAAAGGTTAAATGATTGACCCAAAGCAACACAGCTAATAAGTGTCAAAAGCAAGATTCAAGCCAGGCCTGGTCCCTCCCAATTCCAAGTTCAGCATTCATTGCAATCTTGCTACAGGTAGGAGGAGAGAGGGTTGTTTTTCAGGGGAAAAACCAAAGGGCTTCAAACTTGTCCAAAATCTCGCTCCTGAGAGAAGGGTAGGAGCATAAAGAGAACAACAGGGCAAGTTTCTGGGGACTTGGAAGAGAGCCTACACTGGTTACTTTATTCCTGAGGAGGTAGGCACAACAGATGACCTGAGAGGGAGACTCACCTCCTCCGTCGGTGATATACACACTGTCACAGGAGCCTGTATATTTGAGAAATAGCAATTATAACCATGTTTGTTTGGTAAGAGTCTCATCCTCATGGAAGGGGGTAAGAGGGGAGAAGAAAGGGAGGTGGGGAGGGGGATGTGGATAGTATAATACTAGGACTTAAGAAAATATGAATGTCTACCACAGGATAAAAGAGAAGCAGGAACAACCAGAAAGGGGGCCTGACTTCCCATCTTCCCCAGCCCTTCCCCATAAAGATGTGCCTGGACCCCTCATTACACAATTATAATGATTACATGTGAGAGAGAAAGCACGTGCGTGAGCACGTGTGTGTGTGTGTGTGTGTGTGTGTGTGTGAGAGAGAGAGAAAGAGAGAGAGAGAGAGAGAAAGAGAGAGAGAGAGAGAGATGGCGAGGAGACAGGGAGAGGTAAAGACCCACTCAATAAATTACTTTAGGACCCTACGGGCTGAGAGGAGTCATAGAACTGTGAGATATTATTATTTATGATAAAGCACATAGGGTGCCAGCCAGTTTCTGGAATGGGCTTGACAACTGAATTTGGGACGGATGGCAAATTGAGCTCTAGTTTTCTGCTCTGAAGTCTTTGTTATAAACCACAAACCCCTTGTATGCACCGGAGTCACCCAGCTCTATGAATATGCCTTTTCCACCAAGGGGTTTCATCCATCCTTCAGTTCCTAAAAAGAGTCTTATTTTTCCCTTCTTCTCTGAGCCTTCCCCTCAACAATTCAGGGGCTCCTTCACTCACTCATGAGGCCCAGAGGTGACCAGGCACAGAACCAGGGGGAAGAATGAAATGGGGGGATCTAGAGGTCATGGAGGTTTAGGGAAAGGCCTAGTGGAAAGAAAGCTGAACTAAGAATCAGAGAAGTGGGTTCTAGCCTTTCTCTGCTTCCTCTTGCTCTGTGGGAGTTCCATGTCTTTAGGAAATTCACTTCCCCTCAGATCTAAGTCTCCACTTTCCTTATTGGTCAAATGTAGAGGCTAGACTAGATCAGAGGCTCTGGTCAGAGTATAGTCTGGGGATCCTTAGGGGTGTTCAAGCCCTTTCATATCATCTATGAGATCAAAACTAGTTTCATGATCATACTAAGTCATTTTAATTTCTAACATGACAAACATTGACACATATAACCAACATAAACAAAGTCTCTTGGGAAGGGGAGTAATTTTTAAGAGTATGAAGGGGTCCTGAGACCAAAAAGTTTGAGAACCATTTAACTAGATGGTCTCTCCCTCCAAGTGTAACAAAACATGAGTCACTCATTCTTTTCTTCAACAAATTTTAAGTACCTGCTGTGTGCTGTGTTCTATGAATTGGAAGATTTTTGTAACACCTACCTAGCATTCTAGAAGCTTATAGCCTGGGGGTTTTTTTGGGGGGAGGGGGATCGGAATAACTATTATACAAAGGCAATTGTATTATGTATAAAAGAAAGGGTACTTTGTTTTACTACTTACAGGCAGATATGTGGCTATAATCTTGGGCCTGGAGACAGGAAGATCTGAGTGAGTTCAAATCTTGCCTCAGACAATTCCTAGCTGTGTGATCCTAGGGAAGCCGCTTAAACTGTGTTTGCCTTAGTTTCCTCAACTGTAAAATGTTTGTGGTGAGGCACAGGTTCATGTGATATATGAGATAATATCTATAAAGTACTTAGCTCAGTACCTGGTATACAATAGGTACAATATAAATGCTTTCCCCCTCCCTCTTCCCACTTTCATCTGGGAGAAAGGGAAGGGCAGGGAGAGCTGAAGGAGTAACATGTTCTCTGCTTTGCAAACCTTAAGGCTCTATATAAATGTAAGCTGCAGTTATTATTATTATTATTAAAGAAGCAGGTTTTTCAGTAGTCAGATATGGGGAGTGGAAGGACACATTTCAGGCCCAGAGCTGGTTGTGACTAAGGCATCAAGATGAGAGAGGACAAGATACAAAAGTGCCCAAGCTTGCAAGGGTGATCAAAGTATTAAGGGTAAGAGATTTCCCTACCCCAAGACCTCCCTGTTCTCTGCCCATAATGCTAGTGTTAAACACAGAGAATGAGCTCATCCAGCTTCTCCTCACAGTAAAAATTGGATGATTTTAATTAATACCCATTTGTATTAGTACCCATCACTTTAATTAACCAATGATGGTTATTACCTACTAGTTCCATTGGCTTCAAAGATGGCAGCCCCTACTGCCAGAAGACTGTCAGAAAGGAAAATTTACTGCTGTCGATCAGGGCTTAGACAGGGGAGCAGTAGGTACTCAAAGAATCGGGATTCCTGGGTTCCATTGCCCATATGGATGAGCTTTAGGGTGGGCACTTGAAGAAGCATGTGTTGAATCAGGCATTGATATACAACACACAAACCAGCTTACCTTCTGTGAGGTTCAATTGCTGTGTATGAGAATGAATTATAAAGTTCTAGGAAACTTGCCTAGGCTTGGGTATAGTGGCCAGAGGTTCCTTCCTGTGTTTGTTCATTGTGGTTCTCGTTGTTCGTCCTCTGTAGAAAGTAGCCCCCAGATTACACAGCATTTCTGTCTTCCCTCTAGAATTGGTGTTCCCAGAGAGCCAAAACATAGAATAATGGGAAAGGAACACCAGAGTTGAGCCACGTCTTATGCAGGGGTTAGGTTCCGGTGGGGAAAGTGAAGGTCGTGTATCATCAATTACCTTTGAAAATTGCTAAAATTGTCTGACTTTGGATTCTTCCTCACCAGATGGTTATTCCTCCTCACACCGGCAGGTTGGAGCAACACATACAGTTTAGGAGTCTATTCTGACAGTGCATTGTCATCTATAGGCATACATATTTTGGGGCTTCCAGTCGCAAGTTTAATGCCTTTTCAGTCTTCACTACTGCCTTTACCACTTTTTATTAAGCTAGTAAGAGCATTACTTCCTTATTTGACTAGAACATAATTTAAGGAACAAATTCATTCATTCATTCAATAGATACCTATTATCTATTGCAAGGTTATATGCAGGAAATACCTAAATGAATAAAGAAGTTATCACAGAATAAGAAACCTTAGAAAGAACAACTTACAGAAGGAGAGATTCAAAGGGAACCAACAGCATATCATTGTTCAGTTGGATCTTACTCTTTATGACCTCATTTGGAGTTTTCTTGGCAAAAAGACTACAGTGGTTTGCCATTTCCTTCTCCAGCTCATTTTACAGATGAGGAAACAGAGGCAACAGAGTTGAAGTGACTTGCCCAGGGTCACACAGCTAATAAGTGTCTGAGACCGCATTTGAACTTACTGATTCCAAGTCAGCATGCTATCTATCAACAGTGCTACCAGTGTGGTAAAAAGTCAGAAGACCTGAGTTCAGATCCTGATTGTGGGACCTTGGACAAGTCACTTACCTTCCCTAAGCCGCAGCATCATCATATGTAAAATAATGAAGGAGTTGAACTAGTTGGTTTCTAGGACCCATTCTGACCCCAAATTTATGATGCCCAAATCCCCCAGCCTAAAGACCTGGAGTCTAACTTTTTAATTGACTTAAAGTTACTCACTTCATCTTCCTGGGTCCGCCATTTTAGAAGCTAGGCAGCCCATTGAATTGAGTACTGAGCCTGGAGTCAAGAAGACTTGAGTTCAAATCTGGCCTCATACACTTAGAAGCTGTATGACCCTGGCATGTCATTTAACCTGTCTGCTCATCTGTAAAATGGGGATAATAGCAATAGTTATCCAGTGAGACAGTTCCCAAAATCCTTAACACAAAGCCTGGAACATAGAAGATGTTTAATAGATGCTTGTTTCCTTCCTTCCTATAAAATGGGAAGCTAGGTCCAGAGTTGTTGTGCACCGAAAGTCACTGAGGATAAATGAGGGATTACCAGAGAGACATATCGGAGCTCTTTGTGAGAAAATACAGGACTTGGCATAATTGTTATTCTTTTATAGCTCATGTTGGCTCTGGTCGTAATACGCTACAACACTAAGGGTCCTGTTAGCCAAAAACACTTTAGTCGATGACATTAATTTAAACCCTGTGAGGACCAAAGCAAAAATGTCAGAAAGGGTATTCTTCCTTTTTTATTAATTACAAATAAACACATCTATAAGTGGCCTTTTTTCCCCAAGAGTTTCCCAGCAGTGCAGAGACTGCTTTGGTGGTATTAACACCTATTTTTAAAACTGTCTAGTGATACAGTAGGAACCAGAAATCATACTACTTGTGTGTGTATGTGTGCTTCTTATTACTATTTTTAAAATTTTGATATCTTTTGTTTTTATATAACCTACATTCCCAGCTTATATCACTCTATTCCCCCTTCCAGAGGACTGTCCTTATAAAGAAGAAATAAAAGGCAGAGGGGAACCAGTTCAGCAAAACTAACTGACACATCGACTTCTGACTCATAGTCTGGTTCCCTCAAGTCCCAGCTAAAATTCCACCTTCTATAGGAAGTCTTTCCTGGGTCCCCTTACTGCCAGTGCCTTCCTTCTGTTGATCATTTCCTATGTCATTTACATGTTGTCTTCTCTATTAGAGTGTAAGCTCCTTGCGGGCAGGAACTGTCTTTTGCCTTTCTTTGTATCCCCAGCACTTAGCACGATGCCTGGCACGTAGTAAGTGCTTAGTAAATAGCGCATAGTAAATGCTTATTGACTGACTAAGTTACTAATATATACAGTGTTTCATACCCTTTATCCCTCACCTCTATAAATAAGACAAGGAGGTTTCTTCTTATCTCTGTCCTTTGGGAACAGGAAGGAAGAGAAGAAACCATTTATTTAAAGATGTCCAAAACACTCATTATCTTTCCCCCTAAATCCTCCCCTCTTCCAGATGTCCTTATTTCTTTCAAAGGCACCATCATTCTTATAGTTTCCCACATTCATAACCAGTATTATTCTGAATGCCTCACTCTTCCTCACTCCACATATCCAATGAGATGCCAAATTTTGTCATTTATGACGCCACAATGTATTTCCTGCCTACCCCTTTTTCTCCACCTCCTCAGTTCACGCCTTCACCCTTTGCCTGGGCTGTTGCAGTAACCACTGCTCTCAAGAGGCGATTGCTTTTCCTGTCCACTGGAGTCCGCCTTATGCACAGTCACCAAAGTGCTGCCCTTTAAGTGCAGATCTGACCATGTTGTTCCCCTACTCTAGCACTTCCAATGGCTCCTACTTCTTAAAGCTCTTCACAACCTTGCCCCGTTTCCTACCTCATTGGAGATTACCTGCAGTCTCATAGCTCTGATTAAGCCAATTCAGCCTTCTCCCTGTTCTCATTCAAGACACTCCACCTCTAATCTCTGTGTCTGTGTACTCCTCATCTCTTTTGTCTGATACTCCTCTCTTTCTTTCACTTTGGGAAGTCCCTCTCTTCCTTTGAAATGTAGCTCATGTTACCTTCTACATGAAGCCTTTCCAAGTTCTCCTAAGGGATACTGCCCTTTCCCCCAAATTATTTTATATTGAACAACTTTGTGTTTCATTGTACTTAACTATCTTTATATTCACCCTGTATATATTGAAATATGTCTTTGTTGTCAAACTCATTATAACCTAAGTTCTTTGGGAGTAGGAATCAATGCATTCATTCTATTTGTATCCCCAGAGTCCTGTACAATGTCCAGCATACAGTAGGTGCTTAGTAAATACTTGTTGTTGATTGACACTAATTTCAGGGAATTCAGTTTAGATTGCTTCATTGTTTTTGTTCCATACATATACATTGTGATAATGTATCTTGTTTTTCTGGCTATATATTGTTTTCTGGTTCTCCTTACTTCAAGGTGTATCAGTTGATGTATCATTCATGCTTCTCCATATTCATCAGATTCATGTTTCTTATGATATTATAATACTCCATCACATTCATGTACCACAATTTTTTTAGTTATTCCACTCATTGCCAAAATTGGATGTTTAATTAGTACCCAATGGTATTATTACCCATTAATTTAATTAATACTCATTGGTGATGGTTAGTTACATTGGCTTCAAAGATGGTAGCCCCTACTGGTGTGTTGTCAGATAGGAAAGTTACTATCAATCAGGGCTTAGATCAATCAGTGGGTACCTACTTTGTAGTCACTCCAGTCAGTTTTTTTAATTTTAATTTTAATTTATTTTCTTGATTACATCATTCATTTCCACAAGGTTTTGAGTTACAAATTTTCTCCCCTTTTTGCCCCTACCCCCCAGACCAGAACATTGATCCCACTGTAAGGCCCCTCCCACAATCTGTTC
>CM053593.1:168712178-168901427 GCA_028646575.1 Pseudocheirus occidentalis | reverse complement strand
AATGAGGCCTTTATCAGAGACACTGGTTGTAAATATTCTTTCCCAATTTCCGACTTCCTTCTAAATCTTGGTTACATTGGCTTTGTTTGTAAAGAAACTTTTCAATTTAATGTAATCAAGATTATCCATTTTGCGTTTTATAATGCTCTCCAACTCTTCTTTGGTCATAAAGTCTTCCCTACTCCATAAGTCTGACAGGTAAACCATTCCTTACTTCCCCAGATTATTTACAGTATCAGCCTTTATAACTAGATCATGTACCCATTTAGACTTGACTTTGGTGTATGGCGTTAGATGATGGTCTATGCCCAGTTTCTGCCATACTATATTCCAATTCTCCCAGAATTTTTTGTCAAATAGTGAATTCTTAACCCAGAAACTGGGGTCTTTGGGCTTATCAAATAGTATGTTAAGCCCAGATGGTGTAGTTTAGAGCAGGGATGATGGCCTAGGAAAGTACTGAAGGGTGGAAGGATCAGAGGACATGGTGAGCACAACCAACAGTATCAGGAGTCAAGTATAAGAAAAAAGAAATGAGGAGATAAGTAAAAAAACTCTTTGATCCCTGATATGGCATGCGGTTTTGGCACGGCAGCATCTCCCCTTCATGCCTGCAGACATCTAAACCTCTCAAAAGCACAAGTCCTTCTACTTTTCAATGCAGTCAATCCAGATGTCATCTCAAGGCTGATGTGACAATGAGACGTGGAGATAATTTTTCTTATAATAGTTTTTTAAAATCTTTTTTTTTTTGGAGGGGGGAAGGCAGGGCACTTGGGGTTAAGTGACTTGCCCAAGGTCACACAGCTAGTTTTTTATGTTAAATGTCTGAGCCTGAATTTGAACTCCAGTCCTTCTGACTCCAGGGCCGGTGCTCTATTCACTGCACCACCTAGCTGCCCCCGACATGGAGATCATTTTGTGTGGTCTCAAGTTATTGGCAAAGTTGGGGGAAGGAGCTGGATACCCAGGATATTCACACGACTAGCCAAATTGTTTCCTTTTCGTGCTGCTGAAACTAGGAAGAAGCAACTATTCTTACCCTTCTCATCCTATAGATAGGAGATCAAAGCATATGGGGGGAAACTGTGACCCAGTTTCCCTCCACATATATATATATATGTAGGGAGTGACTAGCCCGAAACTGTACAACTGATGAATGGGCTAGGACTGAATTCCAAGCCCAGCTTTCTCTCTACAACACCAACCTGTTCTCTAGGTCTACCCAAGGGAGACAAAACACCCTTTCCTTCCAGGGGATGGGATACAGGGTAGAATGTCAAATAGATGCTAAGTTCTCACTGAGCAAACACACTGAAATCTTACTTCCAGGGGGAAGTAAGAAGGGGGGATAACAAGATGATAGGATCACGGGAATCATCAATTCAGAGCTGGAAGGATATTAGAAGGCATCGAGTCCAAACTTCTCCTTTCACAGATGAAGAACATACAAGTAGACAGCACAATATCAAGTAAGAGAAGTCCCTTTAAAGCTGGGAAAGTACAAAGGTAGCGATGGTTGGAGAAATGAGGGGCAGGGGCAGACTGGGGCCCTCCCTACTTCCCCCCACTGTCCCCTCCCCATTCCATTTCTGCTGACATTTTAATCTGCCAACCACCAAAGTAACTAATCCCTCCTAATGGGATAAAAATCTTTGCCAATGTTCTTTATTTACATAACTGGCAGCGGGAGCCCTTCTCTCAAACAGCTTCCTGTGCATTTGGAGGGAGGGGAAGGAGTACTATTTAGGCCAGAGGGGCATTTGACCACTCTAAAGATTTGGGGACCACTTAGATGGTGTGTAATGGAACTTAATACTCTGCCCTCCTGGGTCAGCTGCCCAGCCAAATAAAGTGTATGTGTGCAGCATGTTGTGTCTCGGTGCCTAGATAATATACACTCATATATATTAATCTCTTTTTTATGCAAAGTGATGGCAGGTTTTAAATCCTGAGAAATCACACTTGAAACGCTGCCAGACACTGGGCCCTGGCTCCCATCACCACTGCCAAATGGACGAGCCTGTTAACAAGGGAGATAAATGAAGAGACCATCAAAGTAGATTTTAAATCCATTGATTTTACTTTCTGCCCTTTGGAGCTCGATTGTCCACCTCCCCCATCCACCTTCTACCCCATTTCATCTCTGCCATTTTTCTACTCCATGTTCTACTTTATTCCCTATTCTTCTCCCCCTCCCCCTCCCCACATTTCTATTTCTCAAAGCTGGTGCTATTGATCTGAAAGGCAAAGGTTTATTTTATCATCCCTGATAGTTGATGATGGGGAGAATAGCAGCCTTAGAGGGTGAGAATGGGGGAAGAGGGAGGGGAGGATATTGGGAACCTGACACAAGTGTGGGCAGTGTTGGGGCTACATCTGAGGGCAAATTCACTAGCATCTGGAACACTACTGGGCCTTCTCTCTTGGAAGGCTCAATGTCCTCTCCAATCTGCCTCTCCCACCTGCTGGCAGAGACATATGACCTGATTTAGTGTGCCATGTCAATGCAGAGGGGTTTCCCAGGCTGGAATGATGTATACAGAGTGATCAGAGGCCAAAAGGAAATCCTCCTTGACTCTGTATGTGTGTGAGTCTCTCGACACTGGTTTATACATTTTAACTTCTTCCATATGAGGGCCCCTTAAAGAAAAAGTAACATATGACACTCACAAAATGCTTATTATGCGCAGAACATTCAGCTGCTTATTGGGATGTGAGCTCCTTGAGAGCAGGGACCATCTTCTGCATTTCTTTACATTTCCAAAACTTAGTAGGGTTCCTGAAACACAGCAGCTGTTTAGTAAACACTTGCAGATTGACTGGTGTATTATACACGTGGATAATACACAGTCTCCACCCTCACTGAGTTTATCACCTCGTTGTGTTTAGAGTCCATGCACAGATAATATGCAGTATTACAGGATGAATATATTCAAGAAGAATAAAACAAAAGGCTGAGGTCTAAGAGAGAAGGCCATTACTGACCTTGGCATTAGGGAAGACTTCTTGGAGGTGGTGTCTTTTCAGTCGAGCTTTTAAGAATCAATAGCCTACTTCTGGCAGAGGTCATCGACTCTGGACACAGAATAAAACAGAAATTCTGGGCATAGTGAAAGTGGGGATTTGTTTTATCCGATTATGCATATTTGTTCATTTTCTTTAATTTAATTTTTCCAAATATGGGGGGGACAGTAAGCAGGGAGAAAAAAAGATTTTTGTTAATAGAAAAAAATAAAATTTAAATGGGTAGAAATTCAATAGCTCTTAAAGGGGAAGGAAAACATTCTAGACATAAAGGAACACTGTGAGCAGAGGCATGGAGAGAGGAAAGGAGAGGTGGGCAGAAAAGTCACATGGTCAACGAAAGCCAAGACAGTACAGAGAGGAGTAATATTTGATAAATTTGGAAAGACAGGATGGCTCTGAACTAGGCAGAAGCTTAAAAGTCAATTTGAAATAAACTTGGTAAGAGACAGGGAGCTACTGAAGGATTTTTAGCATTAATACTTGAATGACTTCTTGGAGCTTGACCCAGAAAAGGGAGGGTCCCAGGGACTGGGACACAGTGGAAATACTGGGACTGGTGGATGTCTTCTGCATAAGGGGACAGTCATGTAGGTGAGGAGTAAGGGCCAGGGGAAGAAAAGGTTAGGCTGCTGGAAACCAGGGGCTGCAACATGGGTAGAATGGGACCAGTGAGATATGACGATAAGCATTTATATGGTGCTTTAAGGTTCGCGAAGCACCTTATATATAATATTATCTCATTTGGGTCTTACAACATCCCTGTGAAGTGGATGCTATCATTATTTCCATTTTACAGGTGATAAATACACTCATATCTCCTAGCATATCCTCTATTACCTTCTTGGGGAGGCCTGTGTTTGATGTTTCAGTCCACAGAGATAGGTCACTGTCCATCTCCCTTCTACCAATCTATTGGTCAAAGGGGGGAAGGGGAGGTGTCTTCAATTTTAGCTAAGGGACTGGAGTCAGGAAGACCTGAGTTCAAATTTGGCCTCGGCCAAATACCAGCCATGTGACACTGAGTAAGTTACTTAATTTCTGCCTGAATTTCCTCAACTGTAAAATGGGGATGATAATCACACCTACCTGGTAGGGTTGTTATAAGAATCAAAGGAGATGTTTGTAAAAGGCTTAGTACAGTGCCTGACATAGTAGGTACTTAATGAAAGCTTGTTTCTTCCCTCTTTCCCTTCCTTCTTCCCTTCCTTATGTTCCTCACTCCCTCCTTCCCTTCCTTTCCTTTCTCCCTCCCTCATCTATCAGCCCCAGCAGGGAAGCCTTGCCGGCAGCAGCTCTCTGCCCCAGACTCACTATGTGACTGATTCCTCCCTTCTACTGACCATCACCACATCATTTGCAACATAGAGAAAATATCAGGACCGAGTCTTCATAACAGCAAGGTTATTCATTATGGATCATACGGGTGGCCTGGCAAACAGAACACTAAACTTGAAGTCAGAAAGGCTGGCATTCAAATCCTGTCTGAGATGTTTACTTGCTATGTGACCTTGGGGAAGTCACAACCTCTCAGCACTGTCAGATAATTCTCTAAGTCATGGGAAATGTACTAATCTGTATTGGCAGAGGAAGTGTCTCATAGAGAACTCACTATATTCATGAAACCACCCATCTGGTTTTTGTTGTATCTTTTTTAGAGGGGGGAAGGCAAGGCAATTGGAGGTAATTGACTTGCCCAAGGTCACACAGTTAGTGTCAAGTGTCTGAGGCTGAATTTGAACTCAGGTCCTCCTGACACCAGGGTCAATGCTCTATTCACTGTACCACCTAGCTGCCCCAGGTCTGTTTTTTTAAAGGACAATCTAAATGTTATTTATCTTATTACAAAGGTGAATTCCTAGAAGAGAGGAGAAAAAAATATCCAAGCATCACACAATCACAGAGTTGGAAAGGACAAAAGTAAGCATCTAATCTGGCTCATATTACACTAAGAATACTCCCTACACCAAACTCAGTAAGACCTTAAAGACCCCAAGTGATAAGGAATCCAATCCGTCCCAATGCAGCTCATTCTAATTTTGGATAGCTCTGATCACAAGATCTGTTTTCCACCTGTGATGCCTAAATCTGCCTCCCTGCCACTCCTAACTCTTAGTTCTAATTCTTCCCTCTGAGGTCAAACAGAAACCTTTTAGAAGACAACTAGAGTCCAGAACTCCCTCTCTTGTGACCCTGTCTCTACCTCTCAGTCTGTGCTCTGACTCTTCCCTGCTACCTCTGCTTTCGTCTATTCCCCATACTCCATTCCCCCTCACCACTGAAAGCTCAGCCTCCCAAGGAACTGCCTCACTAGGCTAAAGACATTTTCTCATCACTTCAAATTTATTAGGAAATCTCTCACTGAAGCAGGCTGAGAAAGCCCTTGAAAGAGAAAAAGACAACAAAAAGAGAACGAGAAATCATTTTTTGCCAACAAAGGGAATTCTTCGAAGGAGTCAAGGTTATAAGGGACTGAATCTGGGGGTGGTAGGAGTGGAAAGAGATGGAAAAAAGCAACTCATGAGAGAAGAGAAAGAGATAAAGAACGGCACAGAGATCTAGAGACAGAGACAGATAGAATACCAAACCTAAGAGAAAATTCTACATGCCTCAGTTTTCAAATTGTTTTCTTTTTCATTATGACCTTGACAACTATCTACAAACACAAAAATTTCAATAAAGAACAAAGAGGATTGTAAATGAACCTGTGAACTTCTGTTACATAGTTTGATTTTAATAACATATATTAAATTTAACAAGGTAGCAGCAATATTTCTCAGTTTGTATTCCCTTCTGAATTTTTTTGTTTCCTTCTGTATATTTTTAATGCTTTACTGACATGTTTCTTTCCACACCTCTATCACTACACACTAACTTATCCCACCCCCAATTCTTTATAACTAATTTAAATCAAGGAAAACTAATCAACGTGTTGACTGGGTCTGAGAATATATCTCATTATGTATCTCTAATGCATCACCCTCTGCTTGGTCATTATGCTGTTCAGAGTTTCTGAAGCCTTCTAAAATTGCTTTGATTTTACTGGTATTCATGTGATTCCCTCCTTCTTCCCCCATAGTTCTGCTTATTTCATTTGCATCAGTTTATAATCACATTTCTCTTAATTCTTTATATTTGTTTCTTATGACACAATAATTTTTTTATATAATATGATACAATTGCAATTGCAATTTCCCAACAGACGGCATCTACTTTGTTTCCAATTCTTTGGACAACAAAAAGTGATATTGTAAATATTTCCTTTCTTCCTGGCTGTGACCTTATTATAATGTGTTTCTAGTAGTGGCCTGTTGCAGATATTTTCATAGTCAAATGGGAGTATCAGAGTCAACCACAGAACTTTGAGGGTAGGACATGTGCCTTTATCTTTGTATCTTCTGTACACTGCATACAGCAGGTCCTTAATAAATACTGTCAAAAGAATTAATAAAAAACCCTTGGATTGGGTGTCAGGAGATATGTTTTTAGGTTTGGTTATAACATTACCTAACTCTATTATAACAGTGGTTTGCAACCTCCCTAATGCCATGACCCTTTAATACTCGTATGTGGGCGGACCTGCCTGGAGACGGATAGAGGAGCAGTGTCTAGGTTTCTAAGACCATCAGAAATACATATGTGTTTCCTGATGGTCTTAGGCAACCCTACAGGTTGAGAACTGCTGCTCTATAATCTTGGACAAGTTACTTTTCCCTGCCAAGGCCTGTGATTCTATGTGTAGTGGCAAGAGAGCCAGATTGAGAATCAGGGTACCTGAGTTCAAGTTTTGATACTACTACTTATTAACTTATACCACAGAATTCAGATAGAACTCTTAGCTGCAAAATGAGGGGGATTTTTAACCTGGGGAGTTTATAGATACATTTCTGAGGATCCATGCATGACCTCGAACAGGGAAAAAAGGACATTTTTATTTTCACTAACTTTTGGTTCTCTTTGTAGTCCTATTTTTTATGCATCTAAAAATATTTTTCTGAGAAGAGATCCTCTGGTTTCACCAGACTGCCCAAAATTGTTCAAGACACAAAAAAGGCTTAGAATCCTGTGTCTAAATGATATCTGAATTCCTTTCCAATCCTCAATCCTGAGCCAGACAGATAATTTCTGCAATGCCAAATGGATAGATTCAATTCTCTCTAAACATTTATTAGGCACCTGTTGTGTGCAAGGCACTGAACCAGATACAATGGTTACCAAAACAAAAATGAAATATTGACTGGTCTCATGAAGCTTGTATTCTCCAGATGTGAAGGAGTGTGATATAACAGGTGATCAAGTAATTAAATCCAAGATAATTCAGCATGTAAAGGAAATACACACACATGATATATGTATATCATGTCCTGGGCACAAAGGATAGCAAAGTAGTAGTTGTTCTTCAGTTGTTTCAGTCATGTCCAACTTTTTGTGATCCCATTTGGGGTTTTCTTGGCAAAGGTATTAGAGTGGTTTACCATTTCCTCCTTTAGATGAAGAACTAAGGCAAACAGGGTTAAGTGACTTGCCCAGGGTCACACAGCTAGTAAATGTCTGAGGCCAGATCTGAACTCAGAAAGAAGAGTCTTCCTAGATTCAGGCCTGGCACAGTATCCATAAGAAAGGAGGCAGGGCCTTAAAAGCCAGGCTAAGACGTTTGTGTTGTATCCTGTAGGTAATGAGAAGCCACTAAATGTTTTTTAGCAGGTGAATTATTTAGACCTAAGTCTTAGGAAGATTATTCTGGTACATAGGAAGAATTAGAAAGGGAAGGCAGTGGAAACAATTTTAGTAGTAAAAGTAACAATAATAACTAGTACTTTAAATGGGTCTACACATATTTAATCTTTTTAATTTAATTTAATCTTTAATCTATACACATTTAATAATTTAATCTTTACTATATATATATATGAAATAGGTGCTATTATGATCCCCATTTTACAGATGAGGAAATGGAAGATGGGAAGAGCTAAGGGACTCACCCACAGTCCCACAGTCTGTGTTTGAATTCAGAACTTCCTGTTTCCAAGTCCAACATTCTGGTCCCAAAGTTGTAAACCTGGGTTAATGGAAGTATTGTTTTGGAAGAATGGAAGAATTGCTAACGGAAATATGGTGGAACTCTCAAAAGAAACAGAGATGTCTGGAGAAGTGGCAAATTTAAGGAGAAAGATAATGAGTTCATTTTAGACATGTTGAGTTTCAGATGTCTCTGTCACATCAAGGAAGGAAAGCCTGCAGGGAGTTCATGATGCATGACTAAATTTCAATGGAAAGATTAGGGCTGGATATATAGATTTATGAGTCATCCTCGGAGAGATGCTATTTGAACCCATCAAAGTTACAAGATAGCATATCTATCCAAAATAACAATTCCAAAGTTGCTTATGTGTGGGACATTAACCTTCCTGATCTATCTATCTATCTATCTATCTATTCAGCTATTTATTTTTGTCCTATTTGGGCTCAAAGTAAAAAATATTTGAGTTCTAGTCTCTGTTCTGACATATGCTGGTTGTATGGCCATGAGCATGTCTAAGTGTTCCCGTGCAAATGAAGACTATAAGAGGAAGCGTGGAGAAGAGGGAGAAGACTATGAATGAAAAAAAAATAAACAAACCAAAAATCCCCCATGAATTCAATTCAATGAAACAAACATTTATCAAGTGCCTAATATGTGCGAGGCATTGGAGAGACAAAAAAATGAAACTGAAAACAATCTTTGCCCTCAAGGAAATATGAGTTCCTGTGCTGGGGATCTATCTAAAGACCTTTCCAATCTGGTTCCAACCTACCTTTCCTAGTACACTGTAAGCTAATTTCCTTCATATCTTCTATGTTCTAGCAAAACTGAGATCTACTTGCTGCCCATATCAACATCTCATCTCCCACCTCAGCACCTTTGCACAGGCTGCATCCCACGCTTATGCCTCCTCACTGCAACCTCAAAAAGTCCGTAGCTTCCCTGAAAACTTCACTTAAGAGGATGAATGATAGACAGGTCCACAAATCCTAACTTGTGACTTATGTCACATATTATGCAAGGCCTATCCTGCTAATTTCACCCACAAGCATAAATGTTCTGTCTTTATTTATCTCCCCCCCTCCAAGAAATGCAAGTTCCTTGAGGACAGAAACTGATTTGTTTTCATTTTTTCATCTCCAGATCCTTGTATAGCACCAGGCACATAGTAGGCATTTAATAAGCGTTTGTTGAGTGAATTAATTAATTCTATCACTAGCAAGTAATATGTCAACAGGGATATAAATACAAGATATATAAAAAGTACATACAAAGTAATTTGGGGGTGGGTGGAAGGAAATAACAACAACTAACGGGGTTCAGGAAAGACTTGACTGAGGCTTGATTGGAGCTAGTCTAAGAAGCAACTAGGTGCCAGGATACTGGTCCTGGAATTAGGAAGACTCATCCTCGAGAGCTCATATCCAGCCTCAGTCACTTACTAGCTGTGTGACCCTGGGCAAGTCAGTTAACCTTTTTTGTCTCAGTTTCCTCATCTGTAAAATAAGAGGGAGAAAGAAATGGCAAACCACTCCAGTATCTTTGCCAAGAAACCCCCCCAAATTGGGTCATCAAGAACTGAACATAACTGAAAAATGACTAACCAACCAAAAGTTTCAGGGGGCAGACATAAGGAGAGGGAGCTATTCAGGAATAGTCTGAACAAAGGCACGGTGGTGGGAAATGGGTAACAGCAAGTAAGTCAATTTGGCTAGAATATACAATGTATGAAAGGCAGAAGGTATGAAGTGAGGCTACTGTTGAGAGGGAAGAAGGAGGGAGAAATGTGAGTGGCTGAAGGAAAGAGCAAAAGGTTTGGAACAGACTCTCTAAGATGTATGCAAGTCAATCATGGAAGAATGAAAGGACAGATAAGTGAGAGTTCACTATATGCCTCTCTTTAGGGGATCTTAGTCAAAGAACTATTCACTTGGGTTATCATTCATTATCAGGGGCTTCTGAAGAAAAGGAATTTGTGTGACGCAGTAGAAGGAACTTTACTATGCCGTCCACCTTCTGTAGGACCACGGATATCACTTTCCTTCTTTGTAAGATGAGGACAGTAATAATATCCCCCATGGCCACCTCGCAGGACTCTAATAATTTAACATGAAAATGCTTCATAAACTAAAATATCACAGTCAAAAAATTAAAGTGTAGAGGCTTTTTATTGTTGTTGTGATTAATAAGTAGATGGGACCTAAGCCAAGTCCATCCTCACCAATCTACTTCTGTCCCCTTCTGCTGTACTGCTTCTCCAGGCTGCAATCACTTTCTTCCCTGTCTGTGTATATGTTGCAGTAAGGGAAGTGAGGAATAAAGAGCTGATCCAAAATCAACTCTTAATGAGCCTCTAAGACCTCCTCACCTTCTTCCCCTCTCCCCCTTCCCCTGCCTTCAGGCCCAAGCTTTCAAGGATCATTTGGTATTTATTACCTTATTCATTCCCTTCCTGTCCTCAGTTTGATTTTTCCAAGAAATGAACCCAAGATCCAAAAGGCTTGAGACCTAGACTGTACATTTCCCTGTTTGAAAGTACTTGGGGGCTTGGTCAGCTAGCTTGAGGATCAGCTATGAGCAAGCTGGATTTTCCCTGGAGGCCAGCTGGATGAGCACATGGGCACTGCCTATTAGATACTTCAAGTATGATGGACCACAGGTATCTCAAACACAACATTCCAAGACTGACTTTATCATCTTTTCCTCTAAACTTCCCAAGATCTGCTGAACGCACAACTATCCTTCCAGTGCAGAGAAGATTGGACTTGAAACGAAGAAGACCTAATTTCAAATCCATTCTCAGGCATTTCCTAGCTGTGTGACCCTGAATAGGTCACTTACATCGCTGCTGCCTGGGTTTCCTCGTCTATAAAATTGGTATAATAGTAGCACCCAGCTCCCAGGTATGTTTTGAGGATCAAAAGGTAAAACACATATAAAGTGCTTTGAAAACCTTATAGCATTATAAAAATTATATTATTGGGGGCACCTAGGTGGCATAGTGCATAAAGCACTGGCTGTGGAGTCAGGAGGATCGGAGTTCAAAATCTGGCCTCAGATGCTTGACACACTAGCCGTGTGACTTTGGATAAGTCACTTAACTCCAAATGCCCTCCAAAAAGCAAAAAGAAAAAAAAAGATACTATCATTTTTATTATTCTGGATATAAAAGTTGGCAACCTTAGCATTATCATTTACTTCCTACTCTCCCTTACTCCACACATTCAATCTGTTGGTAATTCTTGTCTCTACCTCCACAATCTTCTCTTCTTCTCTCTACTCAGAGAGCCACCATCCTACTTTATCCCCTCATCACCTCTCACCTGGATTACTTCAACGGCTTTATAATTGGTCCTCCTGCCTCCCCTTCTCTCTCCAATCCATTTTTATGAAGTGCCCATCTGACCCTATTCAATAAACTCCAATGGCTCCTCTAGGGAAAAGGCTTCTAGAGAAACCCTCTATAGAATGCTTAAAGCCTCTCAGAACATATTCCCAAACTACTTTTCCAAAATTTTTATATGTAACTCCCTTTGCTTTACTATATAATCCTGCCAAACTGAACTTCCTTGCACATGAAACTCCATTTCCCATCTTCATTCCTTTGCACTGGCTGTGCCCTATGCCTAGAATGCACTCCCACCTCAACTCTGTCTCTCCAATCCCCTTGTTTCTTCAAAACTCTGCTCAAGAAATATCTTCTACATGAAAGCATTCCTCATTCCTCTAATAAGACATTCCACCTCCTAACTCTAGGCATTTTCACTGTCTATCCCCCATGCATGGAATTCTCTCTCTATATATCCCATCTCTTACCTTCCTTCAAGTTCCAGCTAAAATCCTGGTTACTACAAGAGACCTCTCCCAATCCCCCTTAATGCCTGTGCTTGCTTCCAATTTATCTTATACCTAGCTTGTTTGCATGTAGTTATTTTTATATTGTCTATCCCATTAGACTGTGAGTTGCCTGAGTGCAGAGGCTATTTCTTGACTTTCTCTGTTTCTGGCACTGAACACAAAGTAGGAATGTAGTAGGCGCTTAGACTGATTGATTCCCTCAGCTGCTCATGCTCTCACTTCCCAAATTCACTGTTATTTATTTTTACATGCTTAGCATATTTAGGTACATATGGTTTTCCCCATAAAATGTAACCTCCTTGAGGGCAGGAATGATTGCATTTTTGTCTTTGTAACCTCAGTATGCTGCATAGTGCCCAGCACATAGCAGGTCCTTAGCTTTTTGACCCTGATTGCTTGACTCTGCCCTGTTGACACTCTTCCCAATGAGTGGGTGGGTTCAGTGAGAGGAAACACTAACACTGGCCTCTGGATGATGTCCAGTGTCCTAGATTCCAGGGTCAAAGGAGGTATGCTTGAACATAGCAGTTGGCCAACTCTGGTGGAGAGAGACAGAACTACAACAAGAAAATTTTCTATCTGGGGCAAGCACCCCAAGCTATCGCTAGAGTATACTGACCTTCGGTTGAGTAGAGGGCCAGAGCAACATTGAGATGTGGGTTGGAACAGAGCCAAACACTAAAGGAGATTTGCTTGGACCACTGATGGAGAGGACATGACAGAAGCTTAAGAGGCCACCTAATGGCTTTCTCTTTTAAGTAATTATTCTTGCTAAGTGTTAAGCCACTCAGTTCTGTTATTTCTATGCTTTTGAATGGCTGTGGGTGCTTCTGGCAGGGACTTGCACTCTTGGACAAAGCCCTGGTCACCCCATCCTAGTTATGGCTCTGGAGGGAGATGCTGATACATCTCATCTGGTATTAGGCAAAGTCCTCAAGCATGAGAACCCCAAGGGGCAGTGAGAAGAAATCCAAAGAAATATTCTTGGGATGACTAGGAACTACTTAGCCAGCCAGAGGCCCTGACATGCTGCTGAGCAAATACCCAAATGGCTAGGCTCAAGCACCAGCTGTTCTGGGGTTTTGTTCTGACATCAGAAAGATAGCTCCCCAGGTGGGATCAGAGGCCCAGACAGTCTCATGATCAGAAGCTGATTGGTGTCTAGCTATGGCTTCCTGAGGTTTCCTGGACACTAAATCTCCCATCTCTGGGATATAACTCTTTGTCCCAGAGGATGTTTGAAAGGATTTTCAAACCTACTGAATGTACATAAAGGTTTAGAAGACATCTGGAAACAAATTTTACTATTTTTCCACATCTGCAGCACAGTAGAAAGAGTACTAAATTTGGGGGAAAAGGACTTGGGTACAAAATCTTGGCTTTGTTACATACTATACCTGAAGTTGGAAAAGTCACTTCTCCAGTCTTCTATTTATTCTTCACTAACATAAAAGTGTTGGGCTAGCCCAGGACTGAGGAACCTGCAGTCTTGAGGTCACATGTGGCCTTCTAGGTCCTCAAGTGCAGCTCTTTGGTTCCCCACCCCTGGACCAGATGATCTCTAAGGTTCCTTTCAGCTCAAAATCTACGATCCTCTTCCCCTGACCATATGACCTGAGTCATGTCCACACTGGAAGAGCTCTAGAGAAGCATCCTTGGACATTAGGAAGAGTGATAGACAGGCATCAAGGAGATGTGAATTTGAATTCCACTACTGCCACTTGACCTTGGGAAAGTCATTTCCCCATTTTGAGTCTCTGTTTCCCCATTTGTAAAAGCAAGGTAAGGTCAAATAATCTCCTTTTAGTTCTAATAGTGCATGAATAGGGAAAATTGGGGATACTCCAGTACCAAATTTGAGAAATTTGAAGGATCTCATTTGCTATTGCCCTATTATTCTCTTCCTGCCCTTATTTTGATTCTTCTGAGGAATAGGTCCCAGATCTGTATATTTCCCCAGATGAAAGTGCTTGGGTTTGACCAAATAGTTCAAGGACCAGCTATAAACTGGCATGATTTTCCAGTCTGTCCTTATCCTCTGAGGATGACTCTTATATCATCATATCCTTCCTACTCAGATCATAGAGTAAACACTGAACATGGGGTTTTCCAGGTTGGAGGTTGTGAAGACAAGCTGCAGGTCAAGTAGAGTCTCTGACAAAGACTTCCTGCTGCCTAGAGCTTCCCTTCATTAGGATGCCTGTGGAAATCTCACCCTGGCTTGGGGCCCAGTGTCCCCAGGGCACTCATATAGGAGAGGAGGAAGGCCTACTGGTCTCCTTTGAGACCAGGCAACAAATCCCAATCTCTCAGGGTCAGAAATTCCCAATATTTCATACCCCAGCTTTTAACTCCTTCTAGTATAATGTCGATCTTTAAAAATAGCCAGTTAGCAAAGCTATGGCTTTCTTTACTGCAAATTCACTCTGCAAAAGAAAAAAAAAACACATCCCTAAACCTTTCCACCAATCAATGTTAGAGTTATAATTACAAGGAGAAGTTGTGGGCTTGGGGAAGTGCCTGGTACACCTTGGCTGAGAGGCAGCTGCGTGTCTGAGACCTGGAAAAAAAGAGATCCATTGATCTCTGGGAGCAGCAAAGGGAGGGGGAGAGGAGCCCCAGTGCTCAGAACGATAGCCTCACTCCCTCCCCAGCTCTCCTGAGGACATGTCCTCATAGACAGAGCAAATACTGAGGTCAGGGAACAGCATCTCTTCCTCCATTTCTCCCTTCTAGGGCCCAGAACGATCTGTCTGCATCTAACTAGAAGATTCAGCTTAATAAACATCCCCTTCTACAACACTGAAAGGCTGTAAGGGAACAAAAAGGACAGAAAAGACAGTTGTGCTTTGGAGAACTCTGAGTCTGTCCCTGCCTTCGGGAAGGTAGGTCGAGATATGGTCCTTGCAAAATCTGCTCATCTCCCCTTCCCCTTCATCTAGCAGCACTCTCGGCTTGGAAGCAAATCATATCACATACACATGTAATACATGAATACACATATAAAGGTGTGTGCACATACACATGTGTGCCTGGTTTATATATAATTAACTGTTGGTCCTCTTCAGGAAAAAGGATGACTAACAACAACCGATGCATGTATGTGTGCATGCATGCATGTGTGCATGTGTGTCCATGTGCATGTACGTGCATGTGTGTACATGCGAGCATGTGTGCACATGACATGAAATGTTATTTATCTATATATGCACATGCACATATATGTATACATGCATATACACGTATCACATGACATTTGATATATCTCTATCTAGATTTGCCAAACAGATGGGTCCAGTTCCTCAGCAGAAAGAGAAGTTGTGACCAGGAAAGGGAACCTTCCTTAGAGAATGGGAGTCACCACAGAGTTGAACTCCCATTGTAACATCCTGCCCAGTGGGAACCTTCCATTTATTGGCATTAATCAGGCTGGGGAAACAGCTGGAAGTAGTGACTCTGTCCCTTAATGACAGCGTGATATTCAGTAATCAGCCTGAGGGTGGGAGTGGGACTGGGGGTGAGGATGATGATTTCTCTCTTTCTGGTCTTTCTGCCTGATTGACAAGGAAAGGTCTGCTTAGTCTTTCTTGTTCTTTTTACTCTCTGGTTCTCTGGTTTTCTCCTGTTCTCCATCCTCCCATCAAGCAGAGATGATGATGCATAAATTAATTAAGAGGGAAAAGGCTCAGAGGGTGGTGCTGTGTTCAGCTTCCTACAATCCAATTCTTCCTCTCTTCTTCCCTCCAACCCACCCCCCATGTGTATATACATATACACATGTATATACAACTATGAGGAAGAGAGAGGTAGCAGCCTGAGAAGGAAGTGGTAGAGGGGACAGAAGCAGGTAAGAGAAAATACACCCAGCTTTCTCCTGATGTTCTCTGAAAAGGGGGTGAAAGAAAAGAGGTAAACTTCTAAAGACCCAGAAACTATTCGGCCACAGGAGACAGGCCAAAGTGAAAAGGCACATGAGGAAGGGGTAAAGAACAGGACTGAGCTGCTTAGGGAGGGATGGGGGCATGATTTATGATTCATAATGGGTTTCTAATACATAATTGATCAATGAATCATTCTCTGTTTCCTTGGAAGGTAAAATCTGAAGAAACTAGCTCAAACTGTAGTAAAAGACACTGAAGCTAAAACCCAGGAGTTGGGATAACTTAAAGAAGGAAGCTGGCAAAATACTTGAGCAGAAGAATGTAGAGCATCTCACTTCATACAGTCTTGTCATCTGAATGTCACTAAGCACTTCATATGATGATAGGACAGGAGCTAAAAGGAACCTGAGATATCTTCCCATGCCATCCTTTCATATTACAGATTAAGAAGCTGAGGCTTGGAGATAAGTGACTTGCCAAAGGTGACAAGGGTAGAATATGGCAAAGTAATAGTTTGAACTCAAGTCCTCTGACCCCAAATCCACACTGCTCTTATGCCTATCCTTGGGCACACCTTTTTCTGGTTTAGGAAAAGCAAGGGAATTTTTATGCTCCATTAGTCACTATGAAAAGTCAGGCTTTGGTACAACCCCAGAGTATTGCAATATTTTTGCAAAATGGCAAAGTTGAGCACCAAAATCTCCCATCATTTAGAGCATCATAGTTACTCAATGAATGGACAAGTATTCACTAAAGATTTACTATGAGCTAGATGTTGCAAGGGATAGAAAATAAATGTAAGCCATGGAGTCTACTATCAAACAGCTTTACAACCTAGTTGGAATTGTTCATGGTTGGGCCATGTCAATGTAACAAAAATGATATTACCTAAGTTAATGTATAGATTTTAGGTCTTACCAATAAAATTACCACAGGAATGCTTTGAAATATTATACAAAACAACAAGACAATTCTTTTTAACGAGCAAAAGGTCAAGAACCTCAAAAAATAGGAAAAGGGAAGACCTAACGTTACTAAGTCTCAAATAATGCTATAAAACAGTAATCATTAGTACTATTTGATGTCGGCTAAAAATAGAAAAGTTATTGAATGGAACAGACTGTGTAAATGAGATCCAAAATCAAATGAACAAAGCATCCTAGATACCAACTAATAGAGTAAGGATACCTTGTTCAAAAATAACTATTGTGAAATTAGGAAAGCTGCTTGGTAAAAACTGAATTTAGAACAACATGTTATGCCACATAAAACAAATAAGCTCTAAAAGGATGTATGAGCTAATATAAAAAAGTCATAAAACAAAATAATTAGAGAATGGAAGGGGGTAACTTTTACAATTATGGCTAGGAGAATTATTCACTACACAAAGGGATCATGGAGGAAAAGTGGATAATTTGGATTATGTAAGATGGAAAAGATTTTGTATAGGGGGAATCTTCACAACACATGTTTTTGAAAAAGGCTGGATATCCAAGACATATAGGCATTGATATAAATATATAATAATACAACCCATTTCCCAGCAGATAAGTGGTCAACAGATGAATAGGCAGTTTTCAAAACAAGAAACGCAAGATATCAGCAACTATATGAAAAAGGGATATACCTCAAAGAGATAAAAAAAAACCCAGAGGGAAAAAGCTCATCTGTATAAAATCATGTATTGTAGTACTTTTTGTTATACTAAAAAGCTAGAAACAAGTGGGTATTCATCTATCGATGCAGCCCAAAGGCAGAACACATTTTGATATATGAATATAATGGAATATTATCAGTGCACAAGAAGTAACAAATAGTAAAAACTCAGAGAACCTTGGGAATACTTATTTGAACTGAAATAAAGTAACTGAATCCAAATTACATGATGACCACAATAACATATAAAGGAAAACAACTTAGAAAAATTTCAGACTTCTGATGAACACAGTAACCGACCACGACTTCAGAAAACTGGGTTTTTTTGTGTGTTTTTTGCTTTTTTTTTTTTTGAGGGCAATTGGGATTAAGTGACTTGCTCAAAGTCACACGGCTAGTAAGTGTGTCAAGTGTACAAGGCCAGATCTGAACTAAGGTCCTCCTGACTCTAGGGCTGGTGCAGCCTTCAGAAAACTGTTGATGAAGAGATGAGCTTTGGAAAAAAATCAAAGTTCAGTTTTTGGTTATGTTGAGTTTGAGATGCCTATGTGACATCCAGGTAAAGATGTATAGCAGGCAGTTGATAATACTAGAATGGAATTCCATAGAGAGATTAGGAATAGAAATAGATAAGAGAGAGATAGATATATAGAGATGATAGATAGACATAGATAGATGATAGAGACAGATGATAGATAGATGATAGAGATAGATAGATAGATAGATAGATAGATAGATAGATAGATAGATAGATAGACAGATAGACAGACAAAGATATATAGATGAGGCACTTATTAAGTGTTTGACCATGTGCCAGGCACTGCGCTAAGTGATAAGGATGTTGTTGTTGTTGGTCCTTTGTTCTCAAAAAGGACCATGATATGAGGGAGGTGATGCCATGAGTGAACTGGATTAAAGTAATGGAGGGCTGTGCAAAGTCACCAGCCTCACTTTTTCCTTTGGAGCCATCTGAGTCCAGTGGCCAGATATAGCACAGAAGAACTGGAAATGGCCCAGGATGCAATGGAAGAACCTTGGCCTTTTCAACCTAAGGTCTTTAAGAGGTCTCAGTTTGACTGAGGCAATACCCATTCCAGAATTAAGGCTTAAAAAGAAGCCAAGACAATTGCCTCATCTCAAAGGAGAAATAATAGGAGAAAGCAACATGTAAAGGGGACCTGGAAAGTGGATAGGTGTCACACATGGCTGAGAATGAGCAGAAAGTTCTGTGGAGTCCTGGAACTGGTCATGACAAAACCAAAGTTAATCTTAAGGTTAAGCCCAGAGTGGTTCTAGGAGCAGGGTCAATTTTCTTTTTCTTTTTTTTTTTTGGAGGGCAGTTGGGGTTAAGTGACTTGCCCAAAGTCACATGTCTAGTTAGTGTGTCAAGTGTCTGAGGCCGGATTTGAACTCAGGTCCTCCTGACTCCAGGGCCGGTGCTCTACTCACTGCGCCACCTAGCCGCCCCCAGGGTCAATTTTCTGATGAGGGGAGAAGAGAGGTGAAAGCCTGAGAAGAGACAGCATGATTGGAAAGTGTGAGAAGTTGATAGATTTGGGAGTGACCTGATGTATTAGGATTTGTTTTAGCATGCTGAAGCGTATGTGTGGGGTGATGCTTTCTCTCTCTGGCAATTTGAAAACTCCCATCCCCAGGCCTTCTAATCACCTCTGCCACATAGCTCAGACCCGAAACTCTTCATTTCTCCCCTGCTGCACTCCTTTGGACTGGACTCTACCTTGCTTCCAGGAACCTCAACATGAGGAAATGTGGTCATTCTGCAAGACTGCATTAACCTTGGTACTCACACCTTGTCATACTTTCATCACCCTCTGTCACTTCTGATTGGAGGGCAGAGCAAAGCACTCCTCCCAGAACTACCATTTCAAGAAGATTCCCAGGCCAGTCATTTCTTCATTTCCTACCTGCTACACTCCTTTGGACAGGACTCCATCATATCCCTGGGCCAGGTATCTTCCTTCCCTCCATCCCACCCCTTTCCAGCTTCCTTTTGTGAATTGTCTTCTCCTGTTAGACAGAAGCTAACTGAAAATGGGGGAGAAACTGAATTTCTTCTTTATAACTGTATCCCCATAGTGCCTGGCACATAGTAGGTATTTTGTAAATGTTTACTGACTGACTGAAACTCATCTGACTCTAGGCCAGAGGTTCCCAAACTTATTTGACCTACCTCCCCCTTTAAAAAAAAATTATTCAGTGTCTCCCTGGAAATCTACTTTCTTTAATGCTTTGATGTTTTTCTCACCAAAATTTGTGTCATTTCAAAAGAATATAAAATATTTCTTTTAAAAATTATGCTTCTAGGGGCAGCTAGGTGGCGCAGTGAATAGAGCACCCGCCCTGGAATCAGGAAGACCTGAGTTCAAATCTGGCCTCAGACACTTAACACAAAAACTAGCCGTGTGACCTTGGGCAAGTCACTTAACCCCAAATACCCTCCAAAAAAGCAAAAAAAAAAAAGACGCTTCTTAAATTTAATCATTTATTGTACATTTGTGGGGGTTTTAATTGCATTAAATTATGATGCTGCAATATTGTGCCACGTAACCACATAGTATTATATTGTAAACAAGTCATTACATATGTATATTCCCACTGATACATCCTGGACTTCCAGATAATGTACAACAGGCTTGCCTGCCAACACTTGCCTGTTAAGACCTGTTGGTGGACTTGACCACTGATTGGTTATAATTTATATTTTGTATTTACTTGGAAAAATAATGTAGTCAGTATTACTTTAATTGTTACACAACAGATGAAACATGTATGAATAGCTTTTCAAAATTTTCTTCTTTTCTTATGGTTTCACTGCCCCCTTATTTTTATTTAATGCCTCCCCAATTGTACCTGAGGCTACTACCACCACCCTGGATCATTCCCACACCCCATAGAGGGTGGTATCAGTCACTTTGGGAACCCATGCTGCAACCCCTATTGCTATGGTACCTTTATCTTAAGGTTTGCCTATTCTCCCACAATTCTGTCAGGACATGGATTCCATGGAAGGATAGGCTATTCCTTCTTCTGACATGATTGTGACCATGTTTCTCTGAACCACTGCCACCTCTGTCACTCTCCCCCTTTCCTGGGACTCTTACCCCACTGAACCATTTTCCCCCAAAGTGAAAGAATCCCTTTATTAGTTAATGCAACATTTTCTTCACAACAGTATTTTGAGGCAGGTAGTACAGGTACTATTTTCTTCATTTTATAGGACAGGAAACTGAGGTCTGGAGAGGTGATATGATTTGCCCAAATTCACAGTTTAAATATCAGAGCTCAGACTAGAACCTAAATCTTCAGAAAGCAAGGATAGTGCCCCTGCTTTGTTCCACTGCCTTTCAAAGGGAAAGAAGTAGGTTATTATAATGATAGACCACTGGCTAGACAGATAAATAATTTGCTAATAAAAATGATATTTTTAAGTACTTATATTTACTAAGCACTTACTATGTGTAAACACATAGTAAGCACTGAGGAGTACAAATATAAGCAAGCAAGAGAGTCCCTGCTCTTATGGAACACAAGACATAACGGAGATCTGGAAGAGGGGCAGGGGAAGGGAGCAAAAGGTGGAGGTGGCCAGGAAGTGGCATGAGGGTCTAGTTCTGGAAAATAAAGAGACAGTTCAATTGTCAGAACAGGGTCCCATGGTCAGAGTTCAACAAATAAAGGAGAATTATGAGGCTAAAGAAGGGATATTAGCTCAGTGGTATGGTGGAGACTGATTCCTGACAAGACAACAAAAATTCACATTATCAGAGCTAGGTCACCCAGACTCAGAGTCCAGGGTTTCAACTTTGACGGGAATGGGGACCAAAGTGGAGGCAGAATGCTTTCAATGATGGAATGAGGTAAAAATAATAACTTAACATTTTTATAGTTACTTGTGATTTACAAAGTTCTTTCTTCTTGTTTTGTTTTTAGGATATTACAATCCCAAGACTGTTGTCTTTAAACTAAAAATCAGGTTATTAGTAGAATGCTATTGGGCTATCTTTCTCCCTGCATGGTGAGCTTGAGAAGGAGGGAGGATGGTGAAAAGGGAGGGGCCCTTACAGCTCCAAATCTGGCCAAACCCATCTGCCTCCATCTACTCCTCTGAACCCTCTGCCCTGATTCTGGTCAAATGTCAGGACAAAGGTGAAGGCTGGGCATGAAGAGCCAACCCTTCCCTCCAATGGTCAGTAAGGGAAAAATAATAAATTAATTCATTAAGTAGCTCCCTTGGCAAATGCAGCTTCTGGGATAATTAAAAATCCTTGGCAGCAAATGGCAGTTTAATGGGGATGTTTGTTCTGAAATGACACCTGCACCATCTGCTCCTGCTGTGGCCTGGGAGGCAAAAGAATGGGGGAAGGGGAGATGCCCATGGGGAAATTTACCATGGAGAAAATCCAAAGTGGAAGGGGGAGTGAGAGGCTTTCATCTGTGGGGAGGAGGAAGGGGGCTTAGGCTAGTGACAGTGACAGTCTTTGGGCTGAAGAAAGGGCAAACGGGATTGTGAAGAGCTTCTAGTTCATGCCTTGGGTTGGCGGGGTGGGGTGGAGGAGATGAATGAATGAAAAAATGAAAACACATTTATTAAGCTCCTACTATGTGTGAAGCACTGTTCTGGGTTGGATTGTCAGCATTCCTTCTGACCCCAACTCAAGACAACACACAATCCTCCAGGGATTGTGGTAGGGATTAGGAGGGGAGGCAGGCCCTAGGACAGGGCAGTACAGCAAAGTAAGACCCTAGAGATGGTAGCCTTAGGCCAAGTGATGCTCAAAGCCAAGCCATGGGGTCTAGAGGCTACAGTGCTGGACTTAGGGTCCGTAAGACCTCAATTTAAATCCTCTCTCAGATACTTATAGACCAGGGGCAAGTCACTTAATCTCTCCTACCCTCAGTTCCTTTTTCTGTAAAAAGGGGATAATAATAGCATCTACCTTACATGACAATTGTGGGATTAAAATATAGCATATGTAAACTGCTTTTCAAATCTTAAAGCACTACATGTTATTTGTATTTGTCTAGCAACATCATCATGCTGCTTCCACTGTGGCCATCATCTCTATGTTCCCTTTCTACAACCTTGGACCTTAAGGCCAGAACTCTGGAGTCTGATCAATGGGTTCTTGCTCAGAATCAGATCTCTATGGCAGCTCCATGCATGCCACCTAAGATAGGTCGATAGAAGTGTGGGTGCTTATCCTAGAGAACAGAAGGCTGGACAGGTAGAGGAGGGGGAAATATGCTAGCTACCTTCCAATCTTTGAAGGGCTATCACACGGAAGCCTTGTTCGTTTGGCTCCAGAACACAGAACTAGCAGCTATGGGTAGAAGGTTCAGAGAGGCAGATTTTGGCTCTATGTACAAAAAAACCTCCTTATAATGAGTGCTCTCCAAAAGTTCACCTTAGGAGGTTATGAACTCAGTGGCACGCTGATAAATATTTAACAACCAACCAATCAGAGTCCATAGGAACCAGCTCCAGTACATCACTGAATAGATTCTTACTCACTAGGAGACTTCAAGCAAATGAGCCTTTAAACAAAGGCTTGAATAGTCCTAGTCAGGTGTGTTGTAGAAGGGATCCTTGGACCAGCTTGAGCTTTGAGGTTCCTTCCGGCTCCGAGACTGGGATTCTATTCTCTTGCCTACTTCAGGGCCACACTCTTCAAACACCTGACAAACAAAGAGTTATCTAGATTCCCAGACAATGAACTTCCCCAGCTTCCCTTGGGCCTTTTGATATCAAGTCTAGAAGCATTTAGTAAGCTCCTGTCATGTGCTAGGAACTGTGCTAAATATAAAAATAAGTAAGAAGAAAGAGTCCCCCCCCCACACACAAAAACTAGCCGTGTGACCTTGGGCAAGTCACTTAACCCCAACTGCCCTCCAAAAAAAAAAAAAAAAGCAAAAAGAAAAGAGTCCCTGCTTCCAAGGACTTTACACTCAAATGGGGGAATTATGAACTTGAAAATTAGCATGGTATTGGAAAGGCACTGGGATAGAAAAGTAAAAGCGCTGGGTTCTAGTCTCATTTGGTCACTGATTTTTCCCTAGATTTGGGTAAGTCATTTAATTTCTCTGGGTCTTAGTTTTCTCAGCTATAAAGTGAAGAGATTGACTAGATGATTTTCCCTAGGTCTGACATCCTATTATCTAGAATCTCTGATCCTGAAAGGGATTTTAACTTCACTACCTGAAGGCTTTTAAAATGCCAGATAAATCAAAGCCTAAAAGAACCAGAGAAATCACTTACTATCTTGAGGTGACAGGTCTACCGCGATACTTTACTACAAAGCTCCAGCAAGGTAGTATTGGTAGAAAGTGCATGAAAATTGTAATCTGGTCAAATTCTGGCTTTAATACATACCACTTGGTTGACCTTGGGCAAGTTATTTAACTTCTCTGGGACTCAGTTTCCCCCTCTATAAGATAAAGGGATCAGACTTTTTATGGATCTGTGAAGGAGTCAACCATTTCCGGAAAGTACTTTGGAATTACATACCCATACCCTTTGACCCAGAGATCCCATTTCTAGGAGTATATCTCAAGAAGATAATGAACATAAAAAAAGGTTGTATCTACACCAACATATTAATAGAAATACTATTTGTAAGACTTTCTGTTGATTCCCATCAATGACTAAATAAATTGTGATACAAGAAGATAAGGTAATATTATTGCACATAAGAAAAAAAGAAGAATTCAGAGAAGCATGGGAAGACTTATAAGAACTGATACAAAGTGAAGCAAGCAGAATCAGGGAAAACTACATACACTTTGACTACTACACTGGAAATGGAAAGTTTTTAAAAAATCTACTTGCCCTCTATATAATTTTAAAGACCTCATCACTCAACTGAAACTTCCCTTTCCAAAGTTATCAGCGATTTCTTAAATGCCAGGTATGATGATCTTCTTTCAGTCCTAATCTTTCTCAACCTATTTGCTGCATTTGATACCTCCAAAACCATGACCATGTTTTCTTCCTGGGTACTTTCTTTCTCTGGGCTTTCATGACACAGTTCTCTCGTAACTTTGTCTCCCACCTGTCTGATTCACTTTCCTTTGCTGGATCTTCATCCAACTGACAGCCCCTAACTCAGTGGTTCTCAAGCTTCGCAATCCCATGATCCTTTAATACTCATATCTAGGCATATCTGCCTGGAGACAGATAGAGTAGCAGTATCTGAGTTCCTAAGACCATAGGAAATATGTGTTTTCTGATGGTCTTAGGCAACCCCTGCGTCCCCTGTTAAAGGGTTGTTTGACCCCCAAAGGGGTCACAACCCACAAATTGAGAACCACTGCCCTAACTGATGCTACTCCTTAATGTTCTATCCCAAGCCCTCCTACCTTCTTCCTCTAAGTTCCCTCTTTGTAACCTCATCAGGCAACCTACATATCCAGCCCCGGTCTCCCCTCTGAGTTTCAGTACCACATCACCAATTGAACACTTCAAAACAGATGTATTTGGGACACATATCCAGTCAGTTGTCAAAGCTTGCTGTTTCTACCTTTCATAATACCTCTGAAATCTCTTCACTCACACAGCATGTGCCCTTATTTTGCCCCTTGCCTAGATTATTAGTTCTAACTGGCACCCCTGTCTCAAATCTTTCCCTACTCCAGTCCATCCTACACAATGCAGCTAAAGTAGTTTTCCTTAGACAGAGAACTGAACTCTACTCAATCAACATCAGTGACTTCTATTGCTTCTGAAATCAACAGTAAACTCCTCTGTTGAGTTTTTATAGCCCTTCACAACCTGGCCCCAATCTTTCTTTCCACATTAATCAGACATTACTTCCTTTTCTGTACTCTCTAGTCCAGTCAACCTGGTCTCCTTTTTGTTCTTCAAATAAGATATTCCATCCTGTCTCTCTAGCCTTTACAAAACTGCCCATCCCAGAAGCCTAGAAAGAACTTCTTTCTTGCCTCCATCTTCTTCTCTTCATTTAAAGCTTGGCTCAAGTTCCATCTTTCACAAGAAACCTTCCCTGATCTCTCGCAGTTCTAATGTCCTCCCTCCCAGGCTACTTTGTATGTGTTTGCATTTATAAACTGTCTACTGATGTTGCATATACTTTTTTGTAGGCAGCCTACTGGTACAGTGGGCTTGGAGTGAGAAAAAGGTGAGTTCAAATCCATCATCAGACACTAGTTGTGTGACCCTGGGCAAGTCACTTCTCCCTATGTGCCTCAGTTTCCTCATGTGAAAAATGAGCTGGAGGAGGAAACAGCAAACCACTACAGTGGCCAAGAAAACCCCAAATTGGGTTTTTGTACATACTTGTCTTTCCTACTGGAATACAAGTTCCCTTAAAGTAGGGATTGTTTTATGCTTTATACCAGCTCAGTGCCTGGCACATTGTTACCACTTCATAAATACTGGTTGAGTATCACTGGACAAAAGATGAGAAAATGGAACTATGGCATGGAATACTGCATATTTCTTTAGACTCAGTCGATGTATTCAAATTCCTTTTTTATCCCTTCTTTTTTTCATTATTTGTTACAAGACATAGCTTGCTGAGTAGGGTAGCAGGGCAAAAATAAAGGTGAAATAAAAATAAAAGCTATTAATCCTTTTAAAAAAATAAACATAAGAGCCTGTATTAAATATTCTCCAAAGTATCTTCTCTAAATCTTATGATTCTCTCCAGTTTAGCTGGTATTATTCTGAGAAGAGACCTACACCATGTTTCCTTTAATACCTCTGGTACAGAAGACCTCAAGTGGAAAAAACAAAAACATTATCCTATCTCTTTAAATTTTTACTCCATTGGGGAACCAGTCAGAACTCTCACCCCAACATCTCCCCCACTGCCAACTATGCCCAAAGAGGCTGGGTCCCAGGGTCTTACTCTTTAGTCATATTATTTCCTTTCTTCCTCTCAGTATTTCAAGGAAATATGGCTTAGGCCAAGAACTGTGGGGTGGAACCAAGGCCAGAGTACCCTTGTCTAGGATGGCCCTGCTTAGCTTTGAGAGATGATTTCTTCCTTCTCTTTCTGTCCTTCCTTCCTCCCTTTCTTCCTTTTTTTCTCTCTGTTCTTTTTTCCTCTGTCTTTCCCTTTTCTCCTCCCTCTTTCCCTTCTCTCTCTCTCTCTCTTTCTGTCTCTCTCTCTCTCTCTCTTTCTGTCTCTCTCTCTCTCTCTCTCCCTCTCTCTCCTCCACCTCCCCTGTCTGTGTATATGTCTCTTTCTCCCCTGTCTCTGTGTTTCTCTCTTCTTCCTTCCTCATCTGCCAAGTAGAAATAAAAACTCCTGTTTCTCTTTTCCTGTGCCACTGCTCTCACCCTGTGCTTCCTACCCCCACCCCCAACTCTGAGTAGGGGGAATAGGAATAGAATAGGAAGCTAGAAGCTGAAAATCAGAGGATATGTTTTCCATAACTTGCTCATGATACTTGCCCTGCATGAAGCACTGGCTTGCAGAAGAAATTCTCAATTTGAAAGAGTGGGACACAGAGAAAAATTATTTGGTTGTGATGTGGGACAGGGGATGGAGGTAAGGCAGTGCATGGGAAGAGAAGAAAGTTGGGAAGAAGTAATAGGGTTCTGGGGTTAGAAGTGATCTTGGGAAGTCATGATGTCTATCTTATATCATTAATTTTGACCTGCCCAAACCATCCCAGATATTAGTAGTATGATGTAGGAGGAAGATCAACTGAATTTGGAGTCAACAGATTTGAATTCCAATCTCAACTTGCTACTTGCTCCCTGTTCCACCTTGGGTAAAATCCTTCCCCTATCTGGATCTCATTTTTCTCATCAATAAACCGATGAGGTTGGATAAGATGATCTCTCCTTTCAAGCTCTGAATTCTGCAGGAAAAAGAATCTCCTTGGACCTCCAGAGAAGCAGATTTTCTGGCTACTCTCAGTCCCTTGGTCAATGGGAATGAAGAGATTAGAGAAGATAGGTTGACCTTCTTGCCAGAAGGAAGCAGTTTTCTTGACCCTTTAGTGAAGGTTGCTGCTGATTCCAGACCCCATATCCTGGTTGGCAGTGGGCTGCACAGGAAGGAAGGAGTGAATTAAAGGGAGGGAGACATTCCTTTCCTCCTTTTTTTTAAAATAGGGAAACTGAAGCCAAAGAGGACCAAGAGTCTGCTCAAGTTTATACATTGTAATCATACTATTTTTCCATACCTAGCTTTCCCTAGCTATTAGAGACAGCCGGGACCTCAGAAGCATATGTTCAGATGTAAGTCCAGCCAGGCTAGTCTGGTGACAATGCTCATCAGCGGCCATGGTCCTGGTAATATCAACAGCTCAGATCAGTCCTCTTCTTCACTCCCTCTTGCCACCCGTGGATCTACCCAGACAAATCAGACCACTGCATGATATCCACAAGTTTCCAGTGACATGAAAGATGTGAAACAATTACCCTGACAATGTTTATGGAAGTGCAGTGGCTAGAGAGTTAAACCTGGAGTCAGGAAGACCTGAGTTCAAATACTGCCTTAGACAGTACTAGCTGTGTGTTCCTGAGCAAGTCACTTAATCTCTCTGAGCCTAAGTTTCCATATTTGTAAGATGGGAATAATGATAGCACCAGGGTTATTATGAGGATTAAATGGGAGACTATAGGTACAGATAAACACTTTAAAGGGTGGCTAGGTGGCGCAGTGAATAGAGCTCCAGCCCTGGAGTCAGGAGGACCTGAGTTCAAATCCAGCCTCAGACACTTGACACACATACTAGCTGTATGACCTTGGGCAAGTCACTTAACCCCAGCTGCCCTCCAAAAAAAAGGGCAAAAAACCCCACTTTGTAAACCTTGAAATACAAGATAAATGCTAGTTATTATTTGTTTTTATTAACCCAGAGAGAAAAACACATATTCAAAAGTAGGGGTAAGGTGACTATGAGTCACTGAAGGGATAAAGTTCTTCAAGGTACCAAATCTGTCTGTCTCTATCTACCTTTCTGTTAGTTTGTCTTTCTGTCTGCCATTTATCTTTCTAGTCATCTATATATCTGTTTATCAATTAATTTTTCATGTATTTACCTATCTTTCTGTTTTTCTTTTTCCTATCCATCTTTATACTTGTCTAACTTTCTATGTCTCTCTATCCATCTTTCTGTTTGTCTGTAATTTTATTTATCTATTAGCACATCTTTCTATCGATCTTCCTATGTATTTTTCTGTCTATATTTCTTTCTATCTGTCTTTCTATCCATCTTTCTATTTATCTATCTGCCTATATTTCTGTCAATTTTTCTTCCTTCTTTCTTTCTTTCCTTCTTTCTTTCCTTTCTTTCTATCCATCCATCCATCTATCCATTTTTCTATCTATCTGGAGGCACCATTTTGTAATTACTCCCCAGAAATAGAGATATTGTCAAGAATCAACCTTTCACAGAACAAGGGGTGGGAAAAGGTTATAAAACAGTCACAGGGAAACTCATAGTCCATATATAATCAAATTATCAAATAAAGCTGTCGCATCAAGGAAGAAGGCTGCCTACCAAATGTATTGGCTCTCTGTTTCTGGTGCCACTTAAAAAAAAAACAAATCCTTTTTTTTTCTGAGCAACCCATTGCTGGTCAGGGCATAAAAGCCAGCAGCAAATGTAAATTTGGCTTCGGTAATCTGTTGTTGATCAAGGGCCCTTCTCATGGATGCCAGTGTGTACTACAGGATAACTGCTGTGAGCCTGGCAGGTTTAATGACATTTGCTCTGAGTCGGGAACTGAAGGATTTCTACCCACAGATCATCCAGTGACTGCCTTCCCTACTTATCTGTTTATCAGAGTTATGTGTCTCTTTGGGTTCTGGCATCATTTAGCTAATTTCCAGTGCAAACTGTTCAGGCTATTCATATGTTCCCATGAAAGTCAGGTTCTCTGGTAAAGGCCCCAACCGTCTGTGTTTATTTATTGGAAAAGGGTGGAGGGAAGCTGGGTACCAGTCCATATTTGGTCAGTCTGCTTTGAATGTGAGGTTATAATGAAACCTGGCTTTTCAAATGAAGACTGTGTCTGACAGTTCAGTTTCTTAGGCCCCCTCCTCTCTTCTGCAGTTTGGAGAATCTACATATGGGAAGGTGAGTGGCTTCCTTTTCCATAGGGCTTGGTGAGAATCACCAGAACTCAATATTTCCTACTGTTAGGATATGGGGCCTCGGCCTTAGTGGAGCCTGGTGAAGGCTATAGTTTATTCATGGGCATGGTCATCACACAAAGCAAGTGTGTCCACACCCCCCTGAGGCTTTCTGCCTGAACTTGGGACAGAGCAGGAGCAGAAGCCAGCAGGTAGTTGTAAAGTCTATAACAATCACCACCACACCAACAATAACTAACATTTATGTGCCAGGCACTGTGGCAAGCACTTTACAATTAATCCTAATTGATTCTCACAATAACCCTGGGAGGTAGGGGCTATTATCATCCACATTTTACAGATGAGGAAACTGAGGCAAACAGAGGTGCCCCAGGTCCCATAGCCTATAAGTATTGGAGGTCAGATCTGAATTCAGGTTTTCCTAACTCTAGGCTCAGGGTTCTATCTATTAAGTCACCTAATTGAATCCCAGACCATTGACTTTTGTCCTGCCACTGGACTTCTATAAGTCTAGAGGAAGAGAGTGAGGTTGATGACTTTGCACTGTTCTGCTTCACTTCAATTCAATTCACACACAAGTTGCAACATCTCCCTTGTGATGTCATTGGCCCTCTTAGAGAACAAAGGACCACCATCACCAACAACACATGATGAGAACAAAGGTCCACCACCACCACATGGTGTTTCCCAAAGAGCTAGGCACAGAGCTCAGGGTTTCTGATTCTTAATCTAGTACTCTTTTCTTTTGGTCGCCAAAACAAAACCCTCCTGAGTCTGATTTACCTGTCTCCATAGGTGCATGGGCACCATAAGTGCAATAGACCTGGTGCCTCAGTGTACTAAGGGGATCATATTTTCTTGCCCCACTGTCAGGGTGGGTCTCTCTAACAATCACAAACTTTCAGAGTTGGAAGAGACCTAGAGGCCATCTAGTCTTATTTATAACACCCTTAATAAAGGGCCATCCAGCCTTTGCTTGACCATCTCCCAAGGTAACCCACTCTGTTGCTGGACAGCTCTCATGGTTAGGAAGTATTTGCCTCTGTAACTTCCACCCATTTGTTTACCTTTCATTAACACTCTCAGATATTTTTCTTTTTCTTTTTTGACCAGATAGAATGCAATCTAGCCCATATCTTTACCTATAGAGGTATTTTTTTTAAATCCAAGTGCAAAATTTTACATTTATCCCTAGTGAATTTCATCTGGTTACATGTAACTCATGATTTTAGGCTTTATGAACCCTGGTTTTGTCATGTGATTTTCTAGCTATCCCTCTAGTTTTGTGTCATAAAGGTACCATCTATGTGAGATGGCACAGAGCCAAACACAGATCCCTAGGGTCTTCCACTAGAGACCACATTCCAAAGTCTCATTGTAGAATGAATGACTGATTACTTTACCCAGGGAACACATGCCAGAGTAGGAACTTACTTTGTTGGAAATTTTTTCTAAGGGAAACTGAATCACAGAACAAACTTCCTAGTGTCCTGATCTCCTTGGGATGAATCTAACATGCTTTGGGGAAGTCATCTTCTATGTTGAGGCAGTATGGTATCATGGCATGAGCCCTGGACTTAGAGTCAGAAGAGTTGGGTTCTCGTCCCAGCTCTGATGTTAAATAGCTCTATGACCTTTGGTATTTCAATTTCTCTCTCTGGGTCTGTTTCCTTATCCTTCAAATTGGTCCAAAGGTCCCTTCTACCTCTGACACTATGATCCTTACTTCCTCAAACATTCTTCAGATGGTCTGGAGAAGGGAAGGAATCATACCTTCTGACCAGTCCTAAAATATGAAGGCCCCGGTCTTCATCTCTCTAGGCCCCTCCCCTTTCAAGGGCTGGGCCCACCATCTGCTTCTTAAGCTTCTGTGTAGCCTTCTCTTGGCCTCAATTATGGGCTTAAGCGGCCAGTGGGCTGTTATCGGCAGCAGCAGACAGCTCTCTTGCTCATCACCTGTAGGTTTCAATAATGACCCTAAAGAGACACATCAAGGACCCCAGCTACTGCTGACGGAATCAGCCTTCTCTTTGTTAGCAGAGGCAAGTGGGCACCAGGAACACAGTCCCTGGTGCTGCCACTGTCTGATAAAGGAATAACTTTCTTAAGGAGAAAAAATAAAACCCAGCAAGGTGTCTTCATTCTCTAGGAATCTCTAAGCTGACAGGATCAGGAGTGAGAGAGTTCATGGGACACAGCTGTCAATGATGGTAAGGGGATAGGGAGAGAGACAGTTGGCAGCTTCTGAAATCCCATTTCCCCCAGGCAGGCTTCCCTGACTAAGATAAAAACAGGTGGTGATCTCCCCAGGATCCCATTCTGGCTAAATGTGTAAGAGAGTTGGTTTTGAATAACAAGGACCTAATCACCAAAAAGCGTCTGATAAGGAAGTGTTAAACTAACCATAAAAATGTCACCATGGCAGCTGATCCCTTTATAAGTTAAGAACAACTCCCTTGAGTGAATTACAACAGGAGACGTGTCACTGGGCGAACAATGATTAGCCACTCCCCAGAGCAACCTTTAAAAGACAGTAGAACAATTTGAGTCAGTCCAGAAAGAAGTCATACATTGAAGGAATTCAGCTCCCAATGAGGTGCTTAGAAAGTATCCAGAGATGGAGAACTCTGAGATGATGAGACACTCTGGGAGCTGCACGAAGCTGGAAAAGCAAAAGAGGCAGCCAGCAGATGAAGTAGGGCCAGGACTCTAAGAAAGAGGCTATGGGGGCCAATCAGGGACAAGAGAGTGTTAGGACAGGCACTGTATTGTTGGAACTCAACTGTCTTCCCCATGACGTACAGATCCCAAGGTGGTAATTCTGTGTCTCTGTTTCCTTCCCTTGAGATCCCTCAAGGGAGCCTGAAACCTTTTCCTCTGGGCATGAGAAAAGTCTATTTACCTTTTTCTTTGTTTTAAACATTTACTTTGTCTTTAAAAACAGTGTTAACCATCGGCTTTTGCTAGTCTGGGTGGACTTATTAGGATTTCAGTTGGGAAGAGGTAGCTGAGGGGGAGCACCCATGGAGAAGAGAAGGAAATAGATTTAGGAGGGAAATAAATTTGACACTGAAGTGTTTTTGCCAGAGCTCTTTCTCTGGCTGGGGGTTCAGAGCTAAAAATAGAGTTATAGACTGTTCTGCTATAATTTCCCAGAGTTGCTAGAGATTATTTAAACCAGGAAACCCATCTAGACAATGAGTCATTAATAGAGTATAGGGCTGAATAACTGCTCACCCACCACTGCCATACAGGGAACTCCTGGAGCCCCTCTTAGCCCCACCTATCTGGGAGTTCAGTGGGAAGAGGTTTGACTCCCAGTCAAGGGAGCTGGTTTCAAATTCTACTTCTTATTTCCCGTGCGACTTTGGGCAAGTCACAATCACACTGGTTCTCAGTTTCCTCACCTTAAAAAATGAATTTAGTTACACTTGAATTGTCTTCCTCATAGGGTTGTTGTAAGAATAAAACTAATATGCTAAGCACTGTACTGTATCTTGAGGCTGGGGAGCCAGACAGACCCAAGAGTTCATAAATGCTGGGAACTGTTTCAATGGAATCATATCTGCAACTCTTCTGTAATCCTTAGTTTTAAAGAGTTTCCTGAGATCTAGGGGGGAAGAGACTTAAGTGACTTGCCCGCGGCCACAGAGTTAGCACCTAATAAAGAATAGGACTTGAACCCATTTTCTTGACAATAACGTTACCTATCTGTCTACCATATAACTTAACCTCTCAATATGTAAATGAGAATAATTAGTAGTATTACCAGTATTAATTGTCCTATTTTTACACTATAATGGTTGTCTTGGACCACAAGCATCTAGAATACAGCAACTGGACTGGTTTACTTTGATTGATATAACTGATTTTAATACAGGGAAGGAGGAAGGAGTAGAATCAGCATTTATTAAATACTTACCATGTGCTAAGTGCTTTACAAATACTGTCTCATTAGATCCTCAAAACAACTCTGTGAGGTAGGTGCTATTTTTAACCCCATTTTATAGCCGAGGAAATAGAAGTAGATGGAGGTTAAATGACTTGTCCAGGGTCACACAGCTATTACATGTCTGAGACTACAACTGAATTCAGGTCTTCATGACTCCAGGCCCAGAACTCATATCCACTATGCCACCCAGCTAGCCCAGCACAGAGATTTACCAAGTGTTCTGAAAGGAGGTAGAAGCTTCATTCATCTCTTTATTTGTTCAACAAATATTTATTGTTACTTTATTATTATTTGCCATGCACTGAATTAATTATTGTGGGGTACACAACAGTGAATAAAAAATGGCCTCTAGCTTCAGAGGTCTTATAGTCTGATCTAGTAACAATAGTTTTTCTCCTTTCCTGTAAAACATTCTGTTGTTATTGTTTGGTTGTTTAAGCTAATTCGGGTTTTCTTGACAAAGATACTGGAGTAGTTTGCCATTTCCTTCTCCAACTCATTTTAAAGATGAGGAAACTGAAGAAAACAGGGTTAAATGACTTGCCCATTGTCACACAGCTAATAAATATCTGAGGCTAGATTTGAACTCAGGGAGATTAGTCTTCCTGACTCTAATCCTGGTGTTCTATCTACTGAGCCGCCTACCTCCCCAATGGAGGGAGCCCTGCTTTGAGGTAGCTGCCATAAGTCTTTCATTAGAGCCCCTCTTTTCCAGTCTGGGACTACAGCATTCCCCCAATCAACCAACAAGCAAGTGAGGACCTGAAAAGACCTTAGCCTAAAAGGGTCATTACATCCTGGGTCATCTCCAGTCCTCCTGATGGACCCAGATGGTTTTGGAGGAGAAAGTGAGGCTGGTGACCTTGCACAGCTTTTCCTCACTCAAATCAAAGTCATCTGCAAGTCATGTCATCATCTCCCTGATGTCATGGTCTTCTATGAGAAAAAAAGGCAAGCACAACAACCAAGAAGCATGTATTAAGTGCTTACTACATTCCAGGCCCAATGTTTGGTCCTAGGGATACAAAGACTAAAATGTTATGATCTCAGATCTCACAGAGCTTACATTTGATCAGGGGAGACAAAATGTACATATATAAGAATATGTAAGACACAAAATAAGCATAAAGAATTTGAGAGAGGGAAGGCATCAGCCATTTGAGGGAAAGGTTTCATGTAGAAGACTGAGCTGAGGCTTGTGGTAAGCAAAAGGTTTTACTAGGTGGATGTGAGTGGGGAACGAATTCCAGCCAAGGGGGAAGTCAGTGCAAAGGCTAGAAATGGAGTGACATAATTAAGGAAGAATGCCAATTTGTCTAGACTGCCGGAAGAGGTATAATCTATAATGAGACTTCAAAGGTAGGCTGGGGCCAGGTTGTGAAGGGCTTTAAAAGCTAAATGGAGGAATTTCTAATTTGATACTAGAGAGTAATAGGGAGCCACTGGAGTTTATTGAGTACAGGAGTGATATAATCAAGACTTCATTTAAGAAAAAGTCAATCTCAATCAAGTGATAGCCCTACCAATAACAAAATAATAATTTTTCAACAATTGATTTATGTAGCACTTAATGGCTACAAAGTATGGTATGTAGATTTTGAAATTCAATCTTCTCTAAAGTACATAAGGTAAGTAGGATTATTCTCATTTTATGAATGAGGAAACAAGACAAGTTTACCCAAGGTCAAGGTAATTGTGGTAGAACCTTCAGAACTTGAACTCAGTCTCCTGACTGAAAATCAAGTACTCTTGTTATCTGCAGTATATCAAAATAACCCTGAAATCTTTGATGTCAGCTTGTATGTAACCTGCTTGGAGATCCATCGACTATCTAACCCACTCATATTATTGATGAGTACCTGAGGTCCCAGAGTTCCACAGGTGGAAAATAATAGAGTTGGGGTTTGAACCCAGATCCTTTCCTCTCTGACTTTAAATCCTATACCTATATTTTCAGTGGAGTACATAGGCTGCACTCTGTACCTCCTTGCCTCCATCCATCCATGTTAAGCAGACTCTTGCTTCTCTTTTTCTAGGACCAATGGTCGTTACTGGGTCACAGGACAGGTTGCCCCAACCTGGGACTAGGACTGGTGGGTCTCTGGCTCATTCTACATAGCCCTGTCTATGGTCCTGAAGAAAGAAACTGGGAGATAAAGGCACCTGGAGCCACTGACTTGTCCCTAGTGAACTCTGAGCCCACAGAACTTCAGGGTTAATGGTGGTTAATTTTCTCTGCTAGGTATCAGTTCTCCAGAGAGAGAAAAGGGTTCCCCTCCCCCTTCCTCTAACCTCTTGCCCTAGTGAGGAAATAGCTCAATTATGGCAGAATGAAGAACTGACCCTATCTGGGTGGCTCATTATAAAAAAAGATAATTAGAATGAGCTGGACATGACCAAGCTACTTGTTTAAAGGGGCAAGGAGGCATGGAGCTGAGCTAGTTCTGTAACAGGCAGCCCCAGCTGAACAAAAGCAGTGTCCAGCAGGGATGAGGAGAATCAGGAAGCTGGACAGAGAAATGTCTGGAGAGAAGGAGAGAGAGGGAGGGAGGGAGGGAGAGAGAGAGAGAGAGACCCTCAGAATTTAAGTTAGCCAAAGGGAAGGAAGTCTTGCAAATAAGAGGCGAATCAATAAAGCAGTGGGTAGGGGCCATAAAAATGAAGAGGAGTCCAAAGAGGGTTAGGGCTGCCTGAGACCCCAAAATACCAACATGCCAGGTCCTGCTGAAAGAATTCCACTCAAGTCTTCTCAGCCAAGGAAAAAGTAATAGTTTATTGAAAGTTCAAGTTCACCATGTAGGGTGCTAGGCCATTTAAAGGTGCTCTCACAGAGCAAGTCTGTTCTAAGCTATCTCATGGCTCTCTCACAGAGCACGTCTATGCCAAGCTATTCCATGGCGCTCTCACAGAGCAAAGTCTCTACTAAGGCATTCTAAGGTGCTCTCACCCCACATGGAGGGAAGATGGGGTTCTATATACAGTAAGGTTGTGGGAGGAATCTAGGGGTGGTCCAGAGGAGGAGATTGGGGAGGGTCTTCAGGAAGAGTCAGATGAGGTCAGACTCCAGTAATGAGTGGTTCAGGGTAGGAAGTTGCTGGAGGCTACCTGGAGACCATAGACAATGGTGGGCCAGGCCAATTCAAGGGTGGGAAACTATTGGAACAAAGTGAGCTAAAGACTTTGGTTCTGAGTCTAATTCTGACACTGACTCACAGTGTGACTCTGGGCCTCAGTTTCCTCAACTGTGAAATAAGGGGATTGGACTAGATGACTCCTAAAGTTTCTGCTTCCTTCTCTGTAAGGTTAACCATGAAGTGGGGCCAGGCCTACAGCAACACTGCAAAAAACACCCAAGCTCTTGGCTAAGAATCACTCCATATTTCCATACCTTCCCAACTGTTGGGCATCACTGAACACCTAATGAGTGGCACTGTATGATATTATATTACTTGCAATAGATATATGGTTCCCTTGTTGGCAGCTATGGAATACAATGGATAAGGCACTGGTCTTGGATTTAGGAAGAACTGAGTTTGAATCCTGCCTCAAATACTTAAAGGTTCTGTGATCCCAGGCAAGTCACATATGAAAAGGATTTTGTAAATCACTTCAAAAAAGCTCGTCATTGTTATCAATTAATAGCATCCAGAGAGTCTTTGGACTGGAAGAGGCATTTGGAGGTCACATCATCCGGTCTGTAGCCTAGACTTCAGATTGTAGAGAGGAAAGGGGAAGAAAACAAGCACTGGTTAAGTGCCTGCTGTGTGTTCCAGGAATTGTGCTAAGTGCTTTACAAGTAACATCTCATTTGAATGTAGCTGTAGTTGACCCGATCCAATCTGGACCAAGGAGGTATCTCTCTTATGACTCCTCTCACCCTATAAAAATCACTAGTGTCTCTACTTCAGAAAGTCAGTAGATGGCTCAGAATCTCTAATCATGCTCCCTTTGGGCTAAGGGTTGGCCTGTTTTCCTCCTGGCTTCATCTTCCATAGTTACTCTTACTTGTGGTTCCTCCTAGCAGGCAGTTAGCATCATGAAGGCAGAAATTGTATTGTGGTGTTTTATTTCCCAAGGCACAGTCTTCAAGAGTTGGTTGATGGCAAGATATCCTCTCCCCACCATCAAAGCCAGAATGGAGACAGAAATCTAGGTTCTCTTCTCCCACCACTTTCAAATGGAGGATGGGTCAGAGACAAGAGGATGAGGGTGGGAAGGGCACAGGATTCTGAGCCCTTCGATTGGCTGCTACCGGCCTGATGGATGAGCCAAGGAACCAAACTCTGTCGGCCAGCAGGGTGACAGTCAACCAAATGTCAGAGGCAGATGTTGATGTAGTTTTCCCCCCATTTCCTCCTTCCCCCTGCTCCTCACCCCCTGCCAGCTTTCTCCTCCCACGTCTAGAGCAGAGTTTTAAATCTCTCTGATATAAAATATCGTTGGTGAGCTGTGGCACAGAGAGATTAAAAAACAATAAAGAGAAAGCGAAACTCTCGACTATAATTACCAGTCTCTAGCCAGCAGCAGCAAAAACGCACTAAAATTTTAATAGGAACCACAGCATTTAATTTAATGACACATTTTTTCAATTACCAGAATAATTGTTTTATTCATAAAATGAGTTTCAATAAAGAGAGTAATTTTCCTTTGTTTTTATTATTCATTTGTGCAACATATTTGAGATATAATTGCCTGGTGTTAAGGCAGCTTGGAGGAGACCTGGCACATATCTGCAGTTAGAGCAGGTAGGGGGACTGGGCAGAGGCACACATACCGGAACATACATGTATTAGGAGACACACGGCAGACACACAGGCCTCAACTGCTGAGGCAAAGCAGCCACCTGACTTCAAGAAAATACCCACAAAAATGCCCTAATCAAGCCTTGGTCAGGGACAATAGGTCATCCAGCCTCCCACACAGCAATTCTCTCCATGGCTATGAGGGCCATCAGTCCTGGGGATGCTCTACTGTTACATCCAGTTCACTTCAATAATCAAGGGGTATTTAAGTACAGACAATTCACAGCAGCAGGTAATCTCCAAGCCCAAAGCTCTTTTGCTTTGGAATAAAGTCAAAACTCACACCCCCTCAGAAAGACTCCTCCCCCAGCCTCCAGCTCTGACTTCTGCCTAACCGATGGAACCTAGCTGGAACAACACATAAAGCAGGACATAGATAATCCTCAAAGTGGGTAATGAGAAGCTAACTGTACCTGAATTTATCACTGAATCTCTCTAGTCTACCCTTCAATCCCATCATCATTCAGGAATGCTCACCACCAGCTCCCTTCCTAAGTTCCATGTTCTTGCTTCATTTACCCTGAACTATAAGAGTGCACTCTCCCCCCATCCCCAGGCCCCCAGGAGATCTCTAAATTCAAGAGCCCTCACTCTCAGCCTTGCAAAGACAAGACAGAAGACAACCACCTACAGAACAACAATGGGGGTGTGATAAGTGACACTTTTTGGTATTACCTCAACATGTTAAGTATCTGTGATTTCAGAGGTATAAGAATTCCTTCCACAGAGCTGATCTCAATTTGTCTATAACTTAGCAGACAGATGTTCAGAGACTTGCATGGGCTCCAGGAGAATTAAGTGACCTAGTCACATTGCTAAAAGGTGTCAGTAGAAATTTGGAACCCAGGCCTTCCTGAATCCAGCCAAAAATCCAGCCTAAATCCAGTACTTTATTCACTATGACACACACATATATGTATTTAACCAACATTTTGTGTAAGAGTACATATTTTTAATGGTATAACTACTCCCCAGTGCTGATAGAAATTTTTGTTAAGTCACCTCCTCCTGGAGGCCTTCCTTTTGATGCCCTAAGTTACAAGTGCCAACAACCCCACTAAACTTATCTTATATACTGTCTCCTCCATTATAATATGAACTCCTTTTGGGGTACAGCCGGTTTTTGTTTTTTCTTTGTATCTTCAGTGTACATGTTTATATGTATATGTGTATTGTATGAACATATATGTTTACATATACTTATATGTGTGTATATACACATACACATATTTAGTGTTTATGGGTCATAGTGCCAAGCAAATAATGATTAATAAATGCTTGTTGCACGGCTAATATGGAAATGTTCTGCATGACTTTGCATGTATGGTGGGTAACATACTGCTTGCCTTATCAATAGGTGGGGAAGAGTGTAAAGCAGTGGTTCTCAACCTTCCTAATGCCATAACCCTTTAATACAGTTCCTCATGTTGTGGTGACCCCCAACCATAAAATTATTTTCGTTGCTACTTTATAACTGTAATTTTGCTAGTGTTATGAATCTATCTGATTTGCAGGATACATTTTCGTTGTTAAAAATTGAACATAACCCACAGGTTGAGAACTGCTGGTTAAAGGGAGGGAGAAAATTTGGCACTCAAAAATTTTCAAATTGATGCTAAAAAATAAATACATGTAATTATATTTTTAAAATGTTTATTTCTTGTGGCTTAATTGATTGAAGTCATAGAAAGCTCAGTTTCCCTCCTATTCTCTACCTAGCTCCTCTACAGCCACAGCACGTACTAGAGGAACTTCTATCCTCAAGGCCCCATTGTCCTGAGTTGTACCAGCCTCTCCTCTGCCACTACTTCAGGAAAGTCTGGCTGCCATGCTTCATTTCACTCCCTAGTAGTAAGCCATCTTCTCCAGAGTCTCTCCAAATTCTTTGCTGCCACCAAACTCTTTTCTCCCTCTTACTTCCTCTAATTCTGGAATCATGATCAAATCTATTCTACCAATGTTACTAAATGGGGGTGGGGAGTGGTAGGGAGGGGTTCCATTAATCTATTCCTCCTATGGACCCATAGCTACCATCTACAATTCAATCTGGTCCCAGACACTTAGCTGTGTGACCCTGGGTAAGTCACTTAACCCTGTTTGCTTCATTTCCCTCATTTGTAGAATGAACTGGAGAAGGAAATGGCATACTACTCTAGCATCTTTGCCAAGAAGACCCCCAATGGGGTCATGAAGAGTTGAACATGACTGAAAAATGACTGAATAACAACAAAAAAATTGGGATAATAGTAATAGCACCTACTTCCCGGGTGTTGCTCTGAGAATAGAATGAGATCTCTGTAAATCACTTTGCAAATCCTAAAGGGTTATATAAAAGCTAACTATTATGAAAAAAGTGCTTTGTCATTAATTTCTTAATTTAAAGCTTCAGGTGGACAAACAAGTATAATGTTCTAAATTTGTCTACGACTGGGGCAGCAAGGGGACAATAGAGCACTGGCCCTGAAGTCAGAAGGGCCAGAGTTCAAACCTGGCATCAGACACTTGACCCTTAACTATGTGACCCTGGACAAGTTACTTAGCCCCCAATTGCCTTCTCCCCTCCAAAAAAATAAACAAACAAATAAATTTTTCTAAGACACAGAAATGCCTTGTCCATACTCTGTTATCCTTCCAATAAATCACTCCCTATACCTCTCATTCCCCCTACACAACAAACCTCTAGCTTTGATTCTTAATTCCCTGGAATCTGAGCCTGCCTTAAGTGTTTGGGGGAACCTACAGAAATGACCTGAGTTCTTTATAACTATGCTCTCTTGTCCCTCACATCTCATTATCACTACTAATCTGCTCTAATCAAGCTGGAAAGTCTGCTGTCTTGTCCTTCTCTGTTCCTCAAATGCCCTTCTGCTCCCCTTCTCTCTCTCTAGGGATGGCAAGGCCTTCAAGTCCCAGCTCAAAATTCACTCTCTTCCATGAAGCTTTTTCCCACCCAAGTTACCATACATAGGGAACCACTACATGCTGTCCCTGAAGTGCACATACTTAGGACATTCTCAGAGGTACATTCTGGTAGCCCAGATAAACTGAGTGACCAAAGGGCAGGGCTTTGGTGCTCTCCTTTTTCTGGATCCTCTCACTCCATCAAGATCTAGAGATCTCTATTTATGGACTCAATAAATAAACAGGTCTGGGGATCAAGAAGGAAATGTGAATCATACACTGCTCTTGCCACTCTGACAGCCTATGTTATCCTTAGTCTTAGTTAGCAAACTATCCTTACATGTCAACTCTGTGCTCAGGATGCTGGGGAGGCATCCATTTATTCATTCAATAACATTTATTAAACATCCAGTATGTAGTGGGTAATTGCTGGGAATATAGATAAAAAGGAAATGAACTACTCTGTCTTTAAGGAGCTTACATCCTTTTGGGGAGAGTAGAGGGAGTTTTTCAAAAGAAGTAAAAGTCCAAAATCACATTCAACACATTCTAGTTGAGAATACATGATATTGCATCTCATGTATAAATACGTGACAGAATGGAAAGTGCTCAATGTGGAGCCAGAAGACCTAAGGGTTGATCTTAGACAAATCACTTAACATCTCTGGATCTTAGTTTCCTCACATGTAAAGTGAGGAAGGGGGATACAAAACTAAACAGCTTTAAATCTATTGACCTATGAACTCATTACGTGTTAGAATAATATGTCAAATGCTAAATTTCATGAGAATCTACAAGGCTCACAGATATTTCTTTTGTGGTTTGTCTACTCCACCTGGAGGCTTTTGCTGGTCCCCCAGCTGCTAGTACCATCCCATCTAAGATTATCTTCCCCCTACTGTATTTATCTTGCATGTTCTGATTTATCTATACCAGAAGTTCTCAACCTGTGGGTCTAGACCCCTTGGGGGGGGGGTCAAACGGCCCTTTCACAGGGGTCACCTAAGACCATCAGAAAACAGATATTTCCGGTGGTCTTAGGAACTTCCTCTATCTGTCTCCAGGCGGGTCGCCCACATGCAGATATGCCCACATATGAGTATTAAACAGTTTAGACATTAGGAAGGTTGAAAACCACTGATCTACACTGTCTTCCCCATTTAAATATAAGATCCTTGAGGGTCAACTCTAAATTATTATTGATTAGAGAAATGCAAATTAAGACAACCTTAAGATATCATTTTATATCTATCATATTGGCTAAAATGATTGAAGGTGAAAGGAAAAATGTTGGAGGGGATGAGGAAAAATTGGGACACTAATTCGTTGTTGGTGGAATTGTGGACTGATCCAACTATTTTGGAGAGTAATACTGAATTATACCTAAAGAGATATTAAACTGCTTCTAGTTTTTTTTTCCTCAGAGACATGAAAGATCATTAGAGACTGAGACTAGTCAGTCTCACTTCCATCATGAAGGAAGTGAGTCTTAATCTGACTTTGAAGGATAATAGGTTTTGAATTGGTAGATTAGAGAGAAAGCATTGCAGGCAGAGAAGCCAAGGCAGAAATTAGCATGGCATGTGCAGGGGGTGACAAGATTGGCCTGGTGGGTCCACATTAAGATAGTACTGAGATGGACTTTGGAGATGATCCAGTTGTTAATGTCCCTTAAGTGAATTGCCCAAGGTCGCACTTAAGAGTCCTGGCTTTTCTACAAACTAGTTGTGTGACCATGGGCCCCAATGCCTCATTGAAAACGAGAGGGTTGGCCTACATGGTCTCTAAGGTACCTTAAATTGTTTTTAGGATTCTAGGATGAGGCTGGTTAGCTGATGGGAATTTGCATAAATGAGCCTCCTTTCTTGTATTCCTCAGTCCCAAAGGACCAGGGCTGTTGCTACCCTGTGGGGGTGGGGGTGGGGGTGGGACAGGTTGAAGCAGAGCTGCCAGTCACCAAGATCGAATAAGCAGCAGCTGTCGCTGGATTAACAGCACTGCTTCCCAGAGCTGCCTGGGCCACTTAATATTCTGCAGAGGAGATCCCTTCTCTTTAATAAAAAGCAAACACGGCACCGAAATGCTGAAGACTCCAAACATCTGAGGAGATATGGAATATTAAAGCATCAGATCACATAAAGAGGGCCCCTACAAGGAGACCAGAGGAAAGCAGGGGATGAGTTCACCCTCCCATCATGGGAGAAGCAAGGGAGACAGCCCTCCTGGGGAGACAGCCCCAGAGAGCATCAGGAAAATCCCAGGGCTTTTGGAAGACACTGGATTACTTCCTATTTGACTCTGGTTCTAGCTCTAGGGGCCAGCTGTAAAAGGAAAGCTACTCTGAAGAAGTCATACTTGGAAAATGATAAGCTAGGAGACTGGTTTCTTTTAATAACACCTGACCCATGTGAGAGGCATTCCTTGTTTTTTGCTCATAGACAGCCAGGTCCTTAGTAGAAGTTCTTAACTAGAGGTCCATGCATAGACTTTTAAAGGGTCTTTGAACCCAAACAGAAAAAAAAATACATCTTTATTATTTTCATTAACCTTTGATGTCCTTTGCAGTCCTTTGGTTATATTTTATGTATTTACAAACATTATTCTGAGAAGGGGTGCATAGGCTTCCGCAGACTTACCCGAGGGGGTCAATAACAACAACAACAAAAGTTTAAGAGACTTTTTCTTAACAAGTAAATTAACAGAGCAAACCCTTTCTAAAGAAATCACATTCCAAATTTAACCAATTTGATCAAATACGGAAATATTTTAGAGATATCAGTAAGACCTTTCCTGTTTAAGCTGTTTAAGATTTTTTTTTAAGATAGAGATAAGGAAAAGGAATGTGACTTCAATGGTATATGGAAGTCCTCCGTGAGGAAACTACCAGTGCAGATCAGTGGCCCTTTCTCTGCAATTTATCATCCTAGAGAGTTTCTTGGAGAACCAAGAAGTGTCTAGGGCCACAGAGAGAGGAGTGTCAGAGATGGGGCTTGAACATGGGCAAATTTGATTGCTGACTCTCTGATTGTGGTCACTGTGTAACTTTCTCCTGGTTCTGCTCCCTGCACTCTGCATCTGTTGCTACTAATCTTCCTAGGGTTTTTATGAGACAAAACTTCCTTGGATTAGAGAGAGTTGCTCATGTACTCACTCTGCTGACTGCATTTAAGCAATAACGCAACTCCACAGGATGATCTCCTCCTGTGGATCAGAGAGGATCAAAGGTTTTTCATTTCAATCATTTTATAAAGTTTTGTCTGATTCTTTATAACCCGTTTTGGGGGTTTCTTGGCAAAGATAATGAAGTGAACAAAGGGCAGGGCTTTGGTGTTCTACTTGGTATGGCGAAGAGCTTTTCTAGATTATTTTACAGATGAGGAAACTGAGGCAAAGAGGGTGAAGTGACCTGCCCAGAGTAGTAAGTACCTGAGGCAAGATTTGAATTCAGGAAAGATTCCTGATTCCCAGTCCAGTATTCTATCCACTCTGCCACCTAGCAGCTTCTTACATATATATTTATATATACATAAAATAATATATATTACAATACATTTTAAATAATGTCATTTATGCTTTGAGAGACAACATGGCTTGATGAGTAGAGACATGGACTCATATCCAGAAAGACCTGGCTTTAAGTGGTACACATATATACATACATACATACACACATACACACACATACATACATACATACTTGCTGTGTGAGCCTGGGCAAAATACTTAGCTTCTCAAAGCCACAAGAAACTCTAAAACTATAAACTGTAGATAAGGTGCTGACTTGCTTTTGTAGAAGTTCTCTATCTCACTGAAATTAAAATATCCAGTCAGTATCTCATACATATGGCAGCTAGTTGTCACCATAGCGGATAAGGCCTGGAGTCAGGAAGACTCATCTTCCTGAGTTCAAATCTGGTCTCAGATACTAGCTGTGTGACAAGCTAGGCAAATCACTTAACCCTGTTTGCCTCAGTTTCCTCATTTGTAATATTAGCTGGAAAAAGAAATGGCAAACTACTCCAAACTACTGTCAAGAAGACTCCAAACAGAGTCATGAAGCATGGGATGTGACTGAAAAATGATTAATAACAAAAATTTATGTAACTGGAAAAATCATCATTGTTCCTTTTGGTGTCATTAAAGGCATCAATTTTTAAAATTACATATGGTGGACAAATTTTTTTCCTGTAGGCACACATTTTTAATTTTATAAAGGAACTAAAGGAGGAAAAATTTTTGTTAGAAATACACTTGGTTGGTAATTTCCCTTTATTTTTTCTCTCTTGTGAGCTTCAGAAAGGCTGGGCCTAGTTACAGGCTGGATGAGATATCTTACAAGCACTTCCCCACTGGAAAACTTTTCTCTTTGCCTGAAGACCCACCTCTTTTGATAGAAAGTACCAGGATTCCTGATTGTCCAGAGCCCGAGGGTCCTCCCTACCTTTTCCCCTTTTCACTTGTTTGATAGCAGGTCTCATATATGCTTTGGAGAAGATCATAGATTTAGAAACTCTACAGAGTCAGTGATCAATGAATCCTAGATTTTTACCAGGGAGGAACTTTATTTACAGTTTTATTACATGCTTTATTTACAGATGAAGAAACTGAAGCCCACAGAGGTGAATTCATTTGGTCCAGGTCACACAGATACTAAATGGATTCCAATCTACCATGTTTTCTTCTACTCCATCATATATTCTCCCTAGAGGCTAAGGCAAAAAGCTGAAAGCTAGACTTGGCCTATAGTAGATGTAACATCAATAGCTTGACTAGCCCTGGCTCCAGAAATACGAAGCCCCTCTTCCCCCTAGGCAGCAACCTCATCACTTCTCTAACCATCTGTCCTTTCCCAACAACCTAAAAGCAGGGAACCCCAGTATCAGCACAGTCCCCAGCCTATGGGAAGGGAGATGACCCTATTGTTTTTGAGTTTCACTAAGCAAATGCTATTGCTGCCACAGCAAGAATGCTGCAGGTCAGGCATGAGAAAGACCTGCCTGATGGTGAATTCATGACCAGGTTCTCCTGATGAAATTGCTAAAAGAATGTTTCTCATCATTGTTAAGCATATGGTAGAGAAATTAACTCCCTGAGAATGAAATAAGTGTCATTACAGAGCATACCTGGTAGGAACAATGTTGGCGCCCAGACAGAGAGATGGAGAGGAATTCCAGGTACCTATTCTAAGGCAAAATCACATGGTAATACAAATAATAGCTAATAATCTGCATAATGTCTTAAACTTTTGAAAGTATTTTCACATCTGTTATCTTACCTTAACAACAAAGCAACCTTATAAAGCAGTGATTCTCAACCTTCCTAATGTTGTGATCCTTTAATATTCATACGTGGGCAGATTTGCATGTGGGCAGACCTGCCTGGAGATGGATATTAGTTCCTAAGAGCATTGGAAATACGTGTTTTCTGGTGGTCTTAGGCGATTCCTGTGACCCCTGTGAAAGGGTCATTCAACACCAAAGGGGTCACGACCCACAGGTTGAGAACCACTGTTATAAAGTTAGGTATAGCTGATTTATCTCTATTCTGTAGATGAGAAAACCAAACCAGAAAGGATCTACCTATCTCTGAGGTCCCACATCTGGTCACTTAGTGTCTGAGGTAGAACTTCCCTTCTTCTCTGCATTTCTTCCTTTTCTTCTTTCCTTCCTTCCTTCTACATGCTTCCTTCCCTCCTTCTTCTCCTTCCTCCATTCCTCCCTCATCTCCATTCCTTCCTTCTTTCTTCTTCCTTCCTTCCCTCTTTACTTTTCTTTTCTTCCTTCTTTCCTTTCCAGACATAATCCCTGCTTCAAAGAAATGTCATTCTAGGTCACACTTGAAGTTGTTATATGAAATCCTGGGCCTTCACAGCTGGTTTATCAGTTAGGCAGAGGGAGATGCTGCCTAACTTAGTCTTATTTGACACATACCAGAGATTGAACAGAGAGAAAACTCTGAGGCTGCCTCCCTGATGTCCTGGGGCCAAAGCTTCCTGCCAAAGCACCTCACTTCAAAGGAGCAAGTAGAAGCAGGTATATAGGCCAGGTGGAAAATATCACCAAAAGGGTGGGTGGGTAAGTGGGGCAAGAGAAGAAGACAGAGGGAGATAGACAGACAAAAGCATAAAGACTCAGAGACATGAAGACAGAGAAAAAAACAAGAAAAACAACACAAAGGAGTCTTCCTTCTCTCTGCCTTGGTATTAGAAACCAAAATCTCCCTCAGTTTCCCATACCCACTGTAATCTCCCAGGCCCACAGCTAACCTCAGAAAACATTTGTGAAAGTGTAAAATGTAGCTTCAGGGGAGTAGTTTTGTACTTAATTTTTATGCTTTTGTTAAATGTCACATAAAAGCAGAGTTTTATGAGGCAGGCTAGGCTAGCTATTGAGAGTTGTGTAGTCCAGGGCAGGCCTGGGCAAGTGGGATCAGTGAGTCAGCCCCTAGAGTTGGGCAAGGCTTTCTGTGCATGCAAAGATGCAGAGCTGGAAGGAATCTTGGAGATTATCTCCCCCAAGGGCTCTTAACCTTTAAAGATCAACCCTGTTGGTAGTCCATCTCTGTCCATCTCAAAATGATGTTTTTAAATGCATAAAACAAAATATAAAGGAATTCAAAGGAAATCAATTATACTGAAATAGTTATCAAATTAATATAAAATATAAAAAAGTCCACTGACCTCAGGTTAAGAATCCTTGATCTAATCCAACCCTATCATTTGACAGAAGGGGAAACTGAGCCCCCAGTTTAGGCAACTTGAGTAAGTAAAGAGCATAGTCAGAATATTAATTTAGGTCCATGGGTCTTGCCATATCATGGCAGTCTCACACAAAACAACACAGAGAATCCAAACCCACAGATCACACCAGAGTTCTACTTTAATAACTTGTTTAAATGGTCCCCACCCCAAACCTGCTATCTAAAACTCATGTTCATAATTCTTTTTTTTTCTTTTTGGAGGGCAGTTGGGGTTAAGTGACTTGCCCAAGGTCACACGGCTAGATTTTTGTGTTAAGTGTCTGAGGCCAGATTTGAACTCAGGTACTCTTGACTCCAGGGCCAGTGCTCTATTCACTGCACCACCTAGCCGCCCCTCATGTTCATAATTCTAAGCAGTTTTTACAAATGGTTTGTGAATAGAAATTCTCCTTGGTTGAAAAACGTATATACATTCTTTCTGTTCCCTTTTCCCTTTCCTGATCGCCTCTTCTCACTAAGCTAAGGGAGTGCGAAGTATTCACTTGGAGTGGCTCCAGTCTAGAGACAGAGTCCCCTGAAAAGGAAGAGAAGTTAGAAATAGAAGAGAGGTTCAATTTCTTTTAAGCCTGCTGTCTACATCTCTTTCTTTGTGGCATACTTTCATTTATCTTAAAAATGAACTTGTTTTATTATGGATTGGAATACCACAAGCAACAAATGTAAACTTTCCATACACAAAGGTAGCCAGAGAATGGGGAATGTACATGAAACCACAAAACCGCTACATACAGTTTGAAGCTTTTAATATAAATTACATTTAACAGGTTAGTGCCAACATCGCCCTGCTTGTCTGTGATCCACTCTGAAACTCTCTGGTCTTCTCTGTGTTTTTTAAATGGTTGATGCTCTTTTCTTTTCTCTTGTCCTTTTCTGACACTGTTATCACCACCCCCTCACTCAAATCCTCACCAGCTTTTCCATCCCCCCCCACATAAAAGCTTTGCCTTATAACAAAAGGATACATAAACAAAACAAAACAAATTTATAATGATAGCGTCTAGAAATCTATGTCTTATTCTGCCCCTTAAGTCTAGACTCCTTCTACCAGTAAGTGGAAAACATGATTCATCAGGAGTTTTTTGGAATCTGGATTGGTTATTGTGGGTGGCTAGGTGGCTAGGTGGCGCAGTGGATAGAGTACCAGACCTGGAGCCAGGAAAACTTCTCTTCCTGAGTTCAAATCTGACCTCACACACTTACTAGCTGTATGACCCTGGGTAAGTCATTTAACCTTGTTTGTCTCAGTTTCCTTGTCTATAAAATGAGCTGGAGAAGAAAATGACAAACCATTTCAGTACCTTTGACAAGAAAACTCCAAATGGGTTCAGATGCAACTGAAATGACTGAACAGCAACAACAAAATTGATCACCGGTTTTCAAAGTTGTTTCCCTTTAAAACGATCACTGTTTTAAATAGTATACCCAGTTCAGCTCATTCTGTAGGTTTCTCAAAATGGTCCCTTTTGTCATTTCTCATGGCTCAATATTTTATTATATCTATCTACCAGAACTTATTCTTTCCCCAAATGATGCATACCCACTTTGTTTCTATATTTTGTATATTTACTTCAGTCTTTGGAGTACACATAGCATAGTAGTATTGCTGGGTCAATAGATACATCTGACTCAGTGCTTTTTAAAATAGAGTTCCAAATTGTTTTCCAGAATGTTTGGGCTAATTTATAGCTCCAGCAACAATATACAAAAAATTTTCATTTTTAAGTAACCAAAATTGTCCATTTTATCTACCAGATCCTCTCTGTCTCTTGTTTGGTCAAGAACTCTTCCACTCTCCATAGCTGTGAAAGGCATCTCCTTCATTCTCCTCTAACTTGTTAATGATATAATCTTTTAGACCCAAGTCATATATATCCATTTGGAACACATTGTGGTATATGGTATGAGATATGGATCTAAGCTTTCTAGACTGCTTTCTAGTTTCCCCAGTACTGTTTGTCAAGCAGTGAGTACTTAACTAAGTAACTGGAGTCCTTGGGTTTCTATAACACTATGCTATTATGTTCTATTGTTTCTGGATCTTGTGTGCCTACTGATCAACTCTTCTATTTTTAACCAATACCAAATTGATTTGATGATTACTGCTTTGTGGAAAAATGTAGTTTTATAGATGAGTTCATCCCACTCATATTCACTGTTTTGACTGTTAATTGTGTATTTATCTCCACCAGATCCTCTTATTTTTCCCTATTTCCCTTCCAGGTCCCTCCTTACAAAAAATAACAAAGAGAAGGATAAGCATTAATAGTATGTAATTAGTCTATTCCTAGTCCTCTGTCCCTCCATGCTTCACTAAGCCTATACCTCAATCTCTGGTTCTTATAATTTCTCTTTTTATTCATTTTTTAGAATCAACCCTCCAATTTTAAATTTATTTTGCTTATAATTGTTCCTCCCCAATGCCACTCTCTTTCTAACTTCCCTCCGTTTTCCCCATCCCCATCTATATCAATGTAGAGTATAATGCATTTCTAGAGCAAATTCAGTGTGTGTTCAAGCATCTTTTCTCAAGTTCATATAGGAGTGAGGACATGAGATACCTACAGTTTCCATTACTTCCTTCATTGTATACTCCTTTTTTTGCTTTGGGGATTTTATAGTCTAAGATAGCTCCTCCATAAATGGAGCCTTGCACAACCCTATCTGTATGTCCATGGTATCTGAATCCTTTCATCTTGACGACTTGCGATATTTTTTCCTTAATTTGGAAACTCTGGATTTTGGCTAAGATATTCCTGGATGTATTCAGTTTGGGAAATGATTAGTAGTTTCTTGCTATTTTTAGTCTGCCTTCCAGTTCTAAGGCAGTTCTCTTTTTTGGCTTCTTGAAATTTGATGTTTGGGTTTCTGTTTGGTTATGGGGTTTGTTTTGTTTTTTGGTATCTGATGATTCTTAAATGATCTCTCAACTTGTTTTCAAAGTTGATTGTTTCTGGTAGTAGACATACATTCTTCTTTTAACTTTTTGACTTTATTCTAATATTTTCTAATAATATATTCTAATATTTCTTGTTGTCTCATGCAGTTGTTGAACTCTGTTTGCTCCATTCTATTTTTCATGGAGCCTACTGTTTAGGGTAAGTTCCACTGTCTGTATTAACAGTTCTCATTTTAATTTTTAAAAAATCCTTGAGCTCTAATTTATCTCTTATCTCTTGCTTCATTATTTTATTAATTATTTTTTATTTTTATTTTACTTTTTAACTTTTTAAATTTATATTTATTTTATTTTTAATTTAATTTAATTTATTTACTAACTCTTTTATTAATTCTTATAGTTCAAAACATTTTTCCCCCCTGAGGCTCCACAAGTTTTTGTGAAGTCATTCTTTTCTTCTGAGTTTAATATAACCCATATATTTCTTCAATCTGTTATCTTCAGCCTTAAGTTCTTGGTTTGATATTTTGTGCTCACTATGGCTCACTGGTGTTCTTTTGAAGGGGATGCGTTGGCCTTGTTTGGCTTTATCCACTATGTAGCAGGTATGCTGCTTCCATTACTGATTTTAATTGGGTGACTGGTATTAAGCCCTATCCTTCTGTTGTAGTCCCTGACTTCTGTATCACTTTCCTGTAGCTCACTGTAGGTTCAGGCTTCCACTAGTCTTTTTTTTTTCCTTTGCTTTGCATGATCTTCACTCAGGAATTGAATCCATATTCCATTGTAGCTTTACAAGGCCAAGTTAGGTGCTGGAGTTTCCTGTCCAACCCTCCTGATATTGATGCCTAGGTATGGAATTGGTCTTATAGTCTGTAGTTCTCTGAGAAGCACATGACCAGGTCAGGGTGTCTCTCCTTGCTCTGTGACCTAAGGGGGTTAGTTCTATCTCCAACTTATCTTCTTAGAGGTCAGGTTCAAGACTTGGCTTCAGGTACCAAGTTACTAGAGCTGCCACTGACTTGTAATGGTCCTGTTCAAACTTCTTTTTTTTGCTTCACGTGTATATGTGGAAATTTATAGTAGCTCCCCTACTTTCCCTGCTTTCTCTAGCTTTTGACCTAGTTAGCAGAGTTCATGTTGGTTTTCCTAGAGAGAATGCTTTGCCTACTTCTGCCCTATCTTTGCTTTGTGTGTAATGGTTTTCTTACTTTGACTTCTACCCACTTCCAGGTCCTTCTGGTCATCTTTTTGTATAGTTTGGTACTGGATGAAGGAGTTTTTGTTCCTTAAAAAAACAAACAAACAAACAACTTCCTTCTTTCTTCCTGCTTTTCAGATTTCTTAATCACTGGTCTTTTGGGGGCTATTTTTAGTTATGTGTCAGAGAAGTTCAGAGAGCTAGGTTCCATCTTATGACACTACCTTAACTGGAAGCCTGCTACCTGATTTTCATCAGGTAAATAAGTTTCTACTATGTCACAAGCATTTGCTAGTTTTAGCTAGCTACTGACAAATCCCATCAATGATTCTTTTGATTCCTCTTCCTTGCCCTGCCCCACCCTCTGCATGATTCCTGGTCTGATTATTTACCCCAGCCAAATAGAGAATCTAGATTGACAAGGCTCTGGGATATCAGACATAAAGAGCTTGCTGAACAACTGAATTACTGGACCCCATGACAAATTCCTTCAATTCTCCACCTCCACTCCAGCCATTACTTAAGTGATGGACTTTCAGAAGATATGGCCTGAGCAAAAGTTCCCACTCAACACACCTTCTGCACAGCACTACTGCAGGAGTCCCTAGGAAGCCTAAACCTGCCTTTTCAACAAGCCAAAGGAATACAAATTTCTGTCTGTAGAGTGTGTACTGGCTCCATTTAGGTTAAATTAAGAAGGGTAGTGGGTATCAGGGAGGCCTAAGGGCCTATAGAACCCCCATTAAATGCTGGAGGAGACATCAAGAAAAGTACATCCTTGGTCAAACTAAGTTACTCAACACATTCCATATTTGTCCTGCCTTTGTACAATAGGGTAATGTGTTGGGAATATACCTCCAGAACCCACATCCTTCCCTACCCTCAGCTTTCTGCCTGACAAAGCCCCTCCTCTTCCTAGAGTTTGGGCACATTACTCCGTAGCAACAAACCCACCCAACAAAGCCACAGCAGGGGCTCTGAAAGTTATTTTTGACCTGGAAAATTCACTGTGGTTGGTAGCCATGAAAGTGAGACAATAACAGGGCTTGTGTAAGATGGGCAGGAATGAAGGTCCTGCCCTTCCTGTCCTATACTCAGGATCTTCAGTTTAGCCTGGGCATAGGTCATAGAGAGACGAAAGAGAAAGTAGAGAAAGAGACCAAAAAAGGGAGTTTGGAGAGATGGAAAAAGGGCAAGAGAGGTTTTCTGAAGTTCTAATTGACCACTGCTGCCAAACAGGAGGGCACTCCTGTGTAAGAGATCCCTAACCTGGGGTCCATGGGCTCCCAAGGGAATCATGGATAGACTCCAGGAGAGGTGTGAACTTTGATTAGAAAAAAATTACATCTTCATTTCCACTGACCTCTAACAGAAATTTAGCATTTCCTTTAATTATGAATGTGGGCAAGAGTCATCCTGAGAAAAGGTCCATGGTTTTAACCAGAATGCCAAAGGAGTTCTTCACATGAAAAGGCTGAGAATCTCTCTTCTATGTGCTAATGTAAGGTAGAAATAGAATGACCAGAGGAAGAAGACTCTAGTTGTGGAAAAGGGTACAGATCTGGAGTCATAGTACCAAGGGTTTGAATCCTGAATTTGTTCATTATTACCTATGTGACCATAAGCAAATCACCTGATCTTTCTTGCCTCTTTCCTCATCTGCAAAATGAGGTTAAAATAGAAGACCTCTAACATGGCTTCTAGTTCTGAATCTATGACCCAATGAACTTATTTATATTATGTCCCTGTTACCTAGGTCTCTCAAGGTCAAGGTCATGGAGCCATTGACCTACCTTCCCATCACATTAATATGTGAACTAGGCTTAGAGGTTCAACTTCCAAACTCTGCTGGGTCAACCTATGAATGGCACTGCTAGTTTTGCTAGTTTTCTCAAGAAAGTTCAAACAGGATAACCTTCAGCTCTATCTCCTAAAGCCAGGGAGTGCACGCTGGGGAATGCCAGAAGCTGAGGACGAAGATCCATACTCAGAGATGTCTAACATTGCCATTTTGAGACGTCTAACATTACGATTTTTCCCAAAGCTGACTCCTCTAATTTAGACCCTTCCCATGTCCCTCTGTTCTCATTGCCTATCTCTCTGTATTATTATTTATTTCATCTTTTGGGGCCTCCTAAAGAAACCAGGCATATCGATGAGAGAACAACAGCTACTAGGAAGCAAAAGAGAGCACATGGAAAGATGTTTATCAGAATAGGTACAGAATGCTGCTTGTTAAGTTGAGGGAAGAAGGTTCTCAGGAGTAGGTATGAGAGGGAGGAGGAGCCACAGGGAAATCTGAAGTTCAGGTTTTTATTTGGTCATAGTTTCCTTAAATCTGGTAATTCTTATATGATTCCTTAATTTGTTTTCTAAGTCAATCGTTTTTGATGGGAGATATATTTTCTTCTTTTTTAAATCTTCTGACTTCATTCTAATATTTCTTGTTGTCTTGTGGACTTTAGTAAAACACCACTCCCCAGGGATAAAAGACAGTAACAGAGAATGACTGCTTCCTTAAGACCTTGCTTTTGAGCTTGAGGCTTGGGACTTGGGGCCCCATGCATACAGAAAAGGGGAAATGGAACCTTCAGACATACACTGATATGAGAGAGAGAAGGAGGAGGAAGAAAAGAAGGGAGACTCTATTCTATTCTAGCTTGCAAGGAACTCCCAGCCCCAGTGCCAGAGAAAATCCTGGCAAGAAGACCTGGACACTGGCCCGCTCTCAGGGAGAAACATGGCTACCAGCAAGCTGGGTTGATATTTAGCCAGGGACACTTCAATTTATGTAACAGATGTGTTCCTACAAAGGTATAGCCAAATCCAGTTTTTGTCAACTGATTCCTACTTTAAATGTCCTAGGGAGGCTCGTCATTTAAAGGAATCCTGCAGTTTGTCCTTTTGTAAAATGAATAGTAAGGTAACATGGTTTAATGGAAAGGACACAGACTTTGGCCACAAAAGACTTGAGCTGAAATCCCAGTTTCACCAATTACTATTTATGTGACCTTGGACAAGTCATTTAACTTCTCTGGGTGTCAGTTTCAGTTTCCTCATCTGTAAAATGAATCGATGATGGCCAGTTGTCTTGACCTATGTCTTTTCACTGGATTCTGATGACGCTGGAGGAGAGAGTGAGGCTGATAACTCTGCACAGCACAAACTCACCTAAATCCAATTTGCTTGCAAGTCAAGACATCGCCTTCCTGATATCATTGGTCCTCTTGGGGCACAAATGACAAACAACAACAACAATGTACTCTATCATCTCTAAAGTTTCTTCTAGCTCCAAATATATGAGCCTATAGGCCTATGAATAAATCGTAGCCTGAGTTTTCAGCAATCCTTGAATCTTGGTGACTCTTAACAGATACAATGGGTGTTGTGGCTTTACTTTCCTCCTCTCCAGCTTTAACACAGTAGTTAACCATTTCAACTCTACACTGCCCTCTGCTCTTAAATCCCTTGCCCCTTTTCTTATCATTGTCTCCTCTTGCCCAACCTCAGCCTTGTATTATTACCACTATCTGCCTCCTCTGCTGCTCCTCACTAGCCACTGAACAAAGCTAGAGGAAACCTCACAACATGCTGACTGAGTGTATTACAAATTCTTATTATCCAACCTTGACCAGGCTCTTACTGCAACAAGGGAGTCCTTCGGTTACTCCCTAATTGACTCCCTACCTCAATCCCCACACAAGATCTTTCAGACCTTCTCTTTTCTCCTCAAGACCTTCTCTTCCTTCTGCTCCTCCTCCTCCCTCTCAACTGAAGACCTCGTCTCTTATTTTACTGAAAAAACTGAGGCCATTCAATGTGAGCTCCTCCCGTTTTTCCATCTCAAAACCTTCTGACAGCATCTCCTATCTCCCTTCTTTCCCTTCATTCTCTGACAAAGAGGTGGTCCCTTTTCTTGCCAAGACCACCCCTCTACATATTGTAGTAAATGGGCAATCTAGTAGATGTCCCCTCAATTATCAGCCCCTCTCTTCCATCTTCAGCCTCTCCCTATCACTTGGCTCCCTTTCTCCTATAGTGACACTGCTCTCTTCTGGCTCACCTTCTTCCTACCCATATGATGACTCATCAAACTTTTTCACTGGCTCTTTAACCACAACACACTCTCTAACTGTGGGTGCACCCAAGGTTCTGTTGTAGGTCCCCTTCTATACTTTTTCTGTTGGTAACCTCATCAGTTCCCATAGGTTTAACCATTATTTTCCTGTAGATAGTTTCAAGATCCAGCTCCAGTCTCCCTTGAGCATTAGTCACCCATCATCTAAGGAAAGTTCTTTGTGAATAGAGACTATTTAACTCTTTGTATTTGGATCCCAAGGGTCTAGCAAAATGCAGGGCACACAGTAAGCTATTATTAGTTATTACTAAATAACAGCTAATGGCTAGAATCTACATACTGCTTTAAGGTTTACAAAACACTTCACAAATGTGAAGATCATTTGATCTGTACAACAACTGTATGAAGTAGGTGTCATTATTATGCCCATTGTAGAGATGAGGAAACACAGACTGAGAAATGTTAGATGACTTTACTCAGGATCATGCAGCTAGTAAGTGTCTGAGGTAGGATTTGAACTTAGGTCTTCCTGACTCCAGATTCAATCCTCTATTTACCTAGCTGCCAGTGTTGACTGACTGATTAATTGACTTCAAATGTAATGCTTCCTTGCAGAAGAAAGAACCTTTGAAAAGACTGCGGTCATTTGACAGAAGCCTCCTCAATTTCTATCCTCTACTCCTTAAAGCTTGTTAGCATCATTACCCACTCTCTTTCCCCTCCCTCCTAGCAGAGAAAGAGATATTGCTTCTTCTAAATACGGCTAATTCCTCTGTTCTGTCAATGTTTTATTATAGGACCTGCCCCAGTAATCATTCTTTCTCTCATCTTTAATCTCCTGTTCTCCACCTTTTCATCTTTCCATCCATCGATCAATATATTAAGTGACTGCTGCTACCACCACCACCACTACCATCACCACCACCCCAAATGCTACTACTACTTTTACTACTACTGCCATCCCTTACTATTTATATAGTGCTTCAAAGCATTTTACATATATTACCCCTATTTGGTCCTCAAACAACTCTTCAAGATAAACACTATTATCATTATCATTTTATAGATGATGAAACTGAGGCAGGATTTGAACTCATTACAACACACCCTTTATCTACCAAATTGTTTCTGTTATCTGCCCAACAGAATGTAAGATCCTTGAAGACAAGAACTGTTTTTATCTTTCTTTATTTAGCTCTTGGTACATAGTGAGTGCTTACTAAAAGCCTGTTAAGTTGTAACCTAGATCTCATCCTGTATCATCTCGTTTGGAAGACTTCCTAAACACAATGATCCCCTTTTTGATCTTCAGCCTCTCCCCAACTATTGGTTCCTTTTCAGCTGCCTACAAACACGCCAAAGTCTTTCACATTCTTAAAATAAAATAAAAAAGAACTACCCTCGCTTGGCCCTACCATCCCCTCAAGCTATGGTTCCATATAACTCTCCTCATTTTCACAGCCAATCTCCTAGAAAAAAATATTTCTATTCCTTGCCTCTGCTCCCCATCCTCTCACTCATTTCTCTCCCCTTTGCAATCTGACTTCTGACTTCTCTCCAAAGCTACCAATGATCTCTTAATTGCCCAACCCAAGGATCTCTCCTCAGTCTCCATCTTTCCTCATTACCCTCTCTTCTTAGTGATGAGGTGCAGGCTCTGGTCCCCCCTCCCTTGAACTCTCCTTGAATCTTTGAGGTACATGCTCTGGGAAACTCCTTGAAGTCTGATTGAATCTTCCCACTTGAGGAGGCATTTGCAGAGGCCATAAGTATTTCATTGTGGCTGGGCCCAAACCTCTATTACTAGCCTGGCCCTCAACTGTTCATCTACTTCCCACCCTTGAGCCCATCAAAATATCAATTTACCCTTGCATTGACCTCATTGACTCCTCCTGAAGACCCTCCCCCAAACTCCTCCTCCAGACCACCCCAAGATTCTTCTGCATATAAGACCTCACCTTCCCTCCATGTGTGTGAGAGTGCCACAGAATGCTCTAACAGAGACTTGCTCTGTGAGAGCGCCACGGAATGACCTAGCATAGACTGGCTCCTTAAGAGTCTACCCCATATGGTAAACTTGAACTTTTAATAAACTTTATTTTTCTTTGGCTGAGAAGACTTGAGTGGAATTCTTTTGGCAGGACCCAGCATGTTGGTATTTTGGGGTCTCAGGCAACCCTAACCCTCTTTAGGTACCTCTTCACTAGTTACTCTTTCCTTTAGGCTGCTGTAACACTGGTAGGTCTTTCTGACTGACCCTCAGTCTCTTTTGTTAATTCATTATCCAGGACCCAACCCCTAACGTAGGCTGTACTTTAAGGCCTTCTCTCTCTACACTCTCTCACTTGGTAACTTCATTAGCTCCCAAGGATTTACTTATCACATTTATTCAAATAACTCCCTCTTGAGCTCCCATTTTGAATTACCAAGTGCCCATTGGACATTTCAAACTGGACAAGTTAAAGCCACCTCAAATTTTACATGTACAAAACAGAACTCATTATCTTTCCCCACAAACCCACCACTCTTCTTCAATAATCCTATTGAGGACATCATCATACTTCCAATGAACCAGGTTTTTGACCTCAAGGTCATCCTTGACTTTTTTACTCTCTGTCATCCCACATATCCATTCAGTTGTCAAGTTTTGTTAATTGTGCACCTATCACACCTCTTGCATATGCAACCTTTTCTCCATCCATACCACCACTACTCTAGTTCAGGCTGTGTGAAAACCTAGCTCACCTCTTGCCTAGATTATTGCTGCAGACTATTAACTGGCCTCCCTACCTCAAGTCTCTCTCCTTTGTGATCCATCCTGAACATAACTACCAAATTGATATTCATTCCTAAATCACATGTCACTCTCTGGTTCAAGAAACTGTAGTGGCTCCCTATTCCCTCTCGGCTGAAATACAAATTCCTCTGTTTGGTCATCCACAACTTGGATCCATTTTTTCTTTCTAGACTGGTTACATATTATTCCTCTTTATGCACTCTATGGTTTAGACCAACTGGCCTTCTTGTTCTTCCTCACATACACTATCCCATTTCCTTCCTCCGAGTCTTTGCCTAGATTACCCCCCATTCTCAATTTCTAGCCCAAGTTGTACCTGGAAAGTTCTCTTTCCTCATCTCTTCCTTTTAGCATCACTAGCTCTCTTTAAAGCTCAGATCAAATACCCACTCTTACTCAAATTAATCTGAAGGCATTTTATATACACTTTGCATACATTCGGATGAGTACATGTTGTTTCCCCCAGTCAAATGCAAACTATGAGACCAGAAAGTGTTTCATTTTTGCCTTTGTATCACAGTAGCTAGTATAATGACTGGCACCACTGTTGTTCAGTTGGGTCCTATTCTTCATGACCCCACTGGCGGTTTTCTTGACAAAGATACTGGAATAGTTTGGGCATTTCCTTTGCCAGCTCATTTTACTGATAAGGAAACTGAGGTAAACAGGGTTAACTGACTTGCCCAGAATCACACAGCTAAAAGTTTGAGGTCACTCTTGAACGCAGGAAGATGAGTTTTCCTGACTCCAGGCCCAGCACTGTGTGCACTACGGTGCCACCTAGCTGCCCCATAACTGTCACAAGGCAGAGGGGGACGGGAGCTGAGGAGTGTGGCAAAGTGAGGGGAGGAAACTAAGGGGATTATCTTCAATAGTCAAGTTAAGGAATGTACCTACCACGAAGGAGGAGAAGGTTCTTTAACAAATGGATAAGATGATAAGGAGTCTATTTCCAAGCAAAGGGAACCAGCATGACCATGCTGAATGGAACTGCACCTCTGGTTCCTCATTCATAAAACCAGTGGAATAACACTTACACTACTACCCAATTAAAAGCCTTGTTGCACTTGTAAAGAAAATATATTACTATAAAATCCCACATAAACCAGCTTTTTTTTTAAACCAAATGCTATTTTAAAAGCTTGTTATTAAAAAGGCAAATTAGACTGAATCTATTTGTGTGTAAAGTAAAACATCAATTCACTGTTTATCTTCTGTGGAGGGGAAAAAAGACAACAAAAAACCAAAAACCCAGATTTTCATATTTGACATTTACCCAGAGTGAAGTTTGCCTAGATAATGTTTGCTTAAAATAATGTCCATCTCTCTCCTGGGCCCTGAGCTCCCTTTTATGAGTCCCTGCTGACCACATAGGCAGGACGAACCGTCCATGTAATGCTATCGGGAGAATTTCCCAAACAACGATCTTGGGACCGCTGGTGGCCTTTTCCTTCCAACTCCCTCTATCTGTCTCCATCAAGCTTGTTGCAGGTGGTGGAAAAACATCAAAGAACAAAATTTTAAGGTAACAGTCTATCATCAGATTTTATCTTGAAAACTGCTAGGGAACAGATTCTTTCTCTGTGCTATACATATGCAAATCCTATGCCAATGCATAGTTAAGTTATAGCCTTTCTAAGTACCGACTCCTTCCTGCTGGCTGGTTGGTAGCAGAGGGAAGGTTTGAATTTACTTCAATGTCATTTGGAATAAACCTGGAAGGGGAGGGGCAGATGGATACAAGGTCAGCTCTATTGGTTTCACCATCCTATTCCCAAGCTGGGACTTCGTGGCCTGGGCAGGTCAGTACTGGTTCCATTCCGTCTTTTCCTCTTCTCTGCAGGTCACTCCAGCGATAGTAGAGTTAGATCCCAAATGAACCACAGAAGATGTGGGATCCAATAAAAGTGTCAGAACAGAATCTCTGAGGAATGGGATGAGTTAGCGGAGGCCTAGGCTAGGGCCAGGAAAGACCACTTAATCTGGGTGAGGGATGAGCTGGGAGGCTTCAGAGCTCTAACTTCAAGCCTTTAGCTTGGGGAGAGGAAGAGGGCTCAGACACTTCCCATTCGTTTTCTCCCAGCACCCTGGTATGTCTGGCTAGGGGCCAGGACATTGGTGCCCTTTTCAGAGAACTCAGAAAGGAGAGGGTCCATGTTAACTTGTATTTCCTCTGGCTTAATTGGGTCAATCTCCTACCTCCTGATCCTCAAATCCTGCTCCCTGGCCTGTCTGGTGAGGTGTCTGTTGGAAGGAATACATAGTGAGGAAATTGGGCTCTCCTTACATGGATAGCAAGGTCACCCAGCTCTCATTACCACTGCCCACATACTCTTACCTGGTCTGTCTGGTGAGGGTGATACTTAATGGGAGGGAGGAGTCCATATCAGGAATAGATACACAGGGCCCTCCCTCCATAGAGAGCATGGTCACCCAGGCATCAGTACCACTGGCCATTTCCCTTGATTCCCACCCATAAAGGCAGAACAATTTTAAGTGCAGTAGGTCAGGTATGTCTTCTGGAGGACAGACACCCCTCCAGCCACCAAGATGCCTGGCCTGAAATCCCTCCTGCTCCTACCCCTAGCTCCTTTGTGTTTAGAAAGAGCATATGCAGGTTACTGATGACCTTGGGTCGCCACAGGAGTCAGAAGGGTACAGCCCAATAAAGGCTGGTATTTTCCTTATCCTGTTTAACACACACTTTCTCCAGTCTTCTGCTTCCCATTCCCACTGCATTCTCTAAAATAACCATTCTGTTTTGTCTTGTTTTCTTATTAAACTCCCCTTCATCCTAGGCTTTTTTTCCTTTTATTCTCCCTACATTTTTGTGCTCATGGAAACCTGGCTCATTCTGTAAGACAGGACACCTGGACACCATTTTCAAGTTTAAGTAGCTATTTCTCTCATACCTTCTTCCTCTTGCCTCCTCCACCCTCACAATCCTCTGTCTCTCAACAGTGGGCCTCGTTTCCTATTCTACTAAGAAAAGAGAGATCATCCATACGCTACACCTTCAAACTCCCTACTGCTTTACCCATCTTTGCCTTTGCTCCAGAGTTACTGATAAATAGGTGGCCCTTCTTGTCAAGACTGATCCCTCTACTTCCTCCCTGCCCCAGGACAGAAAAAGGAATCCCTTCCACTGTCACTTACAAATGCCTCCATCATTCTACCACTTTTCTTCCATGTGGATAGCAAAGCTGATAGAGGGCTGAGCCTGAAGTCAGGAAGGCTCAACTTTGTGAGTTCAAATCTTGCCTAAGACACTTAATTAGCTGTGTGATCCTGGGCAAGTCACTTTGCCCTGTTCGCCTCAGTTTCCTCATCTGTCAAAGGCTCTGGAGAAGGAAAGGGCAAAGGACTCCAGTATCTTTGCCAAGAAAACTCCAAATGGGGTCACAAGAGAGTTGGACACAACTGAAACAATCAAACTACTATAGCACCGGCTTCCATATCACTATCTCTCTTTCTTCAATATCTGATTCAGTTTCTCTCTCCACCTCAAGCCCTGCCTTTACCCTTGGGGACTTCCATGAACACACTGATGCTGTCTCCAATGCCCCATTGGCCACCCAATTCATCAGCCTTAACTCCCATCAGGAATAACACAAGAGCTGTAGGAGAAGTAGTGGCTCCCAGATCACCAGCCCTGCTTCCATCCCAGCCTTCAGGGCTAGCATCCAGAAAAGCAAATACTGTGGAGAAGGGGTCAGCCATCTGCACCAATCACCAGCCAATTGCCATCTACAGGGTAGGCAAGGATGCCAAGCAAGGTATCCTGAGAACAAGAAAGGAAGAAGGTAAATCAGACTACCACCATTACTATGACCACCATCTTCCCTTGGATTGATGGAGACAGCTCAGGACCCTGACCCCAGGAGCACTGGCAATGGTTGCAGTCCAATGCCCTCAGCCACCATCCTGGCAAGTAGCCCCTGTGGGGATATAGCCCAGCGATTGTTCTTTCAGGTGTTATAGTCACAACTACTGAACACCCAGGAAAGGAAGTTCTTGCCACCAAAGTCCTTGGCACTTTTCAAATGGTTTAGCATCAGAAACAGGTATGATTTTATCAGTGGAAATGACATTAAATATGAGGCATTACCATCTGCTTTGCTAAAGCACCCAAAGGACCATGGGACCTTTCCATTTGATTTACAGCTGAAACCTTCCATATGTGTTTTCTCCCTCATTAGAATGATGTGAGCTCTTGAAGAGTAGGAACTGTCTTACTTTTCCATTTGTATGCACACAGTTTAGCACAGTGCTTTGCACATAGTACATGTTTAATATGTGTTCAATTTGTTCACTGATTCATGACTTCATTTCAATGACCCATAGGGATGGCCATAGATAGCTTAGATCTTATCACCCACAATTATGATTCAGATTTCTGAAATTCCTTCCTCTGAGCATAACCTAATCTTGCATCTCTGTCTTGTCCTCAGTCTTCCTAAATCCACTCCCTGCTCCAGCCTCACTTTCCCCCTAGTTAAACCCATCAAACTAGGCACCATCTCCTCTTCTTGAATCACTTTTGTCTTTGTCCCTACTGTTGATGGCCTCAACCTACACCATCTACAACATCTGCCTTCTTCACTCTTACACTCATGCCTGCCCAGTGCAGGAAGAAATAACACAACCCTGCTGACTGTCCACCATAAGTCATTCTGATTGTGTGGCTGTCTAAACAAAAATTCATGTTAACTTATCCATCTTAGCTGGAACCTCACTATTGCACATCAAAACTTCTATTTATCTTTGACTGATTCTTTATTAACTCCCTGGGCTAGCCTGTCCTTCAACAAAAGATTTGGCCTTCTACCTTACTAAGAAATCCACATCATCCCATATCAAGAAACCTCTTTGCATCATCAGCTAGACTTTCCTTTGCTCCAGGCACTGAAGAAAAGGTATCCCTTCTTGCCAAGACTAATACCCTTCCACCTGGGCACTTCATTCCCTTCTTTCTCAACTTCTCTGGGAGCTTTTCCCCTGATAATTCATTCTCTCTCTCAGACTGTGTCTCTTTCCCTCCCTCCTTCCCCACATACATACAGAGGATCCATAGTTTTATTCATTCATCATTCATCTCTCTCTCCCTCTCTCTCTCTCTCTCTCTCTCTCTCTCTCTCTCTCTCTCTCTCTCTCTCCCTCTCTCTCTCTCTCTCTCTCCCCCGGTTCCTACCCCATCACCTACAAATATTCACAGATTTACCCATCCTTAAAAAGCAAACAAACCTAAATCTCTTCCTTTGATCCTGCAATCTTCAGCACCCATTACAGCCTTATATCTTTGTACCTTTTTCATGACCAATTCTTAGAGTCTTCTACAACTCACTATTGGCTCCACTTCCTCACAACTGGCTCATTCCTCAAACCCTTGCAATCTGGCTTCCGAATCCCCCACATTACTGAAACTGCTCTCTCTAAGCCTGCATCTCTTAGATGTTACATCTAATGTCCTTTGTGCTGACCTCATTCTTCTTTTCCTCCTTGTAGCTTTTGACACTACCGATTATCCACTCCTCCTGGATGCACATTTTCCCTTGGCTCCTCTGACACTGGCCTCTCCTGTTTCTCTTATCTGAAAGCTCAATACGAATCAACTGTGTAATATGGAAGCCAAAAAAAGCTAATGTGAACTTGGGTTATCCGAGAGGCATAGTATCCAAGAGGCATAGTATCCAAGATGAGGGAGGTGATGGTCCTGTTGTAAACCCCTTCACCTCTACTTCCATCATAGGATCATTGATTTAGAGCTGGAAGGGGCTTCAGAGGCTAACAGACCAGATCAATCTCCCACTTTTACAGATGGGGAAACTGAGGCCAAGAGACCAGATCAATCCTCTTCTTTTGATACACAGAGAAAGTAAAGCCCAGAGAAGTTGGGTGACTTTATCCAAGATCACACAAGTAGTAAGAGTCTGAGGCAGGATTTGAATACAGCTCTTCCCAACCAAGTTTAATGCTCTATCCACTCTATCACAGTTCTCTTGTCACTTTATCAGAACACATAAAGTACTGGGTTTAGTTGCTGAGGCCACAATTTAGAAAGGACGTTGATATGCTGGGGAATATCCCTATGAGAGTGACCAGGGTGATGAACAGTCTCCAGATTACATCATATTGAGGATCAGTTGAATTAGTAATATTTGTGTTTGAGAAATAGAGACATAGGGGAGACACGGTATCTGTCTTCAAGTATTTGAATGACTCATGTATAATGAGTATGCCTACACAGTCCAGGAGGAATCTAGACTTCTTCCCCCTCTCCTTGTGAATTCCCTAGACAATGTGTAAACTCTTTGCCCCATGAATAAGATACATTTGTTCTAGCCTTGGTTCAAATACAAAACTAATTCACAATCTGAGCTACAATAGGGATTGATTGCCCTTTAAAAAAGGACTACGCAGGGGGCGGCTAGGTGGCGCAGTGAATAAAGCACCGACCCTGGAGTCAGGAGAACCTGAGTTCAAATCCAGCCTCAGACACTTAACACAAAAACTAGCTGTGTGACCTTGGGCAAGTCACTTAACCCCAAATGCCCTCCAAAAAGCAAAAAAAAAAAAAAAAAAAAAAAAAAGGACTACGCAGAAAATAGGACTTGAGAGGTTTGGAGAGAGAAGATTGGATAAAAGAGAAGGGAAGGAGGGAGAGAGAGATAAGAAGAGTGGAGAAGAAAGAGAGAAAGGGAGGGGGGAGAGGAAAAGAGAGAGAGAGAGAGAGAAGAGAGAGAGAGAGAGAGAGAGATGAACTTGGTCCCCTAAAGAAAGGCTTGACAAACCATACAACTGTACAGGACACCAAGTGACCCCAGGTGTGGCATCGGATCCATTTCTTATCCTGGAGTTTGAACTTGTAAAAGAAAAATGTTGATAACTGAATTCCAATACAATTGGTTTCCTTTCTAATTCTATGTATTTTATTTTATGCATTAAAAATTCTATATAGTCATCCATAGGTTTTTATCAGATTACCCAAAGGGGTCCCTGACATAAAAAAGTTAAGAACCCCTGTCTTATATAGAAGCAGCAGCTAACTGGTAGATACAAGGGGTGTTGTGAGTACAGAAATGGAAAGACCTGGTGACTGATAGCGTATGTGAGGTGAGGACAGGGAGTTGAGGATGATACTTTTTTTTTTAATATTACTCTCCTTCATTCATGCTTTACTGCAGGGAAGTTGGATTCATGGCTGCTTCTTAAATTTGACTTTTCATCTTTCACTTCTGTATGTCTGTACAAACTATCCCCCATACCTAGAATGCACTCCATATTCAACTCATCCTTTTTGATTCTCTAAAACTCAGCTCAGGTATCACCTCTCCAGTGAAGACTTCTTTGATCCCTTCACTAACTAGTGCTTTCCCTCTCCTTGAATTATTTCAAATTTATTTGTTTTATATACCCCTAAATTCGTTGAAAGGGCAGAGCCCCTTTCATTGTTATTTTTGTATCCCCAGTACTTAACATGGTGCCATACACATACTAGGTATTCGATAAATGTTTGTTGAATTGTATTGAACAGGTATAAGTGGCATAAATTTCTTCTCTAAGACCCCTGGGCAGAGATCCCACTTCCAACTTGCTCTTCAATGGAGCCCAGCTCTCCCAATTTTTCTTTTTTCCTTCCATTCCCCTTATCTCCCATCCTCCATCTCTTTACTGAGGGACCCTGATACAGAGTGGAAGCCAGGTAGAAAAAACAAAACAAAACGAAATTCATTACAGGCCCCTTTCTCACAACAGAAATTCATATTGAACTGAATTTATAAACCCAAGTATTACATCTATGAGGACAAGTAATGTATGGAGATTATTTGCCCCCTCTCCCAACCCTCCCAGTAGAGGCCTTCAAGCAGCATATGACCATGTGTAGCAGAGGGACTTCTTGCCTGCTAACAGGCTGAACTAGATGACCTCAGAGGCCTCTTCCAATTCTGACATTGTAGGAATTCCCCAATTTCCCAAATTCAGACTTCTTGTGATGCCTGCTTCTTCAAGAGCTCCTCACATCCTCGCCAGATGCCTAAGAGGTGACCTTACCACCGTTCTTTTCCCTAACTCCTCCCCCTACCAGGTCCAGGGCTCTGAACTTTTAGGATGGAGTCTTCCTCTGATGGCAGAATCCCAGGCGGATCGTGGCTGCTTTTCTTCACTAGGCAAACCTTCCCTCCCAGGTTTCATTCTCCTTGGGTTATTGATCATACTATGTTCCCTTGGAACTTGTGGGGAGGTCCAGCCTCAGTTTTCAGCCTCCATGCTGGCTCTGTTTAATGACCGCTGAAATCCATTATGGTTCACTTAACTGTAAGCAGCCTTCCCCAGCAGCAGCCGCCTGCACTCATTATGTTCTACTGAGGAGCTTAAAGGGCTTTTTTTTCCCCCTGCAAAAAGGGGTGGGTAGGGTGAGTGGGAGCTGCCTCCTACTTACTGGAAGTGGTGCTTCCCTGCCGGCAGGCTCTTCCCAGAAAGGTTAACCCAGCTGGGGCTTCGCCAGCACCCTTCCCTCCCCCTAACTTTAGTGTCCTCAGACCAAGTCTTGATTCTGTTTGTGGGGATCTCCAGGGCACAGACGCTGCCAACCCAATAGACCTCCTGCTTTACCCACTGCTTATCCAGATGGCATTGTCTATAAGGGGTCTAACACAAGAAAGAGGTACCCATGTATTTGAGAATCCTATGGGGAGAGCCTTGAAGAAGAGTCAAAGCTGGCATTTTTTCAGGTTGTTCTGGATCAACCTTAATCCTGAAAGTAGGATGGAATTATCTTCCCAAAGCTGGTTGGGAATACCCTCAAGATGACAAGTCCCTGAGCAGAGTCTAGGGACTGGCCTACTGTCATTTCTTTAGTGCTAGGAAATGGCCATTTGGGAAGGATGGCAACTCCCCCCCCAAACCACTGAGTCTCAGAGTGGTATTAATTTCTTGTGCAGTTTTGATACTAAATGGAGGATGATGGAATTCTTGGAGGCAAGAGCTTAGGCTCTGAGGGGGCAGCACCTTGAGGCTGCAAAGGGCCCAACAATCTTCCCCCACAGAGAATGAATCTATTCCTCTCTCCTAAAGCTCTTGCTAATCTTGATGGGAACCCAATAGCTGCAGTTGTCACTCAATGTCCCCTCCCTCTCCCAATCAAACTCAGCTATTAGACAGCAAACAAATGGTCCCCAAAAATGTGGCCTCTCTCCTCCATCCTCCTGCCACTGCTCTTGGATCAATAGACATGCTAAGTGTCTCACTGGGCTTCCTTAATAAGCATTTCTTGGCTTCCAGTCGGCTGCGAGCTTCTCCAAGGCACAGAAGCTGGGCTTCAGGGGAAGGGAAAGGACGTTGGGAAGGGAGCTGCTAACCTAATATGAAGAGAAATTTATCAGAGAGAAGAGCCATTAGCACAGCACCTTAAGATACGCTCAGTCCCAGAGGTATTTGCCTCCTCAAGACAACTCAGTGAATCAACTCTGGATTATCTACGGCTGGGTTTATATTATCTAATCTCTCCTGACCCCTAACTGCAACAAGACAACCCTTCTACTTCTCTAATCAGTTCTCTATCACACTTGCCACAGCAACTGTTCCAAACCTTCTCTTCTCTCTTCAAGCATCCCATAACACCCCCCTCCCCACCATCTCAGCTGGGAGCCTCACATACTTCACTGAAAAAACAGACCATTCATCCTGAGCTCCTTCTCTTTTGGTTGTTCAGTTGTTCTTCAGTCAGGTTTGACTCCTTGTGACCCCACTGGGGGTTTTCTTGAGTAGATACCATTTCCTTTCCCAGTTAATTTTACAGATAAGGAAACCGAGGCAGAGGGTTAAATGACTTTCCCAGGGTCACACAGCTAGTAAGTGGCTGAGGCCAGATTTGAACTCATAAAGATGAGTCTTTCTGACTCTAGGTCTGGCCTTCTCTTCACTGTATCACCTAGCTGCCCCTTCTCTTTACTCTCTTCTAAATGGTCAGCAATTTGGCCTCTCACTTCATGATTCAAATGAAACCCCACATCTCCAAAGTTAACAATCATCTTTGAATTAATCGCCAAACCCAAAGACTTCTTCTCAGTTCTCATTCTTCCTGATTTCTCTGTAGTATTTGACATTGTTGATCATCTTCTCCTGTTTACTCTCCTCTCATTTTTGGTCCTTCTCCTATCTGTCTCACTGCTCCTTCTCAAGGCTCCATTGCTGGCCCTTCAGCCACATTATGTTCACTTACTATGGGATTCCCCCATATCAGCCCATAACTACCCTGAATCATCTTCTCTCTTCTCCTGATACCTTCTAGGTGACCTCATCAGCATCTACTCGTTCAATTATCTTTACGCAGGTGACTCCTAGTTCTAAATATCCTGCTCTAGCGTCTCTCCTGAGAGTCCCTTGTCACCAACAGTCTATGAGACATTTCAATCTATATGTCCCATAGGATTCTCAAATACCACACACCCAGAACAGAACTCAACTTCACCCTCCCCTTCCAAATGCCTCTATTACTATTGAGACAATTACCATCCATGTAGTAACTCAGGGTTTCACCCTTGGTACCATCCTCCATTTCTTGCTCTCATATTTAATCAATTGCCACATCTTATTTCTAACTCCCCAATACCTCTTAAATACATTGTTTTTCTCCCACTAACATAATCATAGCCCTAGTTCAAGCAGGTTGCTAGCGCCTAGATAACTGTAATGACCTCCTAAGAGATTTCCTTGGCTCCAGTTGTTTCCTTCTCCAATCCATCCTCCACAAAGCTTCCAAAGGGATTTTCCTAAAGTACAGGTATAACCACGTCACCCTCCTACTCAACGAACCTCACTAACTCCCTGTTACCTCCATAAATTCCTCTGGTACTTGAAGCTCTTTACAACTTGTTCCCTTCCTATCTTTCCAGGCTTCTTACAAATAAACTCACCATAGCCACCAGCCACCAATGAGCAGGTCAGCCCGCGTCTGGGAACAGCAGGGCCCCCTAAACCATTGGTCTTGTTTCTAGTCTAGACCATTCAGCCATCATCGTGGAAGCAACCCTTTCAGAGATGCAATGGAGAAACTGCTTCAGCATCTGCCTCCTCAATGCCCTCAATTATAGAAGACCCAGAAAAGAAAACTCTTGATACCAAAGTCCTTGGTATTTGTCAAATGGTTCAACATCAGAAATGCATATGATCCTTGTACCCTAAGCACCATGGGCCTTTTCCATCTGACTTGCTGCTGAAACCATCCATGAGGGCTGTCCCATAAGTCTTAATGCCACTGTGGGTTTTTAAACTGACCTAAAACTTTGATGACATCCTGTCTATGTTGTCTTCCGTATTAGAAGATGAGCTCCTTGACAGTAGGGAAGATTCCTGCTTTTCATTATGTACCCTAGAACTTAGCATAATACTTAATAAATTGCTTGTTCATTCATCATTCATCATTCATTCACTCCAGGGGTGGGAAATCTACATCCTTGAGGCCACTGGTGGCCTTCTAGGACCTCAGCTGTGGCCTTTTGACTGAGCCCAAGTTTTACAGAGCAAATTCTTTTATTAAGGGGATTTGTTCTGTGAAGTTTGGATTCAGTCAAAGGGCTGCACTTGAGGACCTAGATGGCCACATGTGGCCTTGAGGTCACAGGTTACCCACCCCTGATTAGACAGCTGAGGATGTGGGAAATGAGGTCAACTTCCTTCAGAAGACCACTGTTGATAGTAATTTTCCTACAAGGTATAAGGAAGATCCAGAGGAACTCTTGTAATTTTCTCCTATTAATTAATATGTTACTGCAGCTAAGCTTACCAGATTAGTAATTACTACTACAGAAGGCAAGGAGAACAGGCCCTAAGGGCACAGGTTGCTAGATACACGTGCCAGCATCTTCTTCCTTACACTGTGGTGCAGTGAAGAGTGCTTCATCTGGAGTCATCGGACCTAGATTGGAACCTACCACTTGCTTCCTGGGTAACTTACCTCTCTGAGCCTCAGCCCTAAAAAAATCAGGGAGTTAAATTACATGAAGGCCACAGTTCCTTTTAGCTCTGAATCCCTAGTCCTATCATTTCCATTACTGTAACCATCACCACTAAGCACCTTCCATGAGTAGGTCAAGGTCATTGCTATGATTTGTCCTTGTTTCTCAAAGAGGGCCAAGACTTCTGGGAGGTGTGTCATAACATGCAAGTGAACTGGATTTAAGTGAGGCAGGGCTATGCAAAGTCAACAGCCTCACTTTCTCCTCCAGAGCCATCTGAGTCCAGTGGCAAGACATAGATAAGGACAACTGAATGTGGTGGATGACTTTGGCCTTTTTAATAGCTAAGATCTTTCCCAGGTCTCAGTTTCACTGAGGCAACAACCATTCAAGTTAGGACCGCAACATATCCAAGAATTCCAAGATTAAAGAGGTAAGCGAAAGTACAGCATGGGACATTGACTGGGCAGTCAGAAGACCACAAAGGAGTTGCCAGACAAAGGAAGGTGAACTAATGACAATGATTATCATGGCAAAGGTGGAGGTGGGAAGTGGAGGCTGAGGTCAATGGAGGGTGTTCCACTCATAATCATAGATCCTTGATGTAGAGCCAGAATGGAAACCATCTAAAAACTATATTCTAGATTTTACAGGTTAGGAGAAATAATTTGTCCATGGTCACAAAGGTAGTAAGGAATGGAGATGAGCTTTGAACCTGTGTCTTCCTACTCCAAATCCAGTGAGCTTTCAAACTTTTCCTATGTATTAATTTAGGGACTATCTTTCCTAAGGGCAGGGGATATGCCTCCTCTATCACACTAAGAGCTTCTTCCCATCAGAATGAAGATCACATCTTCCTCATTAGACCTTCTCTCCTTATTTCTTATTACCCATAAGCAGTACTTAATGCAAAGTCTGCACAAGAGGCACTAGTACACCACACTTGTAGGTCACCCCTCAGTCTGCTACTTAACTTGCTATCGTATTCATTCTCATTATCCTGAGTTCTAGGGTAATCTAAAAGTACATTGGGCTATCTCCTCATTAATCACACTAAATTGTAATTTCTCTCATTAATCAATTAAGGTCTGAGTTGCCACCCCAATTTATTATAAAATTATTTATTTAATAAAATGGAGAAACCTCTTTTCCCATAAGCAATTGATCATATCTCTCTATATCAAAACTCCTAATCTCCTAGAATAAAATGAGCATTAAAGCTACTGGACGTACAATATATTAACAATGTATTTTGTAATAACACAGAGAAAAATAATTATTTACAATGCTTTAGCTTTAGAAAGAGCTTAGCCAGAGTCACCTCAAACCATTATCGTAATTGCTGATATCTTCTGACAAGACAGTCCTAATATTCAATCAACTTGGGATATTAATTAAAGTCACTTCTCAAGAATTCTCTTCATCTTCTTCAAAAGATAAAGGCTGAAATGGCTTTATGAGGAAAGAAGGTCTCTTCATCTTGTTTTTTTCTTTCTTCTCAATGTCTCAAAACTGCCTGCCCAACTGCCCAATCTTCAACATCTCATCTGCCTCTTCAGTCTCTGGGAAAGCCTTTTGAAATAAGTTTACCTCTGCAAATTGGTCTACTCAATGTGTTCCAGCTTGGACCTTGACCTTACTTTGATTTCCTCTGGGTTCTCCAGGAAGAAGTTACTCAAGACCAGGCCCCCAGTATTTCTTGTTCTGACCTTTATTCGAAAAACTCACTCAGGGGTTCCAAGAAATGAAGGCAAGAGCTAAAGGGGGAAGATTTGGTCCCTCTTCTGATGGGAGGAAACTCAGTATGATAGGGGAGTCTGTCCTTAGGGAACTTGGGGTCTGATGGAGAAGACATGCTCCCTAATTTGGTTCAATATACATTTATTAATAATAATGATGACCACAATAACTCATACTTAAGTAGGACTTTAATATTTTACTGAGCAGCACCTTCACAACAAGCCTGAGAGGCAAGCAGGGCAAGTATTACGCCTGTTCTCCAGATGAGGTCGGACTGCATTCAACAACCACATATGAAGTCCCTTTTGAGTACGCAACACGATGCTAAATACAATGAGAGATGCAAAATTTAGATAACACAACTTTCTTGCCCTCACAGAGTTTAGTCTAACAGGGTTGTATAAGTCACATACAGAGACAACTGAACAACAACAGAATACATGCTAAGTTTCAGAGATCTCCCAGTCTTAGAGGGAAGATTCGGGTTCTGTGCTCTGAAAATTGCCAATCTGAAGGGGAATGGGGGTGGGGCAGAGTATATACAGGTGGGGAAAGATCAACCAGTCAAGAAACACTGAACAAATTTTAGGGGCAAAGATGTTTTTTTTTTAAAGGGTACATTGCTGTGTTTCTTTTTCTTGTTTTGTTTCCTCTTTCCCACTGATCATTCTACCAGCTATAATCTTGATTAATGTGAAGATATTTGCACATCCTATATTTGAGTGCATTGCTGCCATGATGAGAGGGGAAGAAAATCTGAAACTCAAGGGACTGTGGAATGGAATGTTGTAAACTAAAAGTAAATAAACCAATTTAATTTTTAATTAAAAAAAGGGGGAGAAAAAGGGTACAGACTCTGAGCTCAAGACCTACACACATGATCAAACAACTAGTGGTCTATGTTAGAGTCAGATGAGTGGTACAGAGAGTGAACAGAGGAAGTCAAGGAAGTGGTGGGATTTTATCTGGGCCCTAAGGACAATGAGTAAAACGTGAATAGATGGAAAGGCTTTCAGGATGGGAGTACATGCCCTGTTTAGATAATAGTTGGCAGATCCATCTGCCTGGAGTTTGTTAGGAAACAGTAGGAGAGAAGATCTGAAAGGTGGGTCATGATTAGACTACAAAAGGCCCTGAATATTAATGCTAAAAAAAAAAAAAAACCTAAAGCAAGCAAAAATGAAATATATCGCAAGCTGGAAACAGACATAAGTGCTGACGATACAGGATTGGATAATTCGACCTCTAAGTTGGCCACCTCCTCTAATTCTTCCTCAAACTGCCTAATATTTACTCAGAGGTGTAGCTGTTGTGCTCCCCAGCAGAATGTAAATTTCTAGAGGACGGGAACAATTTCATTGTTCTCTCTGTATCCCCAGTAACTAGCATGTAATAGGTATTGCTCATTAAGTGTATCCTTGTTGAATTATTCTCGAATCTTGAAAGGATGTTCCAAGGTGGAGCCCAGTCCCTCCAAGAACCATGGGGTAGAAAGCATTGTTTTTAAACTTTTCTCTTCCTTTCAAATTCTTCATCCGCTACAGCAGCAACGTCAAACTCAAATGGAGATGGGGGCCACTAAGCCATAGAAAAGGATCTTTGTGAGCTGCACATTGACTTAGAAAACCACATATTAACATCGCTGTTGTTGCTCAGTCATTTCAGTCCTCTATGACTCTTTGTGACCTGATCCCATCTGATGTTTTCTTGGCAAAGATACTGAAGGGCTTTCATTTTACAGATGAAGAAACTGAGGCAAGCAGGACTGAATGACTTGTCCAGGGTTACACAACTAGTAAGTGTCTGAGGCTGGATTCGAACTCTGGTCTTCCTGACTCCAGGGCCAGTGCCCTACCCATTGCACCATCTACTTCCCTTGCCCTCTGCCCAGTTTTTTTTTGCTCCTTAGTAGTGTCCAACTCTTCATGACCCCATTTGGGGTTTTCTCGGCAAAGATACTGGAGTGGTCTGCCACTTCTTTCTCCAGGTCATTTTACAGATGAGGAAACTATAGCAAACAAGATTAAGTGACTTGCCCAAAGTCACACAGCTTAGGAAGTATCTGAAGGTCAAATTTAAATTCAGGTCTTCCTGGCCCTCTATCCACTGCACCATCTTGCCTATGCTCCACTATAATTTTATTTATCTTGTTAAAAATCATCCAATCTGCATTTTAACCTGGTTTGGTCAACACTCAGAAGTGTTACAGGTAGTGTTCAACACCTCTGCTCTAAAAGAGAATGGAGGGGGCAGGTCTGATGAACAAAACTGATGTTCAGGTTTCAGTTTTCTGTAGAGTCTACCCAGGCTGGACCTCCAAAGCAGAGGGAGGAATTAGGGTCAGATCTGGTCAGGATTGGTTATCCACCAAAAGCCAATGGGATATGGACCTATATTTGAAACCCCTGGATACCACCTCATAGCCTAGTTTTCTGCGAATTGGTCTGATACAATCTGAGAAGTTTACCTAATGGAGAACTCTTTCTCCATTAGGTAAAGTGACCAGTAAAATCTTGTCTGAAAGCGGAGGATAATGAGGTGTCACACAATGGATAAAGCAATGGTTTGGGGGCCAGGAGATCTGAGTTTTATTTCCAGCTCTGCCACTTACCAGCTGTGTGATCTTTGGTAAATCACTTCTCCTAGAGTCTCAGTTAGCTCTTCTGCAAAATAGCATGGTCTGAACAATCTTTAAGGTTTCTTTCAGGTTCTAAGATTGTATCTGAACTGAGATCAGCTCTCTCACTTTATACAGATGAGGAAATTGAGACCCAAAGAACAGGAGGAATTTCCTAAAGTCATACAATTGAATATTAACGTAGGATTTGAAGCAAGTCTTCTGACTCTAGACCCTTCTGACCCAGGACCCTTTCCACTGTACCACACAGCCTCTTCTAACATTCTGTCTCTGCTTGCTCCAGAGCTCCCTGGAGGAATATCTCTTACTCTAAAGGCCCTTCCTTAGCAGTCTTGGGTGCCTTCTCTCTGGCCTTCCTTTACTGGCCCTGTCACCACTACTGTAGGATCTCCCCATTCCCCATATGAGACAGTATAACCATTATCTTCCAATGAATATTTATAGTCATGGTGTAAATCCTTCAATCTTAACTATCTCCCTGCAAATGGAGACATTGATAGTATGGGTGCCTCCAGGACCCCAATAATGCTGCCTGATATGAGCTCCTCAAGCCTCCTGGACAGCCACTGAGCCAAGTTTAATGTACAAACTCTTGCCTGGTTGGGAAAGGAGCTACCCAAGATCCATCATGATCTCTGGGATAATGGGCAGCACAAAATTCCTGTGTGCTGCTACTACCAGTTCTGAATAAAGGGGGAGGAGGGAGTGTTATGAGGCAAAACCATTAAGGGGCCAGAACATCAGTCCAACCTCCTCCAATCCTGGGTATTGACCAGGTCAGGTGCAATGAGTCCTCTCTGCCTCCTCCTATCCCACTGGGTGCTACAACCCTGGAAGTACCAGACTAGTTATAACTCTCAGGGCTGGCCACCTTCCCACAGATGCACTAGAAGGGGCACTGGAAAAGAATAATGACCTCCCATGAGCCATGGTTAGGTACATTTATAAAACCCTAAGGCTAGAGGAGAATCTATTTTCATAATATTTCAAGCCCTGCAGAAGAGAGTGGTAAGGGTGATTCTATTTTGCTACAGAGACCAATACCTAAGATTGGGATGGGGAGGATTGGGGGCTGTTCTTGTCATTGGAGGTTGGATTTAATGTTCTGTAAAAGCTTTTGATATGTTCAACCCACCTTCAAACTTCAGTGAATAGAAAGAGTGGCCCATTGGCATCAGTGTGCTGGGAAACAAAACCCCTGGAGCCAGATGGCTAGTATGAAGATGGGTGCCAGTTCTCAGCCCCCTCCAATGTTTGGGAGGAACAACACTAGTCCAGCCATTCCCTGTTGTTGCCTGCTCCTTATCCTAAGGACCTACTCTATGGGTCCTTGGAGTCTCTCTGATTCCTCACCCTGAGGGAAAGATCTTCCTGGGTGGAGAAGAATTTCCCACATGTAATTGCCCTGAATTCAATCCCCCACCCCCTCACTCCCCACCTCCCCACCCTGTTACAGAAGTGGCAAGGAGCACCTCCTATATATTTGTTTAATTGATTGTTTCTGAATTGTACAAGCATGACATGCCTACTTCTCCCTCTCATGGATGCAAGCCCACAGGGAGAGAGATGGGAAAAAGGTGGAGTTGTGGGTGTCTGTATGCGTGGGTGTGCCTACGTGTTTCTCCTTTACCAACAGCTGGTGCTGAATCTCAAAGTCTATAACTGTTAAAATTATCAAAACGTTTTCTATGCATCACTGTTAGTAACGGACATGGATTCATAAAGATAAAGTATGTGAACATAAGGACTAGGAGCAAAAGGTCTCTTTGACTTCCCTAATGATGCCTGGCAGGACATCATCTCTCCTGCCCCCTAACTCTGCCTTTGGACCACCTTGTCATGGAGGATGGGACTGTGTCTGACAGAAATGCAAGATTTAGGGCTGGAAAGGGCTTTCTAAGTCTTCTAGTTCAACTGAGGCCTAGTGAGATTGTGCAACTTGGCCAAGGTCACACAAGAAATAACAGCTCCATTAGATGGTGAGTTCCTCAAGGGCAGGAATTATCTTTTTTTCTTCCTTTATATCCCTTTCTAACTCCCTCTCTTTCTCATACACACACATGTTCCTATACTTTGATGAGTTTGTGACCATGTGAGTAGCAGTGTAAATAGTATAGATTTCAGCCCATCCATATATTCTTATCCTGGGTAGCTCTCATCCATAACCCACCATGAATTCTCTGCAGGAGATTCACTCAATGATCTGGAAGTCTTCTTGTTCTCTTAACACTGAACGCAGACCTACAGGGAAGACAATCTGTCCATTGGTTATCACACACCCTCATTTCTTGCCCAAGCCACCTTTTTTCTAGCCATACATCTCTCTAATGATATTCTTTGGGCAACTTCTCCTGCATGACTATCCCTAGCTTCCTGGAACATAGTGGTCATTTAATAAATGCTTTTTGACAAACAGACTGACCAGGAAGATGCCTTTTGGGTAACCTTTTTATTCTTTGGAGATAGTGGTATTTCATGTCTCTTGGCCATACTGCATCACCAGAAGAATATTAATGTTAAAAAGTTTAATCTTTGTTTCAAAGGGATGCTTGGGGTCATTAAAAGTGTGGCACAATGTTCCAAATGCATTCCTGTCTACCTCCTTCCATCAAATAAATTCTAGGTTCAGTTCACTGTCCAGTTGTGGTGTCTGTCTAAAATATGTGTATTCCTGTATATGGGATGTTTACTCAACTGAATATTATTGTTTGAACAATAGGCATTCTTCATCCACTTGGTTTTTCCTGTTTCAATAGTTGGGACTGAATTCTTTCAAGAGATTATACTTCTCATTTAGGAGGTTTTGCAATGTCCTAGTGCTTGAGGAAATCACATGGAAGACCTCACTAACTCTAGGGAATTCCTCTGTATGTTAGACTCTTCCCTGGACATCCTCCATATTTACACAGCACGTTCAAGTTTACCATGTACTTTCTCTACATCCAGAGAGCATGTAGTAGGTAGTAAACAGCAAAGTAAAGGTTCAAACCCTTCTGAATTTAGATCTAGAAGTCTTTCCACTCTAATTCTAAGAGGTTCAAACAGATACCAGCTTTTCTCCACTACTGGACTACCAAGTACCAGAATACTTTACTGAGTATCAGGAAAGGAACCTCCCCCAGCAATTCTTAAGTTTAGGAGACTATTTTTACTCCAAGTCTTAAAGGACAATCTCTACTCCCTGTGCCCTCATCCTCTGACCAGCTATGACTACAGTCGGCATTCAAGTTGGAGAAAGTGCCACAAGGGATTTATTTTGCTTTTTAAGCATGGCTGCTACTCTTGTTCCCTCTCTCCTACATCCCTGGCTGTTCTTCAGGATACTGTTCCCATCCCCCTCCCATGTCCCTCCAGCCTTGTTAACAAAGGTGAAGGAAAGGCTGGTAAGACAAGATGAAGATTAAAGGGGCCTGTTTATTTCCTCCGAGTGATGGATCTTAGAGGATCCATCATCTTCATGGTCTTGCCTGATTATAAATAAGTCTCTCTATACTGAGATGAAATAATAAGTGAGGTCAAACATAAGTCTTGGTTTCCTGGGGATTTCTGCTTAAAGCTTTAGCACTTAAGGCCGGAAAAGACTTTCAAGATCAACTGTTTGACTCCTTTCTTTTACCAAGGAGGAAACTGAGGTCTAGAAAAGCTGGATGACTTCCTTAGGTCACATAAGGAATAACAAGTCACATATATATTTCTATATTTACATGGATCTGTAACCATGTGAGGACTCCCTCCAATGGCATTAAAACCCTGAAATTAAGCTTGAGAAGAAGAAAATATAGTAGTTTGGGAAACCTCTGAAATGGGAACAGATTTATTGTTGCTGTTTCTTTTTTTTAAGGAGCTCTGATAGGAAGTTTTTCCAGGTTCTCCCGTATCTTAGTGCCTTTCCTCTGAGACTATCCCCAATTTGTCCTGTATATACTTCGTTTGTATGTGACTGTTTACTGGCTCTCCCACTGGGAAGATCCTTGAGGGCATGGACTGTTTTTTGCTTTTCTTTGTATCCCCAGAATTAAATATGGTGCCAGACATATATATAGTAGGAGCTGAATAAATGCTAGTTGACTGATGGATGGTTCTTTTTTCTTTTAAGCATATAACCTTGGGCAAGTCACTTAACCTCTATGATTTTTCATTTATAAAAGAGGTGCTGGCAGCCTGACTGATCCTCAAATAGTGAAGTACAGAAAACAAGGGCACATAACTCTTCCATGGAGGCTTTTCCAAAATTTTCCATCCCTCCTCCAGTCTCCCATGCCTCTCTCAGTCCCCTCTCTTAGTTGAGAACCTTGCCTTATCTTTTACTGGAAAAAAATTGAAGCCATTCTCTAAGGCTATTCCCTTTCTTTCCCCATTCACCTTATCTCACATCACCCAGACACCTTCTGCCACTATCTACTCCTTCGCCTCTGTCTCACATAATGAGGTGGCTCTTTTCTTTGCCAAGGCAAACCTTCTACCTGGACAAGTGAGCTCATTCCATTTTGTCTTGTCCAGCAGATTGATCCTTCTATCATTCCTACTCTTTCTTTAATCTTCAATCTGCCCTTGTCTGCTGGCTGCTTCTCCACTGCCTTCAGACATGCCCGTGTCTCCTCCATCCTTAAAAGACCCCTTCTTGATCTCTCTATCCCCATTAGCTATCATCCTATATATCTCCTCCTTTTGTGGCTAAATTTCTTGAGAAGGCCATTTATAATAGGTACCTCTACTTTTGTTCCTCTCACTCTCTTCTTAATTCTCTATAGTCTGGCTTCTGACCCCATCGTTCAACTGGAACTGCTCTTTTCAGAGTTACCAATGATCTCTTAACTGCCAAATCTAATGGCCTTTTCCCCCAATCCTTACCCTTCTTGATCTTTCTGCAGCCTTTGACATTATTGATGGCTCTTTTCTTGAGACTCTCTTCTTTCCAGGTTTCCATTACAGTACTGGGCCTGGGTTTTCTTCCTAACCATCTGACCACTCCTTCTCAGTCCCCTTCGGTGAGTCTTCACCTACATCATGCTCACTAACTGTGAGTGAGCTCCATGGTGGAGGAAGTCAGTTCTTACTCTGCCTGATGATCTCTTTAGCTCTTATGGACTCAATTATCCTGTCTACACTGATGGTTCTCAAGTTAGGATTGAACCAATCCTAATCTCTCTTATGAGCTTGGGTCTTCTATCTCCTACTGCCTACTAGAAATCTTGAACTATATGCCCTATAGATTATATTCCCTTAAACTTGGCATGTTCAAAACTAAACTCATTATCTCCCCCCTGCCAACCCTTCCCATCTTTCTAACCTCCTTATTATTATTGAGAGTACCACCGTCCTCCCCATTCCTCAGGCTCATAACCTGTCATCATCCTCATCTCCTCACTCTCTCACAGCCATATACAATCTGTTGCTAAGTCATACTGAGTCTATCTTCATGACATTTTTTGTATACACCACCTCCTGTTTGTGCAGGTCCTTATTACCTCCATCCTGGACAACTGTGACAGTCAATTAGTTGGTCTCCTTGCCTGAAGTCTCTCCCCACTCCAATTAATCTTCCTAAAGAGTAGGACTGACCATACCAACCCCTAGCCAATAAACTCCAGTGTCTCCTTATTACCTCTGGAATGAAATACAAAATGCTCTATTTAGCACTCAAAGACTTTCACAACTTGCCCCTCATCCCACCTTTCCAGTCTTCTTATACTTTTTTTTTGCTTGTTTTCCTTTTTTTTTTTTTTTGGAGGGGGGGAGGCAGGGCAATTGGGATTAAATGACTTGCCCAAGGTCACACGGCTAGTAAATATTAAGTGTCTGAGGCTGGATTTGAACTCAGGTCCTCCTGACTCCAGGGCCAGTGCTCTATTCACTGTGCTACCTAGCCGCCACCCAGTCTTCTTATACTTTACACCCAAACGCATACTCCAGTGAACGACACTGGCCCCCTTGCCACTCCTTGGACACCACTCTGTGTCCAATACTGGACATTTTCCTTGGCTGTCCTCCAGACGTGGGATGCTCCCTCCCCTCATCTCTGCTTCCTGGCCTTCTTGGTTTCTTTCAAGTCTCAATTAAAATCTCATTGTTTTGCCTTTCTCAATCCCCCTTAATGCTAAGGTCTTTCTTCTTGTGGTTATCTACAATACATCCTGCTCACACACGTTTGTTTGCATGCTGTCTCTTCCAGGAGACTGTGAGCTCCTTGACCGTTAGCGTTGTCTTTTGCCTTTCTCTGTGTCTCTGGCACTTAGAAAAGAGTGCCTGGCACACAGTAGATGCTTACTTAACTGCTGATTGACTATAAGGTAAACTGAAGAAAAAATATATAAGAATAGCAAATCATTTATTTCTTAGGAACAAAGAATCAGAGTATTTAAAGACAGAAGAAATCCTCTCATTTTATAGAGGAGACCAGGGCAAAAAAAAAAATGAAGCCACTTACCCAGGGTCATACAGGGAGAAGCCTAGGTTCAATTTGAACCCAGGACTTTCTGGGAGAAATTAAGTATTCTTTTCACTCTACTCAGTGGCCTCCCAAAATCAGAGGGATGAGGAAGAACATGAGGGATTACTCCCCAAATCCATCATAACACACGGCTTCTTTTAGGGCTCTAGGGTCCTGGGTAAATATTGGTTTGGGAAGTTAGGGAACGGCTTACCTTCCAGCCCAGACTTGTCAATGAGAAGAGTCTGGGTAAGCTATGTCTTCTTTGCCTGCCTCTCATCAGAGGTTCCTTTAGGAGCTACTAGGCCTGCAGCCCCATCCTCCAGGCTACGTGGTACCTGATATCATCCCAGCCATAAACTCAGCAGTCCCTAGGACGCCCATCTCAAGGTGGTATCTATACCTATCACAACCTCAGCCCAGCCCTGGGTCACCTTCCTATTGCTCTGGGGTGAGGGGCAGTTCATATATCATCCCTTACCCTACATCCACTTCTCCCCTCCCTCCTCCCTCTCCTCTGATTGACTTGTTGATAATCAAAAGGAAACTGCTGAACAGATCCCTTTGTCTTTCTCCCTCATTTTGTTTCATTTCTCTTCCTCTTGCTCTCCTCCTTCCAATGGCTTCCAATTGAGACCAAGAGTTTAAATTCCTTTTGGCTATTAATTAAAAGAAACCTCTCCTTGAGCTGAGTGCACTTGCCATAAATTAATAGCGGCCTTCTTAATCAAATCTCATCTCCTCCTCCGAGCCACACATATGGAGCAGGAGTTAGTATCTCCACTCCATGAAATTTAATTTCTAACATTTCAGTGGAAAAGATATATATATGTCTGTGTGTGTGTGAGTATGTGTGTTTATCCTCTAAGCCCAGAGAGATATTGAAAGGAAGGCTCTTGGTAGTGCAGAAATATATATACTTAACTACATATAGATAGATGTGCATATACATATATACACATAGATGTAGAGTTATATATACTCTGTGTGTGTGTGTGTGTGTGTGATATGATAGGGATGGATCTGTGATTTCATTGGTATAAAGAACTCCTAAGTAAAGAATCTACCTCTACCAACTCAGGTTATCAGTTTCTCTAGAACTTACAGTCTTAGAGAGTTGTCTAAACACTGAGAGTTTAAAGGACTTACTCAGGGTCACACAAACTCTGTAGCAAAGATAAGACTTGAACCCATTTGTTTCTTGCTTTTGAGACCAGTTTTCTATCCACTAAGTGACACTGCCTCTATTTCTCTCTCTCTCTCTCTCTCTCTCTCTCTCTCTCACACACACACACACACACACATAGACACAGACACAGACACATAGATATATGTACATTTATATATTTGGAGCATAACCTTATCTTGATTGTGATAGTTTTTTATAAACTCACACCGGACTTCTATACCATGAGCAGCTTTCCTTAAGGTGTTTCTCTTGGCATTATAGGGTCAGGGATGTTCATTCCACCTGGTAATTTCTGGTTCTCAAATCCTTAAGGAAGCTGGAATGACTCTTTTTCTGGGCCTTTCCAAGGGGTCTACTATTTGGGAATTAGAAAACTCTGATGCAAAGTGATGGAATCTCTGCCACTGCCCATCTGTAGTCACTGCTTCTAATTGATGTGCTTCTCTGTGCCCTGGACACTTACTATAAAGACTGTGGGATGTGGATAAAATCCAACACTTGTCTGTGGCCAAATGCAGGCAAAAGTCCTCTGGGCCAATTTCACTATTGTTGGTAACATCTTTAGTTGCAACTACTACATAATGGATCAGGGGCCTCACCTTTAAAGACTTTATTTTCCATATTTGTAATACCATTTAAAAATTCCCTAATATGGAACCAGAAGATGTGGGGTTCAAATCCTAAATTTACTGTTGACTGCCTGTGTATCTTTAGGAAATTCACTCCAACCCTTTTTTTCATTTGCAAAAGGAAGGTGGCTAGAGTTAAGTGGTGTCTAAAAGTCTCATGCAGTTTCATCTCCTAAGATCCTGTGAACTACTGTGTTTTCATGAAATTGTCCTCTAGCTGAGGGGAAGGAACTGCTCTCAGGTGCATACTATCTAATAAAGCCTGTGTTTGATACTCTCATAGGTAAATTCCCATCAGCTAGCTAGCTATTTGAGTTCCCAGATGACTCAGATGCAAAAGACAGACAAATGAAGTCTTCAGAGAGGTTTTTATTCTACCAGAGAAACCACTTAAGGTGATTAGGTTCTAAAATCACCAAGAGAGGAGAAATGATACCAGTCTATTGATACCATCTCCAAATGTTGTCCATGAAACAAAGCCCAATGATGGTGTGATTGTTTGTCTTGGTGCTCCAGAAACACTATGATTTTGACAATGGTTAGGATCAGTGGATTTCTGATGCTACTTTTTTTTTATCAGTTCCTTTAATTACTCCCTGAGGGTACAATTACTGGCAGTTTACCCCATAATGAGTTGGCTTGAGCCTTTCTATTTGCTACCCAGACTGACAGGAGGTATGACTACCTTGTGATCCACAGGTTTCTGTTTAGCTATGCTTGCTAACTTACTGACCTAAGGAATATCAGTAATGTATGTCATGGAATACTGACCTCCCATATGTCTTCCTCACTGTGTCTTCTGGAGCACCCTACTAAACAGTGATCTCTTTAAAATCCAACTGCCACAGATTTCAAGGGAATCTTAATTTTGGACAATACACTGTATGGAGGTTAGGTAGTAATCTGTCTCCTCACACCAGGTGGGCATATCGTTCACTGTGATTCCCAGTTCAAACAAAAGTATTCTTCCTTTGGGAGTTCTGGCTATGATTTAAAGAAAAGTTCTTTCTGCCTCGATCCCAGTTGCTTTTGTTTTGGGACACATATATACACACAAAATAATAAACTGGCTCCTCTGCAACTTCCACCCCACTGTTCCTTAGTTCAGCTATCCAGGGAAAAAGGAGAATAATCTCTTTTTCATATGATGGTCATCCAAATTCTTATGAATGGCTACCTCTTCTCCTGGCCCCCTTCAAAGGATTCTCATGTGGTTGCCCTTCCTAAAATGTGGTGGCCAAAGCACCTCCAGATGTGGTCTACATCTGGATAAAGGACAATGGGATTAGCAGAACCATTAGTCCTGAACACCATGCCTTTCTTAATGAAGCTTTAAGATTATATTAGCTTTCTTAGTCACCCTATCAAATAGTTAACTTCTACTGAACTTGTAATCCTCATCTTTTTTCAGGCAAATGGATCTTTAGGGTCCAGTTTCCTGGGGGAAAGTAGTTTTGTTCAGTTAAAAGGGCAGCTACTTGGCATAGTAGATAGAGGGCCCAGCCTAGAGTCAAGAGGACTCATCTTCCTGTGTTCAAATCTGGCCTAGACACTTACTAGCTGTGTGACCCTGGGCAAGTCACTTCACCCTGTCTGCCTCAGTTTCCTTATCTGTAAAACTGAGCTAGAGAAAGAAATGGCAAACCACTCTAGTATCTATGACAAGAAGACCCCAAATGGGTTCACAAAGAGTTGGACACGACTGAAAAATGACAAAACAACAACAAAGAGAGCACTAAATTTTGGAGCCCAAGGCCCAGGGATCAAGTTCTGGCTCTGCTACTATATTGTGATTTGACCTCTGTTATGTCCCCACTTCCTCTCCCTCATGTTTCATACCCAACAGGTTTCCAAGTCTTGCTTATTCTTGCTCCTTAACACAACTGGCACCTACCTTTTCTATTCACATAGTCAGTACCCTAATTCAGGCCCTTATCACCTCCCATCTGGGCTAACTGCAATAGTATCTTACCAAAGTCTCTCCCCTTACCAAATATACTCCTCACAGCTGCCATAGTGATATTTCTAAAGCAAGGTCTGACTATGTCACTTTCCTATTCAAGAAATCCCAGTGGCTCCTTATTGCCTTGAGCATCAAAAAGAAATTTCTCTATCTGAGATCTAAAGCCCAGGCGGGCCAACCTTTATTCCCTTCTCAGCTCTGTTCCTGGTCTTCTAAGCTTCAAAACCATACCCCAGGTGCTGTCTTATCCTGGGACTTTCCTCAGCACCTGGGACCTCCTCATCCTAAAACATCCAGTCATCCCTCTGACCTCACTCTGGTGTATCCTTCTACCCTCATGCAATGGTGACTTCCTCTTGGTATCTTTAATTTTTAGATGGGCCCGGGGTGGTAATTCTCCATTCCCTTCCTAGCTCTTCTGTATTTCTTCTTGCTTGTATCTTTATCCCCAGCACACAGATGTTCTTAACTAAATGCTTGGTGTCTTACTCCCTTTCCTTCATAATCTAAATCCAACCCACTCTTTCACACTTATCATACGTGATTCACACTGAGTGGGGTTCAGCCAAACTCACCTACTTACTGCTCTTCACACGTAACAATCCCCCACAATATGCCTTTGCACCTGCTGCCCAACAGGCGGAATGTCCTTCTTCATCTCTACCTCTTAGAAACCCTAGCTTCCTTCAAAGTTTAGTTAAGGACTTTCCTGATCCCCTCAACCTCTACAATCTGCCCTCTGAAATAATCATACATACTAAGCATGTAATTTTAGACATAAGACATAAGCTTTTTTATTTTACTTTGTATATATTTGAATCTACATGGATGTGTTCATTTTTCATTATATTTACTTTATTATGTATTTGGTCTACATGGATGTGTTTTTTATTATATTTACTTTGTATACATTTGTTCTGTATGGATGTGTTCATTTTTTGAAATTATATTTACTTTGCATACATATGGATCTACATGGATGTGTTCATTTCCCTGGATAGAGTGGAAACTCCTTAATGGCAGGGATTGTTTCATTTTGTCTTTCTGTCCTTGGCATCTAGCACAAAGTCTGACACATAGTAGGCACTTAAAAAATGTTTGTGAAATGATTGATGAATTGGACTAGACGACCTCTTCTAAGGTTCCTTCCAGATTAAAATCTATGCTCCTATCCCTTGTGCTGGTTCAAAATTACTCTCCTTCTGGCACACAAAACTTGACTCCATAATTTTAGAACACAGAATTTCCCTAGACTACTCACTTTTTACTGAGCCCCAGGACCAGGTCCCTAGAGGTTTCCCTTCTTCTCATTTTCTTTGAAACTGGTTTTTCTAAAATCTTTAAGTTTCTTAAGAACTCTACTCACCTGACCTGGAGCAAAACCCCACCAGGGATTCACCTCTCCTAGTCACTTATTTCATAACCTGTTATTTCTTTTCAGTGACAACATTAGCACCTCTAAAATCAATTTAAATTTCTCTTACTCTTTTTCCATCTAGAAATTACTTGGAATCCCCATATAATTTTGGAAGAGAAGAAGTCTGCCACACAGTCACCTGAGAGATTCCTAAAGCCAGTCTGAAATACCTTCGGGGGAGGGAGGGAGGGGTCCAAACAGTAGAACAATGGGCCTAAGGGCCAAGGCCTACATTGTTTTCTTGCCTTGAAAAACAGCAAGGGCAACCCTTTTACCCAGAAGGGCAGGCTCCAGACCCTCAGGGACAAGCCCACCTTGCCCTTATTCTTTTTTATAGCTGTATTCTCAGTCATACTTAAAAAGGAGGAATTCTCACAAATGTTATTCAAACATCTTAGGGGTAAGGAATCAACTTTAATCTTATCAATCTCCATCAGCACTGACATTCCTCAGTGACAGTAACCACACACTGGCAAAGAGAAGGAAAGCATTACTATTCACAGAAGGAATTTCCCTTCTTGGGTAGAGTCCCTCGAAAGCTGATTAAACCCTTTAGAGAAGCAAAATTGATTGTTGCTCCCATTTTACAGATGGGAAAATTGAAATGCAATGGTGACTAATACCCTTACTTCAAAACAAGATGATAAGTTCCATTAGGGCAGCTAGATGGCACACTGGACAGAGGGACAACCTGGAGTCTGAAAGACTCATTCCTGATTTCAAATCTGACCTCAGATACTTCTTAGCTATGTGACCCTGAGCGAGTCACTTAGTCCTCTTTGCCTCAGTTTCCCCATCTGTAAAATGAACTGGAGAAAAAAAAAGCAAACCACCACATATCTTTGCCAAGAAAACCCCAAATGGGGTAACAAACTGTTGAACAGGACAGAAATGACTCAACAACTACTACTTCCTAACTCCAGGTCTAGGGCTCTCTCCACTGTGCCTACAGGTGGTTCTAGGGGAGAGAGTCTATGAAAACAGTCTCACCTTGAGTAGAAATTGTTTCATTCTTTATACTTGTATGCCCAGTACCTAGACTCCTAGCACCTTGCCTGGAACATACTAGGGGCTTAACAAATCCTTCTGATTGGAGGATGGAGGGGGTACCCCTCTGCATATATTTTGCTTATGCCTGCACTCTACGGAGCCTCAATAGAACCTAGTTTAGCTAAAAAGTCCACAGGGACCTTAGAAGAGAAGCAGTAGAGAAATGCTAGTTTTTATTCCCCCCCCCCCATTTGAAACACTATGGGGTGAGGCAAAGGGTCTTTGGGTTTCTGCTCATAGTTTCCCTTCTCTCCCCATCCTGCCCCAACAACAACAACAAAACAACACAAATGAATGGAAAGGACAGCAGCACTTGAACTAAGATGCCAATGAGGTGATTTGCTTTCATTAACTGCCTGATCCATTTCACCCATTTGTTAACAAAAAAATTTTAAATATCGAAAGTAAAGTATCAAACCATATGAAATACTGCTTCAAATCATTAGTAATAAAAGAAAAGCAAATCAGAATAACTGCAAGGTTTCATCTCACAAGCAGCAAATTGGTAAAGATGACAAAAGACCAAAAGAGGAAACGCTGATGGTGCTGAGAAGCAGGCACACTAATACACTGTTGGTGTTAACTATGAATTGGTCAAATCATTCTGGAAAACAACTGGAAATAATGCTTAAAAAGTCATCAAAACGTTCATGCCCTCGGAAATTGGAATCCCAATGAGAGGCATCTATCCCAAGGAAGTTAAAGATAAAAAGCCAAGTTTCACATACAGCAAAATGTTCATACTGCTTTCTGTGGTGGCAAGGAATTCAAATAAGTAGATGCCCGCTGCTTGGGGAATGGTTAAACGATGGTACAAGAATGTAATGAGAATAAATCGCTACACAAAGAAATGACAAATATGAAGAATTTAGGAAGTGCAAGAAGATTGAAATGCTAATACAAAGTGAAACAAATAGTACCACAACAATGTAAATGGAAAGAAAAACATAAAATAGAATGTTATACAATTATACAATTACGATGACCAAGCTGAGTTCCAGAAAGAATCAAGAAAATGCAGCTCCTTCTCTTTGAAGAGATGGGAGGCTATCGGAATACTCGATCGATATTCTCTTAGTTGAGTTTGTTCTGTTGGTTGTTTTTTTTTTCTTGTTTTTTAAAATTTTTATTACAAGTGATAACTCTCTGGGTGGGGGAGAGAAAGGGGAGGGATACATTCATAAATAAAGGTGATATAAAAGCTAAATATATTAATAATAATAAGATAAAGTGAATTATCGAGTCATGTTAGACAAGCAAAGCACAGACATCAATTAATCACTAAGTATCACCTATTGTGTGTTCAACACAGTTGCTAGGTACTGTGAGAGACAGAGATGCATAAGGCATGGTCCTGAACTCCCGGAGATTAGGATGTGCCTGGGAACGTCGACAAGACCAACATCTATAAAAGAAGAGCAAATCATGCAAGACAGTATGGAAATAAGTTGCAAATCGCAGAGTACAGCCTAAATGCTGGAGCAGCTCAGAAGAGGGGGAACAGTCAGACTAGGGCTCATGAAGGAAATGGGACTTGACCTGGCAGTGAAAAGTCAGGAATATTTGGACGGTTGGGAAGCAGGAGACCTCGGCTTGAAGCCTAGCTTTCCTACTTATTCATCAGACCTTGTGCAACTCAGTCAGTCAGTTTGTGAGTCAATGAATATTTATTGTTTACTACATGTCAGATGTGGTGCTGAGCACTGGGGATAGAAAAGCAAAAACATGGTTCCTTGTCCTCGAAGAGCTCACATTCTAATGAAGCAAGCAAAGTACATATATATTTATATGTAGTATAAATGGAAGATAATTTTAGAGGGAAGGCATGAGCAGTGGGGGATGGAGGAATAGGAGAAGCCACTGGAGCTGAGTCTGGTAAGAAGTTAGGGAATGTAGACAGAAATGGAGATGGAGAGCTTGGAAGGATGGGTCAGAGCCAGTGCAAAAGCACAGTTGGGAGCTGGAGTGTTGTATGTTAGAAACAGCAAATGGCACGGGGAGAGGGCAAGGGAAATAAGTATTTATACAATGCCTACTGTGTGCCAGTCACAGTACTAAGTGCTTTACAAGTATCTCATCTCATCTCAACAACAACCCTGTGAAGCAGATGCTGTCATTCAATCATGGCCAACTCTTCATGCCCATGGTTTGTTTGTTTTTTGGCAAAGATACCGGAGTGGTTTGCCATTTCCTTCCCAAATGGATTAAGGCAAGCAGTTTAAATGACTTGCCCAGGGTCACATAGGTGCTAAGTGTCTGAGGCCAGATTTGAACTCAGGTTTTCCTGATTCCAGGTCCAAGGCTTTAACTACTGAATGACCTAACTACCTCCTAGGTCTTTCTAGGTGCTGTTATCCCCATTTTACATTTGTACAAAAGCAGACAAACAGAGGTGAAGTGAGTTGCCCAGGGACACACAATTAAGTGTGTGAGGTGGATCTGAACTCAAGGTCTTCCTGATTGTAGGTCCAGAGCTCTATGTATTATGGTACCACCTAATTGTCAATTGTAGAGTTCATAGAGGGAAGCAAAGTAAAATGCCTGGAAATGTTGGAAGGAGCCAGGGTATAAAAGGTTTTAAATGCCAAACAGAAGATTTAATATTTGATCCTGGAGCCACTGGAGTTTATTGAATAGGAGAGTGACAAATCTGGTCAAATCTGGACTCTAGAAAATCACTGTGGGAGCTGAGTGGAGGATGTATTATAGTGAGGAGACAGGGAAGGCAGAGAAGCCAATTAGAAGGCTACTGGGAAAGTCCATGACTGAAGTGACAAAGGCCTGCACTAAGTTGTGAGTGTGCCAGTGGAGAGAAAGGGGATGTATGTGAGAGATGTGGAGGAGGTAGCAATCACAATATTTGACAACAGACTGGAGATGTGAGGTGACTGCAAATGAACAGCAAAGGATAATGTAGACATTGAGAGCCTTGGTGAGGACTTTGGAGTTTTCAAGAGCAATAAAGAAACTCAGAAGAAGGCAGGGCTCAGTGAAGGTGGGGGCTCAGGTGCAGAATTCTGTTTTAGACATATTGAATTTGAGACGCCTATGGGATGGTCAATTCAAGAAAATCCAAAAAGCATTTGATGACAATGTTGAGAGTTTAGGGCTAGATATAGAGGTCTGACAGTAATCTGTTTGGAGATGTAAACTGATGAGCATGGCAGCTGGATGGCTCAGTGGATAGAGTGCCCAATCTGGAGTCAGGAAGACCTGAGTTCAAATCTGACCTCAGACATTACCAGCCCTGTGGCCCTGGGCGAGTCACTTAACCCTGTTTGCCTCAGTTTCCTGATCTGTAAAAAGAGCTGGAGGAGTAAATGTCAGACCATTTCACTACCTTTAACAAGAAAACCCCAAAAGGGGTCACAAAGAATCACTATTAACCAGGCCCCTCAGAAGGGCCTAAAGCCACCCTCCCCCTTCAATTCCATGCAACAAACAAAATACATAGACAAATATGAACAAAGCAAGCTATATACAGGATACATAGGAAATAATGCACAGAGAGAAGACACTGGAATTAAATGGGGTCAGGAAGGCCTCTAGTATGAAGTGAGATTGTACTTGGGATGTAAAGGAGGCCTGGGAAGTCAGGAGTCGGAGCTGAGGAGTGAGAGCATTCCAGGCATGGGGGGTTGGGGGGAGAGTCAGAGAAAAGGCCTGGAGCCTAGAGGTGGAGTGTCTTGTTCATGCATCATCACTGGGTCAGAGAATGTATATCAGGGAGTAAGGTGTAAAAAGACAGAAGGGTAGGAGGGGGCTAGGCTATGAAGGGCTTTGACTGCCAAATGAAGCATTTTTGTATTTGTTCTGGGAAGCTATAGGAAGCCACTGGAGTTTTATTGAGAGTGTGTGAGTGTGTGTGAATGTGTGTGTGTGCGTGTGTGTGTGTGTGTGTGTGTGTGTGTGTATGTGACACGATCGGTCCTTAGCTTTAGGAAAATCACTTTAGGTTGTTATTCACTTTTGTCCAACTCTGTGTGATCCACATTTGTGGTTTTCTTGGCAAAGATACTGGAGGGCTTTGCTATTTCCTTCTCCAGCTCGTTTTACATATGAGGAAACTGAGGCAAACAGAGTTAAGTGACTTGCCCAGGGTCATGCAGCTAGAAAGTGTCTGAGGCCAGATCTGAACTCAGGAAGATGAGTCTTCCTGATTCGGGGCCTGGTGATCTATCCCCTGTTCCAACCAGAGGCCCCCCAATGAATAGGGTATGATACCTATGTTATTCTTCCTCATTTAATTGGAGTGTTGAGAAAATCTAATGAAGTTAATGGTTTTCAAAATGCTTTGAAACAAAATAAAAGAATTAAGCAAAGGTATAACTGTGTTAGGAAATGAGTCACATCTCCCTCATCCATTCTGTGTATTTTGGGGGAATTTTTTTTCCATTATCAGTTACCTTCTGGGTTAACTCTCTTATTCTGCCATCAAGGGGGAACCCTGAAAAGCCAATCTGCCCTAATATTAGCCAAAGCAGATAAAACAGGAAAAGAAAATCTAACAAAGCCTCCTCTCCCCCTGCCCCATCCTCCCCTGTCCTCCCTGAACCACGTTCCTTGCATTACACAGTGTATCCCAAAGCCAAGTGGAAATGACTCTGCCATCATTTGCTACTTGGGACCATTATGTGCATCGTTGCTCTCCTCCATCAGAGCGTGGAATTGAAGGGGGGGGTGTGGTTTTAGGCTCTTCTGAGGGGCCTGGTTAACAGTGCCCTCGTAGTTCTATTGTGTTAAGTGCAGATTTCCTCTGGGCAATAAAAGTAAAAATAACCAGAGAGGGATCAATAACAGGGCCATTGAAGATTGGTGGGGAGGGTCTAAGGCAGTCTTTTGGCAGAGCCGTCCTGCATCAGGCCCCATGATAGCACCTCCCTCCCAGGCTAACCCCCTCCACTCCGCCCCACGTCCTCCATCCATCTGTCCCTGCCAGCTCAGTGCTTACCTTGCTTACTGAAATGTAGCTGCCCAGAACCTAACAGGTACTTGCTGAGAACCATCAAACAGACACTGAGCACAGTGTGGGAGGGGAAAGCCAAATCAAGGTTAACAGAGTGGACCCGTTAAAGGCGTCTTAGGAAAAAGGAACAGGCTGGTGCCTTTTCTGTCCCTCCCCACTCCCGCGTTATCCCTTGATTCTCATATCACAGCTTTCTGTCCCAAATCCTCTCTATCCTCCCCTTGCCCCCACCCAAACAATTTTCCCAGCTGCCATTTACCCACTCACTTGTTTTGTCATCTCTTGGGCACAGAGAGGGAAAACAGTTCAGTTTGAGATCACACAGAACGATGGGGACCAAAGTCAGAGGTCCCGATGGATAACCCCTTGCTTACCTAACATCTCCAAGTTGTGGGGCAGCTAGGTGGTACAATGGACAGAGCTTAGCATCAAGAAAGCATGAGTTCAATTCTATCCACAGATACTAGCTGTGTGATGCTGGACAAGTCACTTAACTTCTGTCTGCCTCAGTTTCCTTAACTGCAAAATAGGCTAATAACAGCACTTACCTGTCAGGGTTGCTGTGAGGATCAAATGAGGTCATATTTGTAAACCACCTAGCACACAGTTCTTGGCCCATAGTAAGTGCTTAATGAATGTTCCATTTCCCTGGCCTCAGCCACAGCCAGGGGGGTGCAAGAATGAAGCAGCTTAGGCTTGGTGGCTAGGGCAGGGTGGAGGGGGACAGCTGCATCAGGGTGAGCTCTGCTCCAGAAACATCCAGCCAGTCTTCACTGCCACTCCCAGAAATAACATCCATTTAGGGGCTGGTGTTTCACCACTGTTCAAGGGAGAACGTGTCTAGGAGTCTAGAGAATAACCTCAATCATCAATTTTCAGTGGCCCAAACTCCTGGCAACTCTGCCTATGCGGCCTGGTCTCTTGGATACATTCTTGGCTCTTCCTTGGGAGAGGTCAGTCAGCTAGGATGGGGCCAGGGCTCTTCCTAGGAACATTTGGCATCTAAAAAAAAGTAGAATTCCTTCTCTGCAATGCCTCTGTCCCAACCATTCCTGTGTTTCCCACTGATCAGATTTGGGGTTTCTTACATAGAGTAATTGGATTGCAGGAAGTGTTAACCAGATTAGAAAGAATTCTTCCAAGAGCAAGAGACTGAAAGTGGCTATTAAGCAACACATGGTCTGGGCATGTGATATAGACCAGATTTCCAGAACTAGCGTTCATACACACACATCCGTCCCCTCAGGGCCAGTTGAGTAGAAGTGGAGACAGCAAAAGGCCCTGTGGTGAGGGCTCCTGGGAATAGCAAGGCTCTGTCTAGGTATTCTTGAGACTGTTCCAAAGTTGAATTTTCTTTATTCCTCTGCTCACTCAATGCCTTCAGTCACTTAACATTGCTTAAACCTGTAATACCCAATTGTCTCCATCCCTAGAGCCACTAAGTTCATATCGACCATACCCTCCATACTCAAGGCTAGGTGACCCTGAAAGGCTAAGTCTTAACCTCAAGGGAAATGTGTGATCTGGGGGATTCTCCAAGGCTGTAGTAACAGGGAAAAACAGGTCTGTGTAATGATCACCTTATTTTTATTCCCCTACCTCTGTTTCCCAGGCTGTAACTGGCTATGGAAAAAAAAAAAACCCAATGGTATAGCTTTATGTATGACCATAAGAAGCCCTCTGCAAATGCAAAGAGAGTTACTGCATCCTTAAAAAGTGACTAGGAGGGGCGGCTAGGTGGGTCAGTGAATGGAGCACCGGCCCTGGAGTCAGGAGTACCTGAGTTCAAATCCGGCCTCAGACACTTAACACAAAAAACTAGCCATGTGACCTTGGGCAAGTCACTTAACCCCAACTGCCCTCCAAAAAGCAAAAAAAAAAAAAAAAAAGCGACCAGGACACAGAGGACAATCAAGAAGGGAGGTGAGGGAAGATGATGTAGCCTGAGGTCAGCATCAAGTACTTCATGGCTGAGTTTAATCTGCCATCACTGGAGAGTTGGCCTGACAAGGCATGATGATATAAAGCCCTCAGCACCAGAAGATTTAAGGCTATGTATAATTCAAAGAAAATATTGTTCATAAGTTAATTAGTCTGAAGAAGGTGATTAATCTGGGTGCCCATCAAGCTCAATATGGGTCAACGTGTAATAGGTCAGCCAAAAAAGCTAATGAAATCTTAGGCTTCAATAAAAGTCATGGTGCCCAGGACTAAGGAGGTGATATTGTTACTCCATAGTGCTGAGTATTGTTTCAAATTCTGTGCCCCGAATTAGGAAGGGCATTACAAACTGGAGGATGTCCAAAGAGCACTAGCTAGATGGTGAACACCGAAGAAATGCTCTTATTAATGTAATAAGAGGCTTCTGAGGTCTTTCTGAGTTCTAAATCTTGTGACCTTATTTTGGCCTAGATATATGAAGAATGGATGGGTCAGGATTGAGGGTATTGGACTATGGTATCATTATACATGGTCGATGTGTTAGAATTGTTTCATGCCAAATGTACACTAGCTGAAGGAAATACAAGTGTTTAGTCTGAAGAGGAGAAGATGGAGGTGTTGGGAGAGGATACAGTATAATGTATTTTCAAGAATTTGAAAAGCTGTTCTGTGAAAGAGAGAAGGAGCGTAAGTTAGGGGCATTGGGTGAAAGTCACAAAGAAAAACATTTAGGCTGCAGATAAGGAAAATCTACCTAACAATTAGAACCAAGACAAAGCAGAATAGAAGATCCAGAGAATAGTGAGTGGGCTTCTCCTCTCTGGCACTTTTCAAGCAATAGATGGATGGTCATTTATTGGGTCAACTCTAGAGGAAATTTTGTTCAGGTATGGGCTAGATTAGAAGGTCTGGAACTCTGTAACTGGCACATAGGCCAAGGAAAGGGAGATGATAAGAGCCTGTCCATGAGTCAGCTGCCAAACAGCCCAAAGATGTGGAAAGATGTACTCCAAACCAGAGTGATATGAGTGCTTTTTTAGGATATAAAATCACAGCATGAAAGCCAAAAGGGACCTTGAAGAATCGTAGATTTGGAGCTGGAAAGGACCTTAGAGACCACTGAGTTCACAACTTCACTTAATTTCCTCACAGGAAGAAATCAAGACTAAAAGGTTAAATGACTTGCCCACAGCCATGCAGCCAGTAAGTATCTAAGGCAGGATTTGAACTCAGTTCTTCTTTATTCTAAGTCCAGCTTTCTATCCACTGTGACATCTAGATCGCTTATTTTCCAGATAAAGAAACCAGGACTTATAAAGGGCCCAGTGACACACAGTAGCAGGGGCAGGATTTGAAGCCATATCATCTAGTTCTTAATCCAGCTGCTTTTCTACTGCATCATGCAAAGCCAATGGAAATAAGGACCATAAGGTCCTGAGACCCCTAAGAGCCCTGCATAGCCTTCTGTGCTCTCTCTCTAAATCCCAATTCCTTAACCCAACTGTTCTCTGGGACCTCCTACAATGGTCAAGAGATCAATCTTTGTGCCCCAGGGAATGTGTGTGCATGGGTGAACACACATGTACATACTCATTCTTCCTGAGGGAGAATCATAGACTCAGGGTTGGAAGAGACCCTAAAGTTTATCCATCCTAACCCCATCACTTTATGGAGATATAAATTAGGTGGGAATGAGAGAAAAGAAGTGATTTGGTCAAGGTCAGTCAGTAATTAGCAGAGTTGAGACTGAAACTCAGATTCTCAGTCCCCAGATGCAATGTTCTTTCCCCTACCCCACACTATCTTTCTCCTACCTCACTACACAGACAGTTTGCCAGTCCTGGACAAAATAACCATGGTTTAGAGGTCTGGTACATGGTTATTGAAGGAAGAAAGATGGAAAGAGGTCCTGGGCAGCTTCTGATGGACCACTCAATCCAAGCATCAGCCATGAGGCAGCATATATCCTGGCGTCAAGGGCACGGGTGTGGATTGTGGGGCTCCTAACTGTGCTGGCACTCCTGGGGTCCCTACCCCTGAGGAATCCCACCTCATCTCACACAGACCATTCCTCCATTGCCCCCTGAAAGCATGTGGGGGCCATGCTAGTGATGGAGCAGAACTTCCTCTCCCCCTCTCTGTGTCCTTAGAGTTCTGGGAGGTCCGGCTGCTGATCCCCAGACCTCTATCCCCTTCGGCAGGCATTCCCACCTCCTCATTTTCCCTCCACCATGGCTGTGTGACAGCTTCTCCCAGTGACAGCTCAATGCCTGACAGCACCCAAGCGGCAAGAGAGAGAGAGAAGGGTTGGGTTGACTTGAAAAGAGAGCGACCTGACCTTGTCATCAAAGACAATGACGAAACGTGGGCTGGGTGGCTTTTCCTCACTCCCTTGAATCTCTCCCAGCCCAGGAAACACACCGGCAGGTCCCTGAATGACTTTCTTCCTGGAGACCATGGCGGCTGACGATGGGGGTCTGCTGATGCATAGCTTCATTCCATCTCCCCCCCTCGACTTTGTTTGCAGTCCCCTATCCTCCACCCTCACTGAGACAAACTCCCATCTTTTACCATTCGCCTCACTCTGCCAACCCACACCTCTTGCAGCTCCACCTTTGACTTGTAGGTGCTTGCTTAAGTCTCAGTGGCTTAGCACTCTATCTTCTACACATCCAAGGTCACTCCTCGGATCAAGAAGCCCCAGTGGCTCCTTCCGGAGGCTAAGAGAAAATGGAAATTCCTCTGTCTGGCTTTTAAAACTCTGCATAAGCTAACTCTCGTTTACTACAAATGACTCCCCTTCATATGTTCTAGACTCTAGTCAAACTGGCCTTTAGACTGGGCGCTGGTGTCCCTCACATGGGACATTCCATCTCCAGTCTTCATGCTTTTGCCCAGGCTATGCCTCATGCCTGGTACACATTCCATCCTCACCTCTGCCTTGTAGAATTCCTTATTTTCTGTAGAGCTCAGATGAAGTGCCAGCTCCTAGAGTAATACACACACACACGTAGATATACATATGTCTATATATATAAAATATACATATACAGTATATGTGTATGTATATATATAGATATAGATATAGATATAGATATAGATACAAAGCCTATAATAAACTCTTCCCTCCCCATCCCATCTTGGATGGTTGTTAATACAACTTTGTATGCGCGCGCGCACACACGCGCACACACACACACACACACACACACATACACACAGAGCTAGAACAAGGTAACACAGTGCATAGAGCACTAGACCTGAGCTCAAATCTGGCCTCAGACACTTACTAGCTCTGTGACCCTGGGCAAGTCACTTAACCCTGTTTGCCTCAGTTTCCTCATCTATAAAATGAATTGGAAGAGGAAATAGCAAACAACTCCAGTATCTTTGCCAAGTAAACCTCAACTGGACACAAGTGAAATGACTGAACAGTATATATATATGTTGCAATCTGTTTCATATATACATAGCTTACAAATGTATTTGTGCATGTCTGTATGTACAAAGTGACTTGTATAAAACTATATTTATGTAGGCATATATAAATATAAAATTGCATTTCATTTTTTATGTTAGAGCCCCTTCACTTAAGGAGAGCATAATCTCTGTGAAGGCAAAGATTGTCTTGTTTATGTCTCTGAAGCCCCAGAACCTTGCAGAGCATGCAGCATACAGCAGATGCTTTATAAAGGCTTAGAGAATTGTTGAATTGTATCTTGCCCACCCTGGGATCTTCCTCCGGGCAGGCCTCTGAACCCCAACAACACTCAGAACCAGGCTCTATTTGGAGTAGGAGCTCTGTCTATACTATTGGCTGCTAGGCCACTCATAGGATCATGGATTTCAGGCTAAAAGGAACCTCAGAGTTCCTCTCATCCAACTCTCCCATTTTACAGATGGAGAAACAGGGACCTTGGAAGGTTAAATCATCTGTTGGAGATCTTACAGGGAGTGAGTAGAAGAACCATGATTTTAACCCATTTTTAACTCCTCATTTTTATAATTATATATTATATATATCACACACACACACACATATATATATATAAAATTATATAATTTCATAATTTTAACTCCTCAACTAGCATTTTTCTGTCATGAAATGTAGCCTCCTAAACTGAGATTTCCAGTTTATCAAGGATCCAAATCTTTTCTTTGTATTACTCTCTAAGCCTTTATAAAGCACCTGTTGTATGCTGCATACTCTACAAGGTTTTAGGGCTTCAGAGACATAAACAAAACAGTCTTTGCCTTCACAGAGATTACGTTCTCCTTAAGTGGAGGGCCTCCAACATAAAAAAAAAAAATGAAGGGTTTTTCTTAATACCAGTGCTAATGATAGTGTGGAAAGCTGATGCATGAAAAATAAGGGCTTATACAAGGGTTGCTGGAAACTAGAACCTACAACTTTGGGTTGTCTTGTGGGAACTTTTCCATCCCTAACCATGTAGCCAACAGTATCCTTCCTTTCCCCGCTCTTCTCCCAATCTCCATTCATTCCTCCCTTCCCAAAGCCTGCATTTACTGGAATGGTTCCAGTAAATGCAGTAAACTGGGCAAATTTCAGACGTGAGACCCACAAAGAGAGAATAACTTTGTGAAGCCAGTTCCCCTGCTTTCTTCCCCACATTCTCCCTAATGGGAATCCTCATGGTTTGGGGCTCTCAGGGCAGCAGGGGCACTCAAAAGCAGCTGCTCCCAGGGCCACACTCTCAGCTCAGGCAGTGCACATCATGCTTACAGCAGGCTGGTCATTGAAGCCTCGAGCATCAGCCAATTTTAATTGTTTATCCTCCAGCTTTGTTTATGGTCCAATAAAATCTATAGCACAGGCAGGGATAGAGCAGGAGCCTTTCCCCATTAGCCTCTTCTTGCTATTCCCCTGGGATGCTGCTCTGCTCTTTATAAAAATCATTTGCCAAGCTGGATGCACGTCTGACCCACTGGGTCTTGTTAAGTGACCATCCTCGAGAGGAGACCACAGATAAGAGTATGAAAACTGGGACTTAAAAACAAATAGATGAGAATGAGGTAGAACTCTCCTCCTCTTTTCCTGGGGGACCCAGAACTACTCCCTTAACTTTGATCTGACTCACAACAAAAGGACTCGTGTGGGGTAGTGGAAACAGCCAGGGTACATTTCTGACTGAGAGTCAGGAAAAGCCTGGATTCTAGTCCCAGCTCAGCTACAGATTAGCTATGTCACCTTGGGCAGGTCACTTCACTTTCTAGAGATGCAGTTTTTTCTCATGTACTAAAGCAGGGTGGGAGCAGATCAATATTGAGGAAGGTCTCTTTTATTTAGCCTTAGAAGTCTATGATTATCCCTGTTAAAGACCAATCCAAATCTCCTGTTTCTCTAAATGAACTGCATGTGTAGAAGCCCTTTCCTTTCCTTCTTTTCCCATCCTCCCCCATCTATAGCCTCCCCTCTAAAGCTACCTCCCATCTACTCTATGCATTCTGCTTATGTATCTATTAATCCACACAATGAATTTCTGTTTCTATTTATTCACACATTCTCTCCCTTGTTAGAATGGAAACTCCTCAAGGTCAGGGACCATGTTTCCTATAGTTTAGTAGAGGCTCCTTGATTGATTTGTTTCTCTCATTTCAAGGATAGCTCAAAGTCTACCTAACTCTCCATCATGACTGCTCAGTCCTCTCCCCTATAAGGACTTTCATTTTTTTTTAAGAGGGGAAAAGGCAAGGCAATGAAATTGGGGTTAAGTGATTTGTGCAAGGTCATACAGCTAGTAGGTGTCAAATGTCTGAGGACAGATTTGAACTCAGATCTTCCTGACTCAGGGGCTGGTGCTCTATTCACTGTACCACCTAGCTGCCCAGAGGCCTTTCTTACTCAGACCCAATCCTTACTATGCATAATAACAATAAACAATAAATAATAATAATGATAATAGCATTTACATAAAACTTTAAGGTTTGTAAAAAAACACACCCACAACTTTATATATGTCAGCTGATCTGCTCTCTCCCCAGTCTCAGTCCAACTCCATAGATCCCCTGAATGAATTAATTCAGTACCTTCCGAGCCCAATGTCACAACATCAGAATCTTTGTAATGGCTGACCAAGCTCCTACCCATCCCTCAGATCTAAAGTTGGGGTGGACTGTGTGTAACTAACCCTTGGTAGAGAGGTTAGGCCATGTGCCCTCCTACAAATTACCCTTCCTTTTTCTACCTCATCTCACTATTCAGTTCCAAAGCCCACAAATAACGAGGCTCTCTTGCTCGGAAGACTAAGGCAAAAAGCTGCCTGCTGGGAACCGCTGGGTCTGCTTAAATTTTATTCCTCTTCTTAAATTAGCAGCTCTTTCTGAAGGCTCTGGCACCCAGGTCTCCAGCAGCCCCTGGGGTGGCACTACTAACAAGGACTGTAATTTGTTAATTAGAAGTGGGATACTTTCCTAAAAAGCAGCTCCCCGGATCTAATGCCTGCCCTCTAGGCAATGGTGAGAGGATCAGATGGAGGAGGGGTGTATGCTGAAAGAGGCAAAGTCATCTCCTCCAGACCCCTTTCCTTCATCTTCCAGGGTCCGGAGCTCCAAGAGGGCATTGTTTCCCTGACTTCCTCAGGCAAGTCAAAGGGCCCCCAGACCAGAGAGAGGATCAGACAGCTCCTCATTCTGCTCTGCTCCAGTGACAGGTCCTCATAGCTGCCCAATCAATGTGGAACAACTTGATCTGGCACTAAGTTGCCATGCAAACCACAGCCCATGAAGAGCCATTTACTTTCCTGAAAACAAACAGTCCTCCCCACCTCCCATCCTCCCTCTCTCCCCAGTCTCCTTCGTCTGCCCTTGCTGCAGCTCAGAGCCACTAATCCAGGGACACCATCGCTCTGCATCCCAATCGACACCTCTGGCCCTGAGTGGCCCTTCCTCCCCCACCCTAGCAGCCCAGACTATCTCCTACCTGCAGGGGACTTCTCAGGGGAACCTGGGAGAAAAAGATGTCATGCCTGCCTCAGAGCCCCTCAGAACCTGCTGGATAGAGATTCTTATTGCACTGGGCCAGAGGGCAAGGCAAGCTATATCTCTGAAAAATGCAACAGGCCACAGCTCTCCTTCCCTATGGGCGAGAGGCAAGAGGTCTCCAGAGAGACTGAGGACCTTTCTCTCCCTCCATGTCTGAGACAGTTTTCTGGATACAGAGCACAACTGTAATAATATGGCTACAGCATATTTCCAGCCACAGTCTGGGTCAGCTGTTATGTAATTTTCTCTTCAGCAATTTCATCTGGTAAAGTAGACCGGGCAGGCATTATTCTCTTTACAGACAGGGAGCATACAGATGGGGAAACCGAGGCTCAAAGGCAGCATAATACAATATGTATTGGAATCAGAAGACTTGCATTCAAACCCTGACCCTATTACTAATTGACAGCGCAGCCCTGGGTAAGTCATTTCATCTATAAAATAAAGGTGTTTGACTAATGAACTCCAAGGCCCCTTCCATTAAAAAAATTATTTTTATATTAATTAATTTATTAATATAACAGTATATTACATAATAATAATAATATTTATATTAATTATTTGTATGTTTATATCACATTTATATAGCCCTTTTAAGATTTACAGTGTGCTTTCCTCCCAACAACCCTTTGAACTAGATAGTATAAAAGTTATTATTTTTTTTTTTTGCATTTGGAGGGCAATTGGGGTTAAGTGACTTGCCCAAGGTCACACAGCTAGTTTCTTTGTGTTAAGTGTCTGAGGCTGTAGTGTAAAAATTATTAACCCCATTTCATAGATGAGGAAACCTAGATTCTGTGACGTGAAATGACCTCTCCAAGGTCAAAGAGGAAAAAAACCAGATAAACTCTTCTATCTTTTGCCTTTAGGATCTTGGAGAGCTATATATTTATTCCCAAGTGTGCCAATCTAGGTTCCACAGGCTAAGAAACACATCAAGAAACTACAGTCTAGCCAAAAGTTCTCCTGCAACGCAGGTCTGCTACCTCCCACCTCACACCCCGCTCTAATGTTCCAGATAGAGAATATGTCATAGTCACCAGTTGACGGAACTGAATATATTTAGCCTCAAAAGAGAAAAGAGAAAACTTGGAGGGAGGTGGGGTGGAGATGAGTTCCGTCTCCAAGTATTTGAAGAGCTGTTCTGAAGAAGGAGTGATAGACTTACTCCAAAGGGGAGATTTGGGGCCAACGTGCCTAAGTTAGAAAGGCAGATAGAGGGTAACACTTTCTAACAATTAAAGCTTTCTGAAAATGGAATTGGCTGACTATCAAAGGAGTGAGCTCTCTATCACTGAAAATGCTCCATTAGGGACTGAATGACTCTCTACTGGGGATGTGATAGAGAAGACAACTTCATTAGATTTGGAGACCAGGTTAGATGATGTATAAAAATACTTTCCAACTCTGAGATTCCATGATTTGGAGATACTACCAAGCCATTAGTCTTGAGATGGGATCACAGAATCATGGGATATTAGAGTCAAATCTCATTGGCCACCCACTACCCACCCTACAGGAAAGAGGAGGCAGGATAAAGTGTGCAAATTAGGCCCAAACCCTTAAAACCTACAAGCTTACCTGGGAAGGTCAAAGGGCACAGTGATCTCTCTGGGTAGATCTAACAATACCAAACCCCCAAAGCAGAATTCATTTTCCATCTCAGTAAAATTAGGATTTTAAAATTAGTTCTCTAGGGTTGTTTCCAGAGCTGACATTTTGTGTCTATATCCAGAGACAAAGGCCACTGATACTCCATCTCCCTGACCCCCGTACTGATTCCTACCCCCTCCATGGAATTTGAACTTTTACAAAGCATTGCAGTTAGATGGTACAAGGCTAGAGAACTGGGCCTGCCCAAGAAAACCTGGGTACAAATCCCGTCTCAGACACTTACTAGCAGTGTGAGCCCAGGCAAGTCACCAACTCTAACAGCTTCAAGTCTTCTCTTCTGTAGAATGGAGAAGTAACAACGCCTACCTCTCAGGATTGCTATGAGGATTAAAGGAGATGGGACGAGTCAAGTGCCTTGTAAATCTTGAAACACTCTGTGATTGTGGTTTATTGTTATCCTCATCATGGGGAATGGCCACCTTGGACTTGGGGTCTGGAAGAACTGTTGAAAATCAGGAGGTACAAACGGTTCTCTTAAAAACAGTGTTGAAGAGAAGCAAATGAAAGAAAGGAAGTAAAAAGAAGAGGGAGAAAGAGGAGGAAAGAGGAGAGAAGAAAGGTCCAGAGCCTTTTAATAACCCTTGAGAGCTGCCTGGCATTGCCTTACGTGGCAGAAGTGGCACAGCCTGTCTCAATGCCCAGGACCAAATGGGCAGCAGGGTCCCTCGAGCCTGCCATTTCTGCCTCTCTTCCTTCCAAAGCCAGGGAGTAAGTGCCAACAAAGTGGTTTTTTCCCCCCATGGTGAGGCTGGAGGAGAAATTTCCAGGTGGGGGTCTGTGGAAAAACATACATGTTCTCTCTTCCTTAAGAACAGAGTTCCATTCAGTCAGGCCGCCCCGTTGATCTAAGCTCTTGTTGGGGCTGGGGGTGGGAGGAGCATGGAAAAGTCCATTCATAAATGGAAAATCTGAGTGAGTCAGCCCCACATGTCCAATATTTTGCCATCCTTCCTTCAATGCCCCACCTACCCCCTATTGAAAGCCCCCAAGAGGAATACAGGAAGCAACTGATGAATATGGAGACAGAAAGGGCTAGGATTTTGTGATCCCAGGATGGGGCATGTGGGAGGGGGAGGGCATAGTGCTCACCACACCACTTTCATCCGCCCTCAGAGAACTGGCCAACAGAGACTTTATGGAACCACCCCACCTCTAAACTTTCCTACCCACCTTCTTCCTGACTTAAGGAGCAGTCATAACTGGGAACCAACTCCCTCCTTCCCTGCTCCACCTAGACATCTGGAAGAGGAAGACAGGAACATGGGGTACAGGGGTTCCAACGTACAACCCTGGCTTGGGCTCCGGGCCCAATCACTATTAACAATTGCCTCCAGGAGGAAGGCAACGAGTAAATTTAAAAGACTTTGAGAGGCCAGTGTACTTCTCCGGCCATATTTTCCTGATGGGAGTTGTGAGGTCAACAATGAAAAGACTGGGAATCAGGAGACCTAATGATTATATCAGCTGCCAAGTTTACAGCTCTTATCTCATTTGATCATTACAATAGCCCTGTAAGGATAAGGAAACTGAGGCTAAACAGGGTCACACAAATACCTAATGCATAAACTGAGATCCAATCTTCCTGGCTACAAGTCCATGGCTCCCTCCACTCATACTGGCTCCTTCCTCTAAGGCCTTGCCCAGCTCTTAGTCATATGAGACCCTTTAACTGCCTTGCAAAGGACAACTCGGAGATCCTGAGGCCTTGACTGCTCTTTCTTGGAGTTCTGTCTTGGGCAGCTCCTTACATACTGGCTCTAGGGCTGGCTTTCCCCTTTGTTTTATCCTGTCCCATCCAGGGCTCCAGCACTTTGGTTCAGGAATGGGGTGGGAGGGGAAAGGGCTTTGTTTCCTTAGGACTCCTCTTGGCTGTGGCTTAGAAAGTAGAATGGGTACAGCAGCATCAGTGGACTGAAGGAGACTGGAGCCCCAAGCATCCATAGATTATACTCCAATGAAGCTTATTTCCCCAACCCCATAATCACTGTCTCCTAACTGAGATTTTCAGTGGATTCTTCTTATGCAGACTTCATTCAGAAGCCCAATCTCCTGGGTTATCAATTTATGAGCCAAAGGGAAGGGGATCACAACCCAAGAATGTCAGCAAGGAAGGATCCTGGTAACAATAGACAATCAACATGTTCACCTCTCCTCTTGGAGCCTCCTCTTTCCTCTAGTGATCTTGTAGTCCCCCTTCTTCTACTCACTTATTATCTACTTCTACTCCATCTTGCTCTCTCCAACTACTTATACAGAACCTGATAACTGACTCATTTTAACCAATATTTGTCAAGCACCCAATATATCCAAAGAATTGTGCCTTGGATATACACAAGAATCAAAAACCTCTGTAACAGTCCCAGTCCACAAGGAGCTTATTCTATTGAGGAGATAAAAAATGTACACACAGATTAGTAAGTACAAGGTAATTTGAAGTGAGAGAGGACATGAATAACTAGGAAAATCAGGGGAGGTTTCAGAGAAAAGGCGCTACCTAAGCTAAGTCTAGGTAGAAGGCAAGAATAAGGATTCAGAGAGGCAGAAAGAGGAGGGAATGCATGAGTTGTACCCACAAATCAATGCTTCATCTCCCCCTTCCAGGCATGAATAAAGTCTAAAACAATCGTAGGATTTGAGAATAGCAAGTAATCTAGTAAAGTGGGGTAGCATGAAATACGGCCCAAAAGGTAGATTGGATCTAAAATCTGGAAGGGGTTGAGGATTCTATATTTTAGCCTGGAGTCAGTAGGAGCCAGTGAAGAATTCTGAGTAGGGAAATCACAGGCTCAAAGCTGTATCTTAGGAATATTACCTTTGGCAGCTATGTTGGAGGATGGCTTGGGAAAGGAGAAGGTGGAAGGAAAGACAATAATTAGGAGGCTATGATAATAGTTCAGAGAAGAGAAACTGAGGCCATAAGTTAAGGAGGTCTTCATGTAAGCAAAATGAGTAGATGTTAAGAGATACTGTGGAGGTAGAACTGACAAGACTTGGAACCTTTACTGGATGTGGGGAAAGCAGATATGGAAGAGAAGAGTGAAGGATGACTGGAGTTTTGAACAGGAAAGACATGGATGATAGTACAGTTATCCCTTCCACATTGCAACTTTCCCCATCACAATTTCAATATATCATGGGTGAGTGTAAGAAATTAAATGGGGATTTGGGGAGAGTTTTGTCAAAGCCACAGACAATACACAAAGGTCAGCAGACAACATAGAAAGAATTTAGAAACTCAGAAATGCATAAAATATATGTATAGTATTATATATTATCAACACATCATAATAGTTCTGACTTCTCTGGTATGAAAGGGGGGCCAAAAAATCTCAGGCAACTTTTCCAAATTGTGGGTGTTCTATGCCCCTCCCTAACCCTGAGATGTAGAAGGGATAACTTTAGTATCCCTGACAGAAAGTGGGTATTTGAGAGAAGAGAAGGGTTTAGGTGGAAAGGTAAGTTCTGTTTTGATAAGTTCTATTTTGATCATATTGAGTTTGAAATGCAAATGAGACACCCTGGTGAAAATGTCCAGCAGTCAGTTAAAGAGATAGAATGAGAGTTCAGGGATTATGGCTATATATATATATATATATATATATATATATATATATATATATATGTATATGTATATGTATATATATATATTTGAAAGTCATCTGCATAGAAATGATAATTGAACCCATGCAAGCTGATGAGATCACCAAGATAGAGAACAAAAGGAAGAAGACCCAAGTGAGCACCTTGAGAGAGGGACGATGAATCCCCAAAGGTAACAGGAGACTCACTGCCACATAAGCCTAGGGAGAAGGTGGTTAATAAGAACAGCTGGCATTTATACGGCACTGACTACATCCCAGGTACTGTGTGCTAAGTATTTTACAAATATCTCATCTGATCTTCACAACAATCCTGGCAAGTTTTTGTCTATTAGGATATGGAGGCAGGGGTTTGAGGCTACATTTGAACTCAGATCTCTATCTATTACACCACCTAGCAGTAGAAAGGTCCCTAAACAGTATAAAGGTCATGGCAATTTAGGACTGGGTAAAGGCCAGCAGATCTAGCAACTTAGAGATTAACAATAATATTGGGGAGAAGAGATTCAATAGAAAACGTGGGGTTGGAAACCAGATTGTAAGGGGATGAGAAGAGACAGAATAATGAGGTAGTGAAGAGATGATTATTTCTATGTGCTTGGCTGAAAATATCAAAGCAACAGCTTGAAGGGTCAAGTGAAAGTTGTGGGGGGGGGTGCGGGGCGGGGTTGTTTTGTTAAAGATAGGGGAGGGGCAGGTAGGTGGTTCAGTGAATAAAGCACCAACCCTGGAGTCAGGAGGACCTTAGTTCAAATGAGACCCCAGCCATTTAATAGTTACTAGCTGTGTGACCTTGGGCAAGTCACTTAATCCCAACTGCCCAGGCTTTTCCCCTTAAAAAAAAAAAAAAGGATAGAGTAGGTCTGGGAATGTTTGTAGGGAACGGGAAAGGGGCAAGTTGATAGGGAGAAACTGAAGAGAGATGGAGTGATGTGACAAACTCCCAGAAAAGAAGGAAGGGATGGAGGCTCAGGGTTGGGGGGGGGGGCACCTTTTCCTCAGTTACTGGGCCAAAGGAAAAGATTAGTGAAGACAGGGATTTGGGAGCATGGAATATGGGAGATGAAGGAACTCATGATAAATGGCCTTGATTTTCTCAAAATCATAGGAGTCGAGCATCATAGGATGACAGAGGAAGAACTCCAGAGTCCCCAAGCACAACCTTCCTAATTTGACAGATAAGGACCATAGAGTTCTCAGAGGTTAGAGGATTTGCCCAAGGTCACACAGGTAGAAAGCATCAGAGTTAGGATCTGTACTTGGGTCCTAAGACTCCAAGTTCATCAATTTCCCTTTTTTTGGGGCGGGGGGAGGGCGTGGTGGTGGCAATCAGTGTTAAGTGACTTGCCCAGGGTCACACAGTATCTGATGCAGGATTTCAACTCAGATCCTCCTGATTCCAGTGCTCGTGCTCTATCCACTGCACCACCTACCTGCTACTCTTTCCACTGCAATATGATGCCCTATCTTTTGTTGAGAGAAGGGGTTAGGATGGCAGAGCCAGGCTGGAGGAAGTTTGTCATAGAGAATCAATCAATTAAGAATAAAAGGATTAATATTGAAACAATGAGGCTCAAGCTGGGATCAGACAACACAAGACCCAAGTTGGCACGTGTAGCTTTCTGGGTTTTGAGATATCCTTTACCAGCTACAAGAAGATGAATGGGATGAGGACTGGCAAGGTGCAGCTGGAGAAAAGGAGTGACTTTGTATCACTGAACTGGGCATTGGTAAGGTCAAGACTAACAGGAGGAGAATGAGCTCAGAACACAGAGTTGTGGATTCTGAGAAGAGAGCTGGATAAAAGGCCTGGATCCAGGCCATGGTGAAGACGAAGAGCAGGTCTGGAAGCATAGCTATCCCTTCCACATCATGGCTCCCTACTGCAGTTCTGATATATCACGGGCCAGCTAAGAAATTAAATGGGAATTTGGGGGAGTTTTGCAGAAGCTGCAGATGACACATGAAGGCCAGCAGATAACACAGAAACAGTTTAAAAACTCAGAAATATATAAAATATGTGTGCAATACTGTATAATAGCAACACATTTTTATCTTTTAATGTCATAAATATATACAATTTCTTTTTTAAAGTTAAAATAAGTAAAAAGTTAAAGTTTGCAAAAACAATGTGAAAGCTAGCAGATATCTACATAGCCTAGAAATGTAGTGATACCTCAACAAAACTCAGTAGCTCATAAACGCACAAAATATATGTACTGCTATGTATATTCCCTGTACAGTAAGTGGTTTGCTGTTTAGTTGCATAAAATAAACAGTCACACAATTTTTTTCTGTTCCATGCACTGATTTGGGGGTGCCAAGCTTGTTCACGTGACATCTCGTGGTGATTTCTCAGTGATATTTGCATCTTGAGTTTCTTACATCCTGGGTCATTTAAATTGCAAATAGAGGACCAAAATCTCCATGATATGGAAGGGAAAACTGTAGCAGGGGAGAGAGGGAAGAGCGGGAGATTATGATCACTGAGGGAAATTTAGAGTTTGAAATCATGGAAACAAATTCTTGTAGCCCTTAATTCCCCTCAAAGCTCAGCCTTCAAGATGTTCCTGATGCTCCCAGGTGTTAATGCCCCATTAAAGTATTAATTTTGCAAATACACCATTAACTTACCTGTGAGCCTGTACTTTTCTATTTGTATTCCAAGGGCCTGATACATAGTAGATAATTAAATATTTGTTGATTGATTGAGTACAGATGATGGTGAGACCTATGGTAGGACCACCTTTCTACAGGGTGACTGAGATGGAGTGAATATGTCATTTATGGGTGTTTAGGACGTTGATAACAAGGACATTAACATGCATTCCCTACATACACCTAGCAGAATGTAGGCACCAAGTAAGAACTTTAAAAATGTTGGTTGATTTATTGACTGACCAACTAAGCATAAAGGCAAACAAGATTAGGAAGAGAAAGCTTTCAAGATAATTATGAAACTCCTATAGAAAAAGAGGAGGAATGACCTGGAAGCTAGAAGTCGCAATAAGAGCCTGAGCAGGGAGATAGAGTTAGACTGATGAAGGAGACCTGAAGGGAGGGCAGACTGCAGCAGATGAATGAGGGTCTGGAAAGGGGAGTGGAGAGTGAGCACCCTGGAGAGGATGGCTAGGGACATGGTTACCTCCCCGAAGGTGTTAATGACTTATCAAGGGGCTAACTCCTACTAGGGACATTTGCATTTTAATAGACTCTCCAAGAACAAAATGCATTCAAGACTAGAACTGAATTCCTAATGGTAGAATTTCAAGCATCATAACAGATGGTAGGGGGTGGAATGGAAATTTCCCCTCCAAGCCTTAGAAGGTTTCCCCTCCTCACCTCTGCTTTTTAGTTTTGTTGGCTTTATTCTTGACTCAGCTCAAATCTCACCTTCCAACGAAGGCCTGAGCTGCTCGTTCCTTCCACTCTCAGATTACCTACCATCTCCTCTGTATAGATTTTGTATGTATCTAGAAATTTATATGTTTCTCTCTTCCATAACAATATGAGCTCCTCGAGGATAGGGATGTGTTTTTGCCTTTCTTTGTATCTTCAGCACTTACTATGGCGTCTGGCACATGGTAGGTCCTTAATAAATGCTTGTTGGCTGACACACTCAGAAGAGTTGGATTCTAATCTTGGCTCTCCCACTAACAACTTGTGTGACCTTGGACAAGTCATCTTACATGCTATACTAGCAAACTCACCTTCTAAACTCTGAGTTGTTTCCAAAAGTATTCAAAGGACAGAAAAGTTCCTTTACTGAGCCTGAGGAAGAAGGGGTACCAATACCTTCAGATTGACAGAAAGATGCTGCTATGTTAGTAGAAGATCTCAAGTCATAAGAGTTTGAGGGTTCAGTTCACAAATGAAGAAAAGTTCTTGAAAGCCAGCATGAGAAACAGGGATTGGTATGTTCCTCAATGGCCAGGTTTTTCCTAACACTGTATACTCCATCTTTGTATAAGATTAGCCTTGTCTGGAACACAGGGAAATTTGAAAAGATATTCACCTTTCCCCCAAAACACACACACACACACACACACACACACACACACACACACACCACAACACACATACACACCACCACCACCACCACCACTAAGACCACAAAAAGCTGCAAAGTTTGCTTTTTTTCTTTCCATTTTAAGAAAATGGAAAAGGAAAATTTAAAAAATCCACCCCACATCACAAAAAAAACAACAACAAAATGAGGTGGCTGTGTTTAAATGCTGATGAGATCTAATTAGCAGAGATGGGGCTGTGTTGGTTTTCTTTTGCAAACATCCCATTTATTTGTGGGGAATTGGGGGGGCACCTTGGGCTTGTTTTTTCTTATTACTTTTCTTCACGCCTCAGCTAACACGAATGGACTTGAGATGAAAGTCTGTGGTTCTCAGAGACTGAAGGAAGAGGTGGGAGGGAGAAGAGAAACCTCCCTACCCACACATGGGATTCTGGGCCTAGTAAGAGGAGAAGGGAGCGTGGAAGGCCTTGAGCTGAGTTCCATTTATGATGTAGGGTAGTTAGCATGATCAGCTGTGGAGAAGTTTCCAGAGGTACCTGTTTTGGAGGGTTCTAGAAAAAGAGTGAAAAGAAATATGAACAAAAGACTAGAAAACAGGCCCTAGAAAGAGAGGAATTGGAAGTATTTAGAGGTTAGAGAACTGGGGATAGGGAATATTTCTCCAAAAAAAAAAAAAAATCAAGATGAGCAGCTGCTCCATCATTTTGCGAAAAGGGTGCTGACCAAGTTCCTCTCACATCTGTTGAAGGCTGAAGAAGAGTTTAGTATTGGACACAAGAAATAATTTTTTGGCTGTCAGCGTAAGAAAAAAAAATTGGAATGGCTTTAAACCAATGCATCAAGCAATTGCTGAGCATGTACAATGGGAAGGACTCTATGCTAGGTACCTTGAGGGAGACTAAGATGAATATGGCAAAGTCTCTGTCCTTGGGGAGATGATATTAGAAACAAGGAGATACGCTGCTGCCTTCTATCATTTGTTGTTAAATGTGAAGTGTATAGTCTTTAAGTAACCTAGAAGATGTCATAGAGACTCCAATCCTGGATATCTTCAAGAAGAGAAAAGACAAAGTGTCAATAAATCAGTTTTGGCTCTTAGAGCTAGCTAGCTCCCAAGCTGGAGAACAAGACATTAAGGAAGGAAAGAAGGGAGGGAGCAATGGAGGGAGGGAGGGAGGGAGGGAGGAAGGAAGGAAGGAAGGAAGGAAGGAAGGAAGGAAGGAAGGAAGGAGAAGAAAAGATTAGAGATAAGTAGTCAAGTCATCTATATCAATGAAATGTCAAGACAACACAAGGAAGGTCTTCAATTAGTCCCAGCCCAGTTCAGGGTGGGAGGAGACTTCTGTCTTTCAGTCCTTAGTTTAGCAGATAAGATTCTCAGAGAAGCTCTCTCCCTCTCCATCCTTGAGAGCAAAGAAGATTCTGCTTTTCCCTCTTTATTCTTGGAATAAATCTGTTTGCCAGAGGTAAGGGGAAGCAAAGCAATGTAGTTAGTTCTTTCAGAAGCCCTCAGCCCCTCCCTCTACCACTACCAGATATTTTTAGAAGACTCTGGGGTGCTGTGTGCCATCCTGACAGTCCCTTCCCAATTTTGACTTTCTAAAGTTGCCAACCACCATCCTAGATATTAGGGAAGACAAAGAAAAGAAATCAGTCAATGAGAAGCTTCTGTTACGGGCTCCACATTCCTTCCCATCAAACTTCTTAAGAGGCTACAAATCCTAGAGAAGGCAGAATCCTCCCTATCTGGGTCACTCTTTACGTCTCTGACTCATAGGATTGCTTCAGTGCAATTAGAGCTCTGACGGAGAAGAGAGCAACTCACAAGGATAATTGTCCCAGGAGTAACTGCAAAGAATAGAAGGACGGGGTAGGATGGGACAGGGTGTGATGGCACAAGAAGGACATGGAGAGATGGGACAGGGTAAAAAATGTGAGGGGAAGAGAGGAGAAGGGAGACAAAGTGGAGAAGATGATGACTAATAGGGCCATATAGACTACTTATGATGAAACATTTTTACAAAACAAGTTCCTAGACCACCCTCCTCACTCCAGGTTAAGATCCTTGGACTAAATCAGTTCCAAAGTCCCTTCCAAGTTTCTGTGATTTGCTCAAAAAAGGAAAGAGAAAAAAATCCAACTTTTCTTTGCAAATAATAATGGACCACATTTCCACAACACTGGTATCAAGGCTGCTTTCTGCCTCCCATCCCTGACCATTCTCCTTTACTCTTTCTCCCTCTGGTTTTCCACGATATTGTGATAGACCAACCTTCTCCCCCATCTCACTCCCTCCCAAAATATACCCACACATGAGTGCGCACACCACCTCCCACGTATTCTCTCCATCCTTCCTCTGTCTAGAAGCTAGACCGTGAGGAGACGGCTCAAGAGAAAACACATATTATTGACAGTGGGTGCTAAATGAAGCAGAGAGTGTAGATATGCTCCTTCCAAAAGGCAAGAGAAGAAAACTCATAAGCCGATAAATGCAACAAGAAACAGAGAGGTTCTACGACAAGTGTGATTGGGTTCTAAGTGGGATGGAGGCAGAGGCAATCTCATGAGATCCGAGTTGAGGTGGAGGGGAAGGTGAGGCACAGAATGAAAGGTTATCTCCTATGCTCCTTCACCCCAAGGAGTCTAGGTAGCTCAATAGAGAGAACTCTGGCTCTGGAGTCAAGAAGACCTGAGTTTAAATCCAGACTCAGGCACTTACTGTGTGATCCTGGGCAGGTCACTTAACCACATTTGCCTCAATTTCCTCATTTGTAAAATGAACTGGAAAAGGAAATGGCAAACCACTCCAGTATCTTTGGCAAGAAAACCTCAAATGGGATCACGAAGAGTTAAGATACGACTGCATGACAACAAAAAATTCTACAGATCTGTTTGATTTGAAGAGGACCCCTCTATTAATAGTGAAGGTGGGGGAGAGTCCAGGATAAGTAACAGTGATATATACAAAACTAAAGAGAACTGAAAACATCTTACAAAAGAAGAGAAAGAAGAACAATTTAGACATAGGTAAGGGTACAAAGCTGACAAGCATAAAGTATGTCATTCAAGAGACATAAAATTGTCTGGTTTCGTTGGTGCTCTAAAGCACATAGAAAAAAGCAATATGAAACATGAAACAGGGTTGGGAAAGAGAATGGGGTGGCATGTGAAGGCTTTGAATGCCAGGCAAAGATGCCTGAATTTTACTTGGATGGCAATAGTCCCTGAAAGACTGATGGGAAGAGGAACAGTATGGTTAAGAAAGATTAACTCGGCCAACACAATTATAAGCACCCTCTCAGGAATGTTGTTGAATATCACATGAGATAATATTTGTAAAGTTCCTGGCACATAGTAGGCACTTAATATAAGGGCCTGGAACATCCATTTTGAGGAAGGGCCCAGAACAACCATCCTTGTTTCTCTGGACTTCACCATAACTCCTCACCCTCACTTCCGCTGGTACTTCCCCACAATAGGAATGAGAATTTGAAGATCTTCCCTGCTGACCCCTCACCATTCAACTCCTCCTTATGTGTTATCTCCTCCCTCCCCCTTTAGAATGGAAGTTCCCTGAGACCAGAGACTTTCTTTTTAGTTTGTATTTGTATCCTTGGTACTTAGCACAATGTGTCTGTCACATCATACATACATACATACATACCCATACATACATACATACATACTCCTACCTACCATATATGTGTTTATGTAATATGTATACATGTATGTATATGTGTCTAATAGCGCTATAAAGCAAGTAATAAATGCTTGCCGACTTGGCTTGTCGTGTCAAACACCGTACTAGGTACCAGAAAAACACACACGATTTCCTAAAAAAAAAAAAAAAAAAAAAAAAATTTATATATACAAGATATATAGAATCTTTACCCTCAAGGAGCTTATGTTCTCTATGAGTGTGTGTCCCGGGCAAATCTCTAAGACTATAAATCACAGCCACTTTGTTGATCTGCATTCGCGGAGGAAGTTTTGCTACCAGGAGCTAGCTACTGTGATGAAATGAAATGACAAGCGTAGGACAGCTCAGTCTTGCATGTCAAGCCACTGGGTTTCAGTTCCCTTATTTTGAACACTGACATCAGGGGCTTTAGAGTCCTGCTTTAGAAAATGGCACCCCTGAGATTCCAGATAGAAGGGATCCCATGTTGACTGCGACATGCAGTCTCCCCCAAACCTCTCCCTTGTATCGCCATTAATTTGCTATTGCTGAGTCATTTTTCAGTCACGTCTGACTCTTCATGACCCCATTTGGAGTTTTTACTGGAATATTTTGCCATTTCCTCCTCCGGCTCATTTCAAAGACGAGAAGACTGAGGCAAATGGGGGTAAGTGACTCACCCAGGGCCACACAGCTGGGAAGAGTCTGAAGCTAGATTTGAACTCAGGAAGATGAGTCTTCTTGACTCCAGGCCTGGCGCTCTCCACTGCACCACCTAGCTACCCCATTGCCATCATTAACTCAGAGCATTCACCCTGTACTTTCTAGAGGTGATGGGTCAAGAAGATGGGTTCTCTTCTATACCACGGGGCTCTGCAGTCAGTCCGTCCCTCCCTCCCTCCCTCCCTCTCTCTCTCCCTCTCTCCAATGGTGTGGAAAAGTCAAATCTCAGGCAATGTTTCCCTCAACATTACTGGAGTAAGTGGGCCAAGCAGCGACAGTAATAGCTGACATTTATACAGCTAGTTTTATGATCTACAAGACACTTAACACATATTATCTCACTTGGGCCTCATATCAGGCTTGTAAAGCAAGCAGTACAGAGATTCTTGCACCCATTTTATAGATAAGGAAATTGAGGTTCCTGAGAGTTGACCGATGTGCCTGAGGCCACACAAGTTAGTTAAGCACTGGAGGTCCACATCTGAGAATCTTCTTATTAGACAACTGTGTCTCAGTTTCTCCAGGAGGTCATAACTAGGGAGGAAAGAAAGATACCTGAAAGTCAGCAGGGTCCACTCCCAGGAAGTGTCCAAGGTTTCAGGTCACTCCATCATAAAACAGCTTTGGGAAGCGTAGCCCTAAGTCTCCTCGTGTGTTATCTCCTGCTCTGACTCCATTCACACCCTTCTCTGCCCTTTGTTTAACCCACGGAGCAATGTGTCCCCTGTGTCTCTCAAATAGATTCCAGCAATTCTGTCCCCTCTGCCAGCTGGCACAACAGGGGCTTAGACACTTGGCAACCCCTAAAGGCTTCTTGGATCAGCCTGGTCGTGTCCCTTGCCTCTCTCTTTGTTTCCAGCCCTCCCCCAGCAAAGCAATGTCTTTGGGATCCAAGTAAGGATAAAGCAATCTTCTCTCCTGGGCCAGGGAGGAATTCCTAGAAGGTGGCTAAGAATAGCTGAACTGTCCTGGAGAACCCGTTAAAGTTAGGGGTCCTTGGTGGGGTAGGAGAGCAATAAAGAAATGGCCTGGATCAGGGAGGAAACACATAGCCCGAGTGAGAAACTAAGTGTGGCAGACACATACACACACACTCCCCCTAGTCTCAGGAGGAAGCTAATATTGCCCATCAGCCACCAGGGAAGTCTCCCCACAGTACAGTTGTGAATTAAACATGCAGCCCTAATGAGATGATTTTATTAGTTTGCAAATGCATTGAGAACTCGTTATCAAAATAAACATCAATTCCTTTCACCACTGCAGCAGCTACTTCTAACAGGAGAAAATAAACACAAATATATACTATAAACACAGCCCAAGCATGTTCCTTTCCCCTTTCCCCTGCAAGGAAGACCCAAGTTTCACCCCCAAGTACCCCAACTCAACCAGAGCAGGAAATACACTCCACAGGGGATCTGCTGAGCTTTGAACTTTGCTGGCCTGGTCTCCCAACCTTTACTATCCTCAGCAGTTGAGGGTAGCAAAAACTTTGAAAGCAAGCTTTGATGCTAAGATACCTGTCAGTCATAATAAGTAACTCTGCCAGAGCTGCTGAGTAAGCATGAGCGATTTAGGTTAGACAGAAAAAAGGACTTCCTGAAAATTCAAAAGACAGGATTAAAGAGCTAAGGCATATCCTTCCACGGGCTAGAAAGGACTTTCCTGGGATTCAGAAATGACTTGGTCAACTTGGAGACTCAAATCCCCTTTGTGATGCCAAAGAACACTGTCCTTCTAGAACCTTGACCAGTAGCCCCCTCAATCTAACACCTCTCTCTCTCTCTCTTTCTCTCTCTCTCTCTCTCTCTCTCTCTCTCTCTTTCTCTCTCTCTCTCTCTCTCTCTCTCTCTCTCTTCCTCCCTTTCTCTCTCTCCATCCCCCTCCAGTTCCCCCTTCTCAGCAGTACTGGTCCCAGCCCCCCAGACAGAGAGCTAAGTGGGGCCTGAGGAATTAGACACAATGCTATAGGGACAGGGGATCATATTAGACTACACAACATTCTCTCTTTGGAAGGGATGTCCTAATCCTGCTTTATCCATTTTCAATGGCTGTCAGCTGTTTTCAGGCATTTGGGATACAGGTTTCTGAAATCTGAGACACTGCATGGGCCTCTCCCCACTGCCTCTAGCATGTTCTCACCCTTTCATCACAAAGTCCTAGATTTCTTTGTTTCACTGGCTATCTTACCTTGTCTTTCTGTTTCTTTTTCCTTTGGGATGGGGGAAGGCAAGGCAATTGGAGTTGTGTGTCAAGTATCTGAGGTTAGATCTGAACCCAGCTCCTCCTCACTCCAAGACTGGTGCTCTATTCACTGTGCCACCTAGCTTCCCCTTTTCTTTCTAACATTAAGGACTCGGGGTAAAGTGGGTAGAGACATTGGGCCTCAGTAACTATGGATGGAGTGGACAAGGGTCTTCAGAGGGATGGAGAGAGATAAGTTTGCTGAGAGACAGAGACAGAGTCAGAGTTTTTGTTGTTTATTTTTTACCCATTTCTGTTCCCCTTAGACTTCATAGGGGAAAGAGTTCATTTCAGGAGAATGAAGGGGAGTAATTTAGATTTCAGATGGGAAATTTTCATTCCACTTCTCAATTCAGACCTCCAATTGAAAGGATGGGTAGGATTCTTAATGTGGCCTGGAGGATGGGGAAAGACAGTGACTGATTGGAAAAGGTTGGAAAGGAGAATTCTGAGGCCTAGGACAGCTGAGAATGAGGGGAAGGGAATGGGGATGGAGGTGGCAAAGAACGGGGAGATGCAAACTCCAAAAAAAATGTTTCTGACTCCAGAGTCATAAGATGGATGCCCAGGGATCCAAGTCTGTGGTCACAGTGCTGCACATATAGGAGGCACTCACCAAACATTTGTTGAATGGCATGAATGAATGTATACACATCAACTGAGCACAGTTGTGAGACTGGTTGGGTGAGACAGCTGAGTTCCTGATCAGGGGAGATTAGGGATGGCAGATGGGGAGATGTGATACAGAATGAGCGGTGAGAGAAAGGGATGATGGGGGCGGTGGCAGCAGCGTTAAGAGTGGTTTCTTGGGAGCGGGGAGGAGAGGAAGGGGAAGAAAATTTGAAACTCAAGGGATTGTGGAAAAAAATGTTGTAAACTAAAAGTAAGTAGGTAGTTTTTATTTTTTTTTTTAAAGAGTTGTTTCTTAACTGCAGGGAGAAAGATTTGGCAAAGATATTGGGACAAACTTCTCATGCTTAAGCACTGTGAGATGCAGGTACATGCTACCAAGAGAGGTGATGGAAGACCCTCTGATAGGAAGGAAAGAGGTTTTCTTTCCCAGGCACTTGAAAGAACATCTTGCCCAGAGGCAGAGGGCTGGACCTAATGACCTCTAAAGGTCAGTACCCTCCCAAGGCTTCTGATTCAACATGGAGTGTTGGCAGCAAGACTCTCAGTGACAGAGAGAAGAGAAAGCTATACAGACCTTATTAAAATTGAAGCCAGGAGTATAGATAGCATCATCAGGTAAATTCTGCTTGTCCAAATTACACAGCCCAGGACCCCAGAGGGCGGGGGAAGGTTGGGAGAGTAGGCTGAGTCTTTGCTATTTACATTCTCCTAAATGATTTACTCCCATGGCCAGCCCGTTCCTGGTGAATTAACCTGCTCATCTGAAATCATGAATAATTACTGAACCCCAGCCCCATGGCCACTTAACATTTAGTTATTTTCAAAGCACTTTATGGCCATTAACTAAAGAATTCCCTGTGTGCTTCAAGGACTTGGGGGCCAGATCCTCCAGAGGACCTCCAGAACGCACCTCCTCTGCTTCCCAGCCTCCAGGCTGGGCTATCTACTGAGCCTACTTCTTAGAGTACATCTAGTCTATCCTTTCACAGGAAGAGGAAACTGAGGTCTAGAGAGATCAAGGTCGCACACATAATAAGTGACAAGATGCAGGATGTGGCAAATGCCTCCATCATCAGTAGGAAAAGGAACTAATGTCTGAATTGTCTATAAAAATGAAAATTTAACCAGGGAGGGTCATTTCTGATGTATCTTGGCTCTGCCACACTTGGTTGTCACATGGCCCAGGAAGCCTAGAACTAGAATGAACAGACTGGGTGGCCCAAGGGAGCTGGTCAGGGAAGGAAGATCAAGGGAAATCTGCTGAAGTAGACATTAATTTAATCAGAACGAAGCGGGAGAGATATGAACCAAGAAGCAGGTTTGCCCACCTGTGGGTAAACAAAATGGTGATTTGCTAAATGAAACCTATTCATTACCCAGCAAGTGACAGTTCTGACAGTTAGGACTGTTGCTCTTAATTAGTCCCCACTACACTTTCAAGTCCTCTGGCTTGGGATAGAAATGGTTGTTCCAACCAACAGTCTACTCCTCTCTTCCTAGTCCCTCCAGTCTGCGGGTATGGATATATTTACATCCTACCCCCAACTCCAACACACACTTATAAACAAGACAAATTAGGACTCTAAAAATAGGCTCCCAACTTCTTGGGATGCCCATGAGAATGCAACACACCAACTAGGTGGGTTGCATATCCAGTTGTGAAATGTTCAGAAGGAACAAGAGAAGTATCTTTTTTTTTCTTCCTTTGGTCTTGTTACATTCAATCATTCATTAAGCAGGCAATTACTGAGCACTTCACGTGTATGGCTGATCTTGGCTAGCAGGACAGGACAGAAAAGATATCATTTGTGTCCCCAGTGAGCTAGGGCATTTCATATTAATTTTTTTTTTCTAGAATCAAGCTTTTGCTGCTTCTCAAGAAGCTGCTGGAGATGGAAAGGGGAAAAGGTCAAGGATTGCAGGAGCTAAGTAAGACCTTTCCTAGAGGAGAAATGCTGGGATTTGGCAAGCATTGCCTATTGCCCACTATGATCACCTTTACCAGGAACTGAGAAGAGAGACTAAGAAAGACTAAGAAACCCCACCCCCCTCTATCTTTCTCTCTCTCTCTCTCTCTCTCTTCCCTCTTCTGCTTCCACATTTGGCCTCCTACTTTTTTGCTGCTCTGGACAATCTCCTTCATCAGCCTAAAGCCAGCCCCCCCTTGATTCTCTCAGGATAAATCTGTCCCTAGAAGTCTCAGACTCAAGTCAAAACCGCCACCCTACAAATCTAAGATGGTTGGCTTTAGACTGACTCTTCCCCCAGTTGTTTAGAAATATAGAATATTAAAGTTGGAGAAAACCACTGAACTTAGAGCTGTGAAGGATAATAATTATGGACTCTCAGAAGTGGAAGAGTCCTTTTCAGGAAGGGCCCCAGAAACGTTTCATCTCACTCCCTCTTACAACTCAATTCACTTGCTAGATTTCTCTCCCTCCTCTTCCCCAAACTTTCCACCCTACAGAAAGCTCCACCCTGAGCTCTCACCACCACATACTGGTGATTTCTTTTGCTTGGACCACTATTTCGGGAAGAACCTCAGACATATTTCATTTCACTTATACCTCAACTAACTCATTCTCCAGACTTCTCTTCTTCCTCAACAGCTACCCTGCCTCCCCCTCACCCATTCCTTCCTTCCCTTCCTACTCCTCCTTTTCCCAGCTTCCCCTGCAGTTCTTTCTGTCTTTCCTCTTTTAGAGCAGAACCTCCTTGAGGGTCAGGACTGTCTTACCATCTTACATTTCTATCCCCAGAACCCAGCTCCAAGCTTGCACGTAGTAAACACTTAATAAATGCTCTATCAATCAATCTGCCTATTGAATCTAGGGATTCTTGACCTGAGATCCAAGAACTTAAAAAAAAAATTGATAACTGTATTTCAATATAATTGGTTTCCTTTGTACATGTGTTTCATTTTATGCATTTAAAACCATTATTCCAAGAAAGGGTTGACAGGTTTCACCAGTCTGCCAAAGGGACCCACGACATAAAAGTGGTTAAGAGCCCCTGCCAGTGGCATCAAACTCAAACAGAATCTGGGCCATTAATCCATACATAAGGATCCCCGCGGGCTGTATATTGATGTCGTTTGAAAATGCAATGCTACCTATGTTTTATTGTATTTTTATTTATTTTATTAAATATTTCCCAATTACAGTTTAATCTGGTTCAGACCCACAGTCTAGAGCGTTGTGGTTGGCATGAAGTCAATTGTTCTACTTCTAGATCAATTCCATAATATTATAAAGGAAGAATCAGGGCCCAGAAAAGTCAGCTCAGAACCAAAGAATATATGAGAGATGGGACTCAAATGCGGATCTGATTCCAGTAAATTCAATGGCTCTCCCACAGCCCCACACTGGGCAGGTGCTGTTTTTTCTTATGCTAAAATAGTGCCAATGTCAGCATGACAGGTGATCTGAACTGGGCTTTTTCCAGTGTTGGGAGTGGGGTGCGGTGAACCAAAGAAACTTTTCTACCCAATTTCCCTTTTCAGGACAGCTCCCCAGCAGCAGGAGTACAGGTAATCAGGACTTGGAAGGCTCAGTAACAGGTTGATTTTAGGGGAACTTTCTGAAGACAGGACCTGCCTTTATGGAGCAGCAGCATCAAACTCGAACATGAGGTAGGATGGTGGGAGGTCTACCAGGGATTAACCCAGTTTGGGGGAGGAAGAATGTTGTGTGTGAATAAAGGGGATGGGGGAGCTGCACAATACCACCCTGATCTCTGATTTGGGTCTCCATTTCTTTTGATTTTGACAATCTAGCAGTGAAGTGGTACAGCAGACAGAGCTCTGGGCCCAGGGGCAGGAAAACCTGAATTCAAATGCAGACACTTTTTAGCCATGTGATTCTCTCTGCTTTTGCTTCCCCAACTGTAAAGTGGGGATCATAATAGCACCCACCTGCTAGAAGATCAGATGAGAAAGTATTTGTAGAGTAGTGCCTGATGCTTCATAAATGCTCCTTCTCTCTCCCCCTCTCCACCCACACAAATATCAAACAAAGTCCACAGGGAAGATTCAGAAACAATTCATTTTCCTCCTCTGGGTTCCCCCTCACTTCCAGGCTTTGACAAGGGCAAAAGGACTCCCACTCTGCTTCTGTGTCTCTCCTGAGAAGAGGCAGTTCCCTCCTGGGAACAAGAAAGCGAGGTGATCCGGAATGATAGAATATGAGCATTTGAAAGGAACCTCAGGGGTGACCTAGCTCAGTCCCTTTGCAGGGAAGCCACAGGCTTGGGTCATACAGCAAATGAGAGGAAGAGTCAGCACTGGAAACCAGGTCTTCTGACTCCCAGGCCAGCATGTTTTCCACTTGACAGATGACTATGATGGTGTGGCCTCTTCTGAAGAGTTAGGGAAAGCTGCCATGTTGGCGACAAGACAGAGGATAGTTAAACAAATTATGGCATAAGAATGTAATTGAATATTACTATGACATAAGAAATGATGAACATGCACTGGTCCTGGAGTCAGTAGGACCTGAGTTCAAATCCAGCCTCAGGCACTTGACACTAGCTGTGGGACCCTGATCAAGTCACTTAACCCCAATTGCTTCATTCCCCCCACCAAAAAAAATTAAAAGGGAGGAAAAAAAAGTAATGATGAACATGCAGAGAAGCATGGAAAGACTTATAGGAACTGATTCAAAGTGAAGAAAGCAGAGTAAGGAAAACTATGTATCCAATGTCTCCAATCAACTACAAAACAATAAAAAATTATTGTTGGGAATTTTTAAAGAACAAGCTTAGTCCCAAAGAAGAGATACCAGAAGATACCTGTCCCATTGCTTTGCAGAGGTGGGAGGGGCCCATGGGTAAGTAACATTGTGAAACAATGCCCATTTTTTTTGATAGATTAATTGGTTTTGCTCATTTTTTCTTCTTTTTTTTAAAAATACTTGTGAGATACTGGGAAGGAGAAGGGGGAGGCATAAAGGGAGAAATGTTAATGGCACAAAAACAAAAGATATCAGCAAAAATCTACATTTAAAAAGACAGAGAGCTAACAGCTCCATCAATCAATAAATATTTATCAGGTACCTACTATGTGCTAGGCAAAACATATTGGCACAGTTCTACCCCTCCATTAAGACCCAAATAAGAAGTTGGTGGGGGTTAAAAGTGGTATATGAACTTACCTGAGATTTAGTAATAATATAACAGTAAGATATATGATGTAATATATAAGATGTGTAATAGTAAGATATATAATAACATAAGATAAATAATAATACAATAGTAAGAAATTTCTTCATACTATATAACTGAAAGTGAAGTACTAGGATGGGTCATTGAGTAAAGCTATGGCATCTTTTCCCCTAGAGTTGATCTTTAAAAACAGAACAAAAACTCCCTCTCCATCCATCACAGACAAAGAGATTTATGTATCATGAAAGAGTGAAAGTGTACACTGCTGTACCCCAGGTCACCAAAGGGAAAAAACTTTAAAACCAAGTGGCTAAGTAAGTCGTCCCCAGCAGAGGAGTCCCAGCCTCCCCCAACCAAAGCTGCTAACTTCTTCCTCACTCCCTCCTCCCCTGGGATCCGGTTACTTACTCTAAGTCCCTCTAAAGCCTGTCAGACATTCCCCTGGTTCCCATTTCCCCCTCCTTCCTCTTCTCCCCTCCAGGGAGACAGGTGGTCTGCATCAGGCTAAGGAGAGAAGGAATGTGAAGCATTGCTCCCCATAGAGCCTGCCACTGGGGCAGTGAATAGAAGAGGCACAAAGCATGCTGGAGGAGACAGCCCCTCATTCTTCCAAGCAGATGGGAAGAAGATGAAGTAGAAGGGGGAGGGGAGACTTCTGAGAAGACCCGCAGTCCAACTCTGAGGCCTGGGTGTCTCCCAAGGAGTTGTGGAGTATATGCCCAGGAGACCAGAGAGGAATCTGCCCAGTTTGCTGTTTTCTAGGTAGGGAGGGAGTAGCAGTGGCCTGGTTTTTTGGGAATGAGCCCAGTGTGCTGTAGAGAGATTGTCTCCTAAGGGATAGCCCTTACTTCCAAGGAAAATATGGCTCTGGACAAATCGTGCTAGGTGTAGGAAGGAAATGGCAGAATCTCCTCTAAGCCCAACCAGGGTATTAGCTGTATAGAGTATTAGAAAAAGCACTGGATTGGAAGTCAAAAGACCTAGATTCAAGTCCTACTTAACTTTAACACTCATTAGCTTTGTGACTATATTAAAATCATTGTGGCTCTCTGGGCTTTAGTTTCTCTGTCTATGAAACAGAGCACCAACACCTGAATTCCCACCTCACTGAGTTGCTGAGAGGAACATGCTTTGCAAACTGGAAGTGTTGCTATCACTAGCAATATTGAACCCAACCCTCTGTTGCTTTTTTCTTGGCTGGGCCAATCAACCAGACCCAACAAAAGGTAGGGGACACTGAGAGAGGGAGGAATAATTTGGGGTGGGGGGTTGGGGGAGTAGGTCTATGCATTCTGAGGGTCACTTAAAATACACAGCACAAAAAACCAGCACAAAAACTGGTGTATTTTACTTTGGAGATAACAGGCAGCTAGGTGTTCAGGCTCATCTTCCTGCATTCAAATCTGGCCTTCAGGCACTAGCTATGACACTTAACCCTGTTGCCTCAGTTTCCCCATCTGTAAAATGAGCTGGAGAAGGAAATGGCAAAATGCTGTCTTTGCCAAGAAAATCTCAAAGGGAGTCATGAAGAGCAGGCACAGCTAAAACAACTGAACAACAAACTGTAAAGAGAGCAGGGCCAGTACTTTCTCTATAATTCCCATCTCAGGGTATCTTTTGATAAACTTCCTTACCACAGAAGCTACTGTGAAAAAACTAGGAAGACCCGAGTTCAAATCCAACCTCGGACACTTAATGGCTGTGTGACCCTGGGCAAGTCACTTAACCACAACCTGCCTCAGTTTCCTCATTTGTAAAATGAGACTAATAATAGCACCCTACTTCCCAGGGTTATTGTGAGGACCAATGAGATTATAATTGTAAAGCACTTTGCAGAGTGCCTGGTATGTGATTAATGCTATGTAAATATCAGCTACATCGATGCCAGGGACTGAGTCCCATCCATTGACCTCTGCCCTCTCAACCTTGAGCTTTCCATCTCTGATTCAACTGGAGATGCAGCCGCAGGGTAGGTGAAAGGGATCAGTTTCCAGAATCCCAGTAAGGGAGATACTAGGCCTATACTGGCTTGACTTTCTCATCATGGACACTGATTAGCAGTTCTTGAATGCCTGAGTCCTAAGCTTAACTTGGTAGGAAAACAGGGTTTACTGTCCCAGAAACTGCCCTGTTACTGCCCATGAGAGGCCAAGCTATGGGGGGAGTGGGAATTCTCTTTACTGTTAAGTAAGGACTGCACCCCAAAGTAGGCCAGGGGATTGTCACCTTGGGGGCAGAAGTGCTCCTGCTTCAGGAGGTCTGGGAAAAGGGTACAGGGTGAGAATCAGAAGATACAGTGAAAAAAGAAAACATTCTCTCTCTGTCTTTCTCTGTCTCTCTCCCTCTCTGTCTCTCTCTCACACACACACACACTCACACACACACTCTTTCTCTCTTTCACACACACTCACTTTCTTACACACACACACACTCTCACACATACTCTTACACACACACACTCACACACACACATACTCTCTCTCTCTCTCTCTCTCTCTCTCTCTCTCTCTCTCTGTCTCTCTCTCTCTCTCCCCCTTTCTCTCCCTCTCTCTCCCTCTCTCTCACTTCTGACCTGGGCTCCCCCATCTTCAGACTTTGTACTCCAAGTCCAAACCTAGAAAGCAGGCAGCTAATTAGCAAAGAGAACTAATTAGCTTGAAAGCCCAAGAGCTGTTGGTGTCTCTGGAGCTGGGAGCTGGTTGAAGGAGAGAGGATGGAGGGAAGTATGGAGTGCTGAGAAGACTACCTGAGGCCACACCTAGTGATCACAAGGAGGCTAGAGGCAGTGTCTGCCCTCCCTGCTCCTAAGACCCAGATGGGGGACTGGATTAAGACAGCTGATAAAAGATTCCAGTTCCCTACCAGCAGGCTCGTGCCCCATACCTTTCCCAGAGAGACCCTGAGTACAGGAGGAAACAGAAATAAGAAGAGCAAGGCCCAGCTTCAAACCACACTCCTCCTGCTGGTCCTTGAAAACCTAAACCCAGGGAGCTGTGTCCTCATTTGTCAGTGTCACTGGCCTTCCTCTTGTGAAACAGAGGAATCTTTCATGTGGCTGCACATCCACCATCCCACAGACCCCACTAACCTATCCCCTCCCCTACTCTGGCCCTGAAGTTCCAACTGTCCTAAGGCCTTCACTGACCTTCTTCTTCAAAGTCAATTCAATCCAGTTCAACAAGCATTCATTAAATGCCCACTATGTGTCAAGCACAGATAGGTGCTGGGGACACACAGACAAAAATCAAAACATCTGCTTTCAAAGCGCTTATACAGGGTGGCCCTAAAGTCTGGACACATAGGAAATCTCATTAACGATGCATATTTTCAAAACATGAAATGAAATTTTCAATATTTTATTTAATTAGCATAAATGAGATTTCATAGGAAGACATAGGAGACATAGGAAGTCTGATTAATTAATTAATCTCATTAATACAGAAAATAGTCCTGATAGCTAATTTTTTATTCTATATGGAATTGTCATGGCTAAAATTTATGCTAATAAAATGTTGTTGAAAATCTCATTCATTTCATTTCTTGAAAATATGCATAGTTAATGAGATCTCCTATGTGTCCAAACTTTAGGGACACTGTATTCTACGGGACAGTGGGAGAGGGGCACTAATATGTACTCAGATAAATACCAAATATATCTGTAGCAAACACATAGTAACTGCAGAGTTTGGAGGAGTTAGCAATTGGCGAAATGAGAAAAGGTTCCACATAAAGTACCTCCCCTCTTTAGTCAGACCTGACTCTTCATGACCCAGTCTGGGGTTTTCTTGGCAAAGATACTGGAGTGGTTTGCCATTTCCTTCTCCAGCTCATTTTACAGATGAGGAAACTGAGGTAAACTGGGCTAAGTGACTTGCCCAGGGTCACACGGCTAAGAATTATCTGAGGCCAAATTTGAACTCAGGTTTTCCTAACTTAAGGGCTGGTGGCTCTATCTTACCCACTGTGCCACCTAGCTCCCCCTCCCTCTCCTTGATGTCTTCTAAACTGTTAGTTACTGATATCCCTACTACAGAGAGTCAGGGATGGGAAAATGCCTTAGAGATTAGCACAAAACCTAGCACATAAGTGCTCTCTCTCTCTCTCTCTTCCCCCCCCTCTTTCTCTCTCCCTCTCCCTTTCTCTCCCCCTCTCTCTCCCTCCCTCTCTCTTTCTCCCTCTCCCTCTCTCTCTCTCTTTCTGTCTGGATCTCTCTTGTCTCTCTCTTTTTCTTCCCCTTTCTTGTCTTTCTCTTCTCTTCCTGCCTCTCCCAATTCCCTTATTTTTACAGATGAAAAAACAACATCAGAGACTCAGGAAATGACTTTCCTAATATCGCGGGGCTAGTAGAGGCAGAGATGAAAACAACTCAGGATTCAAGATTCCCAGCCCAGCATCTTTTCCCACTACATAGATGTCTTCTCTCTCCTTAAAGGCTGAAAGCGGTCTGAGGGCAGAGGCTGTGTCTTATTTGTCACTGTACTTCCCTCTGCCTCAACTTACCCCCTGCCAGCAAACCAGCCCCGTGCCAGATACACAGAAGCCATTTAGTCTAGTGTGTATGGAACTGAACGTTGACCTCCACTGGCTCCAACTTGTAGGAGCTTGAGATTTCTACTCACTCTTATTTTCTGGTTCACCACCCTAAAATGTAGTCAGCCTTCAAATGCACTGAACAAAAAAGTTTTACCATCATCTACGTTTCTATTTTTTAACTCTTCTTGGATCTCAGTGTTTGAGAAAGACTGGTTTTTGTCAGAGTGTTTCTTTTTGCAGTATAAGGTCCCAAAGGGCAGGCGCTACCTCCACATTATTTACTACAGCAGAATGGTGTGTGCAGCCAGATGTCCCAGGAAAAAAGAGGAGAGGGAGGAAGAAGAGGAAGGAGCTGCTTGATGTCATGTAATATAAAAAGGTGGCATGGGGTTTAAATCCTATCTCTGGCACTAGCTGAATGATGGACAAATCACTTTGCTTCTCTGAGGTTTAGTATTATCACCGGCAGCTAAATGGTCACCAGACCTGGAGTCAGGAGGACCTGGGTTCAAAATCAGCCTTGGATACTTACTAGTTATGTGCCCCAGGGCAAGTCACTTCACCTGGATTGCCTCAGTTTCCTTATCTATAAAATGAGCTGAAGAAGGAAATGTCAAATCCCTCCAGTATCTTTACCAAGAAAACCCCAAATGGAATCACAAAGTTGGATGTGACTGAAATGACTGAACAACAACCTTTCTCAGCACCCAACAGTGCGTGGCACATAGTAAACATTTAATAAATGCTTGTTGATTAATTTTTTCAACTAATCAACATTTATTAAGTACCTACTATATATCAGACACTGCTATGTGAGCTGAGGACAAAAAAAAAACAAACAAAAGACAGTACCTGCCGTTAAGGAGCTTACAATCTAATGGAGTCTAACAGATAAAATACTTTGTGTATAATGATCCCATCTATATTTCTCCATGTGTTAGAGTCATCCTTTACACCATCAGGAAATGTTTGTCATAAGTATTAATTTTTTGTTGTCTTTTTGGAGGGGAAAGGCAGGGCAATTGGGGTTAAGTGACTTGCCTAAGGTCACACAGCTAGTAAGTGTTAAGTGTCTGAGCCTGAATTTGAACTCGGGCCCTCCTGACTCCAGGGTTGGTGCACTATTCACTGTGCTACCTAGCTGCCCCTTGATTAATTTTTAAAAAGTATCTGAGGCAAAATTCAAATCTAGATCTTGCTGATTTCAAATGTTTACTATGCCATGTTGCCTCAGACTAGGGTTCTTAACTTGACATCTGGGGATAGATTTGAGGGGGTTCATGAACTTAGATGGGAAAATCTTCCATTCTTATTTCACTATAACTGATTTCTTACGTGACCTCACATATTTTATTTCATGAGTTTAAAAAACTATTATTCTGAGTAGAGGTCCATTGGCTTCACCAGATTGCCAAAGGGGTAAATGGGGGAAGGATCCCTGCTCTAGAAGAAGCAGCTCCTAGCTGTTCTGCTAACTCATTGTATGATCTTGGGTAAGTTAAACCCCATCCCTGAGCCTCAGTTCCCCTGTCTGTAAAATGACTGGGTTAAACTAGATATCAGTAGAATTTAGACTGGGAAGGATATTATAGGGATCACAGCAAAGAAAAAGACCATGTAGCAGGAGAGCTACATAGCAGGGTTTGACTGAATTCTTTGACAAGGTAGCTAGATGGTGCAGTGGATGGAGTCAGGAAGACTAAGCTCCACGAGTTCAAATCTGGCCCCAGACACTTGTCAGTTGTGTGACCCTGGGCAAGTCACTTCATCCTGTTTGCTTCAAGTTTCTTCATCTATAAAATCAGCTAGAGAAGGAAATGACAAATCGCTCTAGTATCCCTGCCAAGAAAACCCTAAATGGGGCCATGAAGAGTTGGAGAGGACTGAACAACAACCACCTTTGATTCCAAATGCCACGCTTCTTCCACCCCCAGCGATGCCTGTGATCACCAAAGCACAGAATTCATAGCTAGAAGGGAACCTCAGATCTCAACAATTCAGCCCAACTCAGACTTACTTCTCCTCTCTCCCTACTTGAAGCTATTTGCAAGTGAAGGAGTATGGTGATAAATGTATGTGTACCCGTGGGAAAAGCTTCTTCTCAGACTTTCACCTGCTTACTTCTCCTCTTCTGTCCTCTCATTCAAGGAAGCTGGGTGGAAAGGAGCCTAGGGTGTTGGAACTGGACAATCATATCCTCTTTCAGGATTATACTAGCTATGCGATCCTGAGCAAGTCAGCATAACTCCCAGAGCCTCAGTTTCCTATCCTGTAAAATGGGGGCAATAATAAATATCAAGATTGATATGTATATATCAATATATCCTGATATACTTACATATGTAAATATATTTATATCCTCATATATATACACACACATATCAGGATATAAAATTCCAGGACTGTTGTGAGGATCAACAGTGGGCAAGGGTGACTTCCGCTAGTCCCATTCTCTCATAGGGTATCACTAAAGACCACAGACCACTAAAGAGTAGCATTATTATGCCCAGGCTATAGACTTAATTAAAAGTCAGAAGATTTGTCTCTGCTATTTAGTATGCAGAGACTAAGTCCCTCTCTGACCTTCTGGTTCTCCTTCTCTCCAAGGAGGCAGTTAGGTGGATAGAGTGAACAGAGTGCTGGGCCTGGAGGCAAAAAGACCTGAGTTCAAGACACTTAATAGCTGTGGGACTCTGGGCAGTTCAACCTCTCTATCCACCTCGGTTTTCTCACCTGTAAAATGGGAATATAATAGCCCCTACCTCCCAGGGTTGTGCGGATGAAATGAGATAATATTTGTGAAGATATTTGTGAGATATTTGTGAATATTTGTGAGATTGTGCTTGGCATAATCTTTTTTTTTTTTGGAGATTAGTTGTGTGACTCTTTGTGACTCTGTTTGGGGTTTTCTTGGCGAAGATATTAGAATGGTTTGCTATTTCCTTCTCCAGCTCATTTTACAGACAAAGAACCTGAAGTGAAGAGGGTTAAGTGACTTGCCCAGGGTCATCCAACTCATAAATGTCTGGGGCTGCAATTGAACTCAGGTCCTCCTGACTCCAGGGCTAGAACTCTACCCACTGCACCATCTAGCAGCCTAGCACATAGTAGGTGCTTAATAAATTCTTATTTCCTTCCAACAGGAATTATACTGGCATGCCCTACTTCAAAGATTAATGTGTTATAAGGATCAAATGAGATTTTATATTGTAAGCACAGGTTCTTTGTGACCGGAAAGAGGTATAACAATATGAAAATTATTACATTATCTCTTTCACAGCCTGTCTGTCTTCTCATTATCATTTTTCATCAGCAGATAACCTTAAAACTCAAACACCCAAAGAAATGAGAGCCTTTGAGAATACTTCCGGAGATGAGGGGGGAGGAGAGACATGAGCCTTGTAACTGGACATTCTAAGTTGCTTGATACACAATAAGATCTCACATTCTAGGCCTTGAAGTCGTGTTTGGGGGTGGGAATGGTGGGGGGTCCAGATAATAGGCCTTGTGTTTATTCCCACACTCTCCAGCAAAGCCAGGATGGAATGTGACTTTCTCTGAAGCACTTTTTAAAGGACCGGAACATCAAAAGTACCACTGTCTATCCAAACAGCTTTGGGACCAGGCTGGGGCCAACATCTACCCCCACTCAAATTCTTCCTTTTCGCCCTATGGGTTGTGACCTCCCCTCCAAACACCTTCTGGTTCTTCCTCCGAAGAGATTCGGAATAAAAGACCAAATGCAAACACAGCCAGACTCTATCACCCCATTTTCCCAGCAGAAAATGGGGAGGGATGTACGTGCCTGTGTATATGCACAGAAGCAAGTTCTCCCGACAGCTCACTTTGTAGCTGAGAGCGGCTTCCTTAGCTGTGGCTGATTTCTCTTCATTAGTTCAATCATATCAACACTGACAGCCGCATATTTATTACTGTCCCAGTGATGACTATTTTTCACCCAGTGATGCGAAACTTGATAATGAGCTTAGGGGCGAGCTAATGAGGAACTTCCTTAGGTGCCCTCCACTGGCTCCAGGCCCTACTGATGGTCACTTCTCCTTAGTGACCAGGGCAAGAAGTGGGCTCCAGATCCACAGAGTAAGGGTTGAGAGTAAGCCCTTGCAGCAAGTGTTCTTAACCTGGCACTTAGGAACTTGGCTCTTTAAAAAATATTCGTATAACTATGTTTCAAAATAATTTGTTTCTTTTATTTTATGAATTTAAAAATATTATTCTCTGAAGGGGTCCACAGGTTTCACCCAAAGAGCTCATGACTGAAAAGATTAAGAACTCCCCTGGTGTAAGGCCTTTGGGCTAAACTACATAGGATGGCCAGAGGGCAAAGGGCACAGGAGACTTCAGGGATGACCTAGCCATCAGTCTCAGTGTATCTTTAAGGGAATAAGCCGCCACTGCTGCTGCCTCTGCCGCCACCACCACAACCACCACAACCACCTCCTCTACGTCTACCTCCTCCTCCTCCTTCTTCTCCTCCCCCTCCTCCTTCTCCTCCCTCCATATTTAAAACTCTTCAGTGATGGCCCTGAGAAAAACAGTCATGTGGATAGAGGTAAGATAAGAAGGGTGACCATAAGGGGACCCTCAAAAGCTGGTCTGCATTTAGTTGCCACAGCTCATTAGAGCTTAAGCTGGGAAGGGACTTTGGAGATGGTTTAGTCCAGGGGTCCTTAGCCATTCTGCACTTAATTATCATGGACCCTCCTTTGGCGGCACGGAGAATCCTATGGACCTCTTCTCTGGATAAGATTTTTAAATGCATAAAATAAAATACATAGGATTACAAAGGAAACCAATTACTGTATACTGATACAGAGTTATCAAGATACTAAACAAAATAAGTAACTAAAAGTCCTCAGACTCTAGGTTAAGAATCCTTGCTCCCCAACACATACTCTGAGATCTAGTGACACTGGCCTCGTGGCCTTCCACGAACACTATATTCCAAGAACTTCTCTGGGCTCCAGACATTTTCTCTGAATGGTCCCCATACTGGGATGCTCTGCGCCTTCTCTACTCTGACTACTGCTCTTCCTGGCTTCCTTTACAATCCAAGTAAAATTGCACCTGTCAGAGGAAGCCTTCTCTAACCTCTCTCAGTTCCAGTGCCTCCCCTCTGTTAGGGAATGGAGGAGTTACAGGGGAAGCCAAATCAATGATGATAACTCAGATTTTTATAGTGCTCGAAGGCTGGGGTTAACAAGTCTATTTTCTCACAGCAGACTTTTGTTCAGTCACTTTCAGTTATATCCGACTCTCTGCGATCCCATGTGGGGTTTTCTTGGCAAAGATACTGTAGTGGTTTGTTATTTCCTTCTCCAGCTCATTTTACAGATGAGGAAACTGAGGCAAACAGGGTGAAGTGCCTTGCCCAAGGTCACACGGCTAGGAAATATCTGAGGCTGGATTTGAACTCATGAAGATGAATCTTCCTGATGCTTTATCCACTGCACCACCTAGCTGCCTACAGTAGGCTTATGAGGTAGTTATTCTCCATTCTTCAGATTAAGAAACTGAGTCTCAGAGAAAAGAAATAAGTTGCTTAAGATCACCCAGCTACTATACGGCAGAGCCAGCACTTGAATTCAGGTCCTTTGACTCCCCAGTTAACATATTTTCCAGTATGTTACATACCCCTTTCAAATCAATCCACAAGTATTTGTTTAATGTCAACTATATGTTGTGACGGGGCAGCTAGGCAGTACCACAGCACATAGAGTGCTAGGCCTGGGGTCAGGAAGACTCATTTTCCTGAGTTCAAATCGAGCTTCAGATACTTACTTATCTGGGTGATCCTGGGCAAGTCACTTAACCCCAACAGCCTCCCACCTCTACCCCCAACCCCCAAAATTCAGTGTTAGTATCTGCCCTTGAAAATTGGCAAAAGGACTTGATTTATTATTCTGTTGACTTTCTAGACTTAAGAAAATTTGGGGGGAAAACTATAAATCTGTGCTTGATTTACTGCTGTGTTGATTTCTAGACTTATAAAAGTGATGAAGAAAATGTTAATGCAGATTAAATTTTAAAATGTGTCTTGCAGATGTTTCTAACTCCCATCCTCCTCCCACTGCCCCTCCCCGCTGAGAGCTGGTTGTTAAACATTTACCAGCATACCTTCAGATGAAACTTATTCTGTGTGATTTCAGAAGATGGAAGTAGGACTAATGAGGAATAATTATAGGGAAGTAGATTGTGGTGCCACATAAGGAAGAATTTCCTAATATTTAAAGCTTTCTGAAGGTGGAAAGATCTCTCGTAGGAATTAGCATCTCATTGCTGAAAAGATTTTCAGTAGATTGTGGATGACAACATGTTAGGATTATTTCTGAAGAAATTATTGCATTAGGTGAAAGATTGAACTAAGGTCCCTTCTGACTCTGAGATTTTATGATTCATTACTGCCCTGCCAATTTATTGCTATGCCATAACTCCCTCCCTTAAAAGGATCAGTAATTTGGAGAAGTAATTTACTTTCCCAGAGCAATGCTCTTGATGATTTTGTTTTGGTATCAATGTCTCTCTATAGGAGTCCATAGGTGAAGACTTTGTTCTGGAAATAATGATGTCTCCTTGGTAAGGTGTGATTTCCTTGTCTGGTTCTGGTTTGCCCCACTGACATCACATTAAGGATGACAGGTCGATTTATGGCTAGTTCATACACCTGGGCTATATCTTTGGACTAAGCTTTTAAAAGAGAGGCTAAAGTGAGAGAACAAAAGTCACATGCCATAGGGAACAAAATCTGGAGCAGAATTATTGGCCCAGAGAAAGGTTTCCTAGATCAAAACTCTTGGATTGAGTGGAAGAGCTCTGGAACCAAGCTTTCAGACCTTGAAGAAAGTAAAGATGATGAGCTGGAAAGGATAGAGTCAGGCTAAGGAAGAGCAAATCTAGATCTTGTTCTGCATCAGTACTGTGAGTTACGTGGACTGTGCAGGGTCTGGAAAAGAAGGCATTTCTCTCGTAATGAACCCTGAATGCTTTTCCCTTGCAAGGGCACTTCAATCCAGGGTGACAGTATAAATTTAGAGAATCATTTATGCCCCTGGGCACTGATAGGGCTCATTGGAAAGGGAAAGAGAATTGTCACAACTGTTTATATACTTGGGTATGAGTCCTTTGCATTTTTGTCAGGCTAAAAAAAATACTTTTTCTGTATTCAGTGTTTTATTAACCTGAATGAGTATATAGGAGCTGAGATCCACTTCTGCTTTTTGGTGAGATCTAAATATGAACCAGATTCAGAATATTCCAAGGGCAAACCCTTTGTAAAGGCATAAACCAAAAAGAGTTTACTTAGTGAGAAGCTCTCCAAAGTAAAATGAGTCTATATAAACACAGTGTTCTGGCTCTGGTCCACGGCTTATGGTTTTGTTTATCCCAAAGACCAAAGAATGTGGAAACCACAGATACCAACATATAAGGTATCTAACCCAGCCCCCAGGTGGTGCATTGGTGCACTCATAGCTACCACCTATAATCCACAGCAGTATTAGAGCAGAGCACTGTCACTGTCTCTCTCTGTCTCTCTCTCCCCTCTTCTCCCATACTCAGTGCCAACTGCAGCGAGGGACCCTGAGCATGCACCTTAATAATAGCTAGCACTTACACAATGCCGACTATGTTCCAGGCATTGTACTAAACACTTTACAATTATTATCTTACTCTGTCCTCAAATTAATCCTGGTAGGTAAGTGGGTGCTATTATTATGCCCATTTTACATATAAGGAAACTGAGGCAGGCCGAGGTTAAATGACTCGCCCAAGGTTCCACAACTGCTAAGTTTCTAAGGCCAGATTTGAAATCAGGTCTTCCTGACTCCAGGCCGGCACTTTCTCCACTGTGCCATCTCACCATCTCTTGTTTTACCTTATCTGTTTACTCTCACTAATCATCTACATGGAAGACGGAAGAGCCACATCTCCATTCTGCGTGCCAGCAAGGGGCATCTCAGCCCACTTTTTAGGGGCAGTACTGTCACACCAGGAGACCATGAGCCAGCCTCGTCTCAGCCTTTGCAGAGCCCAGCACCATTTCCTGTCACCGTCAGTTATCTTCAGCTTTCACCATTAGCACTTCTCTGAAGTGTGAGAGTCACCTTAAACCTTGTGCATTTGCTCCTGCCCCTGAAGCACAGTCACAGAATCCTAATCCCCATAATTAGTACAGGAGAATGGTCTGACCCTTTTAATCCTGTACCCTCAGCGCCCTTGCGGGCTGAAGTACAGTTAGCGGGGTCACCGTGTCAATGGCAAAGTGGGGAGAGGAGTGAGGGGAGGAAAGGCCAAGGGTTCCTAAGGGAGGCAAGTATGGGAGGAGGGAGAAGTAGAAGTCACAGGTCTACCACGGATCCCTCAAGCTAAACAGCTCAGAAAAGACGGAATACTTGGTCCTAAAGCCAAGGCGGGGGTAGACGAGAAAAGGGGAGAGGATCCAAAGAAATGCCACTTGGGGGAATCATGGCCAAGCCCTCAGTCGGCTTAGGTCCCCACCTGCATTACTAGAGAGCCATAAGGTAGGCCACCAGGTAGCTCAGTGGATAGAATGCTAGATTTAGACTCAGGAAGACCCGAGTTCAAATCCAACCTCAGACACTTTAAAATAAGGATAGTAGCGCTTACTTCACATTATGGTTGTGAAGATCAAATAATGTTTACAAAGCACCTTCTCGACCTTAGAGTGTTATATAATTGGTAGCTATTATTACCATAAGTTTTATAATAATGATATTTACAGCTTCCTCACAATAACCTTGACATCATAATCACCATCTTGCATTTATATAGCATTTATAGAGAGCTTTAAGGTTTGCAGAGAGTTTCACAAATATTACCTCATTTGTTTCTCACAACAAGACTGGGAGTCAGGTGCTCTTATTATCCCCATTCTACAATAAAGGAAACTCAAGACTAAAGGAAGTTTAATGACTGGCCCAGGGTCATACAATTAGTAAATATCTGAGGCTGGAGTTGAACTCAGGTCTTCCTGATTCCAGTTCTGGCACTCTATCCACTCTGCTAATTATCTGCCTCTTAGATCAGGGGTTCCTGGGGTCTGCGAATATATTAAAGAAAATACATCTTGAAAACCATATTTTAATAAAATTGCTTTCCTTTGTAATCCTATTTTACTTTATGCATTTAAAACATTCTAAGAAAGGGTCCATAGGTTTCATTTCACTGCCAAAGAAGGCAAAGAAGTGAAATAAGTGTTATTATCCCCATTTTACAGATGAAGAAACTGAGGCCCAAAGAAGGAAGTGACTTTCCTAGAAAAGAAACAAGCATTTATTAAGTTCTTATTCTGTACTAGGCACTGTGCTAAGGACTTTACAAATACTACCTCACATGACAGTCAAGACAACCCCAGAAGATAGGTGCTTTACTATCTCTGTTTTACAGCTGAGGAAACCAAAGAAGACAGAAGTTAAGTGACTCACCCACAGTCCCACAGCTAGTCAGTAACTGGTGCTGAATTTGAACTCAACTCTCCCTGACTCCAGAAGCAGCATTCTATCCACTGCACCACCCAGCTGCCTTGCACTGGGGTTATCTGTTACTGTTCAGTAGTGTCTTAGTCTTTGTAACCCCATGTGGGGTTTTCTTGGCAAAAATACTGGAGTAGTTTGCCATTTCCTTCTCCAGTTCATTTCACAGATGAGAAACTGAGGCAAACAGGGTTAAGTGCCTTACCCCAAGTCATACAGCTAGTAAGTGTCTAACGGTTAGATTTGAACTCAGGCCCTCCTGACTCCAGGGCCAGCACTATCCATTGCCTATCTAGCTGTCTTTAACTCAGAATTCTCTTTAATCTGGATCAGTGGTTCTCAACCTGTGGGTTACGTTCAGTTTGTAACAATGAAAATTCATCCTGCATATCAGATACTTACATTACGATTCACAACAGTAGCAAAATTACAGTTATGAAGTAGCAACGAAAATAATTTTATGTTTGGGGGTCACCACAACATGAGGAACTGTATTAAAGGGTCACAGCATTAGGAAGGTTGAGAACCACTGGTCTAGATTCTATGCTCTTCCCATTACAGCATACTGCCTGTCACTGCTCTCTCTATAGGCCAGAGTCTGGGTCCCTGTGGTTTGGTGCTCACAAGAGAGTCGCACAGCCAGTGACAGGGCTCAGCAAGGCAGATGGTTACTTACGGGTAAAAAACACAGGGTGGTAGACAAGGCACACTTTGATGTTGACTTTTATAAACATGCCTATTTTTAATGCCAGAAAAATCCTTGCATGCTCCATGGCCTGGCTTTCTTATATTGTGATCATTTAAATCACATGTGTCACAGTATAAGCTCACATGCATCCAAAGGGTCACAGTTATGAACACATGTAGACATACAACAAAGAGGGAAGGAAGGAAAACAGGCCTGATGGAAAACCCTCTTTGTGGATGGAATGCCACCCAATACAAAAGAAACTCAGAGACTTTGTTAACTCTACTTGGTCAGCATTTATTTTGTGTGTAGAATGAAAAAAAAAAGATCTGCAAAGTTTATTTAGGGGGCTCAGAGTTGAGCAGGGACCTCGGAATATGATCTTGCAGAACACATTAATTTTGATGAGGCGATCAATGACTCCACAGCCCCTGAAGCCCTCAAAGTTGGGAGGTAATCACTACCACATTCGATGTTGAGCCTGGATATGAGACGTGATTGTGTTCTGCAGGCCCTGCTATGCCTCAACATGATAATGAATTGTTCTTAGAAGAGGTAAAACCACGTGTGAACGACCCCCTTTCCCCACCCCAAGCAGCACGTGGGGCTCTTCTCTCCAGGGACATAAATAGCTGGGTAGAGCACTGGACTTGATGTCAGAAGGCCTGGGTTCAAATACCTGCAGATTTCAGGAAGTTGCTTTCTGAACCTATTTCCTCATCTGTAAAGTGGGTATAATGCTTACATTACCAACTTTCCTATAAATACCATCAGTATCAAATGAGATAATGTATGTAAATATAAATGTCAGGCAGCACAATGAGTAAAGCACCAGGCCTGGAGTCAAGAAGTCATCTTTCCCCCACTGATAAATGGTCAAATCATAAATTGATATGATCAGGCAGTTTTCAGAGGAAAAAAATAAAGTTAACTTATTATAAGCATATTAAAAAATGCTCTAAATTGCTATTGATTAGAGAAATGCCAATCTAAACAACTCTGAGGTACCACATCTCACCAGTCAAAATGGCTAAAATTACTAAACAGAAAAATGATAAACGCTGGAGAGGATGTGGAAAAATTGCAACACTAATGCATTGTTGGTGGAGTTGTAAACTGACTTACCATTCTGGAGATCAATCTGGAATATGCCCAAAGGGCTATAAATAAGCGCATACCCTTTGACCTAGCAATACCATTTCTAGGGTTGTATCCCAAAGAGATCATAGAAGTGGAAAGAGGCCTTGCATGTACAAAAATATTTATAGTAGCTCTTTTTGTGGCAGCAAAGAATTGGAAATCAAGGGGATATCCATCAATTGGGGAATGGCTGAACAAGTTGTGGGATATGAATATAATGGAATACTACTGTGTTACAAGAAATGAGGAGCAGACAGACTTCATAATAACCTGGAGAGACTTATATAAACTGATGTTGAGTGAGAAGAGCAGAACCAGGAGAAATTTGTACACAATCACAGACACAAAGTATGTGTGATGACTGACTTGGATAGACTGGGCTCCTCTCAGCAATACAAGGTTATAAGATAACTCCAAAAGACTCATTATGGAAAGGACTATCCTCATCTAGAGAAAGAACTACAGAGCCTGAATGCAGATTGAAGCAAACCACTTGCTCTCTCTTTTTTTTGTTTGGTTTGGTTTGTTTCTTCTTTCTCATTGTTCACTACACTGGTTATAATCCTTCTTTACAACCTGACTAATGTTTAATGTGAAGGTGTCTGTAGATCCTATATTTGATTGCATGCTGCCATGGTGGGGAGGTGGGAGGAGCGGAAGAAGGAGAAACTTTGAAACTCAAGAGACTGTGGAACTGAATGTTATAAACTAAAAGTAAATAAATAAATAAAAAAGATTTATCTTCCTGAGTTCAAATCCAGACTCAGGCACTTACTATGTGTGTGACCCTGGGTAAGTCTCTTCACCCTGTTTGCCTCAGTTTCATAATCTACAAAATGAGCTGTAAAAGGAAATGGCAAACCACTCTGGTATCTTGGCAAGAAAACCCCAAAAAAGAGTCAAACATGACTGAAGCAAGTGAACAACAACAACAAATGTAAATAACCCTTAAAATACCATAAAAGACTGCTATAATTATTGCCTAGAAGGGAATGTGTCTAGGTTGTTGGCCATGGCACTACTCTCATGCCCACCTGTGCCCCACAGATGGAGAATGACAGACCAGAACTGACCTTCCTAAATGGTCTGCATTATTGCAAATAATATTTCCTTCCTTTATCAAACTTTCATCACCCCTCTGGGCTACTAATAGCTTCCTAAACAGCATCAAACTTTAATCTCCCTTCTTCCCCTCCATACCCCCTGTTCTGTCTAAAAGCAACTCATGCTGCTAGGTCTGTGGCAGGCCAGCCACTAATGTATTAGATGACTCCAAAAGCATCAGACTCTTCTGGTGCATCCAGCTACTGGTGAGCAAAGAAGAGAGTGTAGAGGGAAAGCAGAAAAGATGGGGAGGAAGAAAAAACCAGCTGCTTCCAAAAGCTCTCATGAGAATACTAGACCACCCAATCCAAAATGAAGGTAGCAAACAAAAATTTTTAAAAAGGAGACCCAGGTTTCTGGGCTAGTATTAAATCATTCTGTAATTCTGCAGAATTTTTAGAAGGAAGAAATGTCTGTTGGTGAGACCTCCTTATAGCAAAAAGTGGTTTTCCTTTTATATATCTATGGATTATGCACTGGGCTATGATACATTCTGCTTGAGGTCTTGGGCAAAGCATACACCAAAGGTCTGAGTAGAGATAACTCTAACAAGGTTAGAAACAACACTCCCTAATACCTTCCCTATTCTCTTGGGCATGATGGTGTCAGAGGTCATGGGACCCTGGCAGAAAGTGGTTAAATGACCTTGATATTATTCCCAGATGATATTTTACAAGGAAATTCATTTAGAATTAGGAGCTTTAACACCACCAAGTTGTCTCTGGTCAGATAACTGTTTGGCATTCTGATATCCGTATATTTTGTATGTTAAATAAATATTTAGAAGCTTGACAGTAGTCAAAATTAGAAAGAAGGAGGTACCTAGATAGACAAAGCAAACCACTGCAACAATAAAGATCTTTGGGTGTATAGGAAAGGCCAAGAGTAGGGGGGCTTCAAGTTCCCAAAGGGATGGGCGGATCTGGGTAGAATTAGAATAGGAAGAAAATCAAGGCAGGATTACAGAAGCAGAAAAATAATCTGAAATAGTGCAGAGAACCATCGTATTTACTCCAGCCCTGCTTCAACCATAGTGCAGAGAACCATCGTATTTACTCCAGCCCTGCTTCAACCTCTGTATTCAGTGCTGGTGCTCAAACCCTCATCTCTCTTTGTCCAGATCTTTCAAAATGGATCCCAGAAAGTAATATGCAACAGATAAGCTACAGAGGTTGAGCAGAGTTAACCTTACATCTAGAGAGACAGGCATTGAAAAAAGGAGGGAAAGATATTCTTCTAAGTTTTTTTTGACTCCACCAAAGATAACAGAGAGGAATCTACTCAGATCTTACCATTCCAGACATGGCAGAAGTCATGAGAAGAGTACATCCTCAAAACTGTCCTCCCTAAATCCCAGTTCTATAGCTCTTCCAGGAAAAGGGAATGGGCTTGTGAAAAGTAAACAGAGTTTAGATTCCTGCCCCAATATAAAGGATATCCTATGTAAATGTAGCATAGTAATACAACAGACAAAAAAAAAAACAAAACATGGGACCTATCATCAAGACACCTACATTTGGAACCCAATTCCACTTACTGGATTTATTCAACTCACTATACATTGGGGACAATAATATATGTGCTACCTACCTTATAGAGCTGTTGTGAGAAAAAAGGCTTTGTTAACTCCAAAGCCCTAGAGAAATGTGAAGTCTTACTATTTCACTAACTGGAAGACCATTGTAAGACACTGCACATTACAGGAGATAGAACATTGGTCTTGTATTTAAAAGATCTGGATTCAAATCCTGTGTCTGTACTCAGTAATTACAATGGGCACTGTACTCATCAATGTAATTAATACTAATTAATTACATTACTAAGCATTACTAATAACAACTAGTAATTATTACTAATTAGTGATTATTAGTAATTAGGAAGTATCCAAATTCCAAGAAACTCTAACTTATCTACTAATGATAGATGGGTTGCAACTTGCTTTTTGGAAGGGTGTTTCCATACCTACCAATTCTTGACATATTATGGATAAGACTTTTAAGGACTGACACTAGTTCACTTTTGTTTCCTGGTTTTGCTACTGAGCATCATCAATGCTCAGTAAATGAGGGCTGTGTTTGGCTTTGGAGGATTTCTTTCCCCAAAAATGTCATGCCACCCCAGTCAAGGGGAACACCGAAGCAAAACTATGCACAGGTATCTTCATGACTCCGAGGTAGTTCTTGATTCTTTCTTTAGCCTCCACCTCTCACTGCTCTCCCGCTTCACCGCTACCCCCCACCCCCGCCCCAGTAATAAAACTGCCCAGGAAACTTTGCCTAAGACACTCTCCCCTTTCCGTACATTCTACAGAGCCCAAGGGGAAGGGAGATCCCAAAGAGGAGGCCTGGATGACACCAGAGAGGATGCCCCAGTCCCAGCCTCAGGCCTTATTTCCTTTTTATTTCCATGATGAGGTGGTTGGGGCTGCTGCCTGCAGTAGCTGCTGTTGGCATCCCAAGGCCCCAAATTACGATGACTAATTCCTACCGATTTAGGCTGTTCTGGAGCCATCTGTGGCGACATGCTCTGGGGGAGCAGGGAATGGAAATTCCCTTCAGACAGAGCACAGTCACACTCAGTGCACCCCCTAACTCAATGCCACCCCACCCCTAAGGGGTGGAGAGGGGAGGCCACAAGAGCAGAGTGTTCCAGCCAATCAGTGGAACTCTTTGGCCAAAGTACAGGCCCAAGAATGCCCACCTTTGTTCCAGGGACACAGACTAGGTTTGCTTTTTTTTCTCTTCTACCTAAAACCCCTAGGACCCAAAAGGCATTTTACCATGGCACGCCATCAGCGTAGCAGCCTAAAGATCAATAAATTATTTTGGGAGTCAGAGTAGGGGGTGGGGAAATGGAAAGAGCACTAGATTTGTAGTCTAGTCAGAAGAGCTGGGATCTAGGCCTGTTTCTGCTTCTCATTATGTAGGTGACCTTGGGAAAGTCAGTGCCCCTCACTGGGCTTGGGTTTCCTCAATGGTAAAAAGGGGAACATAAGGCTCTCTCTGGCTCTAAGTCCCATGTTCCTGTGATTTCACTCTCCATGCACTTTCATAAAAACAGGCCTGCAGCAAGCTATTTGACTGACATCCCCCCTTGCTTATGCTCAAGGTTCCTGGTTCCCCATTCTACCTTTTCAATAGAGAACAACACGGGGACCCCCATAGGAATTTGCCCCTTCTGGCCCAGAGGATGTTTTGATGTAATAAATCATCCTGAAGGGAAGCTAAGTAGTGGTAGGTAAAGTGGACAGACTCATCTTCCTGAATTCCAATCCGGCCTCAGACACTTACTAGCTTTGTGACCCTAGGCAAGTAACAACTTTGTTTGCCTTAGTTTCCTCATCTGTAAAATGGGCTAGAGGAAGAAATAGCAAACCACTCCAGTGTCTCTGCCAGGAAAAACCCCAAATGGGGTCATGAAGAGTCTTATACGACTGAAAAAGAGTGAACATCATCCTGACTGACCTATAACCTGAGTAATGGAAGTGACTCCCTTTGCCAACCCAACTGGGCCAACCCATCAGTAAAAGGCCAAACCCATTCCCCATCTCCCAGTATGTCCCCAAGGTTTGGTGAAGAGAAGGATGGCAAAGGGCCTGGGGGCCCTATACCCCAACACTGCTTGGGGGGGCATTAGACATGTGACAGGTTAGCCTGATGAAAGGCCTACACACACACACACACACACACACACACACACACACACACAGCCCCTCAATTAGCAAGAGGGTCTAATCAATAAAGTATTATTTTTGCCATCAGTAATTAATAATTACAGCTTAACTATCTTCTATAATTAAACTTTGTTTTCCCCTTGTGGGTCATTTGATTTTTATTTTGATTAGCTCTCAACAATAAATTTTACTGCTTTGGAGTTTACCAAGAGCATCTCTGGATACAGCTTTCCAAAACTATTTCTGGCTTCTATTTTCCCTTCCCTCCTCTTCCTCCTGCCCCTCCTTCCCAGGCAGCTAAGAATTTTAGTGAACAGATCACTGAGCCTGGAGCCAGGAAGACCTGAGTTCAAATCTGACCTCAGACACTTACTAGCTGCTTGACCCTGGGTAAGTCAATTAACGTCTGCCTGCCTTAGTTTCCTCAAATGAAAAATGGACATAATAATAGCAACTACTTCCCAGGGTTGTATCAAAGATCAAATGAAAGAGCATTTGTAAAGTGCTTAGCAAAATGCCTGACACATAGTAGGTACTTAATAAATATTTGTTTCCTTCCTTCCTTCCTTCCTTTCCTCCCCTGGTCACTGGATGGTAACTGTATCCATTCCCTCTCCCAAGGCTGGTCCAGGTAGTAGAACCAAGCTGAAAGGACCGCCCCATTCTTTATACTGTCTCTCCCTGTACATGAGAGCAAGGGTAGAGAACTGGATCTGGGCTTCTGAAGACCAGGGTCATCTGAGCCCAAGCTCCAATATTTGCTATTGGTAATAAAGGGCCATCAGGGTCTCTATTCTTTAATGAAGTTAGCAATACTAATATTACTTATCAAACAGGGTTGTTATGAGGAAGTTGCCCTACCGACCCCCTGATCCCAATAGGATCCCAGGAAGAACAGGCTGCAGGGAGCCCTGTCCCTCCCCCCATCCAGTCTTTGTTGCTGCCTGATACCAGCTGATACCAGCTGCCCCCTCCCAGCCGTGTGCTGATCCTTCTCATCCCTACCCCTGCAGAAGGGAAATGAGGTGAGTTTACCAAGAGCATCTCTGGCTACAGCTTTCCAAAACTATTTCTGGCTTCTATTTTCCCCTCCCTCCTCTTCCTCCTGCCCCTCCTTCCCAGGCAGCTAAGAATTTTAGTGAACAGATCACTGATCTCCAAAGCACTCTGATTCTCCAGCCTACTGCTCCCTTCCCAACAGCTGTGGGTTGGGGATATGACCCGTCAAGGTGCATGGATGAGCAGAGCACCTAACAGCAATCCTTCCAGGAAGATGGTGGAGCATCTGGCCTTCCCACCTGCCCTGCAGCTCTTTATCCCTCTTAATGAAAATGTGACTCCACAACATCAGTCACTGTTTTAATTTTCTATTTGTATCCTAAATGGCAAGCACAGTGCCTGGCACACATTAAACACTTAATAGGTAATTTATTTTTCATTCCTTCAAAAATGTATTTCTTATACCTTGAAGAACTATAGAACTTTTAGAAATCTAATTTTGTAACTTAAAGCACTATAGATATGGAAGATATTATTGGGCACTGAGTGAGCATCTGGGTAGACAGAGGTAAGTGAAAACAAGTACCCAGGTGAATCTCCTCTTGCAGAGGCCAAGGCAATGCCTCATAGCAGGGAACTTTCAGGGAAAGGGAGATGTGGCCTTTGGCACCTTAAGGTTTACAAAACAACTCTCCCACAATTAGGACAGTAAGTAGCATTAGATCTACTTTATAGATGAGCAAACAGAAGCTCAAGGATCCATACAATTTGTCTAGATTCAGACAGCAGTTATCTCACCATCAGAGGTAATCCCACCAAACAGTGACACCTTCTAGTAGGGATGGAGGTGGAGAGAGAAACTGAGGCAGATATTGAAAAAAGAGAGACAATGACCCGGACGCCAGTATTGATGTCTGTTCAGTCATTTTTCAGTTGTGTCCCAACCCCAGGAAGATCCAAATTTTCTAGTCTTAGAGAGTGGCCTTGTTATTAAGTTATTTCTGACTCTCTGTGACCCCATTTGAGGTTTTCTTGGCAGAGATACTAGAGTAGTTTGCCATTTCCTTCTCCAGCTCTTTTTCCAGATGAGGAAACTGAGGCAAAGAAGGCTAAGTGACTTGTCCAGGGTCACACAGCTAGTAAGTGTCTGAGGCCAGATTTGAACTCGGAAACATGAGTCTTCCAGACTCCAGGCCTGGCGCTATATCCACTACCCTAGGTAAGTTGTTCATCTAAATTCTCTTAGGCTCACTTTCTTCATCTTTGTAGTAGGGATAATCCTCCTTATAACCCCTAACTCACTGGGGAGTTGTTGTGGAGGAAGCACCTTAAATCTTCAGGTGACAAAGAAACGGGAGTTTAATGTTCAAAATGGGACACATTCCCCCTTTCTTCTTATGCCTGACCCCTGAAGGTGCCCTTCTGTGTCACAAGCTCTACAAGGGGGCAATTCAGAGGGGCTGGGAGTGTTCCTTTTCTCTTTCCTTGGTCTACAGTGTGTAATAGTAACTCCCACTGCAAACTTCATTCACCAACCACAAAAAAGCAGAAGAATAAAGTAATCTCGGTGCAGGTACTCATCCAGCCCTCTGACCCAAACCCAGAGATGGAAGAAAGTTTCCCCGATTTCCTCGGGAAGGAGGTATGCCACCCTGAAGACAAATGGAAGGAGGCTGACGCTAGGAAACACTCTTAGTATTTCAGAGAACGCAAGTGGAGCAGCAGGGGATTCAGGGAATCAAGCACTCAAAAAGGTAGAAAACAAGGGAAACCGGAGCGATGGTGAATCAATCAGACCTTCACCTCTTCTGATAGGGAAGCCTCTCCTTCAGGAAGCATTAAGAGTGGCAGCTGCTTGGTTTCACAACATCAGTAAGAAATGACGGGCAGGCCTTGAAGAGGTCAGGACATAGAAGTGAACAGGGTCCAAGGATGCGGAGAGTAGCCTTGTATTCGGTCTCCACCATTTGGATGTAAGCGCCTTGAGGGCAGGGACCATGGGTTCTGAGGTTGGGTTTGGGGGCGGGGTTGCCTTTCTTTGCATCCCTAGCCCTTAAGACAATGAATATACAGAATAATCATGTACTAAATACTATTTGTTGCCAACCATGAAGGTTTCTGAAGGGTATTGTGGCCTAAAATAAGTTTCTCAGTTTTTATTCAGGTATGAGACATCCTTGTCATCTCATATCTGGAAAGCAATTTGAGCTGGAAAGAGGGGACCTAACCATGGAACCAACTCACTCTCTTCCCCAGGGATCTTAGCCCTTGGAGGTTCTCTGAACAAAATCCAAGCCATGGGTTGGTGTCAACCCAAGAGAGATTCCAACCCCCTCTGGCCATGGTTGGTTCTTTTATCCCCAGGTCCTTTTAAGAAAGGGGCTTGAGAAGACCGGAACACAACCAAGGCTGGTACCAATTTGCCTTTTATAGCAGTCACGGAAATTGAAAGAGGAATAGGGACAGGAGTTAATATAAGAGACAATTATGACTTAAGGACTACAGAGAAGGTTAGAACACACATCTAGTACTAGGAATGGGGTAACAGGTAGCCTCAGGATTCTGCATCTTGTATCTGGGAGCCTAGAAGTATTAGGCAACTCAACGGACATGACCTAAGCAGTATGGGGAGCTGAGCAGCAAAGTGGACAGACTGCAGGCTTTAGGGTCATTAACACTGATGTTCCCGAGTTCAAATGTGGCCTCAGACATTTTCTAGATGTGTGACTCTGGGCAAGTCACTTAACGCTGTTTGCCTCAGTTCCCTCATCTGTAAAATGAGTTGGAGAAGGAACTGGCAGGAAATCTCTGCCAAGAAAACCCCAAATAGGGTCACAGAGAGTCGGAAACAACTCAACAACAACAACAAAGCAGTATGGTAGTACAAAGAATAGAACTCCCCATCTGGAAATCTGGTTTCTAGTTCCAACTCTGCTACTAACTAGCTTGCTCACTTTCTACTCCATCTGGGTCCAGTGGCCAGATATGGATCAGGACAACTGAAGATGGCCCAGAATGCAGCGGGGGACCTTGGCCTTTTCAAGGTAAGGTCTTTAACAAGTCTCAGTTAAGGTTTAATAAGAAATGAGGCAAAGAATGGAGTCTTAAAAAAAAAAAAAGATCTGGGAGAAGACTCTCAGAGTTTTTGGTCAAAACAGAAACAACTGTCATTTATAATTCTTTTTGAGTCAATCAAGGCTCAAACAATGACCAAGTAAGGCTTGGCCTGGGGCCTGCAGTAGGTCGATCAGTGAGAGCTATGTGACCCTGGACTAGTAACTTCCCCTCCTCTGGAAAGGAATTTCTAGGTCAAATGAAAAGGTTAGGTCCCTCCCAGCACTAACATTTAAAGACTGGACCGTGGGTGACACCCATAGTCTTAGTAGAAACATAGGGGCAACTAGGTGGATAGAATGCCGGATCTGGAGTCAGGAAGACTCATCTTTATGAGTTCAAATCTGGCCTCAGACATATCCTAGCTGTGTGACCCTGGGCAAGTCACTTCACCCTGTTTGCCTCAGTTTGCTCATCTGTAAAATGACTTGGAGAAAGAAATGACAAACCATTCCTGTATCTTTGCCACAAAAATGCTACATAGAGTAACAGAGTATCAGAAACAAGGAACAACAAAAAAACACAGAGGGGTGATTGTGGGAGGTGTCAGTTTTAGTGCCTTGCCTGGTGGTAAGCAGCAATGTTAAGAGCTGCAGTCTGGAGGCAAAACAGAACAGAGCATAATTAAGCCCCTAATGTCCCCCCCCCCCCCATTCCTTACACCCAGTCTCCACCTCCAGCAATAGTCCTCTATCCTCCAGGCCACTCAACTTGCTCTTGGCAAGAGTTGGTTTTGTTTTTAAAGACTGTAACTGAGGACTCTGAGTGGGAACAAAAGTCCCATCCCTTCCCCCTCCCATTTAATCCCTTCTCATTCTAGCTGAGTTCATCATCATGGGTGGGGGGGGGGGAAGAAGGTTTCTATCTCATCAACTCTTCCCTATATTCCTAGATCTCCTTGAACAACATCATCAACTTGCTACTCTCTCTCCCTCACCCTTGGATCCACAGTTTCCTCCATGTAATGGGGATCTGCCAGATACAGGGGAGGTATCCAGTTACCTTTTGTGTAAAATACTTGCCGCTGGGCCTTAACCTACACAGTACTTTATACTTTCTCCCAAGGTCAAGCAACAAGGAGCTAAGAGCTTCTGCCTGTTTGTCTTCTATCTTTCTTTGTTTACTTTCTTTTCTCTTTATGCCCTTCAGAAATTCCTTGGTTCACTTCAAAGACACAATCTCACCTCAGGGAGGAGAGAAAGGAGGCTTGCTAAGTACAATCCTCAACTGGCACAACCTCCACCAAACCAGACACACCCACCCACCCCATTTCTCCAGGAAGATACAGGAGTAGTGTGAGAGCTAGGGTTCTTCCTCTGTCGTGGGTATGCCAAGGACAGAACTTCTCGTCTCCCCCCACACACACACAAATTAATATGGAACTAGTACACAGGAAGTGATTAATAAATACTTGTTGATCAGTTAATGTCTACATACATTAAAAGCCAATGCAACTCTGGAGGTAGTGCAAGGAGATGGTGGGGAGGATGTCGTGGTGGATATGGGGGAAAGATTTCTCAGAGAACCCTAACTATGTTGTGCCTGCATGCATCAGTTTGTGTGTGTGTGTGTGTGCGTATACATATATATAGAAAGAGCTACAGAGAGCTATTGTGCATACTGAGATCACATACTGTGGATTCAGCCAGCATACCCTACGACGAAGAGAACGGATGGGGGCATGTATGTACAAGGATCACACTTGCAGTATGGAGGAAGAGGCAGACTTTTGATATAATGGACCTGACCGACGGACCCCCTTTTTATGCCTCCCTCCCATCCAGTGGTCTGACTACAGAGAGGTCGTAGAGCTGTTCACAGGTTGTTCTCCCCAGCCCAGTCAGACAGGGTAGGAAGACACAGCTCGGAGGAGGAAGATCCCAGCTCTCCCTGCCTCAGGGGGCAGAGCTGGAAGAAGCCTCTCATCAGGTTAGAGGCATAAATAAACTCGTCCCTTCTGCCCCAGCTCTGCTCTTCTCCAGCCCTGGTTGAACTCCAGCCCTTAATAACTACACCACGAACTGGGGCTTGGGGGAAGGGGGGATAGGGCGGGGGAAGATTCGGAAGCGGGGGGCAAGATTCCTCAGTCTCCCCCCTCCCAAACCCCCAGCCCCAGTCCAGTTCAATCCAGAGATAGCGGCTCTTCTCTCCACCTCTCGGTGAAGTCTCAGCTAGTTAGCTCTCTGATATCCTTATCTCCCTTTATTACATGCGCCCCAGAAAGATCTCTTCAACCCAAACAGAGGTCTCATACTCCAGTCCCGGAGAGCCCCGGGGTGGATTCTGCGGCGGCCGCTAAATCCATCGGTGGGTTCCCCCAGACCCCACGTGCCTTCTTACCTTGGGCTTCGGCAGCACGGATCCGCAGCAGGATCAGCAGGGTGCATAGCAGGAGTCCTCGCATGTTGTCGGGACGTCGAGGTGCCCCTCCGGGCTTCCCTACCTCGCCTCTTTACGTTTTATAATCCTCCCGGGGTCCGACACCCCGCGGCTTCTTCCCACGGCGAATCAATTAGGGGCCCCAATCTTTGGGGCTGTATACTCGATAGAAGGGACAGAACCGGTGACACCCTCCCCCCCCTCGTCTCTTCCAAGCTCAATCTCCCAGAAGACAAAGAGCAACAAGGGGTTGGACGGGGCTAGGAGAGTTAGCCGCCCACCCCCCACCCCCTCACAGATATTGAGCACTTCCTTTCCAGTCCCTTCTCGCCCAAAAGGCAGTGCCACCACGGCTGCTCTCCGGCAGGGTAGCAGCCCTAGCTCCAGCTCTGGGAGAAATGGACAACTTTAAGAAACTTCCTCCAGTGGCCACGTTGCCCGCCCCCCGCCCACTCCGCCTGCCGCCCGCCCGCCCCCTGGTTCGGATTTCCAGGCGAAGTCCACGCTCTTTGAAATGTTTGGCCCCAGCTACCAACGCCGGGAGGAGGGGGAGAGCGGCAGGGGTGGTGGTGGTGCAGAATGAAGGTGATATTTTAGGGGTGCCGGGGGTTTAGGGGTAGGTTAGTACATCCATCCAAGTCTTCAAGTTTCCTTCTCTTTTTTTTAACTTTGCAGAACGCATCAAGTCGGGCAGAGACTGCTTCGACTTAAAACACTCTCTCCCTTTTTCTTCCTGCGCCCCCACCCCAACCCGTTTGGAATAGAGAATTCACCCGTGGATGTAACGCCGAAGGAAGCCGCCGGGAGCAAGCTCTCTGCTCCACGCCTACCCGGCTAGCAAACTTTGCACGTTCTGCAGCCCGGTGCGGAGCTCCGGCTGCACCACGTCCAGACAAGCACCGATGCTGCCGGGGGAAGTTGGTGTGGCTGAGGGGCGCGCTCCGGCCCGGCACCGAGGGAACTGAGCGCTCCCGCTGGCCTGGAGGCGCGAGGCGGCCGGCTCTACCCTTCTCCGGAGTCCCTGGCCCCAGCCCGAGAGGACAGATCCAGGGAAGAAGGCAAAGCGGTAGTCTGCGAGGCGCGCAGCCGGCTCTCCCCTGCTCCGCGCCCTCCGGTTAAGAGGAGAAGCACCTTTGTCCCTACTGCCGCCGAGCCGCCGCGGCTCCGGCCAACGCCGTTCAGTCTCGCAGCGGAGCCACTCGTCCTATCCAGTCGCTCCTCTTCCCTGGCCTCGACTGCAGTGTGAGCTGGGGCTCGAATCTCTGCCGAGCCGGGAGCGGCGGCGGGGGGAGCCGGAGCCGGGGACGAGCGCGGCGGAGGCGGAGGGAGTGATGGAGAGGGGGGCCGAGCGCTACCCTGTGGCCACGACTGGAGAGCAACTCTGTGCGCACAGAGAAGGGAGGAAGGAGGGCCAGGGGGCCGGGAGTGAGCCCCTCACAGACAAGATCTGTCTCCAGTGCCACGGCCCCAGCGTCTCAGGAATCCACTTTCGTGCAGTGGGGCACTTCGAACCCAGGGAGAGCGCTACATCACCTCCACTCCTATTCTCTCTCCCAAGCGCCCTTCTCAGTCCCCTCGCATACCCCCCTCCCCCAGTTTCAGCCCTAGTCCATTAAGGGGGGGACCCACCTCACACACGCCCAGTTTGGCTTAATGCCTGGCTAAGAAATGGCATGGCGGAGACAAGCCAAGGCCAACAGGGTAGGAGAAACCGAAGGAGAAGGTCAGGAGCAGAGTTCTCCTGTGCCCGTTGAAAAAGGTTTGAAACACTTGGAAAGGGAACAGGAAAATAGAAGATTGGGATCCATAAGGGGAGCGAGAACGTGGCATTGGAGCTTCGGTCACCTCGCGCCCCGCCCCCTCCCCCCCTCAGGAAAAAGCGAAGGAGCCACCCTGAGTCATCACAAAGCGTTTGCTCGCCCAGGAGCTAGGTTTTGGGGAAGGGGGGGCGGGGTGGAGAGAAGGTCCCCTTTACCTTGTTTGGAAGTCTCAACAGGTGATGGCGCTGTAGCAGTTCCTCTGATAGACCTGGTCTGGTTCACTGTGTCTGCCTATTTCTGTTTCGGCGTGGCCTGGAGATACACTGCGGCTAGTCTCTGAACTCTTTTGTCTTTCCTGTCCTCCGAGTATGACACCCCATTTAGTCCTACCCCCTCATTCTTTGGACCCTCTTCCCTCCATTCCCAGCTACTGAGCTGTTCTATTTCTCTTCGCTGGCAAAGAGAAATTAGTCTCCACATTGAATAGGGGCTCTTTACCTGGGATCCATGAACTTAAAAAAATTTTTTTTGGATAACTTTCAATGCAATTGGCATGCTTTGTAATTCTGTTTTATGTATTTAAAAGAATTCTTATCAGAAGAGGACCTTAGGCCCCGCCAAACTGCCAAAGAAGTCCATCCCATGCACACAGACACACACACAACATTAAGAACTCACAATCTAGAACATTTTGTTACTTTAATCTCAAAAGCCCTGGAATGAGAACCATAGACATTTGATGTAATAAGCCCAGGAGTTTGGACTCCCTGCAGTCCTCCAGTCTTCTCACTTAGACCAAATCTGTTGGCTTCTACTCAAAAGCTCCACCTCATCCTGGCTACAAGCACCCCAACCCAACTTTGATTAGTAACTGCATGAGATGAAGGTAGAGAAGAGGGAGATGATAGATGGGCCTAGTAAATCCTATATTCTCCCTGACCCCCTCCAAAGAAAACCAGGCATATAAACCCTGCACCACCTTACCTATGGTCACTCTGACTTTATCCCCTACCCCAGCTCAGAGATGCAAACTAGCAGAGCAGTTGAACTTCAAACAATTAGGCTGTATGTTACCAAGGACATTCTTTGGAAATGGTCCAAGTGTATCTACCCTGTTGTGTTTCAGGATGCTGACTCACAGAGTCAGATTCTTGAGGTACTTCTGTCTCAGCTAAGGGAAGAAACAATAGAAATATCACAGCTAAGTTCACAGAAAAAAGTAAAAGGCACAAGTGTACACTTATTTGCACAGGCAAACATATAAACAACTGAGCTCCACAATGACTTTATTCTTATATTCCTTAACTCCCTCAACCAATTGGTGGCCAGTAGATCTAGACTGGAGTTTGCTGGGGGTCAGAAAGAGATTTTAGTCTGAAAGTGTATGCATTAAGGACTGTGTCACACTCAAAACCCATCCATTCTTTTTCAGACATTTAACATCATTAGAAGCTAGACTAGAAAAACTTACTTGGAGATTGGGGAAGTGTCTTGAGGGAATGTCTCATTTTGGGATCCAAGGCACCCCCAACTCAAAGAGCCAGAATTATGCCAAACCAGAAACTCTTCCAACAAATTGTTGTTCAGGAACTTCACTCTTGTCCAACTCTTCATGACCCCATTTGGGGTTTTCTTGTCAAAGACACTGGAATGGTTTTACCATTTATTTTGACAACTCATTTTACAGATGAGGAAACAGGCAAACAGGGTGAAGTGACTTGCTCAGGATCACACAGCTAGGAAGTGTCTGAGGACGAATTTGAACTCAGGAACATGAGTTCTGGATTCCAAGCCTAATGCCCTATCCACTAAAGCACCTAGCTGTCCATAAAGTAATGATAGAAATATACTAAATTGTTAATTCAGACACTTCCTAGCTGTGTGACCCTGGGCAATTCACTTCACCCTGTTTGCCTCAGTTTCCTCATTTGTAAAGCAAACTGAAGAAGGAAACGGCAAAACCACTCCAGTATTTTTGCCAAGAAAACCCCAAATGGGGTCACAGAGAGTCAGAAACAACTGAAATGACTCGTCAACGATAACCAAGGTCATATAGGTAACAAGTGGCAAAGACAGTAAGTAAACTTAGGTTTTCTGATTCTATATCTAGCACTATTTCTCCTGTACTACAGTTAACTTCCAACAGAATTGTTGTTCCATAGTTGGTTTCTATATATTTGAGAAAAGGAGGTCAAGTGCAGAGGAAACAGTTCCGAAATAAGCTATTAAAAAATTAGTTAAGCCTCTGTCCATAAAAATACCCAGAACTCCCTGCAGTTCCTACTAATCTTCATCAAAATTCACAAAACCTTTAATGAGTATGGAAGATATAACACTTCCCAGAAAGTAATACACACTGTGCTCTCTAGCAGCTGCTTCCTCATCCTCACATTCTACACACTTTATTTGTGGAGCATAATATTCATAGAATTCTATTTGTCAACGAAGTACAATTTCATGGGTGAAGAGATCATCTATTCCAACCTCCTCATTTTGTTGTTGTTCAGTTATTTTTCAGTCATATCCACATCTGGGATTTTCTTGGCAAAGATATTGGAATGGTTTACCATTTCCTTCTCCAGTTCATTTTACAGATGAGGAAACTGAGGCAATCAGAGTTAAGTGACTTGCTCAGGATCACACAGCTCAGTGTCAGAGGCCAGATTTGAACTCTGGAAGATGAGTCTTCCTGACTCCAGACACAGAGCTCTATGCACTATGGTGCCACCTAACTGGCCTCAATACTACCTTACTTCTTTTATTCCTCAGTACCCTCTCTGTGAGGGGCCAAACCTCTTCCTTCCTGGGCTGAGTTTCGGCTCCTTAGGGCAATTTTATCCTAACTACTATCCAGACATCGACATAGATGCCACTGGGAAAACTTACACCCCCTCCTACAAACATTCCTAGCCTCTGCCCTCACCTGATGGCCAGCAAATTCTCTTGGAAAGGCAGGTTCTATACTCCAGAGCAGTAACCAATGAGTAAGTGACCAGCTCGTCCCATTTTTGCATGGAACAAAGTGATTTCCAATTTGATGAGCAGACATGGATGGGTTGTAACAGGTCAAAGATCTCATTACATTATCTTTGTTCCAAAACCTCTCCCTCTTCTGAACTTCCCTTTTTCTGTCAAGGCCCCACCAGTCTTCCAGTCACACAAGTTGACTACTTTGTTGCTGTCTTTTGACTCCTCATACTCTCTTGCTCCATATATGCAGTCAATTGCCAAATCCTGCTATTTCTAGCTCCACATCTCTCCCATCTGTCCCCTTCTCTCTACTCACACTGCCACAGCTCCAATTCCAGCCTTTATCATTTCTCACATACAAATTCTTTTGTTTTTTGTTTAGTTATATCCAGTGACCTTGTGGACCCTACTGTCCATGGAGCAGATACACTGGAGTGGTTTGCCATAGTCTTCGTCAGTGGATTAAGGCAGAGGTTAAATGACTTGCCCAGGAACACACAGCTAGTAAACATTGGAGTCTGGATTTGAACTCAGGCCTTCTTGACTCCAGGCCTAATACTCTATCGATGGAACCATCTAGCTGCCCCTAGATAATTTCCACAGCCTCTTAGTGGATCTTCATGCCTCACATCTCTCTTTTCTTCCATTCATCCTATACTCCATTGGGAAAGTGATTTTCCTAAAGCTCAGGTCTGACCATATCACTCCCTTAATCCATAAATCACAGAAGCTCCCTATTGACTCTAGGATAAAATATTGTTTCATCTTTATCTCATCCTTTTTATATTTTTATTTTTGTGTAAGTTTTATAATGTACATAATTATGAGTGGGTGGATAGGTGGCTCAGCGGATAGAGTACCAAGCCTAGAGTCAAGAGTGCCAGAGTTCAAATCCAGCCTCAGATGCTGACTAGTTGTGTGACCCATGGCAAGTCACTTAACCCAGTTTGCCTCAGTTTCCTCATCTGTAAAATGAGCCAGAGAAGGAAATGGCAAATCACTCCAGTATCTTTGCCAAGAAAACCCCAAATGGGGTCAGAAATAGTCAGACTCAACTGAACAATTACAACAGTATATAAAAATGTACTGGGGAATGGCCACAAAAATATTCTTGCTAATAGGGGTATAATTTAAAAAGTTTAGAGGTCATAGTGCTTCAACTTGTATTTCCTCATTAACAATACAGAACTGAACAGTCACGCCCTGCCAGAGAGGCCAAAGTGGAGTTACACTGTGTCCTGGGCAGAGAGGGAGGAGAACAAGGCAGTGGGATCATCTCATTCTCTCAGAAGAGATAACAGCTAAAGGTCAATATGTGGTGGAGAGCTTGTTTCTTTTTCTCCCCTTCTCCTCAGGGGAGGAAAATAAAAAGGCACAATTCAGATTTTTAGCAGTTTTCATATGTTCTTTTTCAAATGTAACAGGAACTGGAACAGCATCGAGAGACACAGACCAGAGGAAGAGGATGGGGCAGGAACATCATCAGGACTTGTATACTTGTCCTTCCTTATGCCATCACTGCCACCCCAACCTGGCTTGGATGGCATAGCTGGCTGCCCTTGGAAAAAGGTGATCAACTCTTTCAACAGAATCTGAGTGGAGGAGGCTTCAGGGAGGTGATAGGAAGAGGTACAATAAGGGGAAAAAGTGTCAGATAGAAATACAGAGAGGGTTTGGACTAGAGTACTTTCTATGAAGCTCAGCATGTACTCTGGCTCATTGCTAATGGACATCTATGACCTTCTGTTTGTTCCCTCGGTCCCTGTGATTCAAAGATTGCATTGTAGATGATCAGTGACCTAGCCAGAAAGACCTTCCTGGGCACTAAGTGGACTATTAGAGAAAATAAGAAGAAACAGTTGGCTGTCTCTGTTTGAGACATCAGCTCTTCCCCTGAATCTTGGTGGGACAGAGGGGATTTCTCTCCCCTTCTTTCCCATCCTCAACCGTTGTAGCAATGGCAGAGAAAAGATGTGCTTGCCTGAGGAGGCTGCGAGTAGACCTCAAATCTCTAGTTACCTCTTCTACTTTGTGTTTCTTTCCCAGAGCACAGATCACCAAACAAGGATCCTGAGATCTTGAGTTCCTGAGTCAGTCTTAGAGGTACTTCCTGCAACTAAATCTCTTCTTGGAATGAAAGATAACCACTAATTGGATCCTTCTGAACCTGAACGGATTAAAGAGCCATCTCTGACTGGACCTTGTAAAGGAAGGAAATAAGCATTTATTAAACACCTTACTAAAGGCTAGGTGGTGCAGTGGATAGAGTACCAGGCCTGGAATCAGAAAGACCTGACTTCAAATCCAGACTCAGACACTTACTAGCTGTGTGACCTTGGTCAAATCATTTATTGCCCCAGTTCCTCCTATGTAAAATGAAGACACACTGGAAAAGGAAATGGTTAAACCATTCCTGTGTCTTTTCCAAGAAACCCCCCCCAGACTTGGGGTCAGGTAGAGTCAGGCATGATTGAATAACAATAATGTGCCAGGCTGTTTTAAGTGTTTTAATAATAGTTAACATTTATATATCATTTCCTATGTGCCAGGTATTATGCTGAGCACTATACAATTATTATGTCATTTGATACTCAAAATAACCCTGGGAGGTGGGTGCTATTAATATCTCCATTTACAGGTGAGAAAACTGACTTGCCTAGGGTCACACAGGTAGTAAAGATCTGATGTCAGCTTTGAACTCAGATCTTCCTGACGCCAGCCACTGAACCACCTAAGCTATCTCTAATTTTCAGTTCTTACAGATACTATAGGTCAGGGGTGGGGAACCTGTGGCTTCCAGGCCACATGTGGCCCTCTAGATCCACAAGTGTGGCCATTTGACTGAAGCCAAACTTCACAGAACAAATCCCCTTAAGAAAAGGATGAAGTCAAAGGATAGCACTTGAGGATCTAGAAGGCCACATGTGGCCTTGAGGCCATGGATTCCCTTCCCCTGGTATAGATCTAAGGTGAAAGTGAAATATCAGGCCATCAAGTCTTACAAAGTCATCTTTGTCTCTGGGAAAGTATAATAAGTGCGATGGGTAATTGTTTTATGTTTTAAGTATTTGTTAATGCACACTTATGAGTCTTTTGTATTTTAAGTATTTATTTTGTGGTAAAGGAAATCAATAGCTGTCCCATATCTGTTTTGTAAACTGGGTATCTCTTTCAGAAGAGACCTTGCTAATTGCTTTTCAAGGAAACCCTAGACAAGGGCCATGCCACACCCTGCCCCTGCTGACAAGACATGAGCCAGTGTTGTATCATTGCTGATGATCTTTTACTATAACATAGCTAAGTAGACTTCCATTTTATTATTTTATTTTATTTTTTTAGCTTTTTTTATTGACTTGTTTGTTTACTTTTAGTTTACAAGAGTCAGTTCCGGAATCACTTGAGTTTCAGATTTTCCTCCCCTTCCTTCCCACCCTCCACCCCCACAATGGTGGCGTACAATCATGAATAGGATCTGCAAACTCTTTCACATTGTACAGTAGTCTGGTTGTATAAGCGTTGTAGCCAATGGAGTGAACAATGGGAAAAGAGAAACAAAACCAAATTTATTAACTGTTAAATGGGATTTGATGTCTCATTTTGTTCTCACCTTAAACCTGAACAAGCAGATTGACCTGAATTAGTCCTGACCTAAAACAAAAGGCATAGGGGACAGCCAATTCAAAAGACTGGAGATGGAAAATAAAGTGCTATGTTTGAGGAACAGTAAAAAAGGCCAGATGGTCTGAAATGTAGCAAGTATGAAGAGGAATAACATATAATAGTTTGGGAAGGTTGGTTGGAGGCAGGTTGTGAAAGTCTTTAAATGCCTAACATAGGAATTTATATTTGTTCCTGGAAGTAATAGGGAGCCACCAAAGACTTGAGGTTTAGGAAAATAGTTTTGATGCCTGTGGAGGATATATTAGAGGTGGGAGAGAGATGAAGCATGGAGAATAATCAGGAGGCTATTGCAATAATACAGATAAGAGAGTTAATGACAGCTTAAACTGGGATGGTGATTATTTGAATGGAACAAAGGGGATGGACACCAGGGATGTTGTAGAAGTAGAAATAACAATATTTGTCCATTTATTAGATGAGTGGGCTGATTGAGAGTGAAAAGTTGAAAATGACACCTGGATTGCAATTCTGGGTGACTAGAAGAATGTCAGTGGCATCAACAGAATTAAGGAAGTTGGGAAGAGAGAGTTATTGATGAGAAAGCTAGAGTTATGTTTTAGATATATGTTTGCAATGCCTGATGGGTATCCTGCTTGAAAAGTTCAATAGAGACTTGGTGACATAGGACTAGAGCTCAGGAGAGAGATGACTAGATACATAGAACATGATGGAATCATCCAGTTTAAGTGATAATAAGCCCATAGAATCTAATGAAGTTACCAAGAGAGAGGAGGGAGAAAAGAAAAAGGTCCAGGACAGAGAACTGAGGTACCACTATAATTAGAGGTGGGGAGATGGGTGAAAATCTAGCAAAGGAGGCCAAAAAGTAGAAGCTAGACAGGTAGGGGGAGAAGTGAAGGAACAGGATCATCAAAACCCATAGAGGAGAGTGTCTAGGTGGAAAATAGTGGCCAATGTAATGGAATATCATTGTGCTATAGAAATTATGAAGATGATGAATGTAGAGGAGCATCTATAACATCTCTAGCATGAAGACTGCTATGAACTGATGCAAAGTGAAATATACAGAACCAGGAAAACAATAACCACAATGATTACAACAATATAACTGGAAAGAGCAACAATGTTGTAGAAATAATAACAAAGAAGAAGTACTAGAAGGCACCTCCCTATGCTCTTTGAAGATGGGAGGGTGTGGGACACTGCTTATAACATGAGACATTTTTGATATATTGATTAGTTTTACTGAAAATTTCCCCTCTCCTTTTTTATTCTTCATTATAAGGGATGGCTCTCTGAGAGTGACAGAGAGCTACACTAGGAAATGTAGGTAATGCCAAAGCAAAAGATATTAATAACTTCTTTCTAAAAAGATGTTATAAGAATGAGAAAAAAACTGTCAGTTTGGGCAGTTAAGAGATCACTGGTAACTTCAGAGAGGTTAGTTTCAGTTGAGTGATAAGGTCAGAAGCCAGACAGCAAAGGGTTAAGGAATGAGTGAAAGGCAAAGTGGTGACAAGGCGTACTGACACATTTTTCTAGGAGTTTGACTAGTTGTCATGTCCTGTCATTTCTACCTTCACAATACCTCTCCTAAATATCCCCTTCTCTCCTCTGACACTGCCACCCCTCTGATGCAGGGCCCCATTACCTCAAAATTGAGCTATTGCAATGGTGGTCTCCCTTTCTCAAGTCTCTCCCCCATTCCAGTCCATTCTCCGTTGAGCCGTCAAATTGATCTTTCTAAAGTGAAGTTTTGACCTTGTCACCCTGCCCTCCCCCAACTTGAGGTAACTGGAGTGGCTCCCTATTACTTCCAAGATCAAATATAAATTTCTCAGTTTGGTTTTTAAAACTCTACACAATCAGGGCTTCCTGGAAAACAAGAGCATTTTCCTCTTCCAAGCATTTTCTTTTGCTCTTCTCCCATGCCTGAAACTTTCTCCCTCCTCATCTCCACCTCTTCCATTTCTGACTTCCTTCAAATCTCAGCTAAAATCCTACTTTCTGCAAGAATCTTAGTCTATTTTCTCTCTGAGAATATCTCCAATTTAGTCTCGTTTGTGTATATACACATATACACACATGTTTGGTGTGATTTCTCTCAAAGACTTTGATTTGAGGGAATATCAGAGGTTATGTAAAGTCACCAGCCTCACTTTTTCCTCCAGAGTCATCTGTGTCCAGTGGCCAGATGTCTATCAGAACAATTGGAGATGGCCAAGGATGCAGTGGGAGACCTTCACCCTTTTAAGCTAAGGTCTTTTCAGGTTCTCACTTTGAGTGAGGTAATGCAGTAAATAGGCCTCTTTAAGAAGTGAGTCAAGGGATGTCCCTTTAATAAAAAAAATCAAATTGGAAGAGTAAGACCCCTAGGGCTGCTGACCAAAAGAGAAACAGTTATTGTGTATATTCCCTCTGAGTCAGGAGGGCCCCCCAAAATAACCATTAAGTGATGCTTGGGCAGGGACTTATTGTTGTCCAATCCAGGAGATCCGAAGTGAATATGTGTGTATGTATATGTATATATGTGTGTGTGTATGTATATATATAAATGTACATATACACATATCTCTCTCTCTCTGTCTCTGTCTGTCTCGCTGTTTCTCTGTCTCTCTCTGTCTCTGTCTCTGTCTGTCTGCCTGTCTCTCTCTTGCTCTCTCTTGTATGCAGGTGTTTGCCTCTTGTCTCCTAGACAGCTGCTAGAGACATCTGGTGGTGCAGCAAAGAGCACAGGACCTGGAGTCAGGAAGACCTTCATTCAAATCTAGCCTTAGACACTCACTGGGCAAGTCATTTAACCTTTGACACCAGTTTCCTCAATTGTAAGATGGAGATGATAACAGTAGCACCTATCTCTAACTGTTGGTATGAAGATCATATAAGATAATACTTGTAAAAAAAAAAAAAGCACTTATCACAGTACCTGACACATTGAAATGCTGGTTGACTGCCTGCCTGCCTAAGAAAGGGAAGAGAGGTATAGGAAAAAATCTTGAGAATGGTAGAATCTAAATAGGATTTTTGCAGGATCCAGAACCTTGGGCACATTTGTTGGCAGCAGGGAAGGAGCAAGTAGATAAGGAGTGATTGAAGATTAGAGAGGGGGTGGGAATATTTGAAGGGGAAAGCTTCTGAAGAAAGGAGGGGATAAATGCAAAGATACAGGTACAGAGATTAGCTAGGATAAGAAAAAGGTCTACCTCTTAATCAGAGATTGGAATACAGGATGATATTACTAACCTATGAGAAACAGAGAAAAGGTAAAAAGATAGTTCGCAGAAAATGTCTATTTTCCAAGCAAATATTTCTTTGTTAGTGTTAATCTGATTGTTAAGTGATTTAATAAAACTAGGGTACAGATGGCCCCTAAGAATGAAGGAACATCATTGATTGGGCTGGAACCAATATCAGAGACTAGATACCTCTAAACCCCTTTGAGGGTTCTGGAAAACCTCAGGGAAGGGGTGAAATGTAACAAAGGAATTTTGAAGTTCTTTATGGTCATAGAAATTAAAGACATGTATGAATGCAAGATCAATGGTGTGATCATGCCTGTGTTTAGCTAAGATGGAGTAGAAAGTCATAGGTCATCTTAATCAATGGGATTTCAAAAGGAAAATACCCCAGGACTCAGGTTATTTCTGTTTAGAAAAAGTATGCCTTAGATTAAGGAGTTTCATCTGTGAATATGATTTCCACCTAAGGGAACTCTGGCAACTAAATATCTCAAAACTCCAGGCTTAAATAATTAATGTTCTCTCTTCTCCCTCTCCCTCCCCACTCTTCCCCCTCTTTCCTTCCTCTCTTCCTCCTTTTCCTTTCCTTCCTCTTCCCTCTCTCCCTTCCCCTCTCACTCTCCTTTTCCCTTTCCCTCTCTTTCCCTATCACCCTTCCCTTCCTCCTGGGTCTCTCTCTTCCCCTCCCCAGGACAAATACTCACCAAGTATAGTCTTGATGAAGTGGTCACTTCTCTCTTTAGTTGCTATTTCCTAATTTTTTAATTCATTCTTTCATTGCAGATTCTAAGGTAATCAGAGGATATGTTCTAATATTTCTCAGTAACTACTAAGATTACATTTCTCTCATTAATTAATCAATTAGCTCTGAACCCTTTACTAAATATTATTTGTCAAATAAACTGGAAAAACCCCTCTTTCCATGCATGTTTACTCATCTTTCTATATTTTTCAAGTCCACTAATGCCCTGGGCTTAAATAAACTTTCTATACAATTTATTAACAATGTAACAAACAATAAAGCAAATATACAAACAATTATTTACAATGTATTAGCTGAAGAAGGCTCACAGCCTGACTTGCATCTAACCATAACTATTATGGCTTACTTTTCAGTTCAGGAAACATAGCCCTACCATTCAGCTCTATTAGGGTAGCAATTAAAGTCTCTTCTCAAGAACTGTCATTATAATGCTTCTTTGTAAGATAAGGGTTAAAACAGTTCTCTCAGAAAAGATGTTCTTAGATCCCTCTTTCTCTTCACTCTCAAAATATCTCTGTAGTCATCATAGTTAACAGTTTCTCCAAAATGGCAATTCACCTGTCATTCCTTAAGAATCCAATCAATGTGTCTTAAATATACTGCAACACTATGGAAGAGACTACTGAAACTGGTGTTACATTTAAAAGGTAGAGAAAAGGAAGGCATAAGAGGGGCATTATAGGAATGTGGTTTAAATATGTCTGTTGAAAATTGGATTGCCACTTGACCTTAGTTCCTTCTGCTAGAACCTTTTAATTTCCAAACACCTTTTATTCTGAACATATCAGGGGCCATCCACAGAAGTCAATGGATATGTTCCTGGAACTTCCTAGGATAATACATCTAGAGCTGGAAGAGAACCTAAAGGTCATCTATTCTAACTCCTTTGTTTTACAGATGAAGAAACTGAGGTCCAGAGATTTTAAGTGATTTGTCTAAAGTCTCACAAGTAATAAGTGAAAGGCAGGATTTCAACCCAGAACCTCTGCTAACAAACCCAGTACCCTTTCTACTTTTAAGTAAGAATAGTAGGAAGAGAAGGATTATCAGAATCCTGAGTCTCTGATTACTCTAAGTCACCTCTCTTCCTATAGGAATGGTAAGTCCATCCCACTACTAACCTCCCAGTCTTCCTAGTATGTGAGGGAAAGAAGTTGAAAAAGCAGAAGAGAATGAAGTAGGCTAACTATAAACATGAATGTTGGAGCAGAATGCTGGATAGCCTTGTGATAGATGTGTCTTAAGAGAAGGGGGGTGGGGTTAAAAGACCATTGGAAGTAGTTTGTTTTCGTGCTAAAAGCCACTTAATTCAAACAAGGTAGGGAGAAGGGGGAAAAGGAAAAGGTATATTATACAAATTCACTTAGTCAGGTGCATGAGTCACTTGTTTTGACAGAAACATCCAATTCCCTAAACTTGTAAAAAGGTATAGTATCAGTAGTAGAGAGTAGAGGCTACTATAAACACACATTGATGGAAAGTTCTGGAAGAAGAAAGGTGTTTGACAGGAACAATGGACTTTGTAGTAGTTATGACAATACCTCTTTTTTTCTTCCTTCTTTCCTTTCCCTTTTCTTCTTCTTTTTTTTTGAGGGGGGAAGGCAAGGCATTTGGAGTTAAGTGACTTGCCCAAGGTCATACAGCTAGTAAGTGTTAAATGTCTGAGGTCACATTTGAACTCAGGTCCTCCTGACTTCAGAGTCAGTACTGTATTCACTGTGCCACCTAGCTGCTCCTTTTCTTTTCTTTCTTCCCTTCTTTTTCTTTCTTTCTCCTCTTCCTTCTTTTCTTCTTTTTTCCTTCCTTCTTTCCTTCCTTCTTTCCTTCCTTCCTTTCTTCTTTCCTTCCTTCCTTCCTTCCTTCCTTTCTTCCTTCCTTCCTTCCTACCTTCTTCCTTTTTTCTTCCTTTCTTTCTCATGCTTGACTCTTACAACATAGGCCTTCTAGGATATGGCCTTAATGCAGAAACCTGCCCTTTGGTATGTGTATCCATAATTGAATTAGTCATATGTGCCCCTTCAAGTGGAATAATAATAGATCACATTTCTAAAGCCCTTTATAATTACAAAGTACTTGTCCTCACAACAACTCTATGAGGTAGATAGTGTAAGTATGAATTCCCCTGTTTTATAGATGAGGAAACTGATACTTTGAGAGGTTGAATGACTTGTCCAGATCTTCTGATTTCAAAATCCAGGCTCTTTTCATTATATCTTGCTGCTGGCTCTGACTTAGACAATAGCTTACTTCATTATTAATTATAATACAATTTATTATTATTAGTGTATTTATTTATTTAAATACGAACTAGACACAGAATTTTGGGTCCCATCATTTTACAGAGAAGAAGACAGAGGAGTCAAGCAAGATAGAAATGATTTAACCAATGTTCACATAGGCAGGACCAGACTCCTGACTCCCAGGTTGGTGGTTTTTCTATTACATTGTGCTCTCTTCCCTCTTTTCTTCTTTCCAGTTATTAAGGCACAGTTCTCAAATATTGTACTCCTGGTGAGGTCTAACCAGGGTAGAATATAGAGGGCCCTAATTGATATCCAAACTTAAGCAAAGGCCTTCTCCCGACAGGCACACCTATCAATGAAAGGGCCTCTCTTTATGCTAGAAGGGTAGCTTATTCTGGAATGGAATTCTTCATATGAAGGAAGGAAAACTCCATGGGCTGATGCTCCCAGCCACCACTCTATATAACAAACTGACCCCAGACTGACCTTTCAAAAGCATTTTTCATGATGTTATTTCTCCGTGTAAATTTCTTTACTGGTTTTCCATTGCCTACAGGGTGAAATCCAAATTCCCAAACTTGATAGTCAATACTCCATATGATTTGATTCCACTTTACATATGTGATCTTCTGTCTCATTACGTCCTTGTAATAATAATAACCAGCATTTATTTACATAGGGCTTACTATGTGCTAGGCACTGTGTTTTCCAATTATTTTCACGTTTGGTGTTCACAACAACCCTGAGAAGTAGGTGATTTTCTTATCTCCTATTTTGGGGGCAGGGGTTGGGAAGGAGAGCCCACTTGTGAGCTGTGTACCAAAGTCATTGAAGAAGGAAGGGGAGTGGCCTGAGGGCGTGAGGGCATGGTCTGTAAATAATGGCTACCAGCATTTTGATTGGATAGTACAGATGAATAGTGTGAAAAACAAAGGTGGAGTGGTTATTGCATGATGGAAGTCGGGAGAGAACCTGGAAGTGGCAATGGGGAACAAGGAGTAGTCCAATTCTCCAGTCCTGACCAGTGAGCTGAGGGGAATGGGTAAAAGTGAAGCCAGGTCAGTAATAGCTAGAAGACAGAAGGAGAGGGAGAGGAAAAGATTTGGGATGAAAAGAAGTTTGTTGCCTTAGACCAGGCTTTCTAGAAGACACAGGAGAAGGGGAAAGTAGTGTTTGGTTGGAATTTTAGGGTGGGAGTGTTGAGGGGGATGGGAATAAGGGTTTACATGTGAGGGGTGGGAAATAGAGTTTGGATGATAACCTATGGAGGTTCAGAACCACTGGGATAAGTAGGGTGTGAGCAGGTGTGAGAATATTTAAGGGGGAGGGCACCACTCCTCTTCTCAAAGGAAGCTACAGATCAGGCTGGAGACAAGTGCAGTACTAGAGGGAAGGCACTGGTCCGATGGTCAGATGGTCAGATGGGAAGTCCCTTTTCATTACTCTTCTTAGCCACACTATGGGAGAAGGAAGTCCCTTCCTCTACCTACTTGTCTCTTTTCTCAAGGGACAGGCTCAGCAGAAGAAGGAAGACCTGAGACCAGAGTGAAGGTTGTTCTTTGTACCAGAAGTTCCCCACATGGCTGATGAGAGATCAGGCTGGCAACAGAAGGTGGCAATTACCTTATGCTGGCCCAGATGAAAGTCTACCAGGCTTGGCTTCTTACCTTCTTCTCTCAAACAGCAGGAGATGGAAGGCAAGAGGAAGATCAATACATAGACAGTTAGATTTGCAGGTGAGGAGACTTGAATTCAAATCTCTTCTCAGACACTTATTAGCTGTATGGCCCATGGCTACATTTAACATGTCTTTCCTCATCTGTAAAATGGGGATAGTAATAGCACCCACCTCCCAGGTTATTGTGAGGATCAAAAAGAGGAAATATTTGTAAAGCTCTTTGCAAACCTAAAGTGCTATATAAAGATTAGTTATCACCATTATTATTGAAGTTCTTTCTCATATATAAAAATTCTTTCTCATATATAAAATGGGCATAATCATATTTACTTGTCTAGTTCATGAGGTAGTTCTGGCCAACAAATAAAATCGCATAGGTGGAAGGCCTTCATAAATCTCAAAGTGCTATATTAGGGAAGGTGTTACTGCTTCCTCTTTCTTCTGCCTCCCTAAATCCTACTCATCCTTCACTATCCAGCTCAGGTCTGAAACTGGGAGTCCCACTTTCTGCCTTCACTAAATGTGCCAGTCCATATTGATCTTCCTGTTCTCTGCACTTCATGTTAATACCACTCATTTTAGCACTGAATCATATATTCTCTTGTATTATTCCTTAACGGTTACCTCGCTGCCTGTATTTTCTCTCCCCACTAGATTATGAACTACTGGAGAAGAGGTATCTTCTCTTTCTTCTTTATCACCTATAGCCAAAAATACTGTGCTATGCACATATTAGGTGCCTGAGTCTTACTGAATGAATAAAGAAGATGCCTGGATCCACTCTCTGGAGAACTATTCCTTAGAGTTATTCCCCCCCAAGTAAGAATAACAATGGACATTTTTATAACCCTTTAAAGTTTTCAAAGTACTCTGTACAGGTCCTTATCTGGTCCACAAAGTGCTTTGCATTTTATTTGGAAGGCAAATGCTATTATTATCTGCATTTCACAGATCAGGAAAACTGAAGCAGACACAAGTGAAGTGATTTGCTCAAAGTCATGCATTTATTAAGGCTCTGAGGTAGGATTCAAACCCAGGGCTTCCTTACTCCAAGAACATCACGCCAGTACAATTGCACATTGTAGTAAGCTCTTGCATTCCAGTACATTCTAGTACACTCTAATACATTTTCAGTCATGTCTGACTCTTCGTTACCCCATTTAGAGTCTTCTTGGTAGAGATACTGTAGTGCTTTGCCATTTCTTTCTCCAGCTCATTTTACAGATGAGGAAACTGAGGTGTACAGGGTTAGGTGAGTTGCCCAGGGTCACACATTTAATAAGGATCTGAGGTAGTATTCAAACCAGGGCTTCCTTATTCCAAGAGCAGCCCTCTAGTACAGCACACCAAGTGTAGTAGAAGGGTGTTGAGATGAGCCTCCCTACCCTTATCCTTCTGCCCTGCCCCTAATTTCATTACAAATAACACCTTTGGAAGAGGGAGAGTTGAAGTTTGAGGCCAAAGCTCTCTGCTGTAGCAGACAGATAATTTTGCAGAAGAGCTTATTTTATATACATCAAGACAAGTTGAATGAATAAGTCTCTCCTGGTTTAGGCATATAGGAGCCTCTGCTTGAACCTGGTTTGCAGAATTTCCCCTTTTTTGACCATGTGTGTTTTATAACACCCAAGTACTGAACCACTGGTTAACACCTGTTCTGCAGGATCCCATTGCTGACATAATTCCCAGACAAAGAATTCAATTCCTCATAAGAAGGATTGCTCTGGCCTCACTCAGTGAAGCTTCTACTCAGATTAGATTCATGTTGTTGGGAGCTCCCTATATAAGCCAGCCAGATTCTCTAACTGTTAGAAGTATAAGCTCCCCCTCTTACTTGTCTTTTCTCTCACTTTAATAAAATTGTTTTTGCTTCTTTATGATTCTCATTGCCATGGTGTTCCCTATGATTGCCAAATTTACACCCTCCTCAATAAACATCTGCCAATGCAGGGATAAAATTCAAAATCCTGGCTTAATTAGCACCAATGATGCCAATGAGCCTAAGCATGAGACATAAGATTTTTTTTTTAAAACATTAGCTCAATGTTTTCATGGATATGTTGAAATCCTCCTAGCAAATGTGTTGATTGTAGAATCATAAAAATGGCTTTAAAGAAAGGAAGCCTAGCATATGGTTACAGCAAGAAGCTAGGTGGCCATGAGGCCAAAAGGAACACCAAACAGAGGGACAAGAGGAAAAATCCAACAGCCAGTAGAAGATATTCTTTCTGCCAAGCAGAGAGCAGCACAATGATATCACCAGAAGACAATGGTCTGTTTGCATGGGGGTGGGGAGTACATGTAGAGCCCCAAACAAATGGTATGTGGTTGTCCTTTCTTCCACCTCTGTTTGCCTTTCCATCACTGCCTCAACATTTTAATCCAGATGGAAGATGGCAAATGAACACAAGGGACAAAAGGGTAGAATACAGCCCTGGACCTTAGGTCTTGGTGATCTACAACACTTTTCTGGGGTATCACAGTTTTCAAAGGCAGCTAGGTAGTGCGAGGGGATATGCTGGATCTCCAGTCAGGAAGATCTGACTTCAAATCTGACACTGGCTGTGTGATCCTGGGCAAGTCACTTAACCTCTGTCTGCCTCTATTTCCTCATCTGTAAAATGGGGACAATAATAGCACCTACCTCCAAGGGTTGTTCATGATAAAATGAAATAATATTCATAAAGTGCTTTTTAAAAATATTAAATGCTACAAACAGTGCTTAAATAATTTATGAATGATAAAATAATTTATAACTAGGATTTACAAGTCCCAGTTATTGTTGTTGTTGTTATTATTATTGTTTTGGAAGTGTATAGAGTACCTTGCTCTTCAGCCATAGGGCTTTGGGGACCTCTGCCTTTCCTTAATTTCTATAAACTTTTCTGTTCTTTGAACCCTAACCCATGATCATCTTCCAGACCCATGAGCTTGTTTGGCTCCCTAGATTCAGGAAATCTGCTCCACACAATCTCTAATCTTGTATTTCCCTTTCTTTTTCAATTGATACTCTTAGTACCCACTTCTGATGCTTACTTCTTTTTTTCCCCTTCTTTCTTTTGCCACACAAGCTGGACCATGAGTGTGTTTTTTAATTATAAGACAGGACATATGTAGCACCTGGCGCCAGGAAAGCTTCTCCAGATTCATGATACTCTGTAGTACAGTAGAAAGATCGCAGGGCTTCTCAGCAGGAAGACCTGGGCCTGAATTCTAGCCTATATACCTACTAGCTACAAGCCTCTGGGCAAATTTCTTGGCCTCTCTCGGGTTCAGTTTTTCCATCTGTAACATGGGGATAATAACAATAATATCACTTCCCAGTGTGGTTATGAAGAACAAATGAGATGATTTGTACTTTGCATAAGTACTTTGCAAAGATAAGTACTTTGCGATTTTTAAAGTACTGTACATATGTTAGCTATCATTATTACTTAATCAAACTATACCTCCATGTTCATTCAAAATAAAAGAGATTCAAACAACAATAGTGAATAAGATAACAAAAAAGAGCCCCCAACCTATGCACACATGTGGTATTCTCTCCCACTGGTTACTGTGTCATCAGCAGAGAAGGGCACATACACTGAACATATGATCAGAGAACATGAATGGAATGCACTCATGTTGGGAACACATGTAGCTAGTAAGCATGTATGAAGGAGCACATGCCAAGAACCAGTGGGTTCAGACCACACATGTAGAGACATAGTTTTCCACAATGCACATCTGGCTGGGGTCCCTCATACACTCTCCATATTGCAGAGCTGCCAATGTTCCCTGGTATTACCATCATGACTGCACTCTGTTACTCCCTATTGGGTGTCACTTCTCTGTCCTCTAGGGTGTTGTCTCTCTTGGGCATCTCCACTGGTCCCATAATTGCCAAAGTGACCTCTTCAGGGCCATCTACTGTTGTCTTCCATCTATTGGAGGACAGTGAGTAGAAAGTCCCTCCTTGACAAAAGTAGGCTAATATTCTCTTAGTCTCTATCATTATGAGCTGTCCCATCCAGATAAGGAATTAGAAAAGCCAGAAGAATATTCTAGTCTAAGATTAAGTCTAAGCTTTGGCTGTCATTTAATCACCTGGAACTGATTCTAGGTCCATGGTCCATGACAAATGTCTGATTTTTGGGTTAGAAAGTTTTCTTTACTCTTCTTTAATCCTTAATTTTAAACCTGTGTCCCCCAAATCCATTTTGAGGATTGTCAAATCCTTCTTCCTCTCAAAACAAAAAAACAACCCCAAAAAAGTGTCTTAGAAGCTATGTGTTGCGCTCCAAGTTAGGCATCTTTTGATCTCATCAGGCATGTAAATGAAGCTAAATGAAGAAGGCCTAATACATGTTCCTGTCTTTATCATGCATATCTACAAGCAACAAGATCCCAGCTAGGTGGCTCAAGGAATAACAGACCACTGAGCTAGGAGTCAGGAAGAAATTTTGCCACTAGTTATGTGACACTAGCAAGTCATTAAATCCTTGTCCTCCTCACTCTCCTCAACTATGAAATGGGGGGACTAAAATAATCTACCTCCTAGGGTTGTTTTGAGATTCAAATGTGATAATATTTGTGAAATGCTTAACATGATCCCTGCATACTAAATGTGTAATAAATGCTTGTTTCCTTTCTTCCTGACTTCTGCACTGTATTTTTGCCAGCAAAAAACCTCAATTATTTCCCCACATATAAATTCAGAAATAATATGACAATTAGAAGTACATAAAAAGACAAATTACTCAATCTCAGACTGAAAACTTCTATTCAACCTAGTTACATTTTCCTGAAAGCTGACTTGTCCCCTCATGGATCCTTCTAGACTGGAACTTTTCCCCCTTGGGTGATAGAGAAAATATTGTCTTTGCATCCCTGAGCCCTCCCCCCATCCCCTTCTATTCTGGCCAACTGAATTCATGTAGGTTTATCTGGACACTGTGGCCTGAGGTCATTAATCTCTTCTACAATATCAGGTTCAGTCCCCGAGAGTTGTGAAGACTTTTGATGACATGGTGGAATTTTGTATCTCTATCTTTAATTCTAAGTAATCTGTGAGCTAGCTAACTTTCCTTCCTCCCACCAAGAGATAAAGTAAGAAACACAAAACAAAGATTACTTTCCCATCACTTTAAAAAAATCAGAAAAATTCAACCCAACACATCCCTTAAAATCACAAAAAACAATCTTTTTCCTTAGAAGGGGTTGTCAAAAGGGTCTGCGGTCCCTTGCTAAAGATAAGATGGAGGTGAATACAAAATTGTAATAAAGCTATCCCTAGACCTCTCCCCACACACACTTACATTGGTTAAACATGGGTAGATAAGTATCTCAGATCTTTGCAGTATCAACTCCTCTTCCAACCTTCATGTACCTACTTTGCCCTGGTCTTCTTCACTTCACACAAAGCTTGCACAGATCAGTTGTTCAGATGAGCCATATTTTAAATATGGTAATGCTGTAAGACTGTTGTTCCATTAGACTGTTCCTAGAGAAAAAAAACTATCATGACCTTGTATCTTTACAAACAACTCTTTATATAAAATCCAATGTTCCTATAGCCCTAAAAGGCCCTCTCATATAGACCCCTAAAAAAGCTACCCCAAGTTTGATGTACTATCTTCTGAGCTCTTTGAGGCCATCTGGTTGTTGTTTGCTTCCATATACTGGATTGCTGTGGCTATAAAGTCTCTCCCTGATAAAAGTAGAATGACGTTCTTTCAGTGTGGAATCTAGGCTATGAACCCAGAGAGGTAACTAGCAAAACCCAGCAGAATGTCTCTAGGTTAAGCTAAAGCCTTTTCTTTGTACAGCATTTGTCTGTCCTATCTCAGACTATCTTTTTTGTCTGTCCTTTTTCTCAGACAATTTATCTGAGTTGGAGTTAGTTCCTTGTATATCCTGCTAAATTTCTGATTAAATTTAAATTTGATCAATTTTGAATTTAAAAATTGAAACTTATCTTCCAGGCTGACTTTCGGGGACTTTTTCTCATTCCCCAGAAGCCAAAGGAACTATATAGGAAACTGGACATTTAGGTACATCTGCTTCCTCAAGTCCTATTTGATTCATATGAAGGTGATTCTAAGGGTTATAGCAAAATCTAGAAGAAGCAGTCAAGTTATACATTCTTGCCATGATTAAACAAATCTGCCAGCAACAAAAGTGCTGATGGAATAAATGAAAAAACATTTAAGTACTTAGAACTGTGCTAAGCACGTAAAAAAAGTGAAATAGTCCCTGAGGTCCCTGATATCAAGGAACTTACATTCTAGTTGGGAGAGACAAGATATAAAAGAAAGTTAAGCTGACTAGTACATACCCGGTTTGTTTCTTTATATGCTCATTACCCCATCTATCCTAATTCCCAACCTCCCTCTGCAGTTTCTGGATTGTCTACACTTAGGAATGTGGCCAATGGAGTGGAAAGTACAGACATTTAAGGGACTTGGGACAGGACTGATCCCCAGCAGCAAAGACTGTTTCCTCTTGCTTAAAGTCTATTCCCATCTCCTCTTCTGTACTAACCTGTGCTCTAAAGACAGAGGAATACACAACACCTTAGAGAGCTCTATTTCTGTTAGAGGCACTTCTATTCTTCTAGTTTCCCAGGTTTCCCAACCTTCAACTCCTCACTCCCTCATCCCATATATTGCCTAATCTTGTCATTTCTAACTCTAAAATATGTCTCCCATCAGAGTCTTTCTCTTTACTCATAGAGTAAATCAATTTACTTTAATTTACCTTTATACAATTAATTTATCTTAATTCAGATCCTCTCTCCTCTCATCTGGATTATGGCAATGACCTCCTAACTGGTTTCCATTTTAAGTCTCTCCTCATTCCAAGCCATCTTCCAGGTAGCTGCCAAAGGATTTTCCTTAAATGAAGATCTGACAATGTCACTCTGCCACTCAACAAACTCTAGTGGCTCCCTGTTGCCTCTAGGATGAAATATAAACTCTGACTTTCCAAACTCTTTACAATCTGCCTCCAAAGCTATCTTTCCAGACTTATGATAGGTCTTTCAGATCCGCTAATGTATGGCCAAACAATTCTCTCTGCTCCTCATAAATAGTGTTACATCTCCTGTCTCCATACCTGTGTACTCCAAATTGCTATGCCAAAAATTCCCTCTCCTCTCACTGCCACCTCGTAGAATCCCTCGCTTCCTTCTTGATGTAACTTGAACATCATCTCCTGAGCAAAGCTTTTTTTCTGATTCCTCTAATGACTTACTGCCCTCTCTAATTAACTATACCATATTTATAGTTTGTTTATTCTGAAAATATTTTTCTGTATTGATTTATATATGCATATATTGTCTCCCCTGATAGAATGTCTGCTCTTTGTTAGTGGAAATTGTTCTTTTATTTTTCTTTGGTATTCCTAGGGCCTGGCACGGTGTCTGGAACATAGAAGGTACTTGATAAATGCTTGTTGATCATTTGATTGAGGGGTAACAAAACATACACAACAACATTCACATTCTATTCCAGATTCTTATTGAGATTTATTTTTGTCCCTCCAGGTAGTGACCTTGAATTTGCCATCTTCCATATTTGCTGCTTGGGTCAATGAATCTTGGTATTGACCATAGAAGCCATCAATATTTTCTTATTGTTCAGATATTTCAGTGTTAATAAGTTGCCCCCATAGAAGTGGGAGGGAGCTGTCCAGCAAACCCGGTGGATGAAAACCAATCCCCTTTCCTCCAGATGGAATTTTAGCACTAGAGCCTGTGGGTTTCAGAATTGATTAGATTTTCTTTAAAGTGTGTTTGTGGAAGGAAGGGGAGTGAGAGGGGGAACATAGCTGGGAACCATTGCACAGCAAAGCCATTTGCCTAAATCTAGCAAAAGTAGGGTTTTTTTTAGGATTATTAGTCAGAATTCTGAGAGATCTCTCCCATCTCTATCTCATCACTCACTATCTCTGTTTCTGTTTCTCTGTCAGTCTCTCACGTTCACAAGGCAGACAGATACATAAACATACACAACTCCTATGAGCAGATACCCAGAGGTTTGAAGAGAGATACTTAAAGGATTACTGAAAGCTCAATACACTGCCCCCCACCCCCACCCAGTGCCTTCAAGAAGCCTTTCCAGATAGATTATATAAAACGTAATTTCCTGGCACTGCCTAGAATTGACTCTCATTACTGTCAATGTAACCCTCCCCAACAACACAGGGAACTTCCCTATCAACTCTACCATATATATATATCTGACATTAAACTGATTATTGATTGTCCAAAATTAGCCATCTACTTATACGATCATAAATTTAGCAATAGAAAATACCTTAGGCGTCTCATTTTAAATGAAGGATTTTGGTTTAGATAAATAAACTGAGGCCCCCCCAAAAGGGTAAGATCAAACGAGATATTTGTAAAAAAAAAAAAAAACCATGTAGCACAATGCCTGGCACATAGTAGGCTCTTTCCTTCTCCTTCCCTAAGTAACTTGTCCAGGATAACCCAGATAGTAACTGTGTGAAGGGGGATTTGAAACCAGGTTCTTTGGACTTTAAGTTTGGTGCTTTATCTATTCTACCACATTGACCAAAGTGATGGTGAGTAATTATCTAGAGTAAGAAGCAGTGATCACTAAGTGATGATGGTTTCATCAAGAACAGATCATTCCAGACTAAATTCATTTACGTCCCTGATAGGATGACTAAACTGATCAATCAGGGAAATGTTGTATATATTGTTTATCTAGATTTTAGGAAATTGTTTGTCAGTCTCTTTTATGCTATTTTAGTGGGAAATACTGATTAAAGCTTGGCAACAGTTCAGTTGGTTGAATTCAGAACTGGTAGAATGGTCAGATACTGAAAGGAGTAATTTGTGATTTGATGTCCAGTGAGTCTGAAGGAGGTCAGGAGAGTGCCACATGGAACTTTGCTTGGAACTATGGGGTACAATGTTTTTTTTTATCAATGACTTGGGTAAAGGCATAAATATCAAACTTATCAAATTTTCAGATGACACAAAGTTGGGAGAGATAGCTAGCACACTGCATAACAGAGTCAGATTTCAAAAAGACATTGATGACCTAGAACAGTGGGCCAAATCTAATAAGATGAAATTTATTAGGGATAGATGTAGAGTCTTACACTTGCATCCAAAAAATTGACCTCACAGATATAAGATAAAGGAGGTATAATAGTTTGGCTGGAAAAGATGTTTTTTCTCTTCATTTTTTTATTAGGCTATAAGCTCACTATGATTTAGCAGGGTGCTGCAGCATCCAAAAAAAACTAATCCCATCTTGGGCTGTATTACAAGAGACATAGTTTCCAGGAAAACAAAGGAGTCAACAGAAGTCAATGTACTTTGCCATATTAAGACACATTCAGAGTATAACCTTCAATTCTGGGCATGGCATTTTAGGAAAACACAATGATAACACATTGAAGAAGATTCAGAAGAGAACAATCAGGAAGGCCTCTGAGTCTGTGCCTTGAGGAATAGTTACAGGATCATATAATTTGGGAATTAGAAAGGACTTCAGAGTCATCTAGTACAATTCACACTTGAAAGGAATTTCTACTGTGACATAACAGGTAAGTCTCTACTTGAAGACTCTAAAGAGAGGGAACCCACCACTCCTCAAAGCAACTCATTCTACTTTGAGACTTTAATTGTTATGACTTTGTTATAGTTAATTGTTATATATTTAATTGTTACAACTTTGAGCTTTAATTGTTATGAATTCCCACCCCTTACACCCCATCCCTGTCAAAAATCAAGCTTAAATTGACCTTTTGCTCCTGATTCTGATCTATGGGGCAGACAGAACAAGTCTAATGCCTGTTCTATGAGACAACCCTTGAAGACAACCCTTGAAGGTTTTCCCATAGGTTTTCTCTTCTCCAACCTAAGAGTATCCAGTTCCTTCAATAGATGGTCATATGTCAAGAACTCAAGGCCCTTAACAATTATAGTTGCCCCTCATTGTACATCCTTTGCCCAGTGTTCTTCAAAGTGTGCCCTGCAGACTGCTGGGAGTCTTCAAGACCATTTCAAGGGCTCCTCGGGGTCAAAACACTTTTCATAACAATACTAAGATGTCGTTTTCCTATTAACATACTCCTCCCTTTTCCCAAGAAATGTTTGTGTGAGGCCAGATTTTTCTTTATATACTACAACCAAAGTGACATATTACAACAGACTGAATGCAGAACCAGATATGAGAATCCAACTGTCTTTTATTAAGCTAGACATTAAAGGAGATTTGCAAAAACATGTTAAACAATGCCATTCTTTTTGTTTTGAAAAATATAGTTATTTTTCATAAAAATGTTAACGTGTAATATGTTTATTGTGGTTATTCTGAAATGAATTAATAAATATTTTAAACTATATGAGTTTTCATTTCCAATATGGTAAATGGCAATAGATATAATTCATATAAACAAAAGCTCTTCGAAATCCTCAGTAATTTTTAAGAATGTAAGGGGATCCTGAGACTAAAAAGTGTAAGAATGATGTTCTCATCTATCCATTTGTGGTGGGGCTATCACCACCCCATTCCTGGAAACGATAACTCTCTTAATGCAGCCCAAGGTAGAATTTAGCTTTTCTGGCTGCCACATCATACGCTGACTCATATGGAGCTTTTGATCTATTAAAATTCCCAGATCTTTTGCAGAAAAACTGCTGTCTAACCATGCCTCCCCCTATTATATTTGTGAAGTCAATTTTCTAAATGTAAGCATTAAAACTTTACATGAATTCCTATTTAATTTCATCTCATTAGAGTCAGCCCTGTGTTCTAGCCTGCCAAGGTCTCTGAATCCTGACTTTGCCATCCAATTCTTTTGTATAGCTCCCAATTTTATGTCACCTGTAAATTTGATGAGGATACCATCTATGCCAGTTGGAACAACTGAAAATATTAAGCCTAAAGAGAAAGAAGACTTAGGGGACACTAGAGGGAAGCTATCTTCAAGTATTAAAAGGGTTATTATGTGGAGCAGAATTTTTCTTCCTCTGTAAGGCGTTAGGGAACAGAACTATGAGTGATGGATTCCCTTTCAACTTAGACACAATATAAGTGTGACTGTCACCTAAATATCAGCAAATAATGTAAAACCTAAAGCATTACTCCTGGTAGCATTCTATATCTGTGCTAGAAAAGACCATACGTTGATTCTACTGAGACTTCTATTCATGCTTCCAGAGTCTTTCTCCTATATAGCAATGTATGATTAAAATGTTCAGGTTACGAGTCTTTTTGGAAATGGTAAAGGTGCCAGTTCTAGACTTCTTGATACCTAATGAAGACTAAACTATCTCTCATAGTTGGTTCTCAAAGTCTACCTTGGTTTGGAGTTTGGAGACATGAGCCACATCTACTTGTTGATATGCTTTGGAGTCACAGAAAATGGTGAGCATGTAGTAACTCTGAACTCTAACTCTCAGCTTCCAACTGTAGAGTATTTCTTGGCTAAGAGAACAGCTGAAAGAAGTCTACCAACTAGCCATAACTACAGCTTAAAAGATTTCTGACAGAAACAAATGATGGTATGACGCTTGAGTTCCTTTTAAACAATTTCAGCGGAGTGATAATGTGTCTTGGGAACACATGAGAACAAGAACTTATGAGAAGTCATTCCATACCAAAGAATACTAAGAGGCTGGGCAAGCTGCCTGCTTGTAAAATTGCCCCAAAGAGTGGAGAGGGGACCTTAAAGACAAGTCATCACAAGTACCTATTGTCTTTTGGGAGACATGCTTGGACTCTGATGAATAAGATGAAACAAAAAAAATGTATAATCAGACAATTGATCCTTGAGCAGAAACCATTCACCAGTGAGGGGGGGGAAGAGAGAGAGAGAGAGAGAGAGAGAGAGAGAGAGAGAGAGAGAGAGAGAGAGAGAGAGAGAAAGCTTTGCACACAATAGAAATTTAATGAATGTTTGTTGAAATCATTAAATAGTTAAGTGTTAGAAAGTAGGAGTCCTGATGTCAGAAATTTAAAAAATAGCTCAACTATAAGCTCTGTGAAAGCAGGGGCAGTGTTATATTTATTGTCCTTAGTGGCTGGTACAGCCCCTTATACACAGTAAGCATTCAATTTTTAAAAATGTTGAATTTTGTTTTTTGGGAAGAAGAAAAGGGAAGTCTGAGTGTGATTTTACTAGGAGAAGGAACTCCCAGGATTGAAACTGTCTCTACCTGACATACTGAGAAGTCATACAATTAATATGTCAAAGGCAAAATCTGAACCCAGAAGCAAGACCTGATCTGAATTCAAAGTCTAACCTCAATCCACTATTTTATAAGTGAATAGATACTGGTAATTCACATTAATATTAAATTAAAAAAAACATTTTCTTTACAAACAACACAATCACTATGATGTAGGGATCATAATATTGTTATTCTTATTTTACAGATGAGAAAACCTGATGTTTGCGTACGTAAGATTTACCGAGGATCACACAATTGGGTATATGAGCCAGAGTTAGGATTTAGACCCAGGTCTCTACTGACTTTAAGGCTGGTACTCTTTCCATTATATATACTATACTGCTTTTGGATGAATGAGTGAATAAATGCAGAAACAGAAAACACCAAAATTCATTTGGGGTTAGTTCAGTCAACTAGGTTATCTTTAAGGTTACTTTTAGCTCCAAAAATTTTAAATTCTATAAGTACTCAGACCCAGCTTCTCATACCTCAAATCCAAATGATCTCTTTCATTACAGATTTCTCTACCACCAAATTACCAGGATGTTTGTTTCATGGTAGTTCTCAGGTTTAAAAGGAGCTGCTAGCCAATTCAGTAGAATAACACTTTTTCTCAATGTCTTTTAAAGGGTGATTATAAGTTGAAAGAATGTGTAAATGCTTCATTGGTTCAAGAAGAGGAGAGGGGAGGATTTTCCAAGCAGAACAGTGAAGATCAGTAGACAAACATTTACCAGAGAAGTAGCTTCATTCATGTGGTGCACATGTTCCTGAATGAGCCAAAGACATCAAAGTCTGTGGTCTAGAGTTACAAGGTACCCCCAAACACATCAGTTTTTCTCATGTGCTGCTCTGCCAAGTTCCTGTGTCTGTCTACCTTCTCCCCATATATACACAGTGTATTTTGAGAAAGTGTGACCTAGTTTTATGTGTGGATTTTAATATATTTGTAACTACTATGGTGATTAAAAAGGTTCAAGAGACATGGTTTCTAGGTAATTTAATAATTTTATTAATAAGGCCAGCACATTTATTAATAAAAGGATGGCCATTTGGCCATTTCTCTTAAACTAAAGGCCATCATGGAGGCGGGCTCACAATTTATATACCTCAAGAAGAGTAGGTGTTCCCCAGAGTGTGAATCAATCCTGATTTGTTAACAATTAATGAGAATGAATATTACAATGAGCAGCTGGAACTGAATTTTGATTGTTATCCATTTAAGTTTCTTCCCCTACTCCCTCCCCCAGCCTTGGACAATCTATTCACAGAGTTTATGACCCATCCAAGCATGAGCAGAACACAAGGGATATTCCATCTAGGTGCCATCTAAAAAAGAAAGTTAGTCCAATCTCATTATCAGCAATGTCCTTCAAGAGACTGAAATTTTAAAAATCAGGATTTTAGGAAAAGGGGGGAACTTTAGATCTCCCCAAATCATTGGTTATTAATAATCATTTCTTTCACTGCTACATTTGATTTAATATGCTATGATGCTATTTTTTTAACCCTATTACTACATAGTTTTATTTAAGATCTAAAAATGGCATCCTTGTGAGTGGATGGTTTGTATAAATATCAGCACATCAGTGGAAGTTCAAGAGCTAAAATAATGAATAAAGGAACTATATATGTCTTCATAAAAGGGTCATGCTCAGGACCCTGAGAGAATTTGTGAGTAAATGTAATCAGGTAGTGGTGGTCCTTCTCTTGGAACTTAGACCTTTCAGGATGAGGGCAGGTTGGTGTAAGTCATCACATCAAATGAGTAGAAGTCTTCATGCTTATATGAAAGGTATGAGTTGCTACAGTGGGTATAAACATGTAAGTATTAGAATAGAATCATAGGATTTAGGAACTTGAAGGAAACTTAGAATTCATGTAGTTCATTTTATAGAGAAAACTTAGGCCAAGGGAAGGGAAGTAACTTTCCCAAGGTCATGCAGTTAATTTGAAGTGGAACCAAGACTAAAATATGCTGGTGCCCAATCCAGTGCTCTTTCCACTCTACAACATTGTCTCATATTTCTCTAAACAGCTATTACGGAAAGAATAAACAGTAAGATGATTTTAAATATAGCCTATTAGAGTATATTTCTGCCTTCTAATATTAGCAATGTTAGGGAGAAAAAGGATGGGGTGCAGAAAGCTCCTGAAGGACTAATAAAAAGCTTGGGAGCTCCTGCCCTTGGGTCCTGAGAAAGGTCATCTCCATAGCAGTCATCTCTGTGGACTCATCAACTGTTCAGCAGTTTAGTTGAGCACCTCTCCTCCTGGATATAAGAACCTAGAGAGAAATCTCAGTTCTGAGTAGAGCTGTATTCACTGTTGTAGAGCAGAATATACTATTGCTATATTCTCCTCCCCAGGGATTTTACCCCACAAGAGTATTTTAGAATGGACAATACTAAAGGAAATAGCCTTTGGCTCAGTTTCTGCATCTTCTGTGACCAGCTGGGGCCACTGTCTCCCCTTTGTATGGTGTCCCCAGTTCTTACATAGTAAGAGCTTAATAAATGTTTTTTCATTCAATTTTCCTTCCTTCCTTCCTTCCTTCCTTCCTTCCTTCCTTCCTTCCTTCCTTTGTTCATTCATTCATTTGTTTGTTCATGGTATGCACATGGTGGTAAAGTAGATAGAACACTGGACCTTGAGTGAGACAGGAAGTCTGGTTTGAAATCCAACCTCAGACACTTGCTAGCTATGTGACTTTGGACAAATCCTTTAACTTTTCTGAGTGTCAGTTTCCTCATCTGTAAAATGGAAGCAGCAATAGTGCATCCCTCCAAGAGTTGTTGTGAGGATCAGTAAGATATTGTTTTCAAAGTTCTGTGTCTATCTTGAATCGCTATATAAATGTTGTTATTGTTATTACTATTATTAATTCTGCCTTCCCTTCTTCTCAGCTATGCCTTTACGTATGGGTAGAATCACTGAGAAGCAGCTTGAAGGGAATTCTCTTGACTTCTCATGGGATGCACCTAATGCAGCTGCCCCACTTTGCCTACCCTACTCTCTCAATGACATCCCACTGACCTTTCTCATTCTGTTTTCCCATTTATCAAAAAATAAAGTCCATTTTACTGTCTCGATGACTTTGTTGGCCTAAACTGGCTTTCTCTCTGGGCAAATGGGTAAGATATATTGAAGGTGATACAAAGCATCTTTGATATCAGAGAAGGAGCTCCAGGGGAGTTGAGTCCCCTGCATCATTTGGTTTCTAACACTTTTTCAATTAGCAAAATAAATCCTCAGGATTACAGTTTCTCATTTGCCAGGATTATCGGTAATGAAAATACTAACATTACTGATAAATATTTGCAGCTGCAAGCCTCTCTACCCAGAGGTCCCAATCATCCTACTCATTGTAATTAAAAATACCTTAAATGAACAAATAAAAAATCTGAACTGTCCTGACCTCTGAGGAGACTCACGAGGAAACCAGATGTAAATTGGGTCAGTATGGGTGAGGCATATCCTTTAGGAAGTTCTGGTAAAAAAAAAATGGAATACAACAGTAAAGGGAGAAACCTAATAAATATTGTTTTGGTGTTCCAGAGCCATCGAATGCCTTGAACTGGGGGTAGTCATCCCCTAGGGTAATGTGGAAGTGGAGCAGATAGAACAGAAGGGTTGCTACAACTGTGTGGGCCCTGTGTGCATTGCTAGGCACTAGTGTGTGAGTGATATAACACACATATTGCTCAAGTATCATAACTGCTACAGTAATGCAATGGATATGAGTATTTTGAGCATATAAATCATGCAAAGTTAGCTAGAAGTCTAATGGTAGGACTGGTGAATCTGCTCCTTAGGTTCATATGTAAGATCCTTTGCCTTATGTCAGTTTGTGTGGAGTCTTGGTGAACATACCTTTAGAAGCTATTGAAGGAGGCGACCTTTCCTTCCCTAAATGAGAGTAGGCTTAACTATTCCCTGACTGCTTCCTGTTGGTTTACTTTGTGGTGATTGGAAGCCTTTAGTTGACTGCTGATCCAGAGCTGAGAGTACACACAAAAAGCTTGGACAAAATCCCACTTTCTTCCTTGATGATGAATGAGGCAAGAACTGATACAGCTACCATGTCAGGGAGAGATAGCCATGTTAGAAGTGATGGTGGTTGCCAATAGCTACTGGCTCCCTTATCTCCCCTACTGGGCTACCTTATCTTCACCATTTGGTTAACCTGTGGCTGTGAATATTTGGTGTCCCTGTGTCTTCTGTCTCTGCTCTTTCATTCTTTTTTGATCTTAGCTGAATAAGCATTGAAGATGGGACAGACTGGGTAATGACCTTGTGAGCTTTGGAAAGGTCAGAAGAACCATAACAGATTTCCTCAGTAATCAGAGCTGGTAGCAGCAGCAGTTGAATTTAGAGAGGAGCTGGCCCAAAGGAGCAACCTGTTTGACTTAGTCCAGCAATGAATTAACCTGGTAGTGAAGACTTTGTGTCTTGCAAGCCATGGAGTAACTAGCCCATTGGCTTCCAGAAGTGAATTTGGGTGGGGGAATGTTTTGTAACCATCACTTTAATTCCACTTTTTTTGGGGTACTGAGGTAGTAGAAGTAAGCATGCTCTCAATCTGGCAGGTTGTTAAACTTTGATTCTTGTTATACTTTCCAAGTAAATATCCTTTGTAAAGGCTAGTTGATGTGAATTGGCTAAATAATATCAGAGAGTTATTAACTGGCAATTCATATGGGGGAGGCCCATTGGATGGGAATTCATTAATGATAGTACTAAAGCCACCTTTTGTCCCTTCAGGGTTACCCCTAACACCTTGAGGGTAGAAGTAGCAACCATCTCTAGAGACCCAACTTGTGAGTTCAAGAATGGGTTGTAAGAGTGAGTCCTAAGAGTGGCCTGATTTGTTCAGGAAAAACATTGGGAAACTGACTAGCTAGTTAGTCTAAGAACAAAAAGAAAAAGAAAAAAAGAAAAATAAGCTATGGTTTCTTGCAGCACTAGGGGATCCATAAAAGATAATAGTGAATGAGCCTCCACCTCATCTCCTGCTTCCTCCCTCACCACAAACACCCAAACAAAAAGGTTGGATTAGGATTCCTTTAAAGCTCATGAATTCTCTACCAATGTGTTTAACTTCAGTAATTAGCTAGAGAATACAACTTCCCCAAAGCAAAGGCTTTTCATGCCTGAAATGGCATGCCATGAATCATAGTTATATAAAACGTGTCCCCCATATATTTCAGGTAACCTTTTCTGCAAATACACATAGATTGATGGGAAGAATGGGCACATATACAGAATAGTAGAGAGCCAGACACTTAGGAACACCAGACCAAGTCCACTCTTGCATCTCATATTGTAAGGCTATGAGGTTGAGATACTTCACCTTCCTGTGATGCCACCACTGCCTCCCATTGGTTGTGATGTGTCAGTCTTGATGCGTCACTCTGATACTAGACTGGATTCTTCTTTTTCTGCTGGGAAAGTCATTCTAAGTTTTGCTTCTTGACCGAAATTTCCCCAGTTGGGAGGCAATCATTCAAAGTCTGGATCAGGTACATCTAGAAATCTCATTGTCTCTGTTAACTGATTGTTATAGGCAGTCTCTGATACTGCCCCTTATATCATTATTTTTCCCAGCACTTATTTATTTATTTTTAGCTTTCAACATTCATTTCCACAAGATTTTGAGTTCCAAATTTTCCTCCCATCTCTCCCTTAACCCCCCCCCCCCAAGATGACAAGCATACTGATTACTCCTTCCCCCAGTCTGCTCTCTCTTCTGTCTCCCCTTATCCCCCTTTCCTCCTTACTTTCTTGTAGGGCAAGATGGATTTCTATTCCCCATTGCCTGTATATCTTATTTCTCCATTGCATTTAAAAATAATTTTTTAACATTTGTTTTTTTTAAAACTTTGAGCTCCAGATACTCTCTCTTCCCTCCTCAACTCTTTCCATTGAGAAAACAGTGGGTTATATATGTGTAGTTAAACAATGTAGGTTATACATATGTACTTATGCAAAACATTTCCATAGTAGTCATATTGTGAAACACTAACTATATTTCCTTCCATCCTATACCACCCCCATTTATTCTGTTTTCTCTTCTGACCCTGTCCCTTTTCAAAAGTGTTTGCTTCTGATTACTCCCTCCCTCAATCTGCCCTCCTTTCTATCATCCCTCCCTCTTATCTCCTTCCCCCTTGTTTTCCTGTAGGGTAATATACCCAATTGAGTGTGTTTGTTATTTCTTCCTTGAACCAAATCCATCAAGAGTAAGGTTGACTCATTCCCTTTTACTTCCCTGCTCCTCCCCTCCATTGTAACTGCTTTCTCTTGTATCTTTTATGGGAAATAATTTATCCTATTCTTTCTCTCCCTTTCTCCTCCCAATATATCCCTCTCTCACTCCTTAATTTTATTTTTTAGATATCATCCCATCATATTTAACTCACCCTGTGCCCTCCGTCCATATAAACATATACACACATACACACATATATACATACATACATATATACACACATACACACACATATATATTCTCTTCAATTATCTTAATACTGACAAAAGTCTCATGAATTATAAATATCATCTTTCCACAACATTTCAACTTCAATAAACAGTTCAGCTTAAGGAACATAAACAGTTCAACTTTAATAAGTTCCTTATGATTTCTCTTTCCTGTTTACCTTTCATGCTTCTCTCGGTTCTTGTGTTTGAAAATCAGATTTTCTGTTCAACTCTCATCTTTTCATGAAAAATGCTTGAAAGCCCTTTATTTCATTGAATATCCATATTTTCCCCTGAGGTATTATATTCAGTTTTGCTGCGTGGGTGATTCTTGGTTTTAATCCTAGCTCCTTTGACGTCTGGAATATCATGTTCTAAGCCCTCTGAACCCTTAATGTAGAAACTGATAGATCTTGTGTTATTCTGATTATGTTTCCACAATACTCAAATTGTTTCTTCCTGACTGCTTATACTATTTTCTCCTTGACCTATAAACTCTGGAATTTGGCTATAATATTCCTAGTTTTCTTTTTTGGATCTTTTTCAAGAGACAATTGGTAGATTCTTTCCATTTCTATTTTACCTTCTGGTTCTAGAATATCAGGGCAATTTTCCTTGCTAATTTCTTGAAAGATGGTGCCTAGTTTCTGTTTTTGATCGTAGCTTTCAGGTGGTCCAATAATTTTTAAATGATCTCTTCTGGATCTATTTTCCAGGTCAGTGTTTTTCCAATGATATATTTCACATTGTCTTCTACTTTTTCATTCTTTTGGATCTGTTTTATAATATCTTGATTTCTCATAAAGTCATTAGCTTCCATTTGCTCAATTCCAATTTTGAAGGAATTATTTTCTTCAATGAGCTTTTGGATCTCTTTTTCCATTTGGCCAGTTCTGCTTTTTAAAGGCATTCTTCTCCTCATTAACATTTTTTTTTACCTCTTTTGTCATTTGAGTTAGACTATTTTTAAAGCAATTATTTTCTTCAGTATTTTTTTGGGGGGGAAGGGGTCTCTTTTAGCAAGCTGTTGACTCATTTTTCATGATTTTCTTGCATCACTCTCATTTTTCTTCCCAATTTTTCCTCTGTTTCTCTTACTTGATTTTCAAAATCCTTTTTGAGGTCCTTTATGACCTGCAACAAATTCTTATTTTTCTTGGAGGCTTTTGATGCAGGAGTTTTGACTTTATTGTCTTCTTCTGGTTGTATGATTTCTTCTTCTTTACCAAAGAAAGATTTTATGGTCTGATGTTTTTCCTCTGTTTGATCATATTCCCAGCCAATTACTTGACTTTTGAGCTCTTTGCCAAAGTAGGACTCTGCTAACAGAGTGGAAAATGCTTTGTCCTAAATTTCTGGGGTTTTGGGTAGCTGTTGTCAGAGCTACTTCTAGGTACCTGTGAATTTTTGGTTCTTCTAAGGTGATATGATCAAAAGAGAAGTGTTTGCTCTTTCCACTGTCTGTTCTCTGGTCTATGAGTGACCACAGGCACTCTTTTCTGCCTCAGAACTGTCAGGAGAATTCCCTCTCCATAGCTGTCATAAATTCTACCACTCCAGCACTCTTCCTTACTCCAGGACCATCATCCAAGACTGCAGCCCAGATTCAAGCAGGGCAAAGCAAGAGCAATTGCCCTCTGATCAGCTGCTTGATCTCCCTGTTATCTGTGGACCTGGAGAGCCAGAAGCAGCCACTGCCACTGCTGTTGTTGCTGCTGCTGCTACCACAATTGCAGCCTCCACCTCTGCCACCCCAGGGCTGGGGCTGGACTATGCTCTTCTCTCACCCACGTCCAAGAGAGTTTCCCCACTGACCTTTTACTTTGTAGGTGGTAGGTTTTTGTGGGTTGAGAAGTCTGGAAATCACCACACCTGCCAGTGATTCAGTCCTCTGAGCCTACTCAGCCTGGTCTGTGCCACTCGGCCCACGTGGGACTGTGCTTCACTCTCAGCCTGGTGTGATAGTCCCTTCCTGTCAGTATGTCAGGCTGTCTTCAGCTAGAGATGTGTTTCACTCTGTCATTTTGTGGGTTCCATAGTTCTAAAATTTGTTTAAAGGAATTTTTTAAAGGTATTTGGAGGTGATTGGGGGATAAGCTCAAGCAAGTTTCTGCTTTTACTCTGTCATCTTGGCTCTGCCACCCTTTCCCCATACAACTTTAAAAAAAAGACTTAATTTTTTTCTTTGGTTACACTTGTAAGTTCTGAACTGTCTCCCTCCCTCCCCACCTTGCACTAGAGAAGGTTACTATTTGACACAGATATATACATACACTCACTTATATGTAAACCTATACTCTACATACTTCTATTTATCAGTTCTTTCTCTAGAGGTAGATAACATCTTCCTTCATAGGTCCTTTGTAGCTGATTTGAATATTTATAATACTCATAATCGCTTAGTTGTTCAGTTATTCTTTGAACAATATTGCTATTACTATACAATGTTCTCTTGGTTCTTTTCATTTCACTCTTCATTATTTCATGCCAGACTTTCTGTATTTTTCTAAAATCAATTTGCTCATCATTTCTTACAAGCACAGTAGCATTCCATTACAATCATAAATCACAACTTGTTTAGCCAATCCCCAATTGATAGATATCCCCTCAATTTCTAGTTCTTATTTACCACAGGGCTGCTATAAATATTTTAGAACATTTTCTTTTCTTTTCCTTTTTCCCTGATCACCTTAAGAAACAGACTCAATAGTGGTATTTCTAGGTCAAAGCATATACACAGTTTTATAACTCTTTGGGCATAATAGCAGATTGCTCTCTCAAATCATTGAATCAGTTCAGTTACCCCAACAGTGTATTAGTATCCCAATTTTTCCATATCCCTGCCAACATCTGTCATTTCCCCTTTTTATCATTTTAGCCAATTTGATAGGTGTGAGATGATATCTCAATGCTGTTTTAATTTACATTTCTTTCATCAATAATGATTTAGAGTATTTGTTCCATGTAACTAAATGTAGATTTGGTTTCTTCATCAGAAAACTGTCTATTCATATCTTTTGACCATTTGTCAATTGAGGAGTGACTCGTATTCTTATAAGTTTGACAAAGTTCTCTATTTATTTGAGATATATTTTTTAATTTAATAAATTTTGTTTTCTTGTTTACATCATTCATTTTCATGAGATTTTTGAATTACAAATTTTCTCCCCATCTTTCCCCTACCCCAACCCCAAAACAGCGATCCCACTGTAGAGCCCCTCCCCTGGTCTGCTCTCTAACTTTCTGGTAGGGCAGGGAGGATCTCCTTAATTCCTAGTTGCAGCTATTGCAGAGCTTTAAATTCTAGATTTTTTTGGTTCCTCCCTTGTCACCCACCCCCACTGGAAGGACCACCAATTCAATACAGGCTGTGTAGGTGTTCAATACAGGACATCTTCATAGTGGACATATTGTGACAGTGATATGTCCCTCCTTCCTATCCCTCCCCCCTTATTCTGTTCTCTATCCTGTCCCTGTCTCTTTATTGAAGTGTGAGCATCCAGCATCCCTCCCCCAGATCCTGCCCTCCCCTCCGTCATCTCACCTCTC
>CM053593.1:168662835-168711678 GCA_028646575.1 Pseudocheirus occidentalis | reverse complement strand
CTCTCTCTCTCCCTCCCTCTCTCCCTCCCTCCCTCTCTCTTTCCCTCCCTCCATCTCTTTCTCCCTCTCTCTCTCTTTTCTCTTTCTCTCTCTCTGTCTCTCTGTCTCTGTGTCTCTCTGTCTCTGTCTCTCCCTCTCTGTCTGTCTCTGTGTCTCTCTGTCTCTGTCTCTCCCCCTCTTTCTGTCTGTCTCTGTGTCTCTGTCTCTCTGCCTGTCTCTCTGTCTCTGTCTCTGTTTCTCTCTGTTTCTCTGTCTCTGTCTCTTTCTCTCTCTCTGTTTCTCTGTATATATGTACATTCCTCCTCTACTCTACCTCCTCCCACCATTTCTTTTTCTTTCCCCTGGACGTGTTTTCTCAGAGCCAGGAATTTAAGCTGTCTCTATCTCACCTTCCTATTTTTGTACTTTGGAGAAACCAGGGAATACAAAAGGCTGCAAGTACAATTGCGTTTTCACTCCTACAATGTGTCTCAGGCATCTAACATGCTCATCATGATGCTGATTAAATCTCTTGGCTTTGGCTGGGGTACAAACATTTTTTAAATGGTCTTGGTGCATATACTGGGGATTAGTAGGGTCAAAATAGCTCTTTTTTTGTTGTTGTTTCATCCATATTAGCATGTGACAACAGAATATTTGCTTACCTTCAGGCAGGACTGATAGATGGGAAACATTCCTTTAAAAAAAAACAACCCAAACTCCAGAGATTGTAGATTTAGAGATAAATGGAACCTTGGAGATCTTATAGTTCAACTTCCTCATTTAATGGATGAGAAGACCAAGGCTTAGAGGAAGGAAATGATTTGTGCTAGGTCACTCAGGTGGTGACTGACAGAGCTGGGATTTGAATTCAGGACATCTGTTGTGATAGAATTCCAGGAGGGAACATTCATTACCTATCTAACTCATCTATTTCAGAGATCAATGGCCCCCCACTCCTGAAAAATGTTCTTAATTTAATGTGCTCCAAGTCAGCACCCTCACCAACACAGAGCTGATGAGTTCATAACAATCTCTTTACATTTACCAGCCAACCAGAAGATATATTGGTTCTAGCAAAAGACATTTAATCAAACATCATAGGAAATAAAGTACCAAGAAAAGATCTACCCCTGAGTACATATGGGATGCGACACACTCTCTCAAGCGCTAACACAATACTGCTGGAAAAGGGCACTTATTATTGTCTGTATCTCCCAATAATAAAAAATGTCCTATTTGTGTAGCTCTTCATATGATGATATGAAGCAATGCTTTCCCTTACAACAGCCTGGTAGTTCAAGGTAGGTCAAGAGCTGTTATCCTCATTTTAATGATAAGCACACAGGTTCAGAAGTGATCTGTCTGTAGTCACACAGCTAATATCTGTCATGTTTCAAACCCAGATCTCTTGACATTAATTCTAGTGCCCTTTTGACTGTTTCCAACTGCTCCTTCACACCTAGCTGGAATTGCTCCTGGTATAATCTAATTCTTCTGGTTTTGACCTCAGTAGGGATGAGGAAGAGTAGACAACCATCTTCCACATAATTACCCTTCACAGGCTTGAAATCTATCACACTAACACTTTATCTCTCTGGGTCTCAGCTTCTCTCTTCATAAAACAAGGGTGAATCATCAATGTACTTGCCCACTGCACATAAACCAATGAAATGATCAGCATGAAAGTGATTTGAGCTCTTTGGGAAGAAAAACATAAGAACCAGAGGAATGAGATTTCTAAATTCCTGAGCTTCTCTGTGATATATATCTGGCTGTCTCTCAAATAGAGAGAACAAAAGCTGGAGGCCAGGTAGCTCTTCTCTTTTCCATATTGTTTGCAGGAATCAAAATGCCACCCACTGTAGAGTTAACCAACCTCACAGTGAGTATGTTCAATGCTTGATCTTTTTGTTGGCCTAGTTTATTCTGTAATCCCCAAGGAGAGGGATTTCTGTCTTCTTTATGTCTTGTACAAGCCATACTGTCAGCCCTAAACTAATAACAATAAACAACAGTGTGCAAGAATAGGAAGACGACCCTCTCATGTGTAATAGGTCAGCAACTTCACTTATAGGTAAATCCTTAGCCTGTCTTTCATTTGTTTCAGTTGCGTCCAAGTCTTGGTGACCTCATTTGGGGTTTTCTTGGCAATGATCCTGCAGTGGTTTTCCTTTTTCTTCTCCAGTTCATTTTATAGACGAGGAAACTGAGGCAAACAGAATAAAGTGACTTGCCCAGGGTCACACAACTAGTAAGTCTGAGTTTAGATTTGTACTCAGAAAGAAAAGTCTTCCTGACTCCAGGCCCAGAACTCTATCCACTGTGCTACTTAGCTGCCCAATAACCTGCTGCTTGACTTGTTCCCATTTTTAATCTTATCATCCCAAGATCTGGGGTAACCCAGGCATATGTTTGTGTCTTTCTTCATTAATTAATACAATTTCAACATATCTCTTAATTACTCAGCTAAGCTCAGAGAACATGCCAGTCCATTGAATTTTATTTATTTAATAAATTGGAGAAGTCTGCTTCTCCCAAAGTAGGTATGCATATATCTCTCTCTCTATTAAATCACTTAATCTTCTGTTGGTATTGTTGTTCAGCTGTGTCTGGCTCTTCATGACCCCATTTAGGTTTGTTTTTTGGGCTTTTTTTGGCAAAGATACTGGAATGATTTTGCCATTTCCTTCTAAAACTTATTTTACAGATGAAAAATGGAGGCAAAAAGGGTTAAGTGACTTGCCCAGGGTCATACAACTAGTAAGTATATGAGGCTAGATTTGAATTTGTGAAGCTGAATCTTCTTGATTCCAAACCTAGTGCTCTATCCACTGCACCACTTAGTTTCCCATCGTCATCTCCAAAAATGTTAATTTTAAATATTTTTAAAATTTAAAATTTTTGAATTTTAAATATGTCACTAAATATATAATTTATTAACAATTTCATTAATAAGAAAACCAAGACTTAGATAATGATTTACAATATTTTAGATGTGAGAATGATCATCACCCAGAGTTATCACAAACCCTCTCTGAAATGGCATATGATTTTACTCCTGAGAACAGACTCCCATATCATTTAGTTCTTTCAGAATAACAATTAAAGTCTTTCTGCAAGAATTCTCTTCATCCTTTTCACAAGATAAAAGTTTAAATGGTTCCACTAAGATTGAAGGCTTCTCCATTCTCCTCTCCTTCTCCAGCTTCTTTCTGTAATGACAGGAAAATCTATCTCTTTATTTTCCCTCCAGCCATCATTCTTAATAGTCTCTTCCCAGACTCACTCTTCATAAAATTCTCTTTGTAATGTTTCTTCATAAGGTTACAGTTAATACAGCTCTAAAAAGAAAGAAAATTCTCGCCATCTTCTTTCTCTCTGTCTTCTCCACAAACACCTCATGGATCCCCGCAGGTCAAAGTTTAAAACATTCATTTCATGATTTCGTAGGGAGAAACAATTCATAGAATGACAAGCACAACTGAAATCACTGGCTTTTTATGCTGTTAAAGAGGTAGTGACAGTTTATGTAGTTTCTATATGTGAGGCTTTTGAAACAGGCCCTACAATTTTAAACACAGGCAGGAGACAGACTGAATTACATTCAGCATAGAGCCTGAATTGACTCTAGATTCAATTGCTTCTTGTCTCTCTTTCCTAATCCATAGGACTGTGCAGTAGTCAGTAGTAGGGAACTGTTAGTGAAGGCAGTGCAATTGACTTAGTCAGGTGTACCCTAATTGGAGAATTAGACAACAAATAATTTGCATTGAGGATTTCAATGTGATCCTTGTAGATCTAGACAACACTTTTTTTTAATAGACAAGAAAATAGTTAAGGATACAAATAGAAGTTTGAAAAGTTAGATCTGAAAAACCTCGGGCAATAACTGAACAGGAATAAAAAGAAATATAAGTATTTCTTAACTTTGTATAAAACTGACTATATGTTAGGGCACAACAATATCTGAAACAAATGAAGAAAAGAAGAAATATTAAACACATTCTTTGTTGACAATACAAGAAAATATAATCAACAAAGGGAATTTGAAGAATTCAAGCTTAAGTGAAGATTATATAAGACAGCACTAAAGAATAGGTTGTTTAAAAAGAATAAATTATAGAAATAACAGATATTGGGACAGCTAGGTGACACAGTGAATAGAGCACCAGTCTAGGAGTCAGAAGGACCTGAGTTCAAATCCGGCCTCTGATACTTAACACTTACTAGCCATGTGACCTTGGGCAAATCACTTAACCCCAATTGCTCTCCAAAAAAAGAAAAAAAAATAGTGATTTGAGTCAGAAGAAGTAACAGATATTTTCATTGCAGAAAATAGTGATACTGACAACCTAAGATAAAGTTTTTAAGATGCACCCAAAATAGTCTTATCTTCAAGTTAGGATAGCTCTAAAGACTTTCATCAGTCAAAGAAATAACAAGATGAATGAACTGGGCAATGTGAATAAGAGAAAAAAAATACTAGGAAAACCACAAATAAGAATCCCCAACTAAACACAAAAGAGAAATTCTAAAAATCAAGGATGAGTTAAAAAAATTTTTTTTAACTTCCAGAATTAATAAAAGCAAAAGTTATTTTAAACGAATGAATTAAATTGCTTGCAAAAATAGTAAAAGAAGGAATCTTACCAAATCCTATGAGACGAATGTAGTCTTCATAGACAAAGCAAGAGAAGCATAGAAAAAAAACCTCTAGAACACTATTTCTAATGAATATTGATACTGAATAAAATATTGCCAAAGAGGCTATAGCAAAACATTTAAAAGATTACACAGTAGAAACAGGTTAAATTAAGCATATGAGGTTGACTCCATTTTAGGAAAACTATAAATATAATAGATGATATTGATAAAAAACAATAAAATTACGTGATTATGTTGGTAAATGCAGATATCACCTTTGTCAAATACACATTTATGTTAGAACAATAGAGAGGATAGGGATAAATGGACATTTTCTTCATATCATGAAGAATATATATCTAAAAATCAAGAACTAGCATTATTTGTAAAGTAGAAACACTAGGAGTCTTCGAGTGAGACCAGGAGCAAAGCAAAAATGTTCCCAGTCACGTTGTTATGTTATATAGTTCGAAAATGTTACTTATTTGAGGAAGACAAGAAAAAGAATTTGAGGAAACAAGCAAAATTATTACACATTGCAGATGGCATGATAGATTCCTTAGAGAACCTGAGAGATTTAACTAAACAATTAGTTAAGTAATAATGTTATTAAAATAATGGAATATTAAAAAAAATTAAAAAACATTTGTTTTTTGTATATTACCATGAAAATCCAGAAGGAAAAGATAGAAAAACAAATAGTAATACTGACAACCTAAGCCAAAACCTAAGTCCAAAATAATTACATAATATAAAAAATATCTGAGAGTCCACCTACCAAAACATACAGAGGAAATATAAAAACCCAAGTTCAGAACACGTTTACAAAAATAAAGGAAAACAAATAATTGAAGATATTTATTCATCATGGTTGGTTTGTACTAATATGATAAAATGGTGATGTTATTTAAATTAATTTACAGATTTAGTGTCAGTTAAGCTACCAACGGCTTCCTTTACAGAACTATGCAAAATAATAACAAAATTTACAAAGGGGAACAAAACATCAAGATTTTCAAGGGAGGAATAAGGGAGGGTCTAGTAGTATCAGATTTCAAACTGCCCTAGAAATTAGTAATCAATCCTTTTGGGTAGTCATTAAAAAACAAAAAAGTTGATCTATGGAAAAGAGTAAGTCAATAAGAGCCCAAAGTAAGTAAGCATATTTATATATGATAACCTTCATAAACTCAAGAATACCCACCACAGGGGAAACAGCTCCTTTTTTGACAAAATCTACTGGAAAGACTGGAAAGTATTCTGACATAAACTGGGTTTAGACCAACAACTCACAGCACATGTAACAAAAAAACTCTGAGTGGATACAAAACCTAAATATAAATAGTGAAATTATAAACAACTGAGAGAAGAAATCAAGAAGAAGCTTTTCATGATGGATACAGAGAAAATTCTTGACCAAACATGGGATAAAGATGATTGTAAAAGAGAAAATGGACAATTTTGATTACATAAACTTGAAAAGCTTTTGTACAAACAAGAATTAGAGGAGAAATACTTGCTTGGGTAAGCAATTACTTTGTAGCAATTTTGTCTGAATCAGTCTACTATCCAAGATCTATAGGGAACTTACAGAAGTAAATAAGAATAAAGACCATCATCCAATAAACTAATTGTCAAGGAATACTGATGGGTAGTTTTCAAAAGAAATAAAAAAGCAAGCTATCAATGACCATATGAAATAGTGCTCCAAATCACTAATAAAAGAAATGCAAATTAAAACAACTGACATTCTGCTGTATGTTCTTTAGTTTGCAAAGATGACAAAAAATAGAAAATGGCAATTGTTGAAGAAACTTCAGAAAGACAGCTTACTCCTGTTAATTGCATTTTTAGTGGGGTTGTAATTGGTCTAACTATTCTTGAAAGGAATTTGGAACCATGACCCAAAAGTCATTAAGTTGCATCAGTGACCTACTATCAGACATAGAGATAAAAGAGGTCAAAGACTGAAGAACTCATAATTGACAGAGAAAGTAAGGGGCAGGGGAGAGAAAAGGACAGACAGACAGACAGAGATAGGCAGAGACAGACAGAGACAGGGATAGACAGGGACAGAGATAGAGAGGCAGTGACACAGAAACTGAACATCCCTTTTTTATAATAGTAAAGCACCAGAAACAAAGGAGGTGCTCATCAATCAGGAAACTGCTGTGTAAATTATGCATATAAACATAAGAGGGTATTATTGTGTTGTAAGAAATGATGAAAGGGAAGGATTCAGAGAAACTTGGGAAGACTAGAATGCAATCATGTGAAACGTGGTAAAGTAAGGTGAACCAGGAGAACAATTTATACAATGATTAGAGTAATGTACAAGACAACAGCTTTAGAAGACTTAATGGGTCAGTTACTTCATCTGTCTGGTCCTCAGTTTCATCCTTTCTACAAAGAGACATTTGCACCAGATGACCTCTTGGGTCCTTTCTTCATTTAAATTTATGATCCTATGGATTTTGCTCAGTGCAATGACCAATCAGCGACTCCAAAAGACTCATGATGATTCATTCTTTTCACCTCTTAGCAGAGAAGTGATTGACTAGAGGTACAGATATCCTTCTGAGACATAAACAATGTGTAGATTTGTTTTGCTTAACTAGACTTACTTGTTACAAATGAATTTTTGGTGATTGGGGTACATAGGCCTGGTGGGGAGGGAAGAAAAAGAAGAAAAAAGCATCAATGAAATATTTTTAAAAATACAACCAAGAGAACAGAGGGGAGCTTAGAAGGGGATACAGATAAGCAGAATAATATTGTTATATATATTAAATTTAACATACACATATAGAAACTATATGTAGATCACAGTGTGATTTACAATCTATTTTTTGCAAGTTGAAATATTTAAATTTGTTATGTTTGTTAAGTCTATAATGAAAAAAAAGAATATTATTAAAAAAGAAAGAAAAAGAAATTTCCCTATGGGGAATCAAATCGTGTAAGTGAAATGCAATTCCAAGTGAGCTAAAGTAACATGAGGAGAGACGAAATACTTATTGGGTCATACATATACTTGGCTTTTCCAGGTTTGGACCATTTTAAAGGGTAACCTTCAAGTATTAACAGGGAATTTTTCCCAATGTTAGGAGTGTCTCAAAATTATAGCTGAATTCCACTCTGGATAATGGATTCAGGATGATTCCTTTTGGGCGGTTATGTTCAATAATGGTCTGTCAATACAATTTCTGTCAATTGTCCCTTTGTACAGTATCAGGGGTAATGGACTAAGGTTCCCACAGAGCTTGCTGGACAGGAGAGGAATACCAATTTCTCGATGTGATGACTTTTGAGTCTGAAAATAATAGTATCAATAATAACATAACACCTTTTTTTTTCACAAACACTGTAAGGTTGGATATAACCTGATTTTCCAGAGGAGCAAAATTAAGCTTAGAAAGATGAATTGACTTGCATAAGATAGGATACCTAGCAAGTGTTGGAGGTGGGGCTTGCCTACAAGCCTGACCTGGGACAGCATGTCTGAGTGGAAGAAGGGCTGGATTCGGTGGTCGAGGATTTGTGTTCAAATTACTATGTGTATTACAAGTTCACTTCTCTGGGCCTAAATTCCTCATGAGGAATGAGGTTTTTGTACTAATTTGATGATGTCAAACTTAAATAGAAACCAATCTCTGCCAGGCTATATGTTGACTAATAAAACCACAAATGAACATTATCTAGGTTTTATTTTATTTTAATTTATTTTAGTAAAAATTTCTCAATTACATTTTAATCTGGTTGAGGCCTCATTTTGTCATTATATGGGTAGTGAGTTTTAACTACAATGATTTCCAAAATTTCCTACAATTTGAATTATATGATCCTATGACTGAAAATGCAGTGGTCTTTCTCTACCTTACACAATCCACCTTATACAGTGATGATTATCAGAGGTCTGCTACAGCCAGCTTGAACAGGCTGGTAAGAGTCAATAGTGAGGGCACCTACGTGGCACAATGGATACAGCGCTGCTCCTGGAATCAGGAAAACCTGAGTTTAAATCCAGCCTCAGACACTGACAAGCTGTGTGACCCTAGGCAAGCCACTTAACCCTGATTGCCTAAAAAAGAGGGGGGAGGTTAATTGTTACATTTTCAACATAAGCATTTACACATTGGAAGTCAGGAAACTCTATAAATCAGGGCTTCATTTACTCTTCAGTTGACTGTCAGAACTTAGGTGATGGAGAAAATGTTAACAATATAGACTGAAGTTAGAAGTGTGTCACATGTACGTTTTCCCCCCAGAGAACTGGTTGGTAAACATTTACCAGCACACCCATAATGACAATCTACATTTATAAGGCACTTTAAGGTTTATAGAACCCTTTTCCCACAACAGCTCTATAAAGGATGTAGTGGATATGTAATTATTAATTTCATTTAATAGATAAAGAAAATTGATTTGGCCCACTCTCAAAAAGACATTCTCATCATGGCCATCATCACTAGTATTTAAATAACAATTTAATGTTTTCAAAGTGCTTTACAAATATTATTTTATTCTCACAACAATCCTGGGACCTAGTATCATTATTATTCCCATTTTACAGAGAAGGAAACTGAGGCAGATAACAATTAAGTGACTCATCAATGGTCATACAGTGTTTGAGGCCAAATCTAACTTGGGTCTTCTCGATTCCACACCCTCTGTCCACTGATAGGTTTTCCCTTTAGGGTGATAGGTCTGTTTTTTACCTGTCCATGCTCTTTTTCTTCCCACTGACTCTGACTCCCTTCATCTAAATATCAAGATTAGCACCTGAGTACCTGACAAGAATGTGGGGTGTGGGTATGGCAAATCATGATAAAAAAAAAGTAATTTTTCATTGGCTTTGCGATGCATTATGTTTTCTGCTGTAGAATGACCTCCTTAATTATATTTTGCTCAGGCTGATATTAAAATAAATTAACCTTCCCTATGCATACATCAAATGATGGAGAAAGGAGTTTATCACAAGCAGATAGGATTTCAGGGCTTAAACCATTATGACAGATGATTCATAAAGTGGATAATTCACTGGTAGATACTATGTTGTTGTTCAGTTGTTGCAGTTGTATCTGACAATTTTTTACTCTATTTGGGGTTTTCTTGGCAAAGATAATGGTTTGCAATTTCCTTCTCCAGATCATTTACAGAAGAGTAAACTGAGGCAAGCAAGGTGAAATGACTTGCCCAGGGTCACTCATCTAGGAAGTGTCTGAGGTTGGATCTGAACTCAGGAAGATGTTTCCTGATTCCTGATTCCAAGCCCAGTGCTCTGTGCACTATACCGCCTAGCACAGAGTAGACTGTTAATAAAATTGTGAGACAGCATGGTCCAGTGGAAAGTGCATTGGCTTTATGGTAGGGAGAACTGGGTTCGTATCCCGATTCTATCTTTGATTATCATCTCATGTTCATGGCTAATGGTTAGTTTCTGCAGATAGAGTGGGAAAAGGTGCTATAAATTAACATGGGAAGAAGTATATTGTAATAGATTGAACACTGAATTTGCATTCAGAGGATTTGGCTCCAGATTCCACCTTTGTCATCTACTTACCACCTGCCTGAGCTTGGATGAGTTATTTTTACTTATCAAGACTTCAGTTCCTTCGTTTGTAAATTAAAGTGGTGGGATTAAATGATTTCTATGGAGACTTCCAGCTCTAAGTATCTGATCTAAGTTGATGTTGATTTTCCCATTGAAACGGTGACCCAATACAATGTTATTCTGTTGACCAAAGGTTTGATTTCCCAACATTTTATAGGAATCAGATAATCAACAAGAATTTTGGATGTGCCTTCAGAGGGCTTGGCACTGTGCTGAGCAATGAAGCTCAGAAGACAAAAAAACTCCCAACTCTCAGGGAGCGACCATTCTAGTCAGCAAGACAAGGAGCATTGGCTAAGCCAGGCACTGTGCTAAGGGCTGAGGATACAAAGAGGCAAAAAACAGTCCCTTTCCTCAGGGAGCTCACAGCATAACAGAGAAGACAACAATGTACAAACAAGATATGTCGTTGTTCAGTCATCTATACCTCTTTGTGACCCCATGTGGGGTTTTCTTGGCAGAAATACTAGAGTGTTTTGTCATTTCCTTCTCCAGCTCACTTTTACAGATGAGGACACTGAGACAAACAGGGTTAAGTCACATAGCTAATAAGTGTCTGAGGCTGGAGCTGAACTCACAAAGATGCTTGACTCCGGGTCGGCGTGCACTGGGTCCAGCACTGCACCACCTCACTGCCTTCATTAAGCTTAGAACCAATTTCCCAACTGAAACATTGGTCCAAGATTGTAGGTCATTTAGTTTGTGTTCCTCTTTTAAGGGTTAGGAAACTGAGCTCCAGAGAGACTAAACTATTTGTCCCAAACCATACCGGTATGGAGTGGTTAACTTGGATTCAGATTCAGGTCCTCAGATATCTAATCCAGTACTATTCCAACTGTACTATCTATGACTTCTCACGTAGGGTTTTCTTGGGGATTTTCTTCATAGGAATGGTTGAGGAGTCTTTGGGAAGATACAGCCATTTTATTTTTTTTTTAAAGAAACTAATGGAGGGGTTTCAGTTTTGCTATTTTCTTTTTAAAACTGCATTATTTTCCTGTAGCAAGCAAAGTCATTGGAAATCAGGTTGTTAACTCTCACAGCTGTCTTCAAACAGAAAGTTTTTCTGCTTGCTTGAATTTCAACTTGCTTGAGCTGTACCCAGAAGTTATGCAAGATATACCTGCCATTAAAAGACCTTTACCTAATTGCTCACCCCGTATTCTTCATGTTGTTTAAAAACAAAACAAACCTTCAGATCTTTAATGGTGGCTAGGCCCAAAGGGCAGCTAGGTGGCGCCATAATGTGCTGCACCTGGAGTCAGAAAGACTCATCTGAGTTCAAATTTGACCTCAGACACTTACTAGTTGTGTGACCCTGGGCAAGTCACTTCACCCTGCTTGCCTCAGGTTCCTCATCTTTGAAAATGAGCTGGAGAAAGAAGTCACTCTAATGTCTTTGCCAAGAAAACCCCAAATAGGTCATGAAGAGTTGGACTTGACTGAAAATGACTGAACGACAGTCTCTAAGGAACACGGGGCTGGATCTGATCCCAAATCTACAAAATCAAAAGTCTTCCCACGTCATCTCTAAGTTCTACTCATTACATTATGAGAAATGAAAACTACCTTTGTGGTCATTTACAGAAGGATCGACTTTATGCAGGCAGTAGGGGAGAATATACTAGACATTCACAGAGATAAATGTGGTTCCAGAGTTACAGTCATTTTCCTGAAATGTGGACTTGGAGCTTAGGTATAGATATGCATCAGCATTCACATGCATGCATATTTGTGTGTGTGTGCGTGTGTGTGTGTGTGTGTGTGTGTACATACACATGCCTATAAAGCTCATGGCCAAAGGGCATACTTGGAAAATTAATTCTGTTTCCTTGACAGAGATGTATTCTTCCTGCAAGACAAAAAACCCACTGCCTGCCAGCGTCCTCATCCTGGCTCTCATTTGTCAAAGGAAAGGAGGAAGTGGGCCAGAGGGCCTGGAGAGGCAGAAGTATCCTGGGGTCAATCTAATCTACCCTCTCCCAAACAACTAACCACATACCCCTTCTGGTGCTTGCCTGGAGAACTGCACCTTTTGGAGACAGCAAGAAGAAAGGGATGCATTTGGATCCTTCTAGACAGTAAATTTTTTTGAGTCCCCATAAGCTAAAATCAATATTGGCACAACTGTGTGTCATTAAAAACTAAATGAACATGACAAAGCCAAACTGCTACCTATTAAACAAATGAGTTTTCTCCCCACGCGGGCACAACGGGTTATTAAATTCTTTATTACAGGAACGTCACTATTTGAAAGGGGTAAAAATACATCTTTCTGAGTCATAGGTAGGTGTAAGTATATGTGTGTCAAACCCTGGCCTTCTCCCCAGCAGCCTCTCTCATACTTGGGCGACCTTATTTCTGAGCAGGTAACTCTGGTTCAGTGGACAGGATGGCACCATTGTAGCTTGAGCAGAGAGCTTGGAGAACGTCCCAGAGTCAAAAAAAATATCACAGGACCACAGAATTGGAAGGGCTCTCTGCAGCCATCTAGTCAACACGACCAAGAAATCTCTCTACAGCATCCAAACGATCGTCCAGGTTTCATTTAAGGACCTAGAGAAGGGGAACCCAGAAGCTTCATCTTGGTTTGCTGGATAGAGTATTGCGGTCAGCAATGCTGTGTGACCACGGTAAGCTTTAGTTTTTGTTTTTCTGGCCCATAGCATAGTTCTGTTGTGAAGATCAACTGAGAAAATTTTTGAACATGGAAATGTGGGTATTTGTTTTGCTTGACAATTCACATTTGTTGCAACGGTTTTGTTTTCCTTTGTAACGGAGGGGAAGGGTGTTGGGAGAGAAGGAAAATGAATGTTTGTTAATTAAACAACAAAATAAAATTTAAAAAATATTAAATAAGATAATGAATGTAGAATGTTTTAAAATACATTTTTACAGAGGGAAAGGTAGAGCAATTGGGGTTAAGTGACTTGCCCAAGGTCACACAGCTAGTAAGTGTTAAGTGTCTGAAGCTAGATTTGAACTCAGGTTCTCCTGACTCCAGGGCTTTTTCTCTATTCACTGTGCCACCTAGTTGCTCCTGAATATTTTTAAATTTTAAAATGCTTTGGATCTCCCTCCTAAGGCAGTCATTCATTCCACTTTTTTATGGTTTTAATGACTAGAAAGTTTTACTTAGGTGCTTATTTTTTCATCTTTAAATCATTGCCCTTAGTTCTGCCCTCTGGTACCAAACAGAACCTGTCCAATCAACCTCATGACCACCCTTCAAATGATTGAAGACAGCTATCAGCTCCCTGCTGTTTTCTCTTCCCTAGACTAAGCATCTGTGTCTGCTTCTACACTACAATACTGAAACCCTTCATCTCCCTGTCTACTATCTTCTCAACATTCTGTTCACCATTAGCTTTCTCAAATGCGGTGACAGAACAACCCCCTGGATGTGATCTCAGTAGAGCAGGGCTACAGGCTCCCTTGTTCCTACATCCTCTGCCTCTGTATAGATGCGGCCCAACATTGTATATCCCAGGCAGAGATTAAATGGTGGTGGTTTGGCCATTAATGCAAAAAAAGTGACATTTCTTGTGTTATTATTTGTTTCAGGGTCTAGTCAGGAAACTGAGGAAGAGTTGGAAGGGTGGAGGAGTGATAGAATGAGGACTGACATCTAGGGCCTGCATTTTTTTTCTTTTTGAAACAGAGAGAAAAGTCATCCTCGTGTGTTCTGGGAACACTGGGCAGAGAGCTTTGCTCAACTCTTTGCTGTTCCTTCCCAGTCTTAACAAATATACCATTTGTTACTACCCACACCTTCAACACATATATAACCCTATTGTCTTATCATGATGTTCTATTTGGAAGCTCACTAGGATTTTTCCATTTATTTAGTGGGATTGTTTGACTTTGCTGTTCCCTTTTCTGTGACTCTTTGACTTTAAAAACTCAGCCAGACCCCAGGGGAAACAGGGCACTTGCACCCTGAGAGATCATCCTAGAGCTTCTTCTAAAGCTAGGAAGTCTGTTCACAAAGGGCTATGCTGGAGAGAGGAGAGAACATTTTGCTTCTTGGCCAGAATTAATCTAGAAGTACCCATATTACAATTTTAAATATCTCAGTTATTTCATTTCAATATAATTGGTTTCCTTTGTAATCTTCTTTTATATTTTTTGTGCATAATTTTTTTTCTAAGAAGTGGTCTATTTGCTTCGTCTGATTGCCAAAAGGAGGTTAAGAGCCCTTGGATGAGAGGATGGTCTGCGTGACAGATCTAGTCTGCTGTCCAAGGACCAACTTAGCTTATAGAGAGGTGTATTCATCATCCCTGAGTTGGTTACCATGTGATAAGTTCTGTGGCCATGGCAATTTTTCTACTTTCACAGTGATGATAGTGGAATGGAAGAAAAGGGTAGTGGGTACTAAAGTCTGGATAGTTTTCAGGTCATTTACAAACATTAATTTAACTGTTAAGTATTCTGTAGGTGCCTTAATCTTCCTTCTCAAAACTCCATTTAGGAAGCATCCATGCCAGTCATGCTCTATTCAAACCCAGACCAACTCACGACTCCTTGGACTATCTTTCCATCTCCGTCCCTCCTCACCATCTCCACTTTCTGCTTTTCTTCTCTCTTTTATGTGTCATTTTCTTCACTAGATTGTACACTCCTTGAGAACAGGACTGGCTTTTTGGAGGGGGAAAGGTAGGGCAATTGGAATTAAGTGAATTGCCCAAGGTCACATGGCTAGTTTTTATGTTAAGTGTCTGAGGCTGGATTTGAACTCAGATCCTCCTGACTCCAGGGCTGGTGCTCTATTCACTACATCACCTAGCTGCCCTCTTGGACTGGCTTTCTTTTAGCTTATATTTCTTTTCCCAGTGATTAGCACAGTGACTGGCAAATAGTAGGTGTTTAATAAATGTTTATTATATATTGACTATGTGTGTATACATGTTTTAGCATGTGCTTGTGTGCATGTGTGTGTAATATATTCCACCTTCTACAGCAAGGCTTTTGCAATCTCTTTTAATCCTAGTGCCTTTCTTTTGTTAATTAATTTCTATTTATCCTACATATACTTTATTTGTATATATTTGTTTGCTTGCTGTCTTCTCAGTTTCACCTACTGACTTTCCAGTCTTTCTTTCAGTGTCAACTAAAATCCCGACTTTTGCAGAAAGTTTTCCCCAAACCTCCTTAATGCTAGTGCCTTCCCTCTGTTAATTATTTCCTCTCTATCCCGTATGTAGTTTGCTTTGTATAGATTTGTTTGCATGTTGTCTCTTCCATTAGACTATCAGTTCCTTGAGAGCAGGGACTGACTTTTACCTTTTTTTGTATCTCTAGCTCTTAACTTAGTGCCTGGCACTACGACTCACATAGTTAGTGCTTAGTAAATGTTGTATCTATCTATTTACTCTCAATATAAACTGTATTAAATGCCCAATAAAAAGACATAGTATTTGAAGAACCAAACCACATCAATATTGATTTTTAAAATTTGAGACTTTAAAGTTTTTTATTTAATGTAGAGTATTTTTTTAAAATCAGTTTTGTCTTTTATTTTTATTTTTTATTTTTATTTTTTGCTTTTTGGAGGGGGGAGGAGAGGGCAATTGGGATTAAATGACTTGCCCAAGGTCACATGGCTAGTAAGTGTTAAATATCTGAGGCCGGATTTGAACTCAGGTCCTCCTGACTCCAGGGCCAGAGCTCTATTCACTGTGCTACCTAGTCATCCTGATGTCTTTTATTTTTACACCCACATTCATTTCTGATTATATTCTTCCCCTTTTCCTGGCAAGGAAAAAAATTCCCTATAATAAAGATTCTTTAAAAAAGCAGTTCAAATGAAACTAACCAGAACATCAACTGTGTCTGACAGTGTATGTAATATTTTACATCCTTAGCCTCCCACTTCTTCAATAAAGGGAGGGATGTGCATGTTTTCAACTATTCTCTAGTGCTAGGAAGCCTGTTCTTATGATTACATAGTATTGTTTCATTTTTTTCATTGTTACATTTTTATTGGCATAATCGTTGTATATGTTATTTATTTTTCTGTTTCTGTTCACTTTACAACAATTCATCTGTCTTCCTATTTTTTATGAATTTTTAAGATTTGTTGTTTCTTATAGTGCAGTTATATTTCATTATATTCATATGCCATAATTTGTTTAACTATTCTCCACTAGATGGGTGTCTGTCTGGTTTCTAGTTCTTTGCTACAACAAAAGGGCTGCTATTATTATTTTGATGCATATGGGACTTTTTTTTCTTTTATCTCCTTTGAGTATGTGTCTTGGTTAAAGGGTATGGACATTTTAGTCATTTTTAAAGTCCTAATTCCAAAGTGCTTTCTAGAACAGCTGGAACAATTCACAACTCCATCGATGGTGCATTAGCATCCCTGTCTTCCTGCAGTCCCTCCAGCATTAGTTGTTTTCATATTTTGTCATCTTAACTAATTTGCTTGGTGTGAAGTGAAACCTTAGAGTCTTTTAAATGTACATTTTTCTTATCATTAGTTATTTAAAACAACATTCCACATGGTCATTAATAATTTATAGCTTTTTCTTTTGATAATCACTTGTTTATAGCCTTTGATCATTTATCTGTTAAGGAATGGCTCTTGGTTTTATGTATTTATATTTGTTGAATGAAACATTTATTAAGTGATCATTAGATTCTAGGCTCTCTGTGCTAAGAGCTGACTTTGAGGAAAAAAACATTCTAAAAGGAAGAGAAAATATATGGGAGAATGGTGACCAGGGAAAAGGACTTTAATTGAGGGATAGTGAACTGATCCATATGGATGACCCTGGTGGAAGGCTAAATGGGATGTGGAACATGATATGACTTAGTGATGGCCAGATTTTGTGGGTTAGGTAAGTTTGCACCCACTTAACTGCCAATCAAGGAAGCTCATTCTTAGTTTCCTGTATTTTGGATATAAAAATCTTATCATTGACCTTTGATGCAAAGACATTTTTCCCTATTTGATAGTTTTCCTTTTTATTCTAGCTGCATTGATTTTGTTCATGGAAAAGCTTTTGAATTTCATGTAATCTAAACCATTTATTTTATCTTTTGGGATAGCTTCTTATCTCTTATTTAGTTTAGAATCCTTCCCCTAGCCATAGTTGTGAAAGGTCCTTGATATTATTCAGTTTTTGTGTGTGTGTGTGTGTATGATAAATTAGCATTAATAGTCTTTGCAATCAACAAAACTATGCAGTTAAATAAAATGATGGCTCACATATTCTCATTGGAAAGGGAAAAAATATGTCTGTTAACCACCGGTTTTATCTTGTGGCCAAAAACAGCAAGAAACATTTTCACCTCATCTAGCAATGCTTGTGATTGCCATCAATATAAAGACCATCAAGCAGATAATTACAACTTATGTATCAACATCTGTTGCAGAGGATGAAGATGTAGAAAGATTCTACAAAGAGCCTGACAGGATTCTGACAATGAAGTCATCACATATTTTGGTACTTGTAACTTCAATGCAAAGGTGAGCATGAAAGGGGACAATGAAAAATATGTTGGAAAATATAATTTGAATTTCATAAATGAAATAAGCCAAAAATTTGTAGATGATTCCAAAGCCTCATATCCATTTCTCATAAAACTGTCTTCTAGAAGAAAACTAGAAGTTGCGGGTCATGATGAATACCGAGTAAAATCATGCAAATGGAAACGGACTATATCTTAACAGACAAGAAATACCTGGTCACTGATGTGGGAGTCATATCAGAATAAGTCATTTATGTGTATCTAAGAAGTCAGAGAGAAGGTCAAAACAACATCAAATTAGAAGAAAGATAAAAGGAAAGATTTTGAAAAAAAATAACAGCTTCAACTTGACTGATTCAGATGAGGTACTGATTTTTAAAAATGGAAAATGGAAAATAGTTAAGCTATTATCCTTTATTTTCACCATTTTTTCTGTAAATTCAATTGATATTTAAGTCATGATTACACGGAGACCAAAAGAACCCATTAACTTCCTTAGCCAACAAATACTTATCTTCTTGAAAAAGAGATGACAGAACAAAACTTATCTTTTCAGCTAAAAGTTCTCTGAGAAATCCTTAGTGATTACAGATCTTGGGAACATCATAATCGTCAAAGAATCAAAGTTTCAGGTGACCCAAAGGGAAATAGAAAACCACATATTAAGCAGAAGCAGACTGCAGTATATTCCAAATGATGAGCTACATGCACAGAATGAATGTAAAGGACATTTATGATCAATCATGTAGTAAAAGTAAAGGAAAATGTCTGGGGTTGTATCCCAAAGAGATCATAGAAGTGGAAGGATGACCCATATGTATAAAAATATTTATTGCAGCTCTCTTTGTGGTGGCAAAAAGCTGTAAATCAAGGGGATGCCCATCAATTGGGGAATGGCTAAACAAGTTGTGGTATATGAATGTAATGGAATACTATTGTGCTATAAGAAATGAGCAGATGGACTTCATAACTACCTGGAGAGGCTTATACAAATTGATGCTAAGTGAGAAGAGCAGACCCAGGAAAAGTTTGTACACAATCACAGACACATTGTATGTATGATGACCAACTTTGATAAACTGGACTCTTTTCAACAATGCACAGTTATAAGACAACTCTACAAGTCTTAGGATGGAAGGAGATGTCTACATTCAGAGAAAGATCTAGAAAGAACAAAGTTTAAATGGAGACTGAAGTAATACTTGCTCTCTTTCTTTTCCATGTTCGGTTTTGTTTCTTCTTTCCCATTGTTCACTCCATTGGTTACAACTCATCTATACAACCAGACTAATGTCCAATGTGAAAGTATTTGTAGATCCTATACTTGATTGCAAGCTGCCATGGGTTAGGGGGGAGGGGAGATGAAGGGGAGAAAATTTGAAACTCAAGGGATTATGGAATTGAATATTGTAAACTAAAAGTAAATAAACAAATCAATGTTTTAAAAAAGAGTGAAGAAAAATAGAAGGATAATGTAAGTGTTCTAGTGGTGCCTATGAGGTATAAAAAGAAGGCCATTTAGGTCTAGCCATACCAGATCTTAAATTGCATTATAAAGCAGCAATAATCAAAACTAATTGGTACTGGTTAAGAAATAGAATGGTGTGGTGGATCAGTGCAATCGATTAGGGGCACAAGACATAGAAGTCAATGACTATAGTAATCTACTATTTGATAAACCCAAAGACCCCAGTTTCTGGGATAAGAACTCACTACTTGACAAAAACTGCTGGAAAGATTGGAAAATAGTATGGCAGAAACTGGGCATAGATCAACATCTTAACACCATAGACCAAAATAAAGTCAAAATGGATACATGATTTAGATATAAAGGCTAATACTATAAGCAAATCGAGAGAGCAAGGAATAGTTTACCTGTCAGATTTATGGAGAATGGAAGAATTTATGACCAAACAAGAGATAGAGAAACTTATGAAATGTGAAACGGATAATTTTGATTATGTTAAATGGAACAATTTTTGCACAAACAAAGTAAATGCAACCAAGATTAGGAGGGAAGCAGAAAATTGGGAATTTTTATAATCAGTGTCTCTGATAAAGGCCTCATTTTAAAAATACATAGAGAACTGAGTCAAACTTAAAAGAATACAAATCATTCCCCAATTGATAAATGGTTAAGGGATATGAACAGGCAGTTTTCAGAGGAAGAAATTAAAGCTATCTATAATCATATGAAAAAATGTTCTAACTCTCTACTGATTAGGGAAACACAAATCAAAACAATTCTTAGGTACCACACCATACCTATCAGATTGCCTAACATGACAAAACAGGAAAATTATAAATGCTGGAGAAGATGTGGGAAAATTGGAACACCAATGCATCGCTGGTGGAGTTGTGAACTGATCCAACCATTCTGGAGAGCAATTTGGAACTATGCCCAAAGGGCTATAAATAATGTGCTTACCCTTTGACCCAGCAATATCATTTCTAGGGCTGTATCCCAAAGAGATCACAAAAATGGGAAAAGAACCACAGGTTCAAAAATGTTTATAGCAACTCTTTTTGTGGTGGTCAAGAACTGGAAATTGAGGAGATGCCCACCAATTAGAGAATGGTTGAACAAATTGTGGTATATGAATATGATGTAATACCATTGTGCTATGAGAAATGATGAGCAGGTTGATTTCAGATAAATCTGGAAAGACTTATATGAACTGATGCTGAGTGAAATGATCAGAAACAAGAGAATATGGTACAAAGTCATAGCCACATTGTGTGATGATTAACTTTGATAGACTTAGCTCTTCTCAGCAATACAAGAATCTAAGACAACTCTGAAAGACTCATGATGGAAAATGCCATCCACATCCAGCGAAAGAACTATGAAGTCTGAATGCAGATCAAAGCATGCAATTTGCTCTTTTTTTTTCTTTTTTGCGGTTTCTCCCTTTCATTCTAGCTCTTCTTTACCATATGACTAATTTGAAAATATGTCTAATAGCAATGTATATGTAAAGTCTTTATCAAATTGTATGCTGTTCTGGGGAGGAAAGGAAGGTGGCAGGCAGAGAAAATTTAAAACTCAAAGACTTATGGAAGTGATTGTTGAAAACTAAAATCAAATAAATTAATTTAAAGACAAAAAGAAGGCCACTTACACATCATGTGGCTTACCTGTGAAGGGCCTATGGAAGAACAAGGACCAGAATTGCACAGGATGACAAGGCATGGATGGGAAGCAACCTGTGCCCATGCATCAATATGGTTATTTATGAGACATACTGCTATATTAATGGCTAGTTGGGATACTAATAGGCAGAGTAAAGAAGAGAAGAAAAGGTGTCTAACCTTTATAAGCCTTTTGATTCAGCAGTACCTCTATGAGTTATATATACCAGGAAGTTCAAAGACTCAAGAAAATGTCCCATATATATGAAAATATTGGTAGCACTTAGAAAAAATGGCAATGACTTTGAAACAAAGTGGGCACCCAGCCAATTGGAGAACAGCTGAACAAACTGGGTATATGTGATTGTTGTAAGAAATGACAAATATAAAAAATCCAGAGGAAGTTTTATGAACAAACTGAAATAAGCAGAATCTGCAAAATTCTCACTATTACCAGAAAATAGTAAAAGAAAGCTATATCACAAGTCATTGAAACTCTCTTTAATCAGTAACCAGTAATGACTTCAGAAGACAGAGAATGCAACAGATGTCCCACATCTCAGTATAAAGGTGATAGACTAGAGGTGTAGAATGAGGAATGCATTTTTAGTTATGGCATACATATATATATTAATATCTATGTGTATATAGATATAAGGACAAATATATGTACACCTATGTCTAGATTTCTATCTATGCTTGATTTGAAGAGGACCCCTCTATTAGTGGTAAGGGTTGGGGAAAGTCCATGAGAAGTGACAATTACATATACAAAACAAAAGAGAATTGAAAATATTTTGCAAAAGAAGTGAAAGAAGAACATTCTAGATATAGGTAATAGTATATAGCTGTAGGCATAAGGTATATTTGGGAGACATAAAGTTGTTTGGTTTGGTTGGTGCTTAGAATATGTGGAAGAAAGCAATATAAAATATGAAATAGACTTGGGAACGGGGCATGAAGTGGAATGTGAATGTCTTGAATATCAGGCAAAAATGTTTGAATTTTACTTAGAAAGCAATAGGAAGCTACTGAAAGATTTACGATCAGAAGAATGACATGGTTAAGAAAGATTAGTTTGGCAGCAATATTAAGACCAAATTGGAGGAGAAACAACTGGAAACAGAAAGACCCATTAAGAACCTATTGCAATCAGCCAGGTTGGCAATAATGAGCACCAACATTAAGGTGCTGAAAATGAGATTAGAGAAGAGCAGACAGATGCAAGAGGTCTTATGGAGATGGAATGGATAGAAATTGCCGAAGATTTAGAAATGCACCTTCCTTCCAGAGTTGTTGTGAGGCTCAAATTACAATAATAATTGCAAAGCACTCAGCACAGTTCCTGGCACATAGCAAACACTACTTAAATGTCAGCTATTATATTAAATGATGGATTGTTAAAAGGAGAGCCAGAAGGGAGTGGGGCCTCCAAAGTCAAAGAGCAGAAAGGAGCTGATGGGATGGCAAGGTCAACCATGTTAAAATTCAGAGAGACATCAAGGAGAGTAAGGACTGTAGAAAGGTCTTTTGATTTGGTAAATAGGTCATTGGTAACCCCCAAGAAAGCAGTCTCTGGAAAATCATGGGTTGTAAATTATCCTTCAAGGCCATCAAGGAGAGAATGGTTATTATGAAGAAGTAGAAATGTCAGGTATAGATAAATTTTTAAAGTTTAGAAACGAAGAAGAGGAAAGATATGATACAGTAACTGGACAAGGTATAAGGGTAAAAGAAAAATTTTCTTGAGGGAAAGTTGAGGGGACTTCATCATGTTTGTGGGTAGGTAGTAAAGAGATAGTGGAGAGAAATTGTTGTCTTTTGTTCTTGAGGAGGAACAATGACATCATGAGGCTGATGCCTTGACTTAAGAGCAAATTGGATTTAAGTGAGGCAGAACTGAGCAAAATCATCAGCCTCACTAGAGAGAGATTGAAGGTTTATGAGAAAGAGTAGATAACTGTTGGAGCAAGGTCCTGGAGGAGGGAGGAAGTATGTGGTTTAAGGACACTGGTGAAAGGATCATCTTTTTTAAAAAACTTTTTTTTTGGAGAGGGGAAGGGAGGGCAATTGGGGTTAAGTGACTTGCCCAAGGTCACACGGCTAATACATGTTAAGTGTCTGAGGCCACATTTGAACTCAGGTCCTCCTGACTCCAGCACCATTGTTCTATTCACTGAGCCACCTAGCCGCCCCTAAAAGGATCATCTTACTAAGGGGGTGAGGATATCTCTTCACTGGGACCAAACGGAAAGGGAAGAGGTTGGATGATGATGGTGGTGTAGGAAAATTTGAAGAATGGAGGAAGGGAGTCCAGTGAGCTCATGAAAGATGCTGTAAATCTATAGTGTGGGAGTACAGTTGGGAGTTTTGGGATACAGGAAGATTTGAAATACTCGCTGAGAAGAATCATACAGGGAGTCAATATGAAGAGGGGAGAACATTGTCAAGCAGCATGAATTTGTTTCTCTGTCAGAAAGCAGCTAATAATGACTTAGAATACTGCACTGGCCCTGGGACAAAGGGTTGTCAAGAGCATTTGAGGGCTGGGGGCTAGAGGCTGGTGGTATGTCTGGATGTCTGACAGGATGGAGCTGTTGGAGAGACAGCAAGCATGGAGAGAGGCCTGTGCCCTGCCACATCAGGCCCTCTGCTCCTGTCACTCTGGCAGGCCCCTGTTCTTCTGCAGTGAATAGCTGACAATCTCAGTCTGCCTTCTTTTGTCACATATGGGCAAGAGCAGCAGCCAAATCTTATAGGTAGCGTTGATCTTCTGATGAGACAAAGATGGTGGTTGACTAGAGGGATTTAACACATACCTGGAAACGTCCCCTTGTGGTAAAATCCCCCATTCCTCCAAAAGGCATGTGTACCTTTGGGAATTAAAGATACTCTATTGGGATTATTAATGTTTGTTTGTTTGTTTGTTTCTGATATGGGTTGATAACCAGGAGATCAGAGAATATAGATCTGTTTGTCTGAGTGGGACCATACTGGTTTAGGATTGGTAGTTCAGAAACCACTGGTTAGAGATGGAGGGTGGTTGCTGGGAATTGGGGGAATATGCCCTGAGAAATTGGAGAAATATGTCCTATTCTTCCAGGTGGTGGTAGCCTAGAAGAGAGGAGAGTCAAGTTCAGAGAAATTGTTTGGATGGAATCTGGGGATGCTGAAAAATTCTCAGGTGACTTGGAGAAGAGTAGTATCAATTTGAAACTTTGGGGAGAACTGACAATTGGGCTGAAAAACATCTGTCACCTCTAGTAACTAAGGTTACCAAAAGAAATAACTGTGACCTTCGAATAATGAAAGTTGGAAGAAAGATTGAATCATCAAGGTGGAACAGAGCTATCCACAGAATTTGGGGACAGGAGGGACTGGCTGCTCTGGGGTCAGAACGGAAAGGACTTGGAAGCAATTGAGGATGGATTTAATACAAGTGAGGTGGACTTAAGTCACATGAAACCATAAGAGTAGCTATTGTTTATGCTGTGTCTTGTTTATAACCTGATAATCAGTGTTGTATAGTGGAAAGAGAAATGGCTCTGGGATCACAGGACTTGGATTTCAATCATGGCTCTGCTACTTATTACCTGGGGACTTGAGAGTAGGTTAATTAACCATTCATGATGTCAATGTCTCCATCTGTAGAAAGAGAGGAATGGATTCACTAAAACAGGCTCTGCTATTGGAGCTCCTCAACTTTTGTCATGCCACTGGACTTTGATGACTCTGGAGGAGAGGGTGAGGCTGATGACTTTGCCTCATTTATGATAACTCTGCCTCATTTAAATCCAATTCATGAACCAGTTAAGTCATTACCCATGATGTCAGTTGGTTTTCTTTGAAAATGAAGGAGGAACAACGAGTCCCTTTCAGCTCCAAAGTGATGATGCTATAATCCCTCCTATTGTAGAGAAAGCGAGGTGGACACAGTAAATGAGTCTTGAGTCAGGAAAATCTGAGTTCAAACCCAGCTTCCATTATTTGCTATCTATATGACCCCAGTCAAGTCCCTTAACCTCTGTCTGCCTTAGTTTCCTCATCTGTGAAATAGGGATAGTAAGACTATTTATCTCCCAGGGTTGTTATGAGGAGAAATAATATTTGTCAAATGTTTTATAATCCTATGATTATAAATAACTCTATGAATGCTATTTATGATTATTATTAGTGGTAGTAGACTAGTTTACACACTTCAAACTTTTGGTTAGGTAAGCTCAAAGGCAACAGGCACTATGGAGAAGAGGAAGGAGCAGAAAAAGGGTTGAAATTCCCAGGAATATAGACTTTGCAGAAGAATACTCTCCCACTCTCTCCTCCCTCCCCCAGCAGGGAGAGGAGGGGGCAACAGCATAAAGTTGCTCAAGCAGAGATAGGTTAGGAGTCTTCTATTTGGGGGATGCCTTGGGCATCTCTTTCATCACTGCTCTTTACTCCAAAATAGTTCCTTCATTGACCTGCAACAACACCTGACAGTCTATCATTTTAAGCTTTGTTCCTTTGCTTTTAAGGAATTATATCCTGTTAAAAATAAAATACCTTTTGGAAGGGTTAACACATTAAGCCATCATGGGTCACTAGCACCATAGTTTAAATTGATAGGATCAGTTCTAAAATGGCAGTACCCTGAAAGCAGATTTTGATGGGATGAGGGAAGAGAAAGAACTCTAGTGCTTGGAGTGCTACTGGGAGGACGGAGAGCATAAGCCAGGACCATGTCCTTCTCCAGAAATCTTCCCTTGATAGCAAAAAATAGACGCAGGTTAGAAGGCAGTGGTGAGAGATAGGGCTGAGCTGGATAAGGAGAAGAGGATGAGAGTATGGAGAGAAGAAGCAGGGAAAAGGAGTTTCAAAGGGGAAGGGGAAAAGTAACAGTTCTCCTCTTCCCCTGCCTCCAGTCTTACTGCAGGGGCAGTAATGCAGGGAGATAAGAGTAGTTTACAGATAAAGGGAGTAGTCTGTCCTCTCCCATTCCTCCTCTGACTTACAATGCAAGGATGCACCCCCCTAACTCTCTCTAGGGCTTGCTTTCTGTCTCAGATCTTACAGGGAGAGCTGATAGAAAACCTGGAAGTATCGGGACAGTAGGAACCTTAAGGGAAAGAAGCACAATACTCTCTCCCTATATCCCTCCCCAATGTGTTCCTGAGGAAAAGCCCTAGATGACCTGCCCTAGTTATGGATCTGTATGGGATAGTCCGTTGGGATGCCCTCATCGTGGGTGGCTATTCTTTCATCTTCCCTCTTGGAAAGGATCTGGAGCTTTGAAACAGCACATCTGGAAATCTTTAGACCAATGTGCCAGAAACATCTGCAGCTGAAAAGAAAGGGACACAGTGATCCCTTTTGAATAATAATAGTTTACATTTGTACTGTGTGCAATTTACTTGGGGCAGAGAATGATTTTGATACAGTTTCACTCTGTGATAGCAATGGTCATGCAATATTTGCTTCTGCTAATACCAGGCTGACACAGGACATCTGACTTTGACCAGAGGAAACTGGATTGATCTGGTCTCCCAGATTTGTCAGTTTTGAGTGTTGGGTTTCATGCCAAATATGTGTCTCTTTTGTTATATTTCTGATACTGTAGTTTTAAAAAAAGTGGGCAAAAGTAGGAGCTCTCGAAGAGCACACTTCAATGACTGTTAGTAACATTGCAGCAGCTCCTGGTGTGGGGAAGTCGAGCATTTCAAGGATCATTCAATTTCAACTGTTTTTTCAGTTGTATCTGACTCTTCATGATCCTATTTGGGGTTTACTTGGCAAAGGCACCAGAGTGCTTTGCCATTTCCTTCTCCAGCTCATTTTACATATGAGGAAAGTGAGGTAAACAGTTTTAAGTGACTTGCCTAGGATCACATAACTAATAAGTATATGAGGCTGAATTTGAACTCAGGAAGATGAGTCTTCCTGACTCCAAGCCTGGAACTCTATCCACTGCATCATCTCATTCAAACCCACAATGAAATAGGATCAGTTGCACCAAAGTGTAAAGGAAAATGTAGTTGAAAATAAAAAAACAAAGTCAAGAACTAACAAACTATTGCTGCAAAACAGTCTAATTAGTCTTCAGAAAACAATTTTTAAAAACCCATCCAAGGGGCATGGAAGCTCCAGAGATTGCTACTGATTCCTGTACAGTGAGATGTAAGCTTCTTGAATTGGGAAGAACGGCATATGACCAGTAAAGAACAAACAAATGAACTCCAAACAGCTGCCAACCATTGCTACAAATTAAAAAGCATATTTAACATAGGCAGGATAAGACAAAGACTGGAGTACTGGATATTGAAAAAAGGTAATTTTTATTGTTGAGACTCACTTTTTCATTTAAGGCTATATCTAAATTTATCAAATATTCAGGGGGAATGCCGTAAGATCTGTACAGTAAAACATTCACTCCTCAAAAAATGTTTTGGGGGATTCCAGTTGGTCTGGAAGTCTTGTTCCCAATGAAGTAATGATCAACTCTGAAAATTATATTGGTGTACTGAGAAGCAAAGTTTTTCCGGATTTATAAAAATTCACAAATAGTGAAGGAATACTACAATGTGGCCTTGTAGCAGACCGCATGTCACAAGATGTTAAGAATTTTATTTCATATAAGAAGATAACTACGCTTCTCTGGCCTGAGAACTATCCTTATTTAATCCCTAGTGAAAACCTATGGGTTATAATGAATGCCACACTAAAAAGTGGATCGTCTGTCAAAGAAAACCTAATATCCAATGTTTTGTGTGGTTTTATGGTGAAGAATTAAAAAATATGTGTCAAAATCTTATGAACTCAATGCCATTTCCTTCTAAACAAGTGATTTCTATAAAAGGAGGACATAATTAATATTGAAATTCATTTTTAAAGCTATAAAAAAGGGTTTTTTTTTGCTTTTGGGGGTTAAGTGACTTGCCCAAGATCACACGGGTAGCTTGTGTGCCCAGTATCTGAGGCTGGATTTAATTCAGGTCCTCCTGACTCCAGGGCCGGTGCTCTACTCACTGTGCTACCCAGCTGCCCCTATAAAAAAAGTTTTAAAATTTATCGGATGTCAATATATTTTATTGTTACTCTGTTTCAGTTACTTTGCACAATATTATGTATAATACTTTCTCCATAATGAATAATATGATAAATCTGCATATAGATTTAATGTAACAAATCTATAATAAAATTTCTCTATAACAACACTAGGTAAAATAAGTATTATTTCCCCCATTTTCTAAATGGGAAGTTGAGGCTCAGAGAATGTAATTAATTTTCTCATGGTTACATAACTAATAACCCAACCTCCTCATGGGCAGGAACAGCTTTTGCCTTTTTTTTGTATTTCCAGTGCTTAGCACATAACAAGCAGCTAATAACTGCTCATCAATTGACTAGCTGAGGCGGGATTTTATTCTAGATATACCAATTCCATGGCTAACACTTTCCCAATTATACCAGATAGTTTCACCCAAGCAAAAAGAATCATTTAGACCAAATGAAATGAACTGAAGTATCAGCATCATTAGAAAGTGAGCTGACAGGAATACCAAACTAAAGTTACTTCTTACTTATGATATGCTAAATTAACAAAACAAAACAAAACACTAGTCAAAGTGGAATCATTGATTTGTAATGAGACCTTGAGCCAGTCACCCGTCCTCTCCCAATGTAGTAGAGAGAGTGCTGGATCTGGAATTAGAAATACCTGTGTTCCAATTCAAAGTCACACTTAGCGGTGTTACCTTACATACTTAAACTTTTTTAAAAAATTGTGAAGAGTACTGGTACTGGAGTCAGGAGGACCTGAGTTCAAATCCAGCCTCAGACACTTAACACAAAACTAGCCGTGTGACCTTGAGCAAGTCACTTAATCCCAATTACGCTGCCTTGCTCCTTCCAAAAAGACAAAAAAAAAAAAACCAAATCAAACTTTTTTAGCCTCAGTTTCCATACTGAATGTAAAATGTGGATAATAATAGACCCTACCTCACAGGGTTGTTGTGAGGAATAAGAATAGTATAGGCTAAGTGCTTTATAAACCTCAAAGCACTATAAATGTTAGTTATTATATATGTCTCATAAGTATGTATATATGTATACAAAATATGCATTATATATGTATATGTAAAATATACGTGCATTATAATCTCTCTCTATATGCATATATACACAAATACATATGTAAAATGTTTCCCATTTGTAAGATATAAGGGGATGGGAATGAAGAATCTCTAAGAGTCCTGCTATGGTGGCTAGGTGGTACAGTGGATAGAGCACTGGGCTTGGAATCAGGAAAACTCATCTTCATGAGTTCAAATCTAGCCTTAGATACTTCCTAGCTGTGTGACCTGGGCAAATCTCTTAACCCTGTTTGCTTCAGTTCCTCATCTGTAAAATGAACTGGAAGAGGAAACAGAAAAGCTCTCCAGTATCCTTGCCCAAGAAAAAACCCCAAACGAGATCACTAAGAGTCAGACAAGACTGAACAACAAGGTACCTGATAGTGCTAACATTCTAAAGGCCATTAGAAATGTGTGAGACATTAAATGCATGGGAACTTAATGACTTTAGAAAGCAGAACAAAACTCCTGAATTGAGTCCTCTAATGGCCAGGTTAGGATATATATGAATGGGCCTGTTTTCACAGATGCACCATTACATCTCCTTACCACATCAGGAAACAATTCCACTGCCAGGGATTACTTGTTGCGTGGGTGGCTGCTTTAGTGAGACTCTACATGCTTTGAAGAATATATATATATATATATATATATATTAGTTTGAGTAGATTCTACCTGTCATGCCTGCTACCTGTAGCTACCTGGATCTCTGCCTTGAGAAGGCCTAGGCATAGAGGCTAGGGGCTTCAGGCCTATGCTAGTTTCCTTTCTGAGATGCTCAGGCTAGGGTGCAGGGGCCAAGAGCGGGGACCGGGTAGTAGACCAAGACACCAAATTATCAGCTGCAGATTTGTTACAGCTGGTACTCTGGCACTGGAGTTGAGGGAATATGGCTTCTCTGAATGCTAAGTGTAATCAGAAATGGATTTCTGCCCACCCAAGTGGTCCTTTAGCTTCTGGTTCATCTGTTTCCATCTTTGAGAGGCAGGCAGCCCTAACCTCTTTTCTGTAATCAGGTCATTTTACAGGAAGAACAAGGAAAGAGGCTATTGGCTGACCCTTCTGTGAATTACAATGTAATCATCTCTGGCCCTATCCACAGCAAGCAGGGGCCCAAAGTTTTGCGGGGAGGGAGGAAACCAACCTGCTAGCCAAGCATTTTACTCGGAATCCTCAGGTATTGGGGTCTCCACTAACCTTGATCTAGAAGGAGCTTGTAGGATGAGGAAGGAGAAGAGAACACTGGGAATCATGGAGAGCCACCACAGATCAAGAGGGGAAGCAGTGATTGTTGAGAGCAGGTGATGATGGCTGGAGTTACAGATTGTGGGCTGGCCTGAATCTGAATTGCTGACCAAGCTGTCCTCGAGAAAGAGGCAGTGACTCTCTCCTCCTCCCTTTCTTCTTCTCCTTTTCTTTCTACTCAGGGAGAAGCCTGAAGTCTGCACGTGCCATTCACTTTCTCTCAATCCCAGCTTCCATTTAATCCAACTAGGGTGCTGGAGAGGCAGCGGGGTTTGGAAGCTTTAAAGTTTGTTGGCCAACAAAATACCCAAAGGCTTCTTAATTAATTCAATAAGGGGGAAAGGAAGAATCCTCCCCCACCCCTCTTTGTTTTGTCCAATCAGACTGGGCTACAAGCTGGAGCAGAGAGCTAATGTTATCAAGTATAAGCCTTACAAAAGTTCCCAAACCGGGTATTGGATAGAACCCTGGACCTATTTTTCTTTTCCTTTTGTACAAAAGCAGTGAATGCACCGGGGAGAAAAAGAAAAAAGGCTTTGTTGCTTTAGTTTGAGAGACTGGCGAAGCCTACCTGGAGGGCATCTACTGCTTGTGCGCAGTTACCATAACGACTCTACCATAGCAACCTAGCAACAGTAGCGTCTGAACTCACTCAGGGGTTCCCCCTGGTGGTTAGAATAATAACAATAGAAATCAACTCCCATTCCCATGACACTACAATTTACAAAATGGTTTTCTGACTGGAGAGGTAAGAGGTAGGTAGCCCAAGTATCATTTTGCCTATTTTATAGATGGGAAAACTAAGATTCAGAGAAGTTGATAAATATGTGCACGATCACAGTAAATAAGTGTCAAAGTTGAGTCAAGTTTAGGACACTGTGTCACCTCGCAGCTATAATAAGCCTAAACTGCACCTGGGGCAAATTCATTTTGGTTGGGGGCAGTGGGTGGGTAGTGGGAGTCTCAAATGCAGAGAGTAGAAGCTGAGGGAAAATGTGAAGGTGACACACTGATGTACCAATTCTCTTCTGGATTGCTACAGAGTTGTACTGAGATCAAGTCATACTCAAGGAGGCAATATGGTGATATAGAAGACAGTCCCGCCACAGATGTAGTTGTGTTAAGGGGGGGTCAGCAGGTACAGCCCGTCCCCTCCCCACCCCAGAGAGTTTTGTTTCTTATCTCTTGAGGGAATGGAGGAAGGAGAAAGATAGACCCCTGGACAGAGGCATCATGGCAACAGGACCCTGGGGATTGCAACCAGGGGTTATTGAACTTTCTCTGTTTGAGTGATTCTCTTCAGAGAATTGTGCCAAGACATGGAGGGCCTTTGGTCGCCTTGAGGAGGGATGCCCTCCTCTAGTGAATGTCAGTCTGCTGGAATAGAGCCCTGTTCCCTTAGGGAAGTGGTAGCTCTGTGCATCCAGAAGTATTTATTACATCTTTATGAGTAACACTGGTTTAAGCGCCCATATCAAGTAATACACAATTATAATAGATATAATGCAGAATCAGTCCATATTCTTCACAGCTTTATGCTTCCTTAACAAAGTTTACCAAGTTTACTGCTTCCTTGACTAAGAGGGTATGCAGACAATGTACTAAAACATTAAATGATTATATTAAATTGATTAAAATATACACATTGTCTATAAATTAAGGGTTATCATGGAGTGGTAAGGAGGAAGAGCATGGAGTTGGTCTATGGAGTTTTACATTTAGATGGGGGTAGGCATGTAGGAGAATGTCACTTTTCTTGTAGTGAGTCCCAGAGAACTTCCTGAAGGAGATGGACTTAGAGCCATCTAAAACACGGACAGGAGAGAACATAGTGGACGGTGAAAGACAGAGGGTCCTTCAGACATATTGCATAGTTTCAAATACTTGAAAGTCAGTGAAAGGGCTATTGTCCCACCCAAACCAAAGCAGAATGGAGGATCTGGTGTCTGGCGATCATTTTCCTGGAATCATGGGATTCAGAGAATTCTGTCAACACTCTGCTTATTCTAAAACCTAAGGAGAAGTGAATTGTCAAAAAGTTACTAAGGGAAATATCGTGGAGTAGATCTGGTTCTTAGTTTAAGTCTCTTTCCACTATGCCCTTGTGCCTTGAGTCTATGTATCCTGTGGCTTTAGGCTCTCTTTACACTCTCTAAGCTCTTCCACAAATTTAAATTTGGAGGGATTGTAACAATCTTGGCAGGAACTGTGGAAAGTGGGTGGGTAGTGGGAGTCTCAAATGCAGGGAGTAGAAGCTGAGGGAAAATGTGAAGGTGACACACTGATGTACCAGTTCTCTTCTGGATTGCTAGAACCACTGGGGGCTCTTCTTGCTTCCCTTTTTTTTAGTTAATAATAGTAACTCATATTATATAGCATTTTAAGATTTATGAAGCACCTCCTTCATAAGTAACTTGTGGGGTAGGAAATATGTTATCTTTCCCATTTCACAAATGAGAAAACTAGGGATTAGAGAAATTTAATAGTTTGTCTGTGAATACACAAATAAATGTCAGCCGGAATGTGAACACAATATTCTTGATTCCAGGTCATGTACTGGAATGTGCTTGCCCCTTTATTGTACTGTCCTAAGACTCTTATAAGTATAATAAGGGTTTGGCACATAGGCAGAATGTCTGGGATGGTTTCTCCTCATGTGGAGAGCCTGGGAAGGTTGCCTTCAGGAGAATCATGATGGCATATAAGCCAAGTGCTTTTTGGAAAGCCAGATTGTGAGCAGGCATAGTTCTGGTCAGTTAACCTTGCACTGAGGAGAAAGCTCTTTGGTCGTGGAGGCATTCAGAAAAGCCTGTTAGCTTCAGCTATGGTCTCTTTTGCCTCCATTTTGCCTTCTGAGGGAACTCAGTGATTCCTTTGATCTTAGTGTCTAATTGAATGGAGTAAAATCTCTGACTGGAAATCTCAAGAAGTTGGGAGAGAAAGTCACAGCAGGAATCTAGGAAAAGGAGGTCAGTCCTAGGATTGCACCCTGCTCAAAACTGATGCCGTAAAGTGCAAAGAAAGGTGTGATCTTGTGGAGAACCTTCAGGTTTCCTACCCAGTAGAAGCTGAGATTCATTCAGTATAGATGCTACCTTTGTATGTGAACTTGGTAAGATCAGTACTATGGGGGCAGCCAGGTGGTGCAGTGGACAGAGCACCAGCCCTGGAATCAGGAGGACCTGGGTTCAAATTTGACCGCAGACAGTTACTAGTTGTGTGACCCTGGGGAAGCCACTTAATCCCAGTTGCTCCCCCTCCAAAAATGCTATGTAGGAACTGAACTGGTTTGGGGAGAGGTGTTGAGAAAATGTTTGCATGTTTGTTCTGGCTATGTCTTTGAAGTCAACATCTTTATGTAGAAAGTAATGAATGTTAAGTGGTTAAATCAAGGTAGGGTATTAGTTACTGGCCTCCTAACAATGGAAGGAGAAACATACATGTTAGGGGCCTGAATTGATGGCAGAGAAAAGCGACCCAACCCCTTGCCCCCCTGTCAACTTCTAGGACAGTGGTTCTCAGCCTTCCTTTAATATTCATATGTGGGTGTGTCTGCATGTGGGCAGACTTGCCTGGAGACAGATAGAGGAGGTTCCTAAGACCATCGGAATATGTGTTTTCCGATGGTCTTAGGTGACCCCTGTGACCCCTGTGACAGGGTTGTTCGACCTCAAAGGGGTCATGACCCATAGGTCGAGAAACCACTGTTCTAGGACATCCTGGAACCCTGAGGAGAAAATATAACAGCATGGCTCTGAAAGTACATACACACACGTGCCTGAGTTTTTGCACATGTGTATTAATGCTGCTTGGTGGTTCTTGTTCCCCCCTCTCATCCCTCATCTGCCTGGGGGGCACCAGCTTTCTAAATTGCCTCTCTTCAGACTCTCTTTGGCTTGCTCTCAGATATGAAACTTGAGATAGATGAAGCTCCTGGCCAAGTTGATGAGGCTCTTGGGGGCTGGAGCAATTAATTAATCCTTGTCCAGAACTCAGCACTAGCCTGGTGGAATTTCAAGAGTCCTTTCTCTGCTATGTGAACTTAGAGGCATTTTTCTCTTCTTGAAATCAAGACTTGGTACAGGATCTGTGGGAGAGCTGGTTCAGGAAGGAAAACAAGTTCACCTCTTCAGGAACCAGTTCTCTGGTTTCATTTTGGGCCTTAAAGAAAATCATAAATTCATTCATTCACTCCACAAGCTTTATTAACCACCTGCTGTGTGCAAAGCCCTGTCCTCCATGCTGGGGAAGATACAGAATTTCCATAAGACACAGTTTCTGCCCTCCAATATGCCTTGAGCTTATAATACAAAGAGGGGTATATTATACAAATGTAACTATTATTATACAATATTACATTCAAGGTGGTGTGAGACGCCATGTGGTGTGGTGAATAGAAAGGCAGTCTTAAAACCAACAAAACCCTAGTTCAAGTCATACCTTTGACATGTATTGGCTATGTAACCCTGGACAGGTCAGTTTTAGTGGTCTAGGAAATTCTCCAATATTAAAAATTGTGAATAGGTGGAAAAGGAACCGAAACCTTAACCTTCTCTGCTTAAATGCATTGACAGAAGGAATTTCCTCACTGAGGAGTACTCTATACTAACGAAATGAGAGGTAAAGCTCCTATCGCTATTTTCCAGTATGGTCTGCTAGGTGGCGCCATAGTGCACAGAGCGCTAGGTCTGGAGTCAGGAACACTGAGTTCAAATCTAGCCTCAGACACTTCCTAAATGTGTGACCCTGCACAAATCACTTAAACCTGTTTGCCTCAGTTCCTCATCTGTAAAACGAGCTGGAGGAGATAACAATCTACTCCAGAATCTTTTCCAAGAAAATCCTAAATGGGGACACAAAGAATTGGACATCCTCTACAATATAGCATTCATTATATTCCAGCAGGGTGGCAAACTGACTAGATTGCTAGACCTGGGACTTAGAAGACCTGAGTTCAAATCTAACCTTAAAAGCTTACTCTGTTACTCTGGTTAAGTCACTTAACTTTTCTGACTCTTGGTTTCCTCAGCTGTAAAATGAGGATAATGAGCCTCACTATGAGAAACAAATGACATAAAACGTATAAAGCACTTTGTAAACCTTTAAGTGCTATATAGTTATTTTCATTATTACTGTCATCGTCCAGGGCTACCCAAAAGGTAAAAAGGCTGGAGGAGAAAGTCATCATCTAGGAGAAAAGGGAAGGTTTCATGGAAGAAGGGTTGTTGGTGTTGAGTTTTAAAGAACGTGTAGGAATGGGGGCGGCTAGGTGGTACAGTGAATAGAGCACTGGCCCTGGAGTCAGGAGGACCTGAGTTCAAATCTGGACTCAGACAGTTAACACTTACTAGCTGTGAGACCTTGGGCAAGTCACTTAATCCCAATTGCCCCACCTTCCCCCCTCCAAAAAAAAAAAAAGAATGTATAGGAATGTATCAGAAGATATGGTAGAGGGTGGTACATTCCAGGCATAACAAATAGGGTTAAGAAAAGTCATAGAAGTGGGAAAAATAAAATATGTATTTCTAGGACAGTGATCAGCAGTTCAGTTTCAATGGCGGGTAGTGTATGAGGACGGGACTAACGTATGATAAGGCTGGAAAGGCACAAGGACACTCAATTGCAGAGGGCCTAGGAAGCCAGCCAGAGGGATCTGATCCTGACTCATAAGACAGAAGATTATGTTTTCTGGCAGATCCAACTTTAAAATATCTGCTTGTTTTTGTTGAGATCTGAAGAACATACGAGACTTTAACAGATGAAGTAATTGGTATTATTGAGTGGTTTTAGTCACGTCTGACTCTTTGTGACTCCATGTGAGGTTTTCTTGGCAAAGTAGTTTGCCATTTCCTTCTCCAGCTCATTTTACAGATGAGAAAACTGAGACAAACTGGGACAAAGGACTTGCCCAGGATCACACAGTTAGAAAGTGTCTAAGGCCAAATTTGAATTCAGGTCTTCCTGACTACAGGCCTGACCCTCTATCTACTATACCATCTGGCTACCCAGTGAAATAACTGAGGGAGGGATCAACAGGGTGTGCCTCCAGGAACCTTCCAGATTTAAGATGTTCCAAAGGTCCTTCCACTTTCTCTGTGGTAGGGGTTCTTAACATGAACTCCCAAATTTGTCCATTGGTATATGAATCTTAGGTTAAGAACCCCTATAGAGGAACTGAAATGACTTCTGGAAAAACTTGAATCTGGAAGATTTTGGGAGGCCCACCCCATTGTTCCCTTTGTGAATCTAGAATCTAAGAAAGAGATTTAAGGTTGGGAGTCACCAGAAAAGATCATCCCCTTTTATGAACTTGGATGGGAAAAAATTATGTCTTTATTTTCACTAATCTCTGACTTGATATGTAGTGTTTCCTTTGTGAATGTAGGTAATATATATATTAATTAATATATAATAAACATATGATACAATAATAAAATATTAACATATATATATATATATATATATTCTGAGAGGAGGACCCCTAGGTTTCACCAGACTGAAAGGCACAGAATAGGTTAAGAACCCCTACCTTGTCGTCTCTTACAATCTTGAGGCAACCATTACATTTCAGCATTTCAATGATTCCTCAGAGCTACACTGGATCAAGAATCAGGCCTGTTTGAGTCCCTTATTCATCAGTTTACAGCCTGGAGGACCCGAGCCTCAGTTTTCTTCTCAGCAAAATGGTTATCTTAATACTTGTACTATTTGCCTCACACAGTTTTTGTGAATGCAACTGGCCTGTGGGAATGAGGAAAGCACTTTGTAAACAGCCGCCAGAAATGTTAGTTCTGTACAAGTCAGTGCAGTGAAGTGAGAAGGCACAGACTCTGTTGATGGTTCTATCTGTGCTGGCCCTTGAGGCCTGCTCTGAGTCTTCTGGCTGGAAGAAGCTGGCAGGGGAATTTCAGAAATAATGGGATAAAGCTGATAGAAAATGGAACTTCCTTACCCCTAGGATACAATTCGAACTCCTCATTTTATCATTTAAAACTCTCCACAGCCTGACTCCAACTTACCTTCCTGGTTTATGATAGATTACTCTCGTTCAGGTACTCTCCACGTTGGCCAAAACTGACTTGGTCTCTCCAGGGCAAGAACATTTCATGCACCAACTTCTACTTCTCATCTCCATGTCTTTGTATAGTCTGCTGCCCTTTTCTTGAAGATAATTGCTTCCTTATATCTCTTTCCTTCTGGAAATAGTATCTTGGTAGAGACACCATTTCCTTCTGGAACTTATTTTACAGATGATGAAACTGAGATAAACAAGGTTAACTGACTTGACCAGGGTCACCCAGCTAGTAAGTTTCTGTAATGGTAATGGGAATTTGAAGATCTTCCCTACCCCTTAATGGGCTGAATATAATTGAGCCTGTGGTTGGAGGAATTTGCTGAATGGGCGGAGCATAGCTGAGTGGAAGCCGGGAGCCAGAGCAGTTAGAAGGGAGGAAGGAGAGAGGATTCAGGCAAAGAGACAGCTAGGCCTGTGAATGTTTGTTTGTGGGAAAGCTTCGGGATGGTGTTACTCTCTGCAGTGTTATTGTGTATAGATTTCTTTGTTGTTATGGTGAATTCAGTTTTCTGATGTTGGGATTTGACTTTCTGGTATCTGAATAAATGCTTTGTTTCTGTCTTCTACATGGAGAGTCTTATATGTTGCAATTTGGAACTATGCCGGCATATTCATAGTTGCTGTCAGTGCTGTGAATATTGCATTGACACTACAATGTCTAAGGTCAGATTTGAACTCGGGGAGATTAGTCTTCCTGACCGAAGGCCTGGCACTCTATCCACTACACAATCCAGCCTTTTAGTCAACTAGCATTTAAAAATTTTTTTATTTATTTTATTTTTAATTTATGGAATAAAACAAGCATTTTCATAGCAGAATTTTTAAAAAGATGATTGCAATGAAACTGCAGATCTATCATATACAACTTTCCATTCCTTTTGAATATATAATAAATTTATCACGTGACTTTCTTTTTTTCCTCTTTTCTTCCCTCCCCTTCCTCCTGCTCTAGAGATAATTACCATCAGACACAAATATGTATATATTTATATGTATTTTATTACATATGTTCTATTTATGTACATATATATGTAACATTATTCTATAAATATTTTTATTTATCAGTTCTTTCTCTGGATGCAGTGTCTTTCTTTATAGATCCTTTGTAGTTAATTTGGACATTTATAACATTCAAAATGACTTAGTCTTTCAGAGCTGTTCTTAAAGCAATCTTGCTGTTGCTGTACACAGTGTTGCTGCTATAAATATTTTAGAACATGTAAGTTCTGTCCTTTTTCCCTAATCATCTTTGGAAACAGACCTGGTAGTGGTAGTTTTGGGTCAAAGAGTATAGGCAGTTTAATAACTCTTGGGGCATAATTCCAGGTTGCTCTCCAGAACAGTTGCATCAGTTCACAGTTCTACCCACAGGGAATTAGTGTCTCAATTTTTCCACATCCTAAATAAACTACTAACATTTGTTAAGTACCTACTATGTGCCAGAAACTGTGCTAATTGCTAGGGATACAAATAAAGGGAGAAAAACAGTTCATAGTCCAGTGGGAGAGACAACATGGAAACAATTATGTACAGATACAGGGATAAATGAAGGCAGGGAAAGGTATAATCAAGGGAAGGCATCAATATTAAGGAAGAGCAGAAATGGTGTCTTGTAGGACTTCAGACTTTAGCTAAGAAGGACCAGGTGATGAGAGGTTTGAAAGGCCAAAAAGAGGATTTCTTTTTGGAGGGTGAGGGAAGCAATTGAGGCTAAGTGACTTGCCCAAGGTCACACTGCTAATAAGTGGCTGAGACTGCATTTGAACTCAGGTCCTCCTGACACCAGGGCTGGTACTCTCTCTACTGTACCACCTCACTTCTCCCCCCCCCCCCAAAGAGGATTTTATATTTGATCCTGGAGGTAATAGGGAGCCACTGGAATTTATTGAATAAGGGTGAGACATGGTCAGACCTGTGATTTAGGAAGATCCATTTGACAGTTGAGTAAGTGATGAATTGAAGAGGGGAGAAGCTTGAGGCAGGGAGACCAACTTTAGGCTACTACAGTGGTCCAGATGAGAGGTGATGAGAGCCCATATGTACCAGGGTACCAAGTAGGGTATGTATATATACCAGGGTCATGGTAGGGCCAGAGGAGGCAAGAATGACCAACTTCCCTCAGAGCTCAGCTCTGGGGCTATCTCTTTTAAGAGGATTTCACTGCTTCTTACCTTTCCCTTCCTCTTCTGGAGCTTCCTGAAATTACTTCTTACACATTTGGTATTTGCTTATATGTGTCCTTGGAGTTTTCCCCAATAGAATGTAAGATCCTTGAGGACAGGGAGGGTTAGATGTTTGTCTCCCATTCCTCAGTATCTAGCAGTGATTGACACATAATTAACTTAACAAATGTTTTTAGGATGAATGACTAAGTCAGGACAACAATAACCATTGTGTAAGGATCTCTTATATGGCAGTGAGATGACAGGGGATAGAGAACTGGTCCTGTAGTTAGGAAGACTCATCTTCTTGAGTTCAAATCTGGCCTCAGATACTTTTTACTCACATCCAGACACCATGTGACCCTGGGCAAGTCACCTAACCATGTTTGCCTTGGTTTCCTTATCTGTTAAATGAACTGGGGAAGGAAATGGCAAACTACTCCAGCATCTTTGCTAAGAAAACCTCAAATGGGGACCTAAAGAGTTGGACACAACTGAACAACAACAAAAGACCTCTGTATATTAGGTTGTGTGGTGAAGTCAAGAAGACCTAAGTTCAAATCTGTCCTCAGATACATACTAGCTGGGTGACCCTGGGGAAATCACATGGTTTTCCTCAGTTTCCATATGTAACAGAGGAATAATAGTAGTACCTACTCCCCAGGGCTGTTGTGAGGATCAAATGAAACAATAATTGTAAAGCTTTTAGCACAGTGCTTGGTAGATAGTAAACATTATATAAATGTTAGTTATTATAATTATAATTATCATTTGTTGCTCAGTCATTTCTCAGTTGTGTCTGACTCTTTGTGAGTTTTGAGGGGTGATACTGGAGTGGTTTCTTATTTCCTTTTCCAGCTCATTTTACCAGTTGGGGAAACCGAGGCAAATAAGGTTAAGTGACTTGCCCAGGGTCACACAGCTACTAAGTGTCTGAGGTCAGATTTGAACTCAGGAAGATGAGTCTTCTTGACTACAAGCCAAGCTCTCTATGCCCTATGAAGTCACCCAGCTGCCCCCTTGTTGTTGTTTGTTGTGGTATCAGACGAGTTACACAAACCTAGACTTCTAGGAGAGGCAGGATGCTATACTGAATAGAGTATCTCACAGGATTATGAGGCATAGAGGCTCATGGATTTGGAGCTGGAAGGCCCTTAGAGGTTGTCTAATTCCACCCCTTTTTTTGCAGACTGAGGGCCAGAAAGATTGCTTCACTTGCTTAAAGCCATAAACATATTTATTGACAGACCTGGGATTTGAACCTATCTTGTCTCTTTCCACTCTTCTACTCCGTCTCTAAAATACAATAATATATGTAAAGCATTTTGGAAACCTTAAAACACTCTATAAATAGTAGTTATAAACATTATCAAGGGACAAGCAATCTCAGACACAGGCAGACACTGATGTGGTCGAACTACAGTGGAAAGACAGATAATATAAAGGCCAGACCAACCTGCAAGGAAGCAAGTTTAAAATGCGTAAGCAATTCCTCCCTTCAGAGACATTGCCATGGAGATTTGGTGGTTCTAGGGGTGTCAGCACGTCAGTGTAAATGCCTCATACCAAGTGCCTCAAATCTCTAGGGCTTCTGACCTTCAAGGGAACCTTCTACTAGAATCCCTGCTGCTGAAATGCAGAGAAACCACATGGAGAGAGAAAAAAAGAGGAGGTTTATGAAACCACATTGCCCTGTTGGGCTATCAGGGAAATGGGGGCCTAGGTGCTCCCTTGATAAGCAATAGAAGCTGTGTAGAGTAGAGAACATATGAACGCATATGTTCATAAGCAATGCAAGTGAGTCTTCTCAGAAATGCGTGAAATGGGGAATAGATTATGGCTGCTGAGATTCGTGGTATCCAGGCCACACTGCCTTTGCTTTTCTCTCTTTTCCCTGGAGAGCTGCTGGACAAATCCTGCTTCCAATTAGATTACTGGGGTGAGGGAGAACTTCGAACCTCTGGTTGCTGATATTATAACCTGCAAGGGGTAACTTGTTTCTTTAAGTTCTCACCTGAGTTCCTATGTTATTTGAAATTGATATTAAAGTGTATTGACATTTACTATGCTTTGTGTCCAAACCTGTAATTGCATGGTTTGAGTGAGGAGAAGTTAACCTAAAAAGAGAAGAAATTTTCCTTAGCTTTGGCTGAGGTGGAGATGGTTGATTAGAGAAAGAATTTCTACATATGAGTAATCTGTGAGATTGCTTATGAACCCAGTAGAGTTATACTTAAATTTTTAGAATGGTCTTAATATTTTATTTTTCCCCAAATTGCATGTAAAAACAATTTTTAACATTCATTTAAAAATTTTTTGACTTCCAAATTCTCTCTCTCCCTTCCCCCTCTTTGAGAAAGCAAACAATTTGATCTAAATTAAGTATGTACAGTCATGCAAAACATTTTCATGTTAGTCATGTTGTGAAAGAAAACACAGATTAGAAAAAACAAGAAAAATAAAGAAAGTAAAGAATAAGTACGCTTCAATCTGCATTCAAACTCTATCTGCTCTTTCTCTGGAGATGGATAGCATTTTTCATCGCAAGTCCTTCACACTGGTTCTGAAGTCAGGAGAACCTGAGTTCAAATCTGATTGCAGACATTTCTAGCTCTATGACCTTAGGCATCAAAACCCCAATTTCCAACCCCTCAATCCCTCCCCTCCCAAAGAGCATCATAAGGCCTTCAGAATTGTCTTGGATCATTGTATTGCTAAGAATAGCTAAGTCATTCACAACTGATCATCATTTGATATTGCTTTTACTGTATACAATGTTCTCTGGTTTCTGCTCATTTCAGTTTGCATCTCTTCATGTGAGCTTTCTCAGGTTTTCCTGAAAGCATACTGCTTTTCATTCCTTATAGCAAAATAGCACTCCATCATAATCATACACAACAACTTGTTCAGACATTCCCCAATTGATGGACATCCCTTCAATTTTCAATTCTTTGCCACCACGTAAAGAGGTGCTATAAATACTTTTTTACATATTAGTCCTTTCCATTAAAAAAAATCTTTTGGGGATATGGACCTAGTAGTGGTATTGCTTGGTCAAAGTATACATATGGTTTTTATAGGCCTTTGAGCATAATTCCAAATTGCTCTACAGAATGGTTGAATCAGTATACAACTTCACCAACAGTGTGTTAGTTTCTCAATTTTCCCACATCCCCTTCAACATTTGTTATTTTCATTCTCTGTTATATGAGGCAACCTGATAGGTATGGGGTGGTACCTCAGAGTTGTTCTAATTTACATTTCTCAAATCAATAGTGATTTAAAGTGTTTTTCCTATGACTATAGGATTGATTTTGTCTGAAAACTGCCTGTTCATATCCTTTGACTATATATCAATTGAGATTGACTTTTATTTCTATAAGTTTTACTTAGTTCTTTATATATTTGAGAAATGAGGTCTTTTTCAGAGAAAGTTGCTGTAATTTTTTTCAGTTATGATTACTATGTATTTCCTTCCATCCTATATAACCCCTGTTTATCCTACTCTCTCCTTTCACCCTGTCCATACTCAAAAGTGTTTTGCTTCTGACTTTTACCTCCCCCAGTCTGCCTTTCCCTCTATCAGTTTCCCATCCCTTCTCTTACTCCCTTCCCTTCCTACTTCCCTGTAGGGTAAGGTAGGTTTCTTAACCAAATGAATGTGTACATTGTTCCCTTTCTGAGCCAATTCTAATGAGAATAAGGTTCACATGCTGTCCCCCCTCCCCCATCTTCCCCTCAATTGCAAAAGCTCCTTCAAACCTCTCTTATGTTAGATAATTTACCCCATCCTGTTATCCCTTTTCCCTTCTCCAGTGCATTCCTCTTTCTCACTCCTTAACTTTACTATTATTATTTTAGATAAGCATTCTGTCATATTCAACTCATACCCATTCCTAGAGGGATACTTAATGAGGAAGCAAGTCAGTAGCAATGAGAAGTGATATTTGATGGTGTTTGTTCACTCTGCACACAAGTGCCTAACCAAGGCCCCTTTTGTTGACATCTCTCAGTTATTTGCACAACAATGGGGAGATGTAGCTTATGCAGTATCCAATATAAGATCACCCCTAAATCACTTGTTTTTGGAAACTCTTTGTTTCCATAACCCCATTTGTAGTTTTCTTGGCAGAGATACTAGAGATGCTTGCCATTTCCTTCTCTTTCTAGATGAGGAAACTGAGGCAAACAGGGTTAAGTGACTTGCCCAGGGTCACACAGCTATTAAGTATCTGAGGCTGGATTTAAACTCATGTCTTCCTGACTCCAGTCCCAGTATTCTATCCACCATCCCACCTAGCTGCACCTTTAGATAGTCTTATGATTTTACTTTATGAGAAATTTATCTTTCTAAATAGGTTTGGCTTAAGCAAATACTGAAATAAAGATCTGTTCCCTTAAAACATACTGACTGACTAGAGGGTAAAGAAATGACTTTGATATTGGGTGGACGTGAAAATCTGATCTGGGATTCAAAATTTGCTATAGATAATTCACAGTAATTTAGAGTAAAGTGTACTTATCAATATTGTATGAGTGTAGAGGGACTGGTGGATACATTAAGGAAGTTAAGTCTTTAGATATAGTGGGGTCAGGGGCAATCTCTTCCTATTGGCTTAAGAAGACTTCCTGGAAGAGGTGAATGAATAAAAAAAGAAGTCTTCCTCTCACTACTACAAACTATTGGAGCCCACTCCTAGCCTGAGCAGCGTCCCGCCTGGGTGAAAAGTAATAGGCTCTCTGGACTTCAGAAGGGAGGTGGGCTGTGATATGGAACCCTCTGACACCTTTTTTTCTTTTATTTGTGCTCTTGATAATGTCAGGAAAGAGGACAGCCTGCTATTGATTTGCCATCCAAAGATTTTTGGTAGATATCCCAGACATCTGATCAATATAGTAGCTTCATCATCATTATATCAAGGAGGAACACACACATCCTGAGCCTAGGGAGACTGGGGTCACTATTTTCCAGCACAAAGCACAGCTGTCTGGTTGTGGCTGCAAGACAGGTTACCCTCAGTCCTGAAAAACAGAATCCAGAGGGTACTGGAGCTGATTATCACCAAAGTCCCTCCTGGATATGGTGTCTTATGATTCTAGAACTGTGGTGAACCAAGCCAGCTTCTGTCAAAATAACACTACCTTGGGGTCAGGCCTTGCCAAACCCTTTCTAGCACTGCTCATCCACCTTTCATATCCACTTGATTCACCCAATTTTCACCTGTGGCTCCAAGAACCTGTAACATGTTCAGTGGCCACATCTTGGTAAACTCTCAGTAGACAGGCTAAATAAACCAGGTAGACAATAACTAAGAGGCTTCAAATATGTTGGTGAGTTAGGTGGATGTGAAGACTTTCCCTGGGAAAATAGATGGATGAGAACAATTTGTTCCAACATCCTTGAAAATGGCTGAAGCAGGCACTGTGCACCAAGCTTAGAGCTTGGTCAAGCATCCAAGACATCAAGGTCATCCACTGCATCCTGGGCCACTGTCAGTTGTCTTGACTTTTTTCCTGCCACTGGACTTCAATGACTCAGGAAGAGAGAGTGAAACTGATGACTTTGTGTGCCTCTGCCTCACTTAAATCCAATCCATGCATGGGTCATGACATCACACAAGGTATCAATGGTCCTCTTTGAAAACAAAGGACAAACAGTCTACAGTGTCAGTGTTAGTGACAGTCACAAAAGGATTTAGGGGAAGAGTGAACAGGTAGGGAGGGAGAAGCCTGTATTGATCTAGTATGGGAGACTTGAGATTCTTGAATTTGAGTCCAGTCAAGATTTACCTTTGTGTGTGTGTGTGTGTGTGTGTGTGTGTGTGTGTGTGTGTGTGTGTGCATGTATGTATGCATGCATATATGTATGTATGTGAATATATGGGTATGCTGGAGACATGAGAAGGCATGAGCATAGATGTACTCTGTAGAAAGACCATGCTTATAGACGACTTCTTCTTCTTCTTCTTCTTCTTCTTCTTCTTCTTCTTCTTCTTCTTCTTCTTCTTCTTTGTCCTTCTCCTCCTCCTCTTCTTTTTTTTTATAGTGAAGGTTTTTGTGGTCATAGTTTCGGACTCTCTTCCTAGAGCCTATGAGTAACAAATAGGTAAATCTTGTGCCCAAGTGGACCATGGTCTGCTGCTGAGTATTATGAAACACAAACTTGACAGTAGACTATTGGATAAGTGCTAAGGTTTTAAGCTTATCCTGTGGTGCTCAAGGTAGGACAGGCTCCTTCTTGGGTCCTACCTTTTCTTCTGTCTGGTCATCTCACCTGAAGAGGGATGTGATTTCAGAAGAGAAAGATGGGTAGGGAAACATGGCCACTGGAAAATGGCAAAAAAGAATTAAAATTTTATGTGCTCTAGACCCCCAATTTAGCCTATGGATTCTTTTTCAGAATGCTTTGAAATGCATAGAATAAAATATATAGGATCACAAAACCAATGATACTGAAATAGTTATCAAAATATAAAAAAGAACAAAGTTCACAGACCCCAAGATATTAGTTCTGTTTACCTGGAAAAGAGAGAATGATAAATCACTACATCTTCTCCCATTCCCTCACCCCTTGCCAATTTTCCTACTTTTGTTGATGGTATGGCCATCCTCACAGATAGCTGAATCAAAACCTCAGCGCCATCTTGGGCTTACATTCCAATAAACATGATGTGAAGTTTCTGCCAGGCATTACACTCTGCTGGTCTTGTGATTGCTGCTAAGGGTTGCTGCCCTAGGCATGTGGTTGCTTTTTTGATGTTCTTGTGCTGATCACATGGCTGTGGAGCTGTGCGCAGTGCTAGTTTGGGGGTTTTAGATGGAATCCTCAGGACCATCTGCTAGCCATCACAGCTCTTATCTGAGAGGGTAAATTATCTCGAAAGCCCTTCCCTGGTAAGAGACTTAGATGGAGAGCAATGAGGGCTGGCTGACAACTTCAGTCATAGCCTCTGGCTACCAGCCAGCATGAAGGGGAGTCTGCCAAGCAAACATCAGCAAAGTGACCTCAGGCTAAGGCCAAGTCTTTTCTTTTTATTCTCTGGGTTCAGGACTGAATCATAATCTTTGTCCCAGGCAATTTACTTAGCATTAAAAAAAAACCTCAAGATATCCTCTACAACTTGTCATGCTCATGAATTTGAACTAGAAAGCTAAAAAAGGAGAGACCCTACTGGTCTGCCTTTCTATCTTTTAAAAATGTATGTGTCCATCAATAAAGTTCCAAGGCTTTGGGAAACCCTATGTTGTTTTTCATATTTATATCTCCCCCTGTGCCTAGCATAGAACTGTGCATGCAGTAAGTACTCAATAAATGCTGGTTTGAATAGAATAAGAAGGATGAAGTTATTGTGCAAACCAACTATTTATTTCCATCAACAGCAGCAGAGCCTAGGGTTGTGGCAATGAACAGGATGGTGAATGACTTCACTAGTTTTTTTACTTCTTGCCCCCATGATCCCATCCTCTATATATTACCCTTGAGACAACTATTTTGTCTCAACTCACTTAAGGAGCACTGAACTTGAGTAGGGCGATGCTTCTGATGTGGAATGGGACACATCCCAGGACAGAAGCTGAGTAGGGTGCTTCCATCAAGCACAATCTCCTTTTTCCCTGGTGTTTGAAAAAAAACTAACTCTACCCTATACCATCATAGGACTTATGAAGATGAAACTTCAATCAATCCTTATTCTACATCTAGCAAAACCCATCTTCTTCCACTTACATCTAGAGAAATAGCTTAGATGGATTTGTAAATGGAAAATACCCTCCGACTCTATTACCACTCTCCATTCCTTAATCCCCATCCTCCTCCACCCTACTTTTCCAAGTTCCTAGTTCTGTTCTTTCCTTCCACTGTGACCTTGAATACCTATTCTACTGTTAATAAACTTTCCCTTATCTTAGTCCTTTGTCTTTCATATTTCTTTCATCTTCTGTCAGTCTTGGAGATCTGACTCCCCTTGCCCAGCTCCCCCACTCCCCAGTTAGTCAACAAACATTTATTAAGCATTTGCTACCTTCCCAGTGATGTGTTATTTCCCAGAAGCCATTACTACTCTGATCTTCCTTTCCTGTTCTGGACCTACACTTTTTTTCATTTTCCCTGCTACAGTATAAGACCCACAGTCTTTCTCTCCACCTCAATCCCTGACCTCTTACTTGGTTACTTGGATAGAGAAACTGAAGTCACATTTAAACATACTGGCCTCCAAGTTCATCAGCCTTCTCAGATCTCATGACTTACACCTTCACTACACTTCAGTCACCCTGAAATAACCTCACCATCTGCCTTCTTCAATCCTACTCACGTGATAGTAAAAGGCATCTTAGTAACACAACCAGGCTGACCCAATCTACAAATTTATGATATTTAATTCAATTCACTCATTGAGTGCTTTTTATGTTCCAGGCACTGTGCTAGGTGCTGGAGATTAAATTTTAAAAATGAAATAGCCCACCCTCAACGAACTCACAATCTAATGACCAGTCAAGGTTATTGCTTTGATGAAATCTAAGGTTAAAGTTGAAGTTAGAGGTGGAGGGAGAACATTTGTTAGGAATGGAATGCCATAGGTCAGGAATTGTAGGTGAACAATAGAACAGAGCTTGAGTACAGTAAGTTTGGAATACCCATATCTATCTATAGATATATTTATATATAAGTGCGAATGTACATATACATGTGCATTTAACTTTTTTTGTTTTGTTTCTTTTCACTTAAAGTCCAGACAACTCCAGATCACTCTGGTCCCAGACCAAGTCCTACTTGGTCACTGTTTGGGCCCTGATTGGCTCAGAATGAATATAAATAACAATTGTTTGTTTTGGTCAGAAACCCTGAGGGTCTTTTCCTCCCAGATCTTTTTTTTTTTAAGAGGCCATTCTTTGCTTCTTTTCTTATTAAGCCATAACTGAGACTTGTTAAAGACCTTTGTTTGAAAATGCCAAGGTCCCCCACTGCATCCTGGGCCATCTTCAGTTGTCCTGATCCATATCTGGCCCCTGGACCCAGTTGGCCTCAGAGAGAAAGTGAGGCTGGTGACTTTGCCCAGTCCTACCTCACTTAAATCCAATTCATTTGCATGTCATGACATCACCTTCCTGATGTCATGGTCCTCTTTGAGAATGAAGATAAACGGCAACCTCTGTGAATAGAGAATACATATAAATATAAACATAAACATATATATCTATATATACATATAAAATGCATACAGACACACATATATGGTACAAAGAAGAAGCTCTGAATTAGGCTGGCAGTTGAACGGAGAGAAAAGGATTGAATGTTAGAAATGTTGGGAAGGTAGAATCAACAAAAGTTGGCAACCGATTCAATATAAGAGGTAAGGAAGAGAGAAGAGTTTGAAGGTGACAGGTTTTGAACCTGCTTCACTA